>JAWWEU010000091.1:28922524-28944137 GCA_035583155.1 Acropternis orthonyx
AGCAGTTCATGAGAAATTACATAGAGGGTGTAGAATACACAGCCCTGGCCACACCCACACAGCGACAAACTGGTCCCGGCCACTATAACCATGACACTCCCATATGATGAATGGGTGTAATAACCAGACTGTTGTAAGGCTGCCCAAGTGCTCTGAAAAGTGTTGGATGAGATGAAATACCCAGGAGAGAAGCTCATATTACACAACTGTTATATATTTTTGGATTAATCCAATTCACTTGGTTTAGAAATGCTTGAATGAAATTCAGTGGAATATGAAAACCTGCAGAGGTAAAAATCCTTGTGTAATCATGGAACCTACTATGACCCTTCCTTACTACAATCTAGACCTTTGAGACAACTTTAGACCTGCAAAACAACCAGTAACTCCCAATAACAGATATGGCCCTTAACTACAGACATTAGACTTGAGGCAGAAAACTACCATCTGAGTGTGGTTTTTGGAGTTAATGATTATGAACTCTTTCTGGTTCTTTTTCAAGACATTAAGCATCCACTTGGAAAGATATGAAGCTTTTCAGTTAACACACTTGCTTTTTCCATCACCAGACTGCAAGACTTTAACTCTTTTTTCCTCTGTCTTCTGCTAACATAGTATACGGAAGTCTTACAGTGAGAACAACATTTGTATTCTAACATAATGTACACTAAGCTTACAGTAACCTTTACGCAAATAATGTGCTGCAAAGATCTTGATGCCCTTTGGTTGTGAATGAAAGAGCACTGTGAATACCCAGAACAGTTTCACTGAAATTTACATTCAAAAAGTCCAGGCTGTCTTGTCTTATGATTTCTTAGAACCAAATGTCCTTTCTAATATGATTCACCTGCATTTGCTCAGAGCTCACTGTGTCAAGTATTTTAGGGACATACTGACAAAAAGACAGTAGAGTGTGAGTCAGGCAGGGCAAATGTCACACCACTGAACAAAACTATGGTTTTAGATTAAAACTGGATGAAAAATACATTCTGGCAGGAATTTTGAAGCAAACTTTAAAACAAATTTTGCTAGACAGAGAAGCCCAGTAGACATTATTGAACACGAAGGCAACATAAAGTACCATGCCATGGCTTTGAATACATCAGACTTTCACTTCAGGCTCAATTTTACCTGCAGCAATATCCAGGATAGTTGTCTGAGGGTAAGCAAAACTGAAATAAATTTACCCTTTGGCATGGTGCATAGCACAGAATGAACTGCTGAAGTTAAAGCTATATAAAACAAAAAAGAATAATCAGTGAATTAGGCTTATGCATCCAAGTAAAAGCAGAAAGAATTGGAGGGTAAGACATGGGAAATAACTAGTTACTGCAGGGACTGTTGTCCTTTCCCTGGCAAGGCTAATTGATATGCAGCTGGGTACATCAAGAGCAAAAAGATGAGAACAATTTATTGGTTTTAGCAAGTGTTCAATACCAGGAATGCTGGAAACAATGACCAAGACTCAACTTTTGGGGGCACAGAAAAGTGCAGACAGTCATGTCTAGTTTACTTGTGTGACTACTGCTGGCCACAGGCCAGAGCCATTTAAATGGCACAGGTCAGAGCCACATGTATGCTGAATGAAACTATTCAGTTCCTGGAAGAGAGTAGGTTGTGTCTCACCATCAGCGAGGGCATACATAGCAAAGATGTGTCTGCCTACACTGTTTGTGCAGATGCCGTTGAAAACAGCATTGAGGTCCCTGAAGAGAATTTATGGCTTGCTTTTACAAATATGGTTATTTTTCTGAGTGTTTCTGCAACAAGTAAAGTCTTCAGGTGATTCTTAGTTCTGACTGAGAATATGACAATTTAGTCCAACCAAGAGTAGTCACAAAACTTTTATATGAATGTAATTGTGTTACAGTACCTACCAAAGCTGTACAGTAAATCTATACTCATCTTGGTACTTTAATTTCCTGAGTATTTTGGTGATGATAGTTACATTAGTTTAGAAAAAAATCAGTCAGTGTACATACTTGAACAAGACTAAGACTTGCTGAGCAGATTGAGAATCAGCTAACAGACAACAAAAGAGAAGAAATGTTAAAAGACATACTGCATGTGGAATGTATTTGGGCTAGCTAAAAAATATTTCTATATGAAGAGAGTACTTTAGCTACCTAATCTTCCTTCAAACCAAATCTTCCTGCTCTTCGACTATTTTCAATAGTACTGAAAGTAAGAAAAAAAGTAAGACATGGTTTTGGGGGGAATAAACAAAGGTAATATCTGTTTCTGAACCTAAGTGTTTGGGGTTTTGGTTTTGTTTTTTTCTGAACACTTAAAGACATTATCTATGTGACTCTACCAAAAGATAAGATGTTATTTTGCATGGTAGTCTGTTTTCAGTAGTGTTTACTAACAGCTACAGCAACAACTAAATATTGCTACATATTCTGCTAAACATTATTAGAATGACAAGCTAGCACATCCACAGAGGAAGAGGATTTTTTTTTTATCTATGCTCTATTTTAATTTATGTGTTATTGCAAACACATAAGAAAATAGAATTCAAAACAGTTTTCTGAATATTTAGACTACTTTATAAATATGCACATATGACAAACAATGTGTTATTTGAAAAAAGAGGAGTAACTACCTGCAGAAACATGTTTATATTCTGTCATCCATATTATCTTATCTTCTGAGAAACAAACAAAAATTATCATGCATTGTTCATTCCTTTTATACCTTACCCTTATTCCATTACTGTAACACTGTCAGTATTCATCTATATGTTAATGCTCGTGCCTGATTTTAGCTCATTGCAAAACTTCTCTTGAAAAACAAAATCTACTCCCCAGAATTTTTCAGATACTGCTGCCTGAAATGTCATTTTATGCTGCACATCTTGCAAGCAGTATTGGAGATCTTCTCATACAGTGGATTTTGCAGGCTTGACCTGTTACAAGAGTGTGAGTGAGAGGGAAAGTTTGCCTTAAGAACAAGGAGAAAATATTTATCTTGATAGAGGGAAACAAATGGAGAGTTTGTTTATGAAAAGCTTTGTCTGGAAGTTTCTAAATGAAGCTAGAGATTTGTACACATGTAGTCTTGTTTGGACAAAGTAAAGCTAAACACTTTGACATGTCCTTATTTTGAACCATCCTTGATCAATATTATCACTGCTTTTATTTGGGCAATTAATGGATCGTGGACTAAACAAATATCTTTGTCTGTTATTCATCACATCTGTCTTCTGAATAAATCAGGTTAAAATATCCTAGGACTTTTTCAACAGCATGATCTGTTCTCTTAAGTATGTGACATGGGAGTCAGCCAGAGTGTATATTTTTTGTTTATTTTTCTTTTTGTGGCAATCAGGAATTCCCTTCTTGCATATTTGCTGTTTTAGCTGCCCAGCTGACCTTGCTGAGCTCCCATTGATGTGAGTGGGAATGCTACTAGAAATTTGCTGTGATTGAGGAATACACCATGACAGTTCTACGGAACATATGTTTCCACTAATGGAAACTGGAGCTGATATTGATACAAAAACTGCAGCCAAAGAAAGTGTTACAAGGAAATTAAGGGTAAATCTAACACTCTGTTTTACACAAGTACCATCTGTTAAGACTGGGACATCTTCAAAACAGCATTATTGGCAACCTCTCTGCATATCCCTGTGGCTAACATTAGCTACTTGCAATTTAACTGAGCAAATGGGGACATTAAGATGGCAAGACTGAGCTAACTCTCAAGAACAATTTCATTCTGGTTTGCCTTATTAAAAAGTTTAAATATCAAGTTTCATTCTTCTGACTTTTTTTTTCCTTCTTATACTCTTGTATGTCATAGCTTGGCTTAATGAATTAGATAAAGGTTTATGTCCCAGTGCTGTGTTGTAAATATTACCTTGCTGAAATAAATAGACCACAGCAAGGCTTGGTAGGCAAGCAATAATTCTATTCTCTTAACCTACAAGCATTATCTAAGGGATTGCAAGTTAATTCAACCAGAAAAAAAGTGAGCTGTTCTGACATGGGGAACTATTAGGGTCTTATGCGAGTAGATGCAATGAAAAAATGGTAAAAGACAGAAATAAAGTTTTCAACAGGAGAAATGCTAATTTGACCTTCAGATTTCCAAGTTACAATTTAAAGCACAAATTCTTTTCTCTCAAATGAGTTGAATTGCAGATTATTACACAGTTTCTTGAAAGTGTTGTCCCGCTGTTCTCCATTCAGTTTTCTGACAGTCAAAGAACTTGTGAAATGTTTGAATAGTTGTTAAGATTTTGACAAGCCCCACTTCTGAGGCCTTGTTCTGCCTTTTAGTGACTACATCATATTGACTCAGAGCAAGTCACAGTAAGGAAGATATTATCTTCTATGATACTTAACATTTTTTTCATTTGCACCTGCCTCCTTATTGTTCAAGAGGTGATCATGCATAGCTGGAAGGGGAGGATACAGACCTCAAAGCTTACAGTTGCCATTCCCTGTGGCCTAGCACACTTAGGGTACATCTGCAAGCTGACAGAACAGACATGAGAGCCCTTCCAAGAAGAAAATAATACTCACAGACACAGAAACTAAACAAGATAAGGGAAACTGTGTGTGCCTAAGGTTACCATAGGTACTGATATAATACCAAATTCAATATAATATCAAGGACAGTGATTGAGTCTTCTGTGCTCTACATTTCCCTGATAAGACCCCGAGCCTGTGATAGGAATCCTGCTGTTGTTGTGGCACAAACTAACCCTCGTGTACAGATTTCTCAGAGTTTGTCTATCTCTCTTAGTGGCATCAGCTTTGAATGGACACCACAGTTATCTCTGTACAACTGTAGGAAAGTTGGTTCCAGTAGCCAATCTGTGGGAAATCAAGTCTGTGTTTTAAAAGAAATTAAGATTTCTGCTTCATTCACTAGCTCTGCAGGCACACAATCACTTGGTTTTGAAGAAGAGAGCAGATCAAAAAGCTGAGGTGCAGTGATTACTAGCATTTCTTTCAGCAGTAGCTCATTATTAGATGAGCTTGGCTGAAATACAAAGCCATGCTTTTCAGCTTGGGCCCATAGAAGCTGAAATATAACTAATTGGTCTTGCCGTGTTGACCAGGATTTTGATACTTACCATTGCAGTTACACATTCTGTTCTCACTTCTATGGTGAAAAGTCAGTATCTACTGATAGGTAAGATTGATTAACATTTGTGCTCCAGGCAGCAGTATGTTTACTTGCATTCTAGGAACTGATAGCTGTCCTGAAGATTTCTGTTTATTTTTGCACCAGCATTTTTCAGCTGTCTTTTTCATTTTAATATATGACAAGTGGGTACTTTTAACTGTAAATAATCCTGACATTTGGATTTTTTTTTTTTCTCAGACCATTAACTGAGCTCAGAATGGCTAACCTTACAGATACAAAGATACCTTCTTCAGCATCAGTATTATGGGAAGGGAAAAAAGGTCAGCAAAGGTTGTCCTGGCAGCTCAGTTCAGGTTGCAGAAACATGTACACAAAACCCAGGTAGATGGGTCACATATCTTAAATAAGCAGGCAACTCAGACTGTGATTTATAGGTGTACAATTTACAGGCAAAGCAACACTTGTACCAAAGAGACATAAAATCATCATGCAGTTTCTCATATTTCCAAGAGCTTCCTAGAATAAAACTGTGTTGTGAGAAGCTTGAGATTAGTGTCAACTTTAGCAAATATATGATAACTATACTATAACTAGCAGCAGTTACCTTTTGATAATCCTGGATATCTTTAGCCATGAAGAAGCAGAGCACCAACTTTCCAGAATTTGTATTTTCTAATATGCATACAGCATGAATAACAAACAGGGTGAACTGGAAGCACTGGTCAGTTCCCAGAGCCATGATGTCATTCGTATTAGTGAGACTTGGCGGGATGAGTCCCATGGCTGGAGTGCTGGGATGAAGGGTACACCCTGTTAAGGGATAGGCAGAGTAGACAAGGTGGAGGTGTTGCACTGTGTGTAAGTCAGAGGTTGGAATGTTCAACCCTTACAATTGGTGATAATGTGGTTGAGAGGCCCTGAGTGAAAATTAGGGGGATGGGGGGAAAAAAACAGTTGTTCTAGTGAGTGTCTACTACACACTGCTCAGCCAGGATGTAGGAAATGCTAAATTATTCTATAGGTAATTAGGGCAAATTTCCTGATCAGTAGCCCGTGTCCTTATGGGAGATAACAACTTCCCAGACATTAACTGGGAATATAATGCTGCTGTGACAAGCAGCTCTCAAAAATTCTTGAAGTTTGTAGGAGATAACTTCTTGTTACAAGTTCTCAGCAAGCCAAAAAGAACAAAAAAAGATGCCCTTCTAGACTTAATGTTTGTGAATAAAGAACTCATGGGAGAAGTGATGGCAAGTGGATGTCTTGGTCACAGTGATCATGAAATGTTGGAGTTTAAAATTTTCAATGTAATGAGAAAAAAAAAAGACAGGAGAGATGTTACCACGCAGCAGAGCAAACTTTAAGCTATTTAAGGGGTATTTAGTAAGATTCTCTGGAAATCTGCTTTTGAGGACTTAGGAATTCATGAATGTTGTTCAGTTTTTAAGAATCACCTTTTAGAAACACAGGAGCGGGCAATTCCTCTGTGCCATAAGTCAAGCAAGAGCGGCAGATGACACTCAGGCTGAACATGGAAGTTCATGAAGCATAAAAGGAAACAGAAATTGTATAATCTCTATGAAAGACGTCGGGCTTCACAGGAATATTACAGAGCTGTTGTTTCTATATGTGGAGAGAAGACATGAAAGACCAAAGAGACTAAAATAGTGTTGAAAATGTCCAGTGTTGTATCAGATAACAAAGGCTTTATAAAGTATGTTAAAAGAAAGATAGTGTCTAGAAAGAAAACTATTGGATTGACAGTTGTTGAAGATGGTCACCTGAATAGTAGGATTAAGAAAAAAGCAGAGGTATTCAATACTTTTTTTACCTCAGTCATTAAAAATACAGCTAGACCTTGGGTTGCCTGGTCCCCTGAGTAGGACTGTGATTGTGTGAATAGTGACTTTCTGTTTGTGGAAACTGAAATTGCAGGGCACTAGTTGTATCAACTGAATGTACACATATCTATGTGCCCTGGTGGGATTCATCTCAGAGTATTGATGGAGCTAGTGGATGTAATGGCAGGACCTCTCTCAACCAGCTGACAAAGGTTCTGAGAGTCTGGGGAGGTTCCCCCTGACTGAAAGCTAATAAATGTTATTCCTACATAGAAAAATGCTGTGGGGAAAGACCCAGGGGACTACAGACCTGTGAATCTAACCTCAGGGCTGGAAAAATTACAGAGATTATACTGGACACTACTGAAAGGCATTTAAAAAATAATGCAATCATCAGGCACAGTCAACATGGGTTCACAAAGAGAAAATCCTGATTAAATAATTTGATACTTTCTGTGATATGGCTCCCTCACCTAGCGGTGAAGAGAAGTTGAAGGACATAATTCTTCCAGATTTTAGTGAGGTTTTTGATACTGTCTCTTACAATATCCTTCTGGACAAGCTGTCCAGCTGTGGGATGAGTGGAGTCACAGTGCGCTGAGTGAAGAACTGACTGAAGAGCAAAGCTCAAGGGGCTGTAGTGAATAGAACTATATCTGGCTGGTGTCCAATCACCATCATAGTTCCTCAAGAATCAATTTTAGTGCCCACTCTGTTCAATATATTTATCAAAAATGTGGATGAAGGAATTGAACACACCATGAGTAAGTTATCTGATGATACCAAACTGACAGGTGCTGATGACTTTCTTGAGGGTTAAGAGACCTTGCAGGGCGATTTGCATAGATTGGAGCATTGGACAATGATTAATGCAATGAAATTAGGTAAACCCAAATGCTGGCTTATGCATCTGGGATAGAGGAATCCCAGACATAAGTTATAAACTGGGAGAGGGGTGGCTGGAGAAGGACCATGCAGGAGGTGATCTGGGAATGTTGATTGATAGCAGTTCAGTGTGAGTGAGCAGTGTACTTTGACAGCAAAGAGGGCAAGCAACATTCTGGGTAGCATAAAGCACAGCTTATACAGCCAGTCATAGGAGGCAACCATCTGTCTGTATTCAGTGTTGGTGCTGTGTCACCTTGAGTATTGTGTGAAGATGCAGGCCCCACAGTTTAACAGGGATGTGAAGGTCCTTGCATGTATCTATGTCCTCTGTCACCAAGACACCTTCCCCAATTAGCAGTGGGCCCATGTTTTCTTGGTCTTCCTTTCACTGCTGATGTACACAAGGAATTCTTTCTAACTGACCTTCATTTCCTTTGCCAGATATAATTTGGCCTTTGGCCTTCCTAACCCCATTCCCGTACAATTGGATACTATTTCTGCATTCCTCCTTGGCTGGTCACCTGCACTTGTTTCCACCATTTGAACACATCCTAATGTCTGAGTAGCCCAGAGCTCCCCACTGGAGCAAATCTAGAAAGGAAATGGAGACATTTTGTTTGCTTCCAGAGGAATGCCTTTTTGAACCTCTGACTGCACCCGTGACCATTTTACTGGCAACTCAGGAGCCTGCAGTTGTGCACAAAAGGGCCTAATACAATTTTAATGAACTAGCAATTTTGTGTGTTATGTTAGTTGTCCAAATGCAGATACCTCTTTCATTCCTCCTGTACAAAAATAAGTTTCAGGAGAAGGAAAACAAGCTCTGTGGTAGTTGTTCTTCACACCACATAGAAATTGCTAGGATTAGTTGAACTGCAGTTGTATGAATTGCAGTTGAGTGACTTGTACTGCTTGTGTATAAGTCATGTGCCTCAGCTCTTCCTAGACCCTTTCTGTACAAACAAGTGTGTGTGTTAGTATTGGTTTGTTCATTAGTACAATTTGTATAATCCCAGTGTAGCCAAAATACCTGTGATATAACCTTCTGATGACAGAGTGTATGAACTTAATCCAAAGTGGGATGTGCATGACAGTCTGTCTCCAAAATTAGCATAGATATGGAAGCTTATTTCCTGTGACTCCTTTCAATAACAAAACACTTCACATTTAAACTGCTCTTCTACATTTGTTGAGATAAATTGCACTCTAATCTTCATTGACTATATTCCAGCTCCAGAAGCCACCAAGCCGGAAGAGGGGAAATAGATTTTCCAGAGTTAAGAACTGAAAGAGAGCTGCTTCAGGTTGCAGCAATACAGTTCTGTGACCATAACAGATGTTGTCACATCTATAAGGTTTTAAAAGTCAAATAGTAGGGCTCTATGGGAAGACATGAAGCTACTAAGACATGCATAGTCTTCAGCAGTCTTATCTTGCTGCTATACTTGAGAAATGTACCACTTCAGTTAAAAAAAACCTTCACTTCTTACTGCTAGACTGGTGTAGAGCTGCAAGAAATAGAAGAAACAAGACTTCTAAAGCTTGGAAATGTAGATTCAGGTTTAGGAAAAGAGGGAAGAAATTTCCTGAATCTTCTTTTGATAAAGAAATGTGGCTTCTCTTATTACTCTGTGGCCTCAAACAATGAGACCGTGAATCGCAATCTCTGGTGGCCAGCTGCAGTACTAAGTTGAAGATGTTATATGAGCCCACCAAATGTCATTTAGGCACAACTTGCAGAAATGTTTTCAATTCCCTGTGCTCATGGTCCTCTTGAGGATTTTTATTGCATGTAAGTCAGGGCTTCTGTGCTGCTGCAGCCTGAGTGAATCCTGGTTGAAGATGCCACAGCACACCAGGAAAGTTCTGCCACCTCCTTCAGGTTTCCAATACTGGAATGTCAGGTAAGAACAGAGGAGAAAACAGAACAATAGAACAGAATGAGCCTAAACAAACCCAAAAATATTTTAGGACTTTCCTTCTGTTTTTCAATATTCCACCTTTCAATAAGCAAATTCAAGCCATCGGACCAGTTCTCATGATGAAGAAAGTAATTTAGAGTCCAGTTCTGAATCTTAGTTCTTAGTCAGCTTCTCCTATCTGTATTTTACACAAGTTTCTTCATTTTGTGTTGAAGATCAAAATTTTAAAAATCCTTTTTTGTTTTAATTAGAGAAAGCACCTAATTCTATTTTCAGCTTTTGGCACTGACTTGAACACCTTCAGGTCAACAATGGTTTATTTGCTGACCCAAAGAGGGGCCTTAATTCAAATGAAAGAATGGAATTCAAGAAACATTTCTTCAAATAATATAAAAACATGTCCAAACTTTCACTCTGATATCATTAAAAAGAAACTTACAATGTTATATCTGCCATTCAAATAATCCTTAGTGGAGATTGGTGTCATTTTTCTCTCTGCTATTCCTGTGTTTTTCTCCTTAGGGTTGTGTGCATGTATGAGGGCATTTGTTTTTCCAATAAAAAGAATTCAAATACTACAAACCACAGGGCCTGAGGATATTTGTTTGGAATAAAAGGGATTGTGGCACAGTTTCTACTTATATAACTCAGCAGCTGGCAGGAGTCAACAGTAAGATCAATTCCCAGTTCTCTTGAAAGCACTTGCTTTTTCAGGCATGTTATCTTCGTGGAATCAGATCTGAATCCAATAACCACAGCATATGGTTATGTCATCAAGATCTGATAATGTTTGATAATAAAACACATACAGACTACATTGCTTGGCCCAGGATCTCATTAATCTGAGTGGGAGCTACATATTAAATACTTTTGAATATCTGGACCCTGAACACCAGTCTCATTGATACTGTGTTGTTACTAATGTTCAGCCATAGAGAGACGGCTGCCTTTCGTGAATCAACTTCTCCAGAGGCTTGTATGGCCTGTTATATCAGTTTCACAATAAATTGCATTTCCTTTGACAAACTGCAGGTTCCGTTCAATACTTGTGAATCAAAGAACATTTATGTGAAGCATGGGACTGGCTAGACATCATTTTCACAGTCCCTGAAGGCAGCAGTTTGGTTTCCCTATATTGCATCAGAAGAAGATCTAACTACAGCATTTTTCTGGCAGCAGCTTTGCACCATCAGCCCATAGCTTAAACATCTCAACAAGCTCCAGGAAATGCATAACCATCAACCCTTTGGATGAGCAAATATGGTAATAGAGAGTTTCCTTATTCTCTCCAGGAGATTGGACAACCATTTCTGAAAATGGAAAAGTACTGACCTCTCTCCAAAAGAGCACAGTGTCAGTTTGAGATCCATTCTGGGGCAACCTGAATTCACCATTCCTTTCCACCTGAAAGAGAAGCTGATTGTGCCTGATTATCATTTGAACACAGATGCCTGAAAATGGGAAGTGAAGCAAAAACCTGGTGAACAGATGAAGCCAGGATTGCTCCTCTGACAGTTTCAGTGACACCATCCTCATTCTGCCAGCTTTTCTCCTAATGACACAGGAAGGACCCAACCTGGCCATGCAAGAATAGCAAGAATAGCATACCTTGCAATCCAGGTATAACAGGTCCAGCAAGAATCTCTGAAGCTTGTTGATGGAAACAGGCACACTTGCTAAGTGGAAGCCTGGGATTCAGGCAAAGCTGTACTGCTACAGATCAACAAGTTATGCGCTATTTGAGCAGTGGAAAAGGCAATGTGTGTACTTATGATGTGCACAAATGGGGATTAAAATAAACCAAATGACATCAAGCTTGTAGCAGGCTAAGAGGTAACCCTTCATTGACCATGGCCTAGTACCTGTTGCACTGTTGTTATTTACAGTTACACCACTGTAGACCTCATCCCTTAGGAGAACAGCTGCCCTCAGAAGGATTTGCCAGTGCGCAAATTTGGGAAGTGCTCCTGACACTTCTGGGCACCCAGTACTTTCTCTGGTGCAGCACAGCAGCAGAAACCCTGGGCGAAGCAGGGGTGCTCCAGGAATCTGTGCCCCTGACAATATGAAATATGTATGTATGGGACCATCTGGGCTTAGAAGCAATCTGCAAAACAAGCCAACAAAACCACACAAGGGAAAGTTCTTGCCCAGGTAAAAGAATGAAAAACACTGGACTGAAGACAAATTAATATTGCAGATTTCAGTGATTGTAATTCCTTAATTGAACACAACAACAAAACTGCCAGGAAATGCAGTCATATTTTCGCACTGAACCAGCTGTCACATACTGTTTCACATGCTATCAGTATAGAAGGAACTACTCTGAGTTGAAGGGCTAAATGCAAGCAAAAATAGACAGAAGAAGGGACAGGGTAGCAGTAAGCAGTAAATTTCTGGCTGCAAGAAGGCAAGTTATGGTATCTTTCTGTTTGTCCTCTTTCAGTGAAAAGGAACTGAAATGCTTTCAACAGGAAAGAAAGGCTATTGATCTAAAAGCGATGGGAAAGAAATGTCTTTCCATATTGCACTTCATTAACTGGAGGAATTGGCTTCTGAAACACATCCCTGCAGCTGACCAGAAAGACAGATTAAAGATTATAAAAAATCTGAAATATTTATGTGTCTAAAAAAAAACCCCTGAAAACATCACAGTTACATAAGAGAGGACAAATTTATTGAAAGGATAAAAAGACTTCTGCCTTGTCATACAAACTGGCATTCTAAGTAAGAGACAGAAATTTCTTCTCAAATTTGGTATTGTTTACTGTGAGGTTTCTTGCAACTTTAGCTGAAGTAACATCTCTAGTCACAATCAGAGATGGAACTTTAGGCTAAAGAAAATATTAATACCAGCAATTCAATCTGATCTTCTGTTTCACTGAGCTTATCCTTCAAGACAAAATTTCTAAAAAGTAAAAATATTACCCAAAATTTCCTCAGGGCTAAACACTCCTTCCTAAAAGAGCAAAATAACAAAGTTACCTCAAGTCAGCATTAAGGCAGGAGCACTAGCTTTTGGAGTTGTTTTTTTTTTTTTTTTTTAATTTACAGTCTCCCTAAGTTTGGTAGAAGAAGCATAGAGAATGGGACCATAATGTGTACTTAAAAGGCCAAAACACATATGAAGTCTTAAAATAAGTGTCTGCATAAAAAGTTAAAGTCATTTAACTGTGTAAGTTTGATCTTGCTAAATCAGTACGAGGTCTTAATGTGTTTGCGAGGGACTTTAATTAGCTGAATTTAGTTTACTAAATAAACAAGAAAAATTAATGTGATTACAAACCCAACAGTAAATGACTTTTGGTTAATACTAATATTAACAACTGCAAAGTTGTATCTTCTCAGCTGAACCGAGTCAGCCAACAATGTATGTCTTCTTTGCCTCTTACAGATTGAAGTAACATGTCAGTTTATATGGCAGTCATGAGCCATTTCAAGCATAAAGTAAAAAGCCCATGGTTCAGCCAAAATATGATTTCAGCATTTCGGAGCTCTTCTTTTCACCTATCTAGAGCTGTATCTAACAGGGAAGCAGTTTTCCTGTGATACATTCAGAAGCATCTCAAGCTTGAGATATCTAATAATGTTTTCTTCCTTAGAATTACAGGACTGTGGGAAAGGTGCATGCCTTAACCTTTTAGTTGTTGTCTTGGTGAGGCAGCCCAGGGCACACTTTGTTCTTCTTGCTGTAGATCACACAGCAGGCTCATGTCCACGTTACTGTCCACCAGGACCCTGCTTGTGCTAAGTGTGCTTGATCAGGACATGGCTGTATTACTCAAAAATGTTAGTGATAAGCATTCTTAGCTGTAGCTCCATTTGGGCAACTAACAGGCATAACCAACATGAAGGGGGATGGCGGGGCAGGGGCGGGGGTGGGGTGCGGGGCGAAGACAAAGGGGAAAAAGAAAAGGTGATACACTGAAATAGGTGGCAAATTCAGTCAGTAATTCTATGACAACAAGTTCAGATAGACCAATGACAATTTAGACATCAGCTGTGCAAATTCTT
Source organism: Acropternis orthonyx (assembly GCA_035583155.1). Classification (NCBI taxonomy): domain Eukaryota; kingdom Metazoa; phylum Chordata; class Aves; order Passeriformes; family Rhinocryptidae; genus Acropternis; species Acropternis orthonyx. The sequence continues at coordinate 28,936,290 of JAWWEU010000091.1, forward strand.
GTCCCTGGACAAATTGTAGAGATTTCCTTCTTATTCTTGAAAGCAGAATAGATATGTGGGAGGATGCCTTTCATTTCAGCCCAGTTGCAGGAGAGTTACAGAAAGATGTGGGAGCGCCCTAGAAAATGCAGTCTTCTGCTAGCCTTGGATGTCATGTTTCAGAATAGCTGAATCACTCAGAGAAATTGTGTCCGATTTCTCTTTGTCTGGAAAGGAAGGTTAGACAAATAGCTCAAGAAAACCTCTTTGTTTTTCCTGCCTTATCTTTCTGTGGATCCTTTGAATGCAACCAGGTGTACAGACCTGCAGGCCCTGTCTAACTGAGAGGATTTCAGAAACAGCCTTGAGATTCTCTGGTGCCCTTTATGTGACCTCTGAAATGCCTCCCTTTCCCTGCTCTGCTCCAGCTCGCTCGCAGATTCAGCAGCAGTTCTATGTTCAACTGGTTTTCTGCTGTTGTCAGGACTGGAGTCCCTGTCCTTTTTTCTGCATTGCTCCTGAGCTTTGCAAAGGGAGACTGGAAAATATCTAACATTGCAAATTTGCAAATTATGCAGATTTAAGCAAAACTGCATAAGTGTAAGTGACTGTGTTCTGCATTTGGGCTACCTTTCATGTGATAGTAAAGATCCATAAGGGAAAATTAACTGGTCTGTACTGTTCTTGGGCCATCACTGAGCATGAAAAGCCAAGGCCAGCACTCCTCCTCAGTCCAGACTGCAGAGGTCCACAGCTTAAAAGATAACAAGCCACATGCCATCACTCCACACAACTCAATCTTAATTCGCTTCATGCTAATCATACCCATGAACACAACTAATTTATCTAATTTTTCTTGGATCTTATGTGGATTTCATGTGTGACTTTTGATTGGATCACAAAATCATTCTAGTCTTCAGATCAGGCTAAATTTGACAGTTTTCCTTACATTCATGAATGTTCTTTATGCTGACAGAATCACAGTATCACTGGAGTTGGAAAGGACCTGTGGAGGTCATCTAGGCCTACCTCTCTGCTTAAGCAGGTTCACCAAGAACAGGTAGCACAGGATCATGTCCAGATAAGTCTGGAACATCTCCAGAGAAGGAGACTCCACAATCTCTCTGAGGAACCTCTTCCAGTGCTCTGTCACCCTCAAAGTACATAAGTTCTTCCTCATATTTAGACAGAACCTCGTATGTTTCAATTTGTGCCCATTGCCCTTTGTTCTGTCAGTTTGCACCACTGGAAAGAGCCTGGATCTATCCTCTTGACAACCCCCCATGAATTATTTCTATGCATTGATAAAGTACTCTCTCAGTCATCTCTTCTCAAGGCTGAACAGGTGGAGCTCCTTCAGCCATTGCTTGTAAGAGAGATGCTCCAATCCCTTAATCACCTTTGTTGCCTTCTACTGGACCTGTTCCATGACCTCCATGTCTCTCTTGACTGAAGAGTCCAGAACTGGACACAGCACTTCAGATGTGGCTCACCAGGGCTGAGTAGAGGGGCAGGATTATCTCCCTTGACCTCCTGGCAGTGCTCTTCCTAAGGCATCCCAGGACACCATTGGCCTTTGCAGTGGGTTGACCCTGGCCAGGCACCAGGTGGTGCTCTTTCATTTCCCCCTGCAATGGGACAGAGGACTAAAAATATAATGAAGGGTTCATGAGCTGAGATAAGGACTGGGAGAGATCATTCACTGATTACTGTCATGGGCAAAGCAGACTCAAAGTGGGGATATTAATTAATTTATTACTGATAGCATCAGAGCATGAGAATGAGAAACAAATCTTAAAAACACCTTCCCGCACCTCTCCCTCCTTCCACGTTCTACCTCCTCTCCCCAGCAGTGCCAGGAGATGGGGAATTGGGGTTGTGGTCAGTTGTTGTTTCTGCCACTGTTCAGGGAGAGGAGTCCTTCCCCTGCTTCCCAGGGGGTCTATCCCATGGAAGACAGTCCTTCATGAACCTCTTCTTGAATTCACAAACTGATGCCACATGGATCACTTTTCCATGGGGATGGGGTCCTTCAGGCACAGTCTGCTTCAGTGTGGGTCCCCCACAGGGTCCCAAGTTCTACCAGGAAAATCTGCTCCAAGTCTGTGCTCCTCTCTCCACAGGTCAGCAGGTCCCTGCCAGGACCCTGCTCCATCATGGACCTTCCATGAGGTCACAGCCTCCTCTGGGCATCCACCTTCTCCAGCTTGAGCTCCTCCATGGGCTGCAGGTGGATCTCTGCACCACGATGGTTCTCCATGGGCTTCAAGGGGACAGCTACCTCACCATGGTCTGCACCACAGGCTGTAGGAGAATCCCAGATCCAGCACATGGAGCTCCTCTGCCCTCTCTTTCTCCACTGACCGTGGTGCCTGCAGAGTTGTTCATATGTTCTCACTCTGCTCTTCTCTTGTTGCTTGTTTCATCTGTGCAATAATTTTTTTTTTCCTCTTCTTAAATATGTTATCACAGAGATGTTACTATCATTCCTGACTGGCTCAGCCTTGGCCAGTGGCAGAAAGCCCATCCTGGAGCTGGCTGGCATTGGTTCTACCAGACATGAGGAAACTTCTGGCACCTTCTCACAGAAGCCACCGCTGTATCCATGCCCTGTTATCAAAACCTGGCCACAGAAACCCAATACACCCTTCTTGGCCACAGGGCCACACTGCTGGCTCATGGACAGTTTATCATCCACCAGGACACCCAGGTCCTGCTGTGCAGATCTGCTTTCTGGCAGGTCAGCCTCAAACCTGTACTGGTGCTTGGGTTTATTCCTCCCGAGGTGAAGAACTGAAGAACCCCACATAGGTCTTTGTTGAATTTGAGATGGTTCTACTCTGCCCGGCTCTCCAGCCTGTACACATCTCACCAAATAGCAGCACAGCCCTCTGGAGTATCAGTCACTCCTCCCAGCTTTTGGTGTCAGCAAAGTTGCTGACAGTACACTGTTCCTACCTCCAGGTCACTGATGAAGAAGTTGAACAAGACTGGACCCAGTACTGACGTCTGAGGAAGCCCACTAGCTACAGGCCTCCAGCTAGACCCTGTGCCACCGATAACAACTCTCTGAGCGCTGATGTTCAGCCAGTTTTCAATCCACCTCACTGTCCTCTCAGCTAACCCACTCTTCTGAGCTTACCTATGATGATGTAGGGAAAACGCTGTCAAAAGCCTTGCTGAAGTCAAAACATGTATCCTGTTTGTTTCTCCCAAACCCATGCAAACATACACAGTTTTGATAAAGCCTGTATTCAGAGTCCTTTTTTTGTTGGTTTGAAACCAAATTAGAAAAACTTCTTAGAAACATGGAATTGTTTGATAGCTGTGTTTGTATTACCCATTTCTATTCCTGGGCAGCTATATTCTGCTCCAAATGATTTCTCATGCCTTGATCTGTACAGATATTCAGGTCAGGAGCTATGTCCTGCTTTTACCATTCACTGTTGTGAAATAGTTCTCTTTCCTGGAGAAAATAAAAACTAGATGGTGCCACAGTACCTATCTTGGTGAAGCTAACATATTAAAACGTTATTATGATATTATTATAGTCATGACTGATGATTTATATTCTTACACTTATAATTAATAACTACTTGCTACTAACTGCTGCTTACCAAGTTGGTTCATTTTGGGTTTGCACGGAAGAGATATCTGAACTCACACATAATGTGTATTAAAAATTTTCACTCTAGATAGTAGCACCATTTGCAAGATGGAAACTTCTTGGCTGACAAGTGAGAAAGTGAAGTTATCAGGGTTAGAAGGATGTGCTTTGCTTGTGAGAGGACTACACAGCCTTCTCATGCAAGAGTAACCAACATCCCATGAGTGCAGAAAGAATTAGTGATCTTCAGGAGAAGATCATCTCTTGTGCATGGGAAGTTTTTGGTTCCTGCTCCCAGACTACAGCTGACTATGGGCTCACACAAACCCAAATTACAACCCAGAGTTAAGAAAACTGCACATGGTACCTACGTCTGCTGAGCAATGTTAAGCAAAACACTCTACATTTGCAGCAGCTATATAATCTGGAATGTGAAAGCAGGCACTTCAAACCCCATTGCTTTATATGTTCCTCATATATGGAAAAGAAAAAACACATAACTGTTTTAAACAGCTTAATATTCTTAGACAATCAAGCTTTTTCTTTCGAAGTTCAGTTTGAATTCTATTCCTGTGTACCATTGCAACATCTTTTTAATGACATTTCTGTTAAAACTCAAAGACAGCTCCTATACAAGTGCAAATTCAGCTTCTGAGTTACTGACATTTTCTCTACAGAGTAGTGCAATGAATCAAAGAATTTAAATGCAGACTGTTGTAATATTTCACAGTCCTACTGGAGACAGAAACAGTAGTCAGGTTGTAAACTGTAAACAGCCCTGTTTCCTCACGGTCCTGTCAAATGACATACAAGTACTTACATCTCTCTTTAGCCCTGAAGCCCATAAAACATACCACAAATGTAAATCTAACCTGTGCATAAGAACTTTCAGGACTGAAAGATGGATATTTAACTTCAGCAACTGCATGTATTTTAGTAGAGTTCTTGAGCATCATAGTGCAACAATAAAATATTGCAAACTTTCTGATTCTCACTGAGACATGATCTTTTGGTTTGTGGTGGGCTTTTTGTTTGGTTTTTAATTTACCCACAGGAGATGAAGCAACACCAGACTATTTGGAAATCTAGGACAGGAAAACGTATTGAACAGCTTAGCTACTTTCTAAACTGCACTTCTTCAGATTCCTTTTTCTTCTCTCTCTCTCTTTTTCTTTTTTTTTTTCCCCTTTAATAAAGGAGCTACTCTAGGTAATTAACCAAACTGGAATCTTCACAAGTTAATTTTTAAATATGCTCAAGAGCACATCATGGAAGATTTTTATCCTGAAAATGAAAACTATTACTGACTGATTGCACCTCACTGTAACACAATTTATAGAATGAATATGACAGAAAACTTTGCCTGATAAACTAATTATAGGCTTTATTTGAGAAGTCAATTGTTTTTATAACATCTACCTAAAGTTTCACTGCTGCTTACAAGAAGGCCTCCCCCAAAGTGCCTTACTCATGGATAGAAGCAAATCGCTTTGTAACAGAATATGGCTTCATTTAACCCTGTTAACCTGCAGCTAAGTAGTTATGTCTTCCTACAAGCAGTCTTCATTTTCAGCTTGCTACCTGCATGAAAAATAACAATATTATTCTTTCCCTCCTGTGTGCTTTCAGCCTATTATTACTTTCAACATTATCTACCCCTGCAGAAAGTCACTTCCCCACTCCAGTTTCAGGCAGTACCAGGTTCTTCCTAAATCACACGTGTACTTACAAAGAGCTCCAAATGTTTGCAGCACAACAGGCACTGTCCCCAATTTAAACTCTGCACAACAGACCAGTAAGAGATTATTTGGATTTCCCCCACTACCCAGTGCTTAATTAGTTGCACTATCAGTCACATGTGTCATTATGACTTAAAAGGGTCTCCCGCTCTGAGCAAAAACTCCCTTAAAACAAACCAAGGAAAACATGCATGACCGAAACAAATCTGAACAATTATCAAGTATGTCTCTGCATGTATTAGGCAAAACCATGAAGAAAAGGTATGTCACACTTTCTCGTGAGAGGTGAGCAAAACATCTTCTAGAAAAACTTCCAGTATGGATTCACAGCATGTAGGGATCCTTTTCATCTTAACAGGTTGATGTTGTAGGTAAGGTATTCAGCTGACCTTTTTCCCACTCAGGATGCAAAAAAGGTTTCATTATTTTGCTACGGTGGCCATGAACCTCAGAAGATTTTCTCACTTTTATTTTGAATTCTTCTAATGTTTTTGATGCTTTTTACTAGCAACAGTGCAGGCTCCCTTTTTTTTTTTTTTAACTTCAATCTTGTTTTTATCATTCCCTAAATAGACCTTCTCATGGAATTTTGCATTGCTATACTGAGAATGACACAAGAACTTCATAGGTCACTATAATCCATTTACATGGATCAGTTTAAATTGGATTTCCCAACTGCCATTGTTGGTCCAGTAGTATTCTTGGGAGAACGTTGTTTATGCTAGACTCAGTTCAGGCTGGCCGATATCCTGAGCACTGTAGCTGTAATCAGACATCTAAAAAATAGGCATCTAGATTAAACTAAAAGTCAAGGTTCTCTCTGAACTATCATCTCATCCAAGAGGGCAGAAGTTCAGTGAAGGGGAGGTATTCATCTAAATTCACAGAGAACAGAGTGATTTACCAGCTGCAGATAACTAGAGCCATAACACTTAGTGGTCTGTCATTTGGGCAGCAGATTTCCTTGCCAGTTTTACTTTTAAAGTAAAATATAAAACTATTTAACTTTTTACTAAATAACATCCATTTTCTCAGTCAACATCAAGCAGTGTCAAACCTTGGGATCACCATATTTTCTTTTAATGTCAATCAATGGTAGGTTTGTAAAAACAAATAAATTAATTTCAAAGATTGAAGGAGTTCATCTTATGCTAAAGTGAGGCAATTGGCTGCAAAGGTGTAATTTGATATCTGCAGTACAACATCATCCTGGGATTTGAAGGGAAACAGACACCATCAGCGAAACAGATCGCATTTCATTAGTATGTACTGAATCACAAAGCCAATGGAATTTCAGGGCTCACATATGACTGCTTCCTACTTAGATTAATACTACCTTGTGCCACAGACTTTAATGGCAAGTGTGGACATGTCACCGTTTTGAAAGACAGGTCTGAACACAAAAAGAGATTATCAGGCTTTGGACAATCAAAGGAGCATCCAGGTGGTGTGATAACACCAATCTTTGTAAATATCCACTGTAAATAGTGTCAGTGTCATGGTCAAGAATAAAATACAAGATCACTGCCTGTAAACTGGACTTCCTTGTTAAGTGACATGATTAGAGGGCCAGCTTCCATTCATGCTTTTGCTTGAATCCCTTAAAGCAGGTGTAGGGCTACACTAGGGATCTTTTGCCCTTGAATGTACCCCAGGAAGGTGTCTAGCCATGCCAGTTTTATCATGGTCCTTTGCTCACCAGGCTCTGCTGTTCAGAGATCTATTGAGTTGTGAGTTAGTGTGTCTGCACAATGTTTATCCATCTTGAAGAAACTACATGATGGAGAAGCACAGTCTAGATACTGGGGCGTACTCTGGAAGTATGACTCTGCCAAGGGATCACCTCTTATGTCAAGAAGTACAGAACAGGTTAAGTAACCACAATTTCACCCTTGAATAGTCTTTATAGGAGAATACAGAATATAAAATCACAGAATAGTTTGGATTAGAAGGGATGTTAAAGATCATCTAGTTCCAACCCCACCTGCTATGGGCAAGAACACTTCCACTAGATCAGTTTGCTCACTTTTTATTCTATCTTGTGCCAAAATGGCTTGACCAAAGCACAGACCTACCTCTACCAAACTCTGTCATGAAGAGCAGAATTGCTAGCATCAGGTCTGTGTAGAAACATGTGGAAAAGAGTGCTTAGTTTGAAGAGTGTAAGGGCAAATGATTAATCAACACAGCTATTCGCTATAAAAGGAGATGCAGGAAAGAAGATGCTGATTGGCATAATGAAGGAAAACACTTTTCCCCTCAAGAACCCTACAAACAGAGGAAGCATCCTGGCCTCTGCTTCCTGCCCCTAGATCCAATATGACCATGACTGTAGACATGAGAGTTAGATTGCTTGATGCCTTTAAAGGTTCAAATTAGTTTCATTTTCTCAATATTTCCTGCTCATAATCCTACTTAGGTACACATCTAATCCAGTAAAATATCATTGTTATTATGAAGATACTTAAGAAACATGTCATTCTTTCTCTTCAGGTTCAGACTGCTCAAATTGCCTCTAAACAA
>JAWWEU010000091.1:28953023-28971328 GCA_035583155.1 Acropternis orthonyx
AAATATTAAAATCTACAAATATATAAAAATCCTAAGACATCAGTTCAGAGAACCAGAGTAATGGCCACCAAGGGAGAAACCAACCCTGAAGTCTGCCTACAACCTCAAATATAGCTGGAGCATGGCCAACAAGTCAGGGAGTACTGCAGGCAAATATTAGCCACCTTCAAGACCTGTGGAAAGTTGATATGACCAGGAACAATGAGGCGAAACCTGTGAGCTGGAAGTGTTTTTTAACAGGATTAGGGTTCTGTGAAGAGAAGACCTTCATGATGGCCCAGCCTCCCTGTTGTTTGAAAGTCAGCTGGGGCAAACTTCACTCAGGCTTTCAACCCAGACCCCACTGCACTTTTAACTTACCTTTCTACTTTTAGACATGAAAGGAGAAGGAAGAATCAGATGTATGTGGCACACTGGGATAATTTAAAGTTGCTTGAGAAGAACTGAAACACACAAATTAATTTTTTCCAGTTTGGACAAACACACTTAACAACTTTTTTGTATGTTTGTTTGGGGTTTTTTTTTGTTTGTTTGTTTGTTTTTGACAGTCTGTGGAAAGGAATCAATGTCTTCAAAGTTCTCAGAGGAGCTGGAGCCACTTAATATGTGCTCAGAATTGGTTTGGTTTGTGGGTTCACTTGCAGTTGTTTGCTTTTACTTCTGGTACTGATTCTATGTGCTGCATGCATTCAGAGTATGGTGTGCTCTACCTGCTCTGCTGAATCAGACACAATCTTATATCTATGGTAAGGATTACATTAGAAACAGAAAGCTTTCTGGTGAACCTCTCTCATATTATGAGGCTAAAACATGCAGACTTTTTTGTATTCCTAAAAGCTATTGTGATTATTTTTCAATTTCTAACTTTTCTCCAGAAGTATGATTGAGTTTTGATTATTAAAACTTCAGAAGTCCTCACAAATGCATTATTTGATACTGAAAAGTACAAAACCTGTAATAATTACCAGGAATGAATGGAAGTACTTGAATTAGCAAAAAAAAAAGTTAAAAAGGCTCTTTAACATATGAGCAAATCTGAAGTCCAGGGGAGACTTCCTGTTTTGCCTTTGTTAATTCTCATATAGAACATTATAGCCCAGGGTGCAATTAATAGAATTCTACAAGTAAAATCAGAGTTCCTGCTGCACAAAAAGAACATTTAAGATTTTATAAGCAAGAATACAAAAGATGAACAAAAAAGAGACAGAGATCCCATTACAGAAAATCCTGATGACAGTGCAAAGTCTGTAGTTAAAAGATCAACGATAGAAATTTATGAATAATTTTTGGAATTTATTTACAAACAACTAAGCAGTTGCATGAAACAAACTAAACTACTCCTTGCAACTGAGATAATGATACATACTCCGCATTTTTCCATGATTGCCTAATTCATCAAGCAGCAGTTATTTTCTGGCCCCATTGGTGTTGTTTATTTTGCATAGTTGAACAGACTTTCCTTAACACTGTCAAGACAGTGCTGAAGTGATAGAAAAGTTGTTAGTAATATCCTGATATTATAAATACAGAACATGTTTTCATTACAAGAGTTGAGTGATTTCTTTGGGGTGCCCAGTAACAGTATGATATATTCAGCATTAGAAAAATCTATGAGAAAGAGATTTGAAGAGGAATATTTTGCAAAATATCCTTTTACAAGGCTGAGTGTGATTTCACATTACCTTTGCCTAACATCTTAGCTTACAGAGCTACAGAGCCTACAGACTGCTTAGACCAATATCAAAGGCCCATTGTTTGACCATCAGCATGTTGCTATGTAGTTGTCAGATATGTCACACTGCTTAGGTAAAGCACAGTTAGGCAGGTGTTAGAAAAAAACCTGCAGCTATTGGCAAAAAAAAAACCAAAAAACGCAGCTAAACAGATTCAAGAATATTTACTCCATGAGTCACTACATCCATCACCAAGCAATGTCTCAGAGAGACCCATGGCCCAAGAAAGAGCCAATGACCTGGAAGATTCTCTCCTCATTTATCCCATCCCACCCTCACCCAGGAGGTAGAAGGTCATGACTCTGTTCTGGGAGACGTTCGGCTATGGAGAACCTGCAGGGACACCTGGGACCAAACTCCCATGGCCAGAGCCACCGTGTTCAGTACCCCGCTCCTCCCAAACGCTGACATGCTCTGCTCCTGGCTGCAGGAAAGATAAAGTACAGATAACTGCTTGTATCTGACTTTGTAGTGTTCTTTACATTAGTAACTACTGTTTCACAGAGACAAGAAATACACAAACTCCTTTTCCAATTATGGAGTACTAATGACCATGTGCACTTAATCTGTCCTGACTCAACCATGACAGTACGTTCCTAACATCTTATACAGGAGTGACAGTATTGTATAAAGCAGCTGACAAAAACAATCACAATCTTGTTTCTTAGGTAGTATAAACAAAATTGTGTCACTGCATAAAAATACATCTACTGTAGCAGACTGATCAATCTCATAATTTGTAATGAACTTTTCATAAAATTTAGAATTTCTGGATTTTTTTTCTGGATTTTGAATTTACATGGCCTCAAATTTGTATCAGAGTGGTGGACAAAGCAGTCAGGTGGGATGAGTATTTAAAACCTCATCTTATAGCTGAAAGTGTGAAGGCAAAGAGTATTCAAATGATTTATCCAGGGTCACAGAGGCAGTCCAGGAAACTGATGCTAAATCTCCTGAAATATTGGGTTGGTCCCTAGGTGGCTTTCTGAAACCACTTTTTAACATTTGCCTCATGTTCCTGTTTCTTCAATGAATCATTTCATGTAACTGTATCACTAAAGCAGTCTAGCTGGGGCAGGATCTGGCACTGTTCTACATCTTGTCTTAACTTGCTGATTATTTCTTCTGAAGTTAACTCTGAAAGCCAAAACAAATGAGAGGCACTGAATCTACACTGACTTTTTGGGACCCTTGTGTTTAACAAAGAAGCCAGCATGCAGACAGGCAGTTGTGGCTTTCATATTTATTGTTGTTTCTGTTTCCTTGAAATAGTACCTATATGTTCTTCCACAAACACTTGGAAATGTCATTTAGGTAATACAAACCTCTGAATCTACTGTTCACTAGCTGTCTTTAACTTTCTCAGACCACTTTCCTGCCTGAATCCTTGCATACAGAAAAAACATGAGTGAAAGAATATGTGTGTGTTTATATGCATATTTGACAGATACACCATAATTCAGAATTACAAATTATACCCCAAAAAAAAAATTGCCACTTTCTTTTGTAACATCTCTTGTTTTTCACTTATTCACCACTTTCTGGGCAGACATTACAGAAAAAAAAACAGAATATGATCTATATCCTGCTGCAGTAAAATTCTTTGACTTTGGACCTTTACCCTGGGTAGGTTTATGTACTTAGTTTGCATCTGAGCCAGAGTTTACCAACAGCCTCTCCCTATGGGTGTCTCTGTGCTACTCTTACAGGGGATTTAGCCTGGACACAGAGACGTTTGCCCTTATTAATGCAGGAATTTGCTTTTTTTATCTCTCCATCCTCATGTGTAAAATGACATCTACAATTCTTCACATATGTTTTTGAAGGAATCTCATTCCCTTGGGTTGAAAAATATAAGGTGAATACAAAGTAGCATTACACTTAAACCCCACTGTGGAGAAGGTCAAAGCATGTCATGCTTTTATTGCAGCTGAAAGTTTCAGATGACTGTAAGTGGGATGTGTACACTTGCCTCTTCTGGTCTTTTTTGAAGCACCCAGACTACCAGCTTCCATGTGAATCAGTCTGCTGTAATGCAAAATACTTCCAAGAATATTTTTTCTCTTTCCAGCTAGGCATTTGCTATCTTCCTTCCCAGCACTTCTGCCATCACGTGTGCTTGCTTTGGAAATCTAATTCCACCTTTTTTTTTTCCATTATGCTTTCTGAACAGATATTGCTAAGACAAGAAAATTTAATACTTCACAGTGGTTCTTCACAGGACTGCTACTGTGATCATAGTGCCAAGTAAAAGTAGCAAACAAAGTCACATCTAATTTATATGGTTGTGCAGCCTTTCCATAATGCTACATACTTCCTAAGGAAGAAAAGATCTTGCAATATTCAGAGAATACAGAACTATATATTTTCTAAAAACAAGTTCCTCTAAATCAATATTAATGAAAAAATAGTAACAAGGCACAATGACTCCATAAAAATAAATTCTGTTCATGACAGTTCCCTTCTGCATGACCTTGTCCACAGCCTAGTCCTTTTGTCAGGCCTCGACTTCCTTTTCTCTCTCTGGAGGGATGTACAATATTTAAGCACAATGGGGTCATGATCACTCTGAGGAATTCTTACAGTTTTTTGCAGTAATGGTGGTTTCTTTCCTTCTAGTGGCAGAATTGTGTAAACTGTGTCTGAATTTAACTTGAAGCTTTTTCTTTTTTTTTTCTTTTTTTTTCTTTTTTTTTTTTTTTAAAATTTTTATTCTGTTACCATTATAGTCCTCTAAAGGCCCTGCTGGCTTTTTTTCTGCATAGGTGACACTGTTTTGCTTATACTTCATACGCACAGGCAGTGAAATTCATAAGGGAATTTGTCACCCTGTCAGCCTGTATCTGTAACAAAAATGGAGCCCAGGCTCTAGCAAAGCATAGAAAGATGTGTATGTTATTCCTTCACTCCTCTAGAGGGAACTCTCTCTTTAAATCTCTTCATGCATTTCTCTGTAAATGCAACGAGCTGGCCAACATGAAGAAAGAGCTACAACCTCTTTTGTCAAACTGAAACTTTGCAGAAACCAGAAGCTGTTGTCTTCAGGTAACAATGATTTCCAGTTTTGTCAGAGCATGTTCGTTAGTCTGACCTGGATCTTCCAGCCCTGAGAAATATGCAGGATGAAGCGTTAAGGATACTCCAGAGAGCTGGATTTAGATCTTCTTCAGTCCTGTGACTGTGTGTGCTACATCAGCTCCTCAGTCTGATAGGTGACATTTGAAATCTCCCGTTTCTGTATTGGCCTCAGACAACAGAAAACTTTGTCCTGAGGATTTAATGCAAGAAATTGCCTGGGGAGTGGGGGAAGACTGAGAAGTGTGAAGCACAACAACAGTCCTACAGACACTTCTAAGCCACACCATTCATGAAATGGTCTTATCAACTGCAAAGGCTAAGGCCCATTTTCCCTGAGGATCCTCCACTAACGAGGTTCCCATAAGCCCACCTGAGGAAGAAATCGTTATTTAACCCAGTACCGTCATTTTCAGACCTGAGTAGTGCCAAGGTGTGGCACCCATTCTGTAGGTGGGGCAACTTTCTGTTTGCATTTAGAGGAGTGTGGAGCATAGTATTTGTGGATACCATGAGGTTTCTGTTTTGAGCTGAGCTGGTCACAGAGGAAGAGTGCAGTTCTGTCACAGGTCCTCAGAAGAATGACCGGATAATAGGGAAGGCTCCCTCCCACTCTCCTCTCCAGTTCTGTGCCTTTTCTGAAGACCAGTGTCAATCTGCCACCTTCCCTGATTACCCTTATATGAAAAAGTAATAAATAACCACTTCTGTTCATATTGGTGCAGTGCCAGCCTTTCTACACTGCCCACATGTCTTTATAGGGAAAAAGCCATGACAGAGTGCAAATGCAAACTCATTGGTACAACCTTTGACTAGCTTATCTCTAGAAAAAGGGACAGTCATGGATGTAGAAGAACTTTGGTCTGTGTCAGCATCCTCAACATCTGGTAATTGTAATAAAGAAGACAGAGAAAAGAGTATAACCAAGTCAATTGGCACTGCATATCTTGTCTGCATTTTACAGAATTCTCTGGTCCACTAACTGCTCTGTGTTGTGAACTGCTTCCAAAATTATCCAAGAAGCAAAGCACGTTCCTGCTCATAATTGAAGTTACAAGCAGTTTGAAGTCCCTCCATTGGTTGGATACTTCAGGTGGTGTGTTGGAACCAAAAAGAAGCACAATAACAAAATCACAGATTTTTGTTCTTTCTGGGTTTTCTTCAGTTAGCAAGGGTCTGTCATGCAAGAAAACTATGACAGATCCAAGAGAAATTACCTGTATTCCTTGTTTGTAGGCAGCTATAGCTGAGGACTGATTCATGCTAGTGCTGCCACGGAGTTTAGGTATGTGATAGATTCAATTGTAACCATAGAAATAATCACAGAAACTAATTTGATTCTGTGACACCACCACCACCACCCCCCCCACCACCCTTAGCTGAATAAAGTGAATGACCAAGGAGTGGATAAGAGTTATACCAAGTGGCACTTATACCATGCCTAAAATCTCAAATTTTCCATCTCCTGATTTCCAGAGTCTCTCATTTGTTTCTGCTATATGAGTCCCCAGCAGATTTTGTGCATGTGCCACAGGATACTTAGTCCTCAACTAGTGCTGAACGCAACACTTTTCTGTTCGGCTGCATTGCTCTGAGAGAAGTCACAACAGATAAATGCCACAGGAGTATGCTCTACTCAAGGAGCAAAAATGGATTAACAGAGCAGAAGTGTATTAGAGAGCTGATATTCTGGGGGAAAGCTGCTTTGACTACTTCCCTTTTTCTGGTCTAAAGTGCTTAAATCATTCATGCTGCCTTTACAAGAGAGGATAGGACACGAACCGAAGACCAATGCCTAACTGGTGTCAACTCAGTACTTTTTTGTGTGGAATAGTTTCATTTGCACTGTATATTGAGACCTTATCTACAGGACTTTACAAATTATTGGTTTGTTATTTCAATGATATTTGTTCTGAGACAGTCATTCCTCTTCTGTAGTAAGAAGGTCCTTTTTGCAGATCACCATGATAATGCCATGCTGTTAGTTATGTACACTTGAGGAGGACAAAGAGAGATTTTGAGCATGCAAGTTCTGTTGAGCCAAAGCTGACAGGCTCTTGTGTATGTGCAGTACAGTACATAGTCAGCCAATTTAGACCAAGCTGTGCTCACAAGAGAAGCTACCTTTTCAGAGGGAAGCCCAGAAGCTACATCATGTGTGTGCAATATGATCAATGAGGGCTTGAGCCCAGGAAGGAAATGGGGACTGAGCCAGCAAAGCAGTTGAATACACACACTGCTAAACAGGCAGTAACCGTACACTTGCTTTTCTATGTCAAAGGGCAGCTGGCTCTGCTTTTTGCAATTGCAATTTCTCTGGAAAACCTTGCAGAAGTAAGTGGCACAGTGGCTGCACATGTTTTGCAGAAGAGAGTAGAGCATCATATATGCCATTTATAGTGCAATCCAACCAGTCCTCCCTGAGCTTGCACTGACTTGCTCTTCTTGAGTTTACAGCCCACCTCTCTTCATAGTCCTTTCATGAAGGCTGACAATCATAAGCATGGCTGGCTATGCTCCTTACCTACTCAAGGGAGGCAAAGAGGGTGGAAAGTCCTGTCACTCTTCTATTTGGGCAATCCCAGTGCATAACTTGCAGAGGGAGGGAAATTCATGTTCTCAGAACTTATATTCTTCTGACCACATTTATTATCAGAGCACCTTCCTTCTTTAGTACAGGTGAGGAAGAAACTTGAAATGCAAAATAATCTGTGCAAACAAAAGAAATAGAAGACTGTTGGAATAAGAATGCCAGGTTATCAGGTGTTCTGCTATTGGGCTCCTGAACAATATATTATCCTTACAACTTTACAGGGCTCAGCATCTCTGCCTGCTGAGACTAGAGGGTAAGAGGTCATCTTCCCACGATAGTGTCTGATACTTGGCACGAGGAAGAAGTCTATACATACAGCTTTTGAAACATAATGATCAGACTTCCAGAAATACACTATCTTTGCCTCAGGAGCAAGAGTCACTCAGCATGGAACAAATGGGAAATGGTTTTTTGTTAAACCAAAACCCAACAAATGTGAAGACATTCCTAGACTGGTAATTAACCTCTCTCTGCCATGTCACTGTCTTGATATCCAAGGTACTTTTAATATTCATTTGCCCAGGGAGACACTTGGGCTGCGTCTACACTGTAAGACAGTCCAGGTCTCAAAGGGAGTCTGGGTGCACGGGGTTGCATTGTCAGACTAAGACAGCAAAACACAGCAAAGATTCATTGAACAGTCTTGTCTTAAAACCTAACTCACTCATCATGTTAACAAATGAACATTCAAGGACTGTGTACCTTGGCCTTCAGCATAAACAATTTAACAATAGTTAGTATCATTTAACACACTTTGCACTCACATACAATTGGTGTCTGAAGTTAGATACGAAAATTTTACTTACCAGTTTATCCAGAATCCTTCACTTTTTAAACTTAAATCCTCACTGTCACTATTCAGTATTTTGAATTTCTGTTGAAACAAAAAATATTAAACTCATTAGAACAGAAAAATAAAAGATATTATTTGTCTATCTACCATCTGGGAAGTTTCATCATTTAGGGTTTTTCATGAAGAAAACAAACAAACAAAAAATATAAAAGGACCCACCTACAACCCTTTTCTAAGTCCCATTAGCAGATAAAAACTTACATATTTGCATTTGTTTTTAACTAATTTTTTTGAGTAACCCTAAGAACCAATATATTAATATACATCTTTTTAAAGTGTACTCAAGATGCTCCAATTTGGAAGGTGAATAACATGTGAATAGGACTATCAGCTAGAATATACGAGAACATCCAGACTAGGCAACAGTTTTGCCAACTAGTAATCCTTCTCTGACAAAGTACCCACAGAACAAAGCTAATCTAACCAAATTTTAAGACATGACTTGCTAGCATCCAGTCATATCATGCCCAGATATCTCCCATACTAAAAGCAGTATTGCTAAGCATGGCAGCCCTATACAGAATTTTCTTCAGGAGTGATGTTTGATCTGAACTTTTAGCATCTAAAATTCTTTATTCAAGATACCACACCTTTAAACTACATGTTCTCTGAAGTAATCCCTTATTTCATCTTGAAATTCTGGATGTATCACAGATAATCTGACCTGTAGCTGTGAGGAGGAAAAGTTCCCACAAATGTCCTCAGCACACCATGGTACATTCCAGGCTGCTTCAGTGAACCTGCTATGTTTGTTGGCCACATAGCATGGATGTTGTGTATTGTTAGTAAGCAGGATCAGAACAATAAATCCCCCTTTTTCTGAGAATGTCCTGAAAGGTTTTTCAGACAAGAACACCTCAAATAACAGCAGCATAACTGGGAATGACTGTCTGTGAAAAGGCACACATAAAAAACTTGCAGAGCCTTTTCTCTCCCACCGAGGGCTGCTGTGATAGTCTTGAGGTCTAAGGTCTAGCTGCAGTTTTTGGCCTGCAGTAGTAGGGCAAGGAGTGGAAAGAAAGAGGAATAAGACCCACAGCCAAAGCACCTTCTCCATGGTTAAACCTAAATTTCATTTGCAGGTTACCTCAAGACACTATAGATATATTCTTTTGCACTCCTCAGTACAGCAAGGTTCAGAGTTTCAGACCCAAGGAATGCCATGTTGCTGATTTCATGAAGTTTTGGAGCCATCAGGGATCAGAAATAGAAAAGAAGGATTTGTCAAATAAGAGTGCTTCTCTGTTCACTTTTCCTTCCTTGGACTCAACTTGCTCTTGAAAGTGAATCTTGAACTGTTCTTTACCATTGTACCTTTTTACGCTGATCCCAGCTTTTAACACACTTGGATCTGAGGCACCTGTAAAATTCTTTTCAAATCCTAATTGCATTCGAAGAGCCTGGCAAGAAAGAGACTAATGAAAGAATTTTTATGAGCACTGAGGGACCTGCTTACTATTGTTGAACCATCCATAGTCCTGTAGGTGAGTCATTTAGTCTGCTTCACTCTCTCTTCTGCATTTCTTAAATATACTCCAATGAGAGTAAAACTCATTAATGATTGTTGGACATGCAAGCTTCAGGAAGGTGTGGGCCCACATAAATCTAGATAACAAAGTGGGGGGAAAATAGGGCAAGAAATACTATGTCTGTTCAAATCCATGCTAACCTGCAGTATCTTGGGAGAAACAAAACAAAACAAAACAAAACAATATTTAAACTCTATCTAATATTATTCTTCAGTTTGCCTGTGTCCATAAACAAGGCAATCCTTTCAGACATCTTACTTCTAAAGGCAAAGGCTCAAAACAGCCTGGCATCTTCCTCAGGAACAACCCTTCTTTTCACCGCTGCACAAGGAGCAGTCACATGCAACTAGCCATCCTGTCACTTTAGCAGGAATTTGTCTGAATGTAACCTTTCTCCTCTGAAGCAGTGGCATTGTTCAATTCCAGTCTCATGTTATTCTCATGGTGGGCTGATTTACAGTGGTTGTCAGGCAGCAGTTATACAGGTGAAATCTAAGCAGGGAAAGGAGTTTAGAGAACTCAGTATGCAAATATGTATTTAATCTATGAAGAAATATGTATATGCTTAGGTATTATATGTATATAGTGATTTTAGGTGGCGTGGCACTAGAAGCTGTTGATCTCAGAGACTTGAAGCTTTGTTTACCCCTAGAAGCAAAGGAAGGAAGGTTTAATTTCCATGTGGAATGGAAAAGTGTGGGCATTTTGATATATATTTGTATATCTTCCTCTTTACTCGTCTCTGGTTCCCCATGTGCTGCATTCTGGGAAAGCTTCTGCAGACAAGGAATAGTCAACCTGAAGACGTAAGAGGGTCAGATCAAGATCACAAAGGGGAGAGAGAGATCAGGAAGGCACTGGAAAGAGCTAAGCATTCATTTGTACACTAGGGGCAGGGGTCAAAATATATATGGGAAGGTGGGTAACATCACAAGGATACAGTGAATAACTTCTCACTGCCCACTCATGCCATTTGTATATCATTTTTTCCTAGTCTATATTGTTTTCAGATTACTGACTTTTCCAAAAATAGAGGTTTCCCAGTCTGCCTGCTGGTGCTACCTGCTCCATGTCTACCCACACTATAAGGAGAAGGGCACATCTGCAGAGGCTGCGGTTTTCCTGGACAACGTTGTGGGGCTAGCTTACCACTAGTAGTGTCAAAAAGAGCAACTGGTACTTCAGCTACTTTTACAGTTCTCAGACAACTCTAGGTCCTCCTTTGAGATTTGTCTCCCCTTCTAGCTCTTGCCAACTTATCTCCTTACCATGGTGCCTCTGAGAGAGACAAACAAGTCTTCTAGGAGCTGATAATTTGTAAGGACCATTTTTAACATGTGGTCAATGGGAAACATGAAGCCTACCCACAGCTCTGTGAATTACTGTGGCTCAGGGTCTCTTTTTTTCCTGTGTGAAGTGTACAAATGAAGTATCTTTCTGGGAACAGTAGTCAAGAACTGGTCTCTCCGGGAGAAGAAAAGCCTTCTAAACCTGTCCACTTGAAAGAGACCAGAGATCTCCCAAAAGAGCTGAAGCAACCCACTAGATGCTGTGTACAACATAGAGAGCTTGTGAAGAGCAAGTTTTCTTCCACCATAGCTGGCAGGAAATTAAAATGTGTGTGTGCATGTGTGTGTGTGTGTGTGTGTGTGTGTACATGCATGTATGTATGCATGTGTGTACGTGCACTGTACAGTAATTGAGCAGAGATGTGATGGACAGATATAACATAGGAGACTGTCAATCCATTCCCGTGTCAGAAGGACCTTAAACATACACAGGGAGTTTACAATGACAACTATTGGCCCAGCTGCAGGGCAGCCCTTGCATGCGTATGCCTGGGAGCATAGTCATTAATACTGTCAAAGGGCATTTGCACCTCCAACTTTATTCTGAGGCATTTTTCAGTAAAAGATAGAAACCTTCTGATCCTAGAAACACTGCCTGTCAATGACAATTTGTGAACACAAAAGAGAGAATACGATGACATTCCTGAGTTTACTGTTATATCATCTATGCTTCTAAGGAAAATGGGTTTTTCTTCATGCTGCCTGGGAGAGAAGAGGAAGATGGGGTCAGTGACAATCCAATACAACATTTCTGGTAAGCAATGTGGTAAGAAGTTGGGGAACTCAGGCCCAGCTGTGATGTGACTGAGTAAGAAGGACACTGGTACTACTTCACAGAGCTGTGAGGGTGAGCATGCACGGTATCCCAGTACTGCACAGCAGTGACTAGCTTATCTTTAGCATTCAGCCTTCAGGGTACTGAGTTACTAGGAAAGCTTTCTTCTGCCCTTTCTGTCTCTCTTTCCCTCACTGTTTTTCAACAAATGTGAAAGGTGCTGATAAATACTGCAAGTGACCAATACAGTATTTACTTACTCATGCTCCCCTTCGTTTATGAATATGTCTCAACAGTTTTAAAGAACAAAGATCTTTCTTTCATTGCTTTCACACAATGGCTAAAGTACAAATATTGATCAGAGTCTTCTCCTATGCATCAGCTCTTGCTCCTTGCAGCTGCTCACACTATTACACTGGATTTTCTTTCTTTCTGGAAGTTATTCTCAAGTTTGTACTCAGTTGTTAGTTCAGCAGAGGTAGGAGGAACCTGGCCATGTTGCCTGTCAGTCTGCTTGTACTACTAAAGAGCTATGTACCTGGCTACTCTTCTTTACAACACTTCATGGATCTCTGCATGGTGACAGCAATATTGACAGATTTTCTCTTTTAAGAGAAGGTGGCATGGAATCAAAGTTACAAAATCAATTGAAGTACTTAGGTAAAGACAACAGAACTATTGTTCACAGAAGCTACCTTGTGATATGTTCTACTCTGTCAATCCTTAACAAAATGATGTGGTTTACTCTGGTCCTGAATTCAAGATATTCTCTAAGCTTTGCATTCACTAGCTGTTTTCTAACACAGCTACTACATTGTACATTTCTTTCCTTATGGGAGACAGCTGTACAATGTTTTCCCCAAAGTAGCAGCACTTGAAATCACCATATTGAGTGCCACAACAGTGAATTTGGTGTTCTCATATCAAGATGTTTCACTTGCTCATAACTGGTTGAAGATGTGAAGGCTGGGGGCAGACTTGGCTGCAGTGACCATGCCATGGTGGAACTCAGGATCCTGCATGGAGGAGCCAAAGCAGCAAGCAGAACTAGAACCCTAAACTTCCAGAGAGCTCCCTAAACTTCACTCTCTTCAAAGACCTGTTTGGAGGACTCCCACTGTTTAGGGCTCTAGAAGAGAAAGGGGTCCATATTCAAGCATCACTTCCTCCAAGCTCAAGACCTGTGTATCCTCACAGGCAAGAAATCAAAGGGGGAAGGTGACATACATGGATGAGCAGGGACCTTCTAGCAAATCTCAAATGGAAGAAAGAAATTTATCAGAAATGGAAAAAACGACAGACCACATGGGACAACTATAGGAACATCATCAGAGTATGCGGGGATGCGATGAGAAAGGCCAAGATCACTTGGAATTGAGTCTAGCAAAGGATATCAAGGACAACAAGAAGAGCTTCTACAAGTACATCAGCAGCAAAAGGAAGATTAGGGAAAATGTAGGACCTTAGCTAGAGTTGCTGCTGAATCAGATATCTGTCCTGGTAACAGAAAACACGGAGAAGGCAGAGTTACTGGCTGTCATCTTTGCCTCAGTCTTTATTGCTGAGGGCAACCCTCAGGAATTCCAAACCTTGGAGGGAAGAGAGGAAGGCTGGAGAAAGGAAGACTTCCTCCTGATCATAGAGGATTGGTTTAGAGATTGGCTAGACAGACTGAACACCCATAAATCCATGAGCCTTGATGGGATGTACCCATGGGTGCTGAGGGAACTGGCAGATGTTGTTGCTAAGCTACTTTCCATCATCTTTGGAAACTCATGGAGAGTCGGAGTGGTGTCGGATAACTGGAGAAAAGCCAAAGTACAAAATGTTCAAAATGGGCAAGAAGGAGGACCCATGAAACTACCAGCCTGTCAACCTCACCTCTATCCATGGAAAGTGACAGAACAAGTGACATTTTGGAGGTCATCACCAAGCAAGTGAAAGCAATGAAGGTCATCTTTATTCAATTTGTTTCTCCATAATTTGGATGAAGGGATAGAACATATCCTTAGCAAGTTTGCTGATGATAGAAAACCAGGGAGAGGAGCTGATACGCCTGAAGGTTGTGCTGCCATTCACTGGGACCTTGATAGGGCTGGAGAGTTGGGTGAGGAGAAACCTAATGAGGTTCTACAAGGGCAAGTGTAGGGTTCTGCACCTGGGGAGGAATTATGCCAAGTACTGGTACAGGCTGGGAGCTGAACTATTGGAAAACAGATCTGCAGAGAAGGATCTGGAGGTTTTGGTGGATGACAAGTTGACCATGATCTGTCAGTGAGTCCTTGCAGTCTGGAGCACCAGTTGGATCATGGGGTGCATCAGGAAGAGTGTGGTCAGCAGGTCAAGGGAGGTGATCCTCCTCCTCTACTCTGTCCTGCTGAGGCCACATCTGGAGCACTATGTCCAGTTCTGGGCTCCTCTGTAGAAGAAAGACAAGCAGCTACTGGAGAGGATGCAGTGGAGGGCCACAAAGACAATTAGGGGTCTGGAGCATCTCCCTTATGAGGAGAGGCCATGGAAGATGTGCCTATTTAGTCTGGAGAAGAGAAGACTGAGAGGGGATCTCTTATGTATATATATATATATCAAAGGCAAGCATCTAGAGGATGGTGCCAGACCCTTTTCAGTGGTGCCCAGCAACAGGACAAGGAGTAATGACCAGAAACTAAATAATAAGAGGTTCCACCTTAACATGAGGAAGAAATTATTTACAATGAGGGTGACAGAGTAGTAGAACAGCCTGCCCAGGAAGGCTGTGAAGTTTCCCTCCCTGGAGATACTCAAAACCCACCTGGATGAGTTCCTGCGTATTCTGCCATAGGTGACCTTGCCTTGGCAGTGGGGTTGGACTGGATGATCTCCAGAGGTTCCTTCCCAACCTAACAATTCTGTGATTCTGGGACATACACTTATCAAGAGATGGGACTAAGGGGTCTTCACTCTCTCTGCCTTAATGTGATGGTTCTTCAGGACTCAGTTGTATTGCTCATTTTAGAGTTAAAATTTATCACTGTAGAAAAGACTTGCATTACAGGAAAAACGATTGAGGAAAACTATTACTATAGTTGTGCTAGGCTGAAATGCCCCACTGTCGAAGCTTGACCTATAGGAACCAGACAAATAATCCTCTTCTCAGCAGTCAAACTGTTTTTAATATAGTTTTGGGGATTCATCAAATCCCTATTCCAAATTTTCCAACATTTCTTCCACAAACAGTTGAATTTATTTCTATTTACCATTAGTTTATGCAATTTAAGAAAGTCCAGCCCTGAACAGTGGCAGGAGACCTGAATTCAATGCAATGAGGACATTCTGAGGACAACCTTTCCTTCAGTTCAGTATAGAGTATGCTACTTAATTCAATGATGAAAGTGTTTCTCTTCAAGGACTTAATATTTTTTGTCTCATTTCTAGAAACACTAAATATAGGACTCAAACATAACTACATAAGACAGATACTGGGGAAGGGAGGGGAGGAGATGGTCTTGACTAATACTAGGCAAGTATGTAAAAGTGAATCCTACCAGCAACACACATACAAAACCTTGAAGAGAGAAATGTGTTCCTGCTTAATAACATTGTGTGTATATCAGCAGTGAATACTGTAGAAAACAGGACATGAAATGAAGAAGATATTTTTCACAGGATATGGATCCCTAGTCCTCAAGATGTCATCAAGTGGCACAGAGCAAAGTTCAGATAGGAGATTTCTGCTATTTCTTTAAATGAGCATACCCTGCAATTAACAGAAGATGGTTTCACCAGTAGGTCCTTTTATTCTGATCAACTTATAGGGGACTTTGAAACATCTATTTTGTTCTCTCAATATGGTGCCTTTCCCTCCCCATCTGTGAAGGCTTTTAGACCACATGCTGGGGTTAAACAGAACCTAACAAGAAAGGTAAAAAAATATTGCAGAATCCTTAGAGAAGTAGTTGATGCCAGCTGATCTCTTATCTGGTTGGAGGGAGGATAGTATCACAAAGAATAACACAAAACTCACCAGGCTCCTATGAGGTCATGGGACAGGGAGTACAAGGGTTTTGGTAGGAGGAAGGATGCTGGATTCTGCAACTTTTGTCAAAACAAGTGAAAGGAGAAATGGAAAACAGGATTCAGCAGCAAGCTAGGATAAGTTTGGAGAGAAGGTCGTAGAGACTTAGTCATACTTACACAAAGATGTCCAAGCATCTGCTCTAAACTTGGTAAGAAAATACAAGTTCTCCTCTCTGGTTATTTAAAAGTTTCTTGTCAGAGCTCTTTGCCAATTTAATTACACTTTGTTTGGAAGAAAACACTCCCACGTAATTGCACTTATCCCTACCCCTAAGATGCCCAAGCAAGTCTTGAAGGCACTGGTACTACTACCTTGACAGCTAACCAGATGCCATCACAGGAATCCTGTCAGAGAATGGGTGGAAACAGTGCTGGTCAGGGACTAGTCACTCTGAAGAGATAGCACAAAGTAACTGAAATGTCTCAGAGGGGGTTGCTAGAGCATGGACAAAAAGCCACAAATAAGGCTTGTATAGAAGGCTGGCCATCTTTCCTTCTCCCAATGCCTCCCATGCAAATTCATAATGATGCTTTCAAATGCAGGGAGGGGGAGAAATTACATCCAATTTTGAATGTGATTTCATGCCTCAGCCTTTCATTAAAAAATATCCAGGGACAAAAATGCAATTGTTTTTATTTTTACGTTAAGTAAGGGAGTAAAATTACTGTCAAGAGAATGTTCCCCAGCATTTCCCTGATTTCTCCCTAGGGTCTTCAAATTATGTTAAAGGAAAAACAAAAAAGTACAGAAAGGCACATGAACACAGCTCTATAAATAAAAAAAACAGGAGAAAAGAAAAACAAGTATTTTTCAAATTTTGAATCAGCCATTGTGTAAGCATTTGCTTACTCATCAATGCTCTATGCTCAGGACATGAAGAGAAGACTGATACTAGAAACAGTATTTCTGTTGCTTTGAGTCTGATCTGAATTTCCTGTCTAAGGCCTGGGAAATAAAATCAAAAAGATTAAGATCTACTTTTTACTCCTGCACTGGAAAACTTTGCTAGCAAAGGGCAAAACCTTGCCAAGATAAACAACAAAATTTGACTTAATTTTGTGTCTGGGTTATAAATACATTAAAAATAGGGGAAATTAGTCATACATAAATAATAGCTCAATTACATTCAAGCATATGTGGGTGGGTGTTCTGGGTGGAATAATTTGCTAAGGCAGAGCTCTTCTTCCTTGCTTTTCCTCTTCCTCTGAATTTATTCCTATTTCTGGACACGTGCTTCTACTTTTTAACCTTTATTTATATCTTGCTCTTCACTCTGTAATCTCAGTGATGTTTATATTATGGGCCTTTACACACTTTTCTTTAGGATTGTTTTTTATGGCTAAATATTTTTAATAGATGCCAACACAGAATAAAGCACTTAAGAATATACCTAGCCTCTGGTTCACACTTTCACTTTCTTGATGTCAAGAGAATGTGTATTTAAAATCGAGGGAATTCTTAACAGCTCTGCTGTGCAAGTGTTGGTATGGCTGTTTTCAATGTATTACAGTACAGTGCTGTACAACTTGCTGCAACAGGAAAGACCCTGTCACTTCCCTTTTGTCTCTTCTTAAACATTCCTGCTCTTTCTTTTTTTTTGCTTTTTAACTCAAAATTGATGCTGGCATAATGCTGCAAGATTTAGATTGCTGTCAAGCCACCTGACTGTTGGACCTCCCTGCTAAGATCAAGAAACCAATTGCTCTGGCTATGCTGTTTCTTGTTTTGCAGCTTGGCATTGAAGAATTTAAGAATCAATGTGACCACACCTGACTTCAGAACAAGACTCAGCAAGGATCTGGTAGGGCAAACTACCTGAGACATGGGGTTAGTGTGCCACACAGGGCAGTGAGCTTGAGGTATGTGAGACCATGCTAATATGGCTCCCATTGCCCATGGGGATATCAGACCTGCCTGCAAAGAAGGGCCAGAGAAACAATGGAATTTGCTTGGGATTGTCTTGCTGTCATATCTTCATACAAAAATCCCAAAATGTTAAATGAGGTATTGTGTATATGGGTTTTTTTTTCTCTCAGATTGTTTTTTCTGTTAGTTTGTTTTAATTTCAGTTGGGTGCTATTTACATCATTGCAACTTTGCTGTTTGTTCTGGTGTCCCATAGATAAGCATGTTTGCCCTGTCCAAGAGATACTGGGAATATTTGTGAGAAGTAATTCAGAGCTGATATTTAACCTAGTGCCTGAGCAGATCGTGACCTGACATTGTATGCACTTAGTTTGGTAACAATGCATTAGAGTAGCTGGAATATCATGCCAGGTGTTACAAAAGCACTCAAAATCCCACATTGTCAACAAAAAAGACTTTCCCAGCCTCTGTGGAG
>JAWWEU010000091.1:28974209-28991945 GCA_035583155.1 Acropternis orthonyx
CAAAAGGAAAGTAGTGACTTCAGCATCAGTTTAAGAATTTTATTAAAACCATATGTTTCCATTCTATACAAAACTGAGGAGCTCTCTTTAAAAAAAAAAGTAGTAACCACATAGGAAATAATTAGTGTAAGTGGCTGGTTGATAAAAACCTCTGAAAGCTATATACAGGATTAATACTACACAACTGTATTAATGTAGAGACTGTCAGCAACTTAAGCAATATATACAAACTACCTTTACACTCATAAATATCTTATTTACATCTAATAAATAACATCCAGAGCAAAATCATGTTTCCTCATGCAAAGAGCCTTCACTGTTTTTAATCTAAGTTGTAAATGTGTTTGTATTTGATCCTGTATGAAGAGAACAGCTGTTCAGATACTTTTCTTCCAAATAATTTAACTCTTAAAAAACAATTGCAACAAAAAGCAGAATCTATAGGGATCAAATAATTATATTTATTTTAGAGGTCTCAAATGCAGTGGCTCACCCCACCCTCAGTGACTCATCACATCTCCGCTGTAGTTTAAGGGTTAGGAAATCAAATGTGAGCAATGTCAGAGATAGTTATATTGCAACATATTGCACTGTTTAAGACTTTTATCCCCAAATATACTAGCAGCTACAGTTGGAAAAAAGTAACACATACATCTTTGTTTTGCTTTCAAGACGGGATATGTTGAAGAAATCACCATCTCCATGCTGTCTGGCATGTGCAGGAAAGGACTACAACACCCAGCATCAATAGCTCATATTACACCTCTCCAAGTGTCTACCTTCAAGCCCTTCTACTTCCTCAGTATTTTGTTTATATTCTAGACTGCTAAAGGAGGGCTATTGCACCTTCTGGCACACTAGAAAACTTACATTTTACTTAAAAAGGAGGAACCAGAATGCCTTCAATATTCCTATTTTTGTCAACTTCCAGCATGTCCAACCCCTGTGTTTTTCAGAGCACTAATTTTTGTGCATCACACAATCAGGCTCCTTTTAACCAGCGCAGCTCCTCCTCCTTGCTGAACTCATGTCAGAAAATTAAGCAGCTCCTTGCACTACATCACAGCCAAGAAACAAACTGAGGTCAGTCACTGGCAGTCACAATTCCAGTACAGGGAAGTGTGAGCATGTTTGTCACCTGTAAAGTGGATTGACTTGCACTGAAAACTGCATACAGCAGCCACTCTAGCTGCATAAGTGACATTTGGTGTCAAAGAGCAGAGAAACTATCACAGTTTTGGCATGCAGGATGCAAGTAAATGGGGTGGGTGAACGGCATGAGGGAAATATATCTTTCTCCTGCTTTTTCTGGTAGCTCAATTCCTCTGCAGTTCCTTATTCACAGTCTTGGAGGCTAGGTGGTTTCATTTACAACAACCAAAAGCACAGATGAAATGTTTAATTTCTGCACTGGACACTGGTATTGCTGCTTTCTCCTACAACTGTTATTTATTCCAGGGTAAGCTGCATAGAAGTATATAGCTTAACAGATCATACCTATTGCTAAGCAGCACTGGCATCTACCCTCAGTGAAAATGCATTCATATCCACAAACTAAAAAATTCATCCCCATATTGAATCAATCCCTGGCACTTTCTAGCAACACACAGAGCAAAGGTGTTTTTCCACATGAGAACCCTGCTTACTTGCTAAAAACACACTTGAAAACAATGAACTCTTAGCACTGAACTGCTTGAAAATTCAGTTAGCCAAGGCAGAAAAAATTCTGTCCAGTTTCAAAAGATTCCTGAAAAGAACAAAACCTCACTCCCTTCCCCTCACAAAAAAACCCCAAAACACCACCCACAAGAAAAACAAAAAAACCAACCAAACAAACCAACCACCACAGGTAGAGGCCTTTGGGATTTTTTTTTTCAATAAATACTAGAAAATTGCTATAGAGGATCTGATGTCAAGAAACCTTGTCACAAGGCACCATGATTAAGCAAAATTACTTCTTTCCAGCACTCAAGACTTCAACAAGTTGTTTTGCAGGTTTCTTTTTGTTTTTAACTATTTGGATAATGTATCTTTATGGTTAGTAACTTTGTATACTGAGACTTTCTTACAGGAAATCTCTTAAGATAGCTAGGAATAGCAGGCAAAAAGCCAGCAGCGGATAAATATTTCTATATATTATTTGGCGCTGAACATCCAGTCCACAGGGATGAACAGACTCTCCTCCTCCCCAGTGTGGAAAAATCTTTTTTCTTGTCACTTAAGCAGATTCATGAGCAGAATTTTCTTTAGAGGCTTTCTTGGCACTGTGGAGGGAAAAAAAATACAAAGATGATTAGGAAGATGTAAGATACTTGTTCCTTTTCATCTTACTTTTGAGAATAAAGATTTTTTTAAAAACCCTACTTAAGAGGAAAATAAATTATGTACTTGGGCTTGTAATGGCTTCTGCTTGATTTTACACATCAGATACACACACAGACTCCCCAGGCCATTGCCCTGGAGTGAAGGCCAGCACTCAGTGCATCTCAGTCTAAAAGTGTCTCCATGAGACCTTTCACACACAGTAATTGAACTAAAATAAATATAACTACTACTCTATCTCAAACTTCAGTGGATAAAGTCCAAAGAAAACTGGCCCCACATTGAAAGTTTACTCTAGGTTAGAAAAATTACTGATAAAAATATTAAAGTGAACCAAGGGCTATTAAGTACAGACTGAACTTCTGATCTAAATCAGAGATGCAAAGTCATTCACCTGATGGTTGCCAGCAGAAAGCAGTGTGCCAAGAAGAGCACCTGCATATGCCTGCTCCATTCCTGTACCAGCCTCCAAATCTGTTGCTGGCCAGTGAGGAGGAAGACTCTGAACTGACTCAGTATGGATGTTTCAATGTTCTTCAGTTAAGGGTAAGTGTAGGGCATCTGTAGATAGAGGCATGCTTTACTCTTTGTGCCAGTGCCTTGTCTGTAAACCCTCTCTAACAGTCACTCAATACCTGGCCACCATGTGTGAGAAGCAGTGACTTGTACTTTCTTTCCAGACATCCTAACAACCGCGCAAGGAGACGGTTAGCAGAGAAGCAAATTAAGAGTTTTTAAGCTGCTAAAGCTGCCATAAGTAAACCTCAGGTTAGTCTGAGTTGTGATGCTTCTGAAGCCTTGAGAAAGCTAGTGCACAAATCAACCAATGGGGAAGTTTAACTACCACTCATATTCCCAGCAATCCAGAAATAGTGATCACTCATACCCTCCTCTCTTCCTGTTGACGGGCTGCTCCGAGCACTTCAAAAATACTGCTGCCTCTTCTCCCTTACTAAGATGTGAGGTGCCATCTCGAGAACAGAATACCACTCTGGAATAAATATTGGAAAATCACATGACTGAGACAGACCTTTTTACCTTATAAACAGGACTAGTGCTTGAAAGCAGTTTTTATACTTTGTCATGGGGGGCACTACTACTTTAAAAGTGTGTGAGAAAATGCTTTTTAAAAGAGAATTCTGTGGTGAAACACTGTGCAAGAAAAACTAGTAAATGGTTTATGCAGACATCAACTGCAGCCATAATTTTCACTGTGAACTTTTGCATAAAATCTTCTTGTAGCTAAGACAGCAGAAGCTCTATCCCAAAGTCTCTTTGATCTGTAATTTACATCAGTCCTTGTGTGAATTTCTGTCAGGTGAATGAACCTGGAAGAAAGCCCTACTCCCTCAAATGTTTGCAAATGAAGTAAGTTGCCAATTCCAGCAAACCTGAACAGTTGCTTTTGGATTTATCAGTATTTTCTCCACCCCTATATTTGTTCAGCTCTGATAACTGTTCTTTGATCAAGTGACTGCCTTGTTTATTCAAAGAAAGAATTTATTATTTACTATACTGCACATAGGACACACATACTCTGTTCTGAGTCCATGTTCTGCAAACAGATCTCGTGTCCAGTGAACAAGTATTTCAAAAGATTCATGTCAAAGCAGTTCTGTTCAAACTTTGATGTTTTAACATTCATGCATTAGAAATGTCCTGCAAACAGTCACGTTTTTCAGTTTTTCTGCACCATCCTGGTTTTCAACTCCTAAAAAAAATCCAGCTTAATAAAGCAATAACTTCTTTTGCAAACACATTTTTGAAAGGATTTCTAAAAGTCTTCTAAGCAAGCTCTTTGCAAGAAAACTTGTGCAAATACCCATCATGAAAATGGAGGAAATTGCAAACAAGTATTCATATGATGGTTCATAGAGGTACTCTGCTCTATATTATTATAACTAGCCAGAGACAAATGAGACAGTGGTAGGCAAATTAATTATGTGGGAATAAGACTACAAATCACAGATCCCAGTGGAAGCAAACAACTGAATCTGGCTGACATAAAAGGTGGTTTGATGCCACTGGTGCCCAGATTATTCAGTGCTGCACCCATTTGTAACTGCTTAACATGTTTGTTCTGCCCTGTGAGATACCAGAAATCAAGAAACACTGTCAATTAAAATTAATATAGCTTATAACAATCAAAACAAGTTACTTTTTCTGAGTTTCCCCTGACTTCACTCTGACTCTCTGGATGTCAAATGTAAAAGGACTCCACCAGTCAGTCAAGCTGAAGAAAGTGTCCTTCTCCCATTGCAGCTTCAGCATAAGCAGGTCACCAACGTCCACTTCTGTGTAAATCAGGAAGGAGAAGGTCTTGTTTGAGGAGACTTCAGGCCTGTGAGGAGAAGAGTAGGGGAAAAAAAAAAAAAACCTCTGATATTGTTGGACAGATAAAGAAAATTAAGGAGCAACAGAACTACAAATTTTTGTACTCTAGAGAAGAAGGAAGCAACCTTCTCCATAGTTTGGATGTATGGAATAAGGAAAAAACACCTTAAGCTTTTGTAGAGGCAAAAGGAAAAGCTTTCTGCAGCAAGGCTGCTAAAACTCTGTGGCAGTCAGCCAGGCAAGGGATGTCTACTCCTGTACTAGTGACACTCAGAGAAGCCAGACAAGCATCACCCAGAAACAGTTTATGTTTCTTAGAGCAGCAAAACAGACTTTCCAGCTCCATTCCCTGGCAGCCCATATACAGGGATGTACACACAAATTTCTGCTTATATGCAGAGCTGTGAAAGCAAACCTCATGTCTCCCTCATCTTCTGCCTGAGGCATTCAGACCCACCAATTACCTCCAGGCTGCAGGTGACTTTTAAGAGGTTTCAACACAGCTGGAATATGGCATAAAGATACTGAAAATCAAGTAAGAAAGTACCAGAAAAACTCTTATCAGGCTGAGTCACAGATCAGACTTTACATTTCTATGTTTCAGATGTCTTATCAAGAAGAGCCCCTGCAGAGCTTCAGAAGTGGATGCATCCCCTTCATCAAGGACAAGAGCAGATTCTGGGACCCTGTAAGACTTCTGTAGCTGGAGCTAGGAAAGTTTTACAGTTGGGGCCTTTAACAAATTTAGGTAAACTCAACACTACAATGTAATTGTTTCTATAACTACTCACAGTGTGAAAGCTATGTTCTCACTCTCATCTAGAGTGCCATAGAGAGAGATCAGGAATGGCTGGTTTGTCTTGGTCGTATTAGTCTTTCCAAAGAAATGGATCTTGACTTGGTAATGAAAGACTGGAAGAATGCAGAAGAAAACACCATTAGGAAAACTCAACCTCTGAGGAGACTGCTGGTGACAAAACCACCCAGACCAATCCCTGAAAATTCTAGGCTGGAATATGCCAACTCACTAAAATGAGGAGCTTAATTCTCTGCAGGTATCCTGGGAACTATTTTTGAGAGGAGGTAAATATTAGTATGCAAAACAATCACCTTTAAAAAAGAACACCTTTGCAGTTCGTGCAACTAAACTCCCCATTCAAGCTACCACTGTAGTAACCCCAGAGTCTGCAGTATTGCCTTCAAAACTGTTACTGAATGTTTAAGAATTGCTACTCTTGACTCAAAACAAATGAGCTTTGCCCTCCTCATACCTTGGTAAACAACAACAACAACAACAAAAACCCCCACAACTTGAAAACTGAAACAAAACAAACAACAAAAAGAAAATCAATCCACTGACACTGCAGATAAAGCACAAAATGCCAACAGAACACCAGTCCTGCAGCTGTTCTAACACTGCAGGAATGTGCCCTCTGATTGCTGGTCCATCACACAATGCACACAACATGCATACCACGGGGTACAGGCAAAGCTAGGGAGGAAAAAAACAAGGTAGTAAAATCCAACTCAGAAGCTATTTCCCTAGCTGAAAGCCTTCTAGTTCTCTTTGGCAATGTTGTTCTCACACCATATCACTCCGGAAACTGGAAACAAGAAGTGATGTGATGTTTTAAAGAGAGCTAGTGCTCCTCTAGCAAGGGTACTAAAAAAATACAAGTCTGGTGGTTGCCTATCTTTAAATAAGCTGCTTATCAGACTGAGCTCTGCTGATTATTTTCCCAGCAGTAGTAAAAATTCATTTGGATGAAAAATACTGGAAAAAATTGGAAGACTCAGTTGTTCCAAGCGATCAGGCCCCAGAGTAAGTCGTCTTAATTTTGCTACTTAGAAACTTGTTACAAAATACCTTTCTTTTTGCACTCTATCCCCACCTTCAGTCTCCTTTTTCTGAGACTGCAGTTTAGCTTGCACTCAATAGCAAACAACAAGCAAGCTTCACTCCTGCTCACCACAGGCAAGAAAGCAGCAATGTTGTCATCTGAAGCACACACCCACCATGACACACAGCTGAGCACAAGTACCAGTCTTGCTCACCAGTAAGCAAGCAGGACCTACCTTTATAGGGCATCTGAGCACGGGTCTTCAAGTACATTTTGGTGTTTCTCTTTGTTCTCACTCTGTTGACCTTGTAACCCAAATTGTTGCAGCGGTTCTTGCGGCAGCTCAGGCAGAGACCCTTCTCAAAGGCCTCCTTTGTGTTGCAGCGGTAGGCCATGCTGGGCTTTTCTTCATAGAGGAGGGAGTCAATGAAGAGGTGAATGGATCGTTCATGAGAGCATTTCACCAGCTGGTCCACATCTTGAAAGAATGAAAATGTGTAAATATATATGCACATATGCAGATAAAGATATGAATCCCTGAGCAATGTTGTCAACAGGCATGGTCCACTATGCCAGAGCTGGGGTTTATAAGATGACTTTTAAAAGCTCTTGAAAGAACACATTCCTGTGCCTCTCAGAGATCAACTACTGAAGATCTCCCTTTGAATGTTATACCGTTTGTTACAGAGCAACCTCACCTGCAAAGCCTTTTTCAGCAATCAGACGGAGTGCTTCACCCAAGTTGCAACCTGGCTGGAAACCTCCACCATTGGGATAAATATCAATGTGTCCAACAGGCTTCTGGATCCCAATGCTGCGGTCTGGAGAGCCTCGAGTGTAGGTGTGTAGAACATCCACAAAATCAGCATCATCCGGGGAGAGGCGGGTGGGGGCATCAGCATACTCAAAAGTAGGACCAGCTGGATCCAGACCTTTATGGAGCAAACCACAAAGAAAAACTAAGACTGTCTGTCAAAGATACTGACATTGATAATGAATGTCAAACTCAGCTACCACATTGGGTTAGAGTAATTTAGATGGCCTTGGTTTTCCAGGAGACATTACAGTCAAAACATTTAAGTAGCATTCCTATATATAGGAGAATCAAATCTATTACCTTGAAATGTTGTCATTGTTTAAGAAAATAAAAGTGCATGCAAACACATGTAAGGACGGCCAGAAAACTTCCTCAGGGCTGTAGCATTTCCAGTGAATGAAAGAAATGAGCTCATAAATATGTTCTCAATGTCTTCCTCTTGTCAAGAATTGTACAACTTGTACCTGAATCATATTAAGTACAGAGAAATGTCTTGCCAATAACTAACCTGCTAGGGGAACAACTGGGAAGAAAACAAGCTTCATTGTCTACATGCCTAAGGAGAAGGGGATTATTTTGGTAAAACGTCAAACTGCAGCAACAGTGACAACAAAAACACTGAGAACTGCTGCCAGTGAACAAGTTCCAGTACTATCTTTTGAATTCAGACAACTACTTGAGAGATGGCTGAAAATACAGCTGAAGGGACGTGTCTTTTCTGTAGCCCTCAGCTGGAGATAGGCACCTGGGTTGCTCAACCAGGGTCAGTTTAATCCAGTCTGAGCTTCCTCCCCGTGCTGCAAGGACTTCAGGGTCCTAACACTGCTCCCTTTGCTCAAAGGTGACACTGCTTTCTCAAGGAAAGAACTCATCCTGGGTACTAAGCACAGCTGTGGAAGCACAACAGAGGGCTACTACTGGTATTTCAGTGATTTGGCAGTCTCAGTGAAAGCAACAAAGCTGCAGCTGAGAAAAGGAAGGACAGAGAGACTAGCACTTGTGCCTCTTATTTTAATTTGCCACCTCTCAGGACTCAACCTTTCCAGATGCAACAGCTGCCTAGCCCACCCCTCAGCATGCCGGGGGATCTGGGATCCCAGGCAGGCTCATGTGAAAGGGTAAAGGGTGCCAGGAGCTAGGATCCCTTTCAAATGCTGCTCCCAAGTGCTCTCAGCAACAAAGACAATATAGATGAGCAATTTTCTTAGCCCCATTTGCTGATGCTGGCATTTCCTTTGTCACTAAAATCAGTGCTAGGGCTCAGCAGACTCAGGGTGGCCATGCACTCTGCATAGTCTAGCACACTTCTCAGTCTCCAAAAACCACTTTAAACAGATATTTAAGCAAGCACAGCAACAGGGCAAGCACATGTGCACTTTGTTTCTCTTCCCAGAATTCTCACAGTATTATTTCCAGTGTAGAATACTCTTTGAGCCTGTTATGAATCACTTCTTTTAATAACCCACAGTGGAACCCTTCTGATTATCTGTCCAGTATGCCTTTAAGACCATATAAACTTCTTGCATCTACAATATTCCATGAAGAAAGGTTCTGCAGGACCTATACCCACTGCAGAAAGATTTAAATCCTGTTCTTTTTGAATGGTTCCCATCAGCTGCAAGGAATGACTGCTTGGATGAAGACAGTCAGCTGAAGTTCTCATGCTACAAGAGATACTGTGGCCCTCTCCAAGCCATGGATTTGGCCAGTCCCAACCACATTCCCTGCAACTGGTCTCTTATCATGGCCTACTTGCTCATTTCTTGTCAAGAAGCAAATCAAGGCTTCTCACTCACCACTATGGTTGTTTTTTTCTGAACCATTTTCAGTTCTGCTACAGAAACACCGGCCCTACAGTTTCAATAAAGCACAAACACAGAATAAAAGCACTGTCAACAAAGAACAATTATTCCAGTGATTTGCCAGAGAAACACATTTCAGCATGGAAGAGATGGGACTCTTCACTCTACAGTCACAAGTTTTCTTACCAGTAATTCTGTTCACCTTCTTCTTAGTCAGGCTCCCAGCAATCCCAGCAGCATGAGCACCTAGACTGTACCCCAGCAAGTGGACATTGTTGAGAGGATAGTTGAATTGCTCCTGTTCAATAGAACAATTTGTTTAAAGTTTGAAGCCAAATGTGAAAGTGTCAGAAGGCACAAAAGAAATGTTTTGTTAATACTGGCATTTCTCTTTGAACCATAAATAACATAATAAATACTATACAGCAATCATAATTTTGTGCCATACTAGATCACTTGAGCTAGCTAACTTCTGGCAAAAATCTAAGCAGAGAGGAATGCAGAATGAAGGACAGACCATAGAACTGAGTACCATATCAAAGGTTTCCAGCCACCCCCTTGCCACCAGTTTCTGGACCTCTTAAGTATTTCCCAAAGTAAGGGCAGACTTCTGTCACCCAAGGGCTGGCTGCTGTAAAATATACAGGAATCTGTCTTTCATGGCTACTTCTCACAGAGCCTTTGGAAATACTGTGGGCTCACAGGGCTCCATAGACCACAGGTGAAGTTTCTGGAAAATGCTATAAAAGGCCTCTTTGAGTAAGAGATAACCAATAAAGTTGGGATTTTACCAGTCCAGCAAAATACTATCTGCAACAGTCTAACACCATCTACCCAACAGGAGATGATTAACACAGCTGTATGACTGCTGTTTTATCTCCTAGGACATTATGTACAATGCAGGATGTGCCTACATGTCTTACCTCCATCCAGTCAATAAACATAGCAACATCCTTTCCCACCAGCTTAGTGTATGCAGCAGACACTGGATAGTGCTGCTGAGCTCGAACTAGCCAGTCCACAACAATGACGTTTGAATCAGGTTCCCTCTTATACAGAGCATCCACCAGCTTCGGGACCCAACTTTCATACATCCCTGTCACCTGTTGGTTTGAGGTTTTTTTAATTAAAAAAAGAATAGATTAATATTATATGTGAAATATAGATACCTCAGCAGAGTTTTTCAAAAGTGTGTTTAAAAAGGGAGATTCTTTCCACTTTGTCTTACCGTCCATCCATGGATCACCACAAAGGTTTTGCTGGTATGATTGAAATTGCACTGTGCCAGGCTGTTCACTTGCCCAGGAACCAGGTAGCAAACATCCTCATCAGGTTCTGCAGGTGTCCGTAAGGAAAACTTGCTCTCGATTCCCTCAAAATTGTTTTCAGTTTCTGCTATGTAAAAGCACAGAAAACACAAAGCAATGTTTTAGGAGTACTAGGACAAACAGTTCAGAAGTCACAGGTAGAATATTGGGGCAGTCAATGGCACATGTGGTTTTCAGTTCCTACAGCACTCAGTGGCCACACAACAGCCAGGCAAAGAGGAAATCAAAGCATGAAAATTGCTCCCCTTCCAAGGTCCTGCTAAAACAGGAGAATCTGGCCAGCTGTCAGAGAGGTATGACTCATTTTTAGGAGGCAGTATTTTCCCCATTTCATTAAGCAGGAAACCTATTAATTACCACAAGCAGAAAACCACACAGGACAGTCAGACACTCACACAGGAAAGCAGCAAGTTCCTACCATACTATTACATATTTTGGTGGTGCATCTTCCACATCACCTCATCAATAATCACTGCCTAACAAGGCCCTTTTATAACACCCAGTAGTTGCAGTGTATTAAAAATAAGAGCTGTGAAATCACCACTGTCTAACAAAAATGTTTGGTTTAACTTTTGACAAGCAAACAGCAGGTGAGAAGATCAGACACCCATCTGGGAAACTGAACAAGCAAACAGAAGCCTATACTTTGAAGTCAGTACATTTTCAGATCATTTGATAAGCTACAGAAAAATAAGTTGGAGGAAAAACATCTTCCTTGGCCTGAAGCTATTTTAAAACCCAGCGTGGGGAGGGAGGTGAAGATCATCCCAGAATATGTGATGGCCCACAAAGATCACTCCCCTCCAGCTCTCAGTTTCAAAATATAAGTATTCCTTTCATTCCTGCCAAGGCATAGAAGTGACTTTAGGCTTCATGCTAGGCACATGCCTCCTTTGTCTACTAGAAACTTAAATGTCTCCTCTTCTTACATCTTATTCAACCCTTAGCACCTCTATATCCAATAGACCCTCTAATTAACTGTGGACTTTTCAAGACCCAAGTTCCATGTTGGCACCCTGGGTTTAGAAAATATTTATTGCCTGTTTTTCAAGTGCAGCTGAACTCAGGCCAACTTTGTCCAGCTCAGAGTTGTGTTTCCTGGCATCATGACCATGAAGCTTTCAAAAACTTCTATAGACACGTTAATGAATGGCTCCAAGCCACCATAAGAAATGTCAAGGGAGAACCTCACAAACAAGCGTGCAAAACAGATTTCAAATCCGTTTCTTTTTCACATTGCAAAAGAGGTTTTCTATGATAAGTGGTAGATTTGCATTTATCCATAAAGTTGTGCTGCATCACTCATGTGAGGAATAGCTAACAATTTATTTTTTTCTAAAACAGTTTCTCATCTCATTTGAGCTGTCAGTCATCAGGGTACAACTTCTGTCTTAACTCACCCAACCCTCAGGCAGCTCTATAAAGCCTGTGAGCTTCTTGCTGTGCTTGGAGGGTCATAGAAATCAGGATCTAACCCCTTGCATGAGGTCTAAAACCAGCACACAGCCTTGTAACAGATGCTTATGTACAAGCCTCAGAGAAACTTGTCATCCATAATCAATGGCCTAACACAGCCTGAGTTCATCAGGACTTCTCACCTCTCAAGTAAAGCACATGCAGGGAAATAAGAACTGTTCAATGCACAGAGGCAGTGCTCAGTTTTCAGTTTTGATCTCAACTGCACTACACTGGCTAGTTAATCCAGAATAATTACACTGAAGACCTCCTTCCTGACTCCTTCCCTCTAAAGAAAGGATAAAGTCTGTGGAAAACACCTTTCTCCAAATCAGTAGAACTATCTATATAATGTTAAACATAACACTTCACCTACCTACTGAAAGCTAAATTTACCAAACTAATCAAACGTTTGCCCCTTCTCTATATCTTTGCAATTTCAAAATTTCTTTTTTTTCCCACTGAGACTACAAAACACCTTTCTGAAACAAAACTTTGGATATAAATTACTTATGTTTTAGCCAGAAAAAGTCCAAAAGGCTGACTGGTTAAATATCAATCACAACTTTTCACTCAGCAGTGAACCATGAAAGGAACAAGAACAAATTTCAACTCTAAGGCATACAGCACATGGACTTTCAATTATGTGTATGCCCGCCTAGCACAGGAAGGTGAAGAAGAATAGTCCACCTGCTCACCAGCTAACAGTGCTTCCTTTCATACTTAGATATCATTTCCCTTCTGAACTAAACTTGTCTGATAGTCATCCAAAATTTAAATTACTTTGATATCCAACAGTGTAGTGTGTTTTCAATTACAAACACATGCTAGAATTTGCATGTAGGTTCAGACCACAACTCTTTGAAAAAACAAGCTTATAGGACATTTACAATTTGGAGTGCACCATACTTAAGAACTTGTCCAAGAACATCAAACTTAGACTGTGGTACAGTGGCACCTGCCACTGAAGATGTGCTAAGTGTTTCAGACTAAGAATCTTTCACAGGGATTTAAGGACGTAAAAATCACTGAGATGTAGTCACCACCAGGAAAGCAACAGCTGCAAAGCAGCCGCCCATGGGTTAGGAAAATGGCAGGTGGCCACTCTGCTCATTTAATTATGTTGTATGAGGAATTAGAAAGTCAGAAGAAACTACTGTTATCACCTTATGCACACAAAGAGTGTCATGTTATCTAATGTCCACATATGCTCAGTTCCCAGTAGGCAAGATACCCTTTGGATAAGAGAACAGTGTGTGGTGGGGTTTGTTACAGACTTCTTCATGGCGTGCTCATTAAGGAGCTATCCTCAGAATTTGCCCAAGTTTGGTTTTGCAAATTCTACATGGCTCAAAGCATAAAATAACTTTTCTACACCTTTTGTTGTAGTGTACACATACTGCAGTACCACCTCACCTCCCACCTTCTACAGATTAAATTTTAGAAATATGGTATAGATATAGTATGTATACACTTCACCACACAGACCAAAGTCTATATGTACCATGTTTTAAAACTGAAGCAGAGAATTTACAAAGCATATCACTTCAGAAAACTAGCATTTCCCAGTTCTGTTTTTATCTTGTAATATATCTGGGATCTAGTTGAAAAAATAATTCAGAACTGAACTTTGTCATACTTCTGTCATAAATGTTTTCCTCATAGATTTAAAGTGAAAAATCTCCATGAATTGTGTCCTAACTGAGCCAGTCAAACAGTTTTACACAAAGAAACACAGTGACAGTCAACATACACATTCACCACTCTTTAGATAACAATATGTTTACCTCAAGTTAAGTAACGGAGGAAAAACCCAGAAATGGGGCATTTTCCACACGTTTCTGAAAGGCAAATAAAAATTTATCCAAATTCACATCCCATTTTACATAACAGAGATACAGAAATTAGATATCAAGAAATTTACATGCATCAATCCTGAGGCACTGAAGTAGCTTTTCAAGACAAGGACGCAAGTCCATTTCTAAACAAGGCCTTGGGGGAAAACAGACCTGGAAGTAAAAAACGTAGACAAAACCAATCCATCTTTTGCTAAAAAAACACACTTTCCCAGACTTAGTTCAGAAGAGTTATAACAGCATGTGTTCTGTACTGCAAAAGCTTCCACGCACAAAGTTACAAATACAAGCCCCTGTTGCAAAAGAGAGTTTTCTGTCTACTGCTATGTGCTTACAGTTACAAGGTGACCTACAAAGGGATTATTCAGGGAACTGGAAAAGGGAGAAGAATTAAGTGACCAATTTCAGATGCAAGCTGGCTTTTCTAAGAGCCTACAGGCTGTACTGACAAACTTCTCTGTTTTATCATGCTCCACAAACTTTCCTGATATTTTTTTTAAGCCACCACTTACACAGTCTCACTTTTCATATTAAAAAAAGGGGAAAAAAAAAAACCAAACACCTCTCCTGTACATCAAGGTATTGAGAATTTCATAGACCTCAAGAAAGTGGGTGGGGGGGGAAATGCTTAGAAACTGGAAGTCAGTAGTTTTATTTTTCCTGTTCGAGCTTTCTGACACTTCTGACTTGCAATTTGTGAAACTTGGTTCACTTAGGAAGTCCTGTCAATTATCAATTTTGAAAGCATCCCACTGACTTTTAAGTATTCTGACACACTAATCAGGAGAATTCAGTTTCACATTTACTTCACAATTATTTTGATTGTGAAAACTGTTTATCACTGGTCATCTGGGTGGACAATGTGAGTTTTGAGGAAGTAACAACATCTGGAATATTAATCAGAAGTTAAACTGCCCACATCAGACACAGGTTGCCAAAATATGACAAGGCAGCACTTGCCAGAATGAGTGCACCTAAGTGGTGGTTTTATAAACAGAATGTTTGATAAACAACAATTTCCTAGTACTATGTACCCAGAAATGGAAATACTATTAGCTAGTTGCAAAGCTCCTTAGAAATTACACTGCTAGACTGCGTAAACTTCAGCCCACAGAGATATGTATACGCACACATGCACAGCAGCAAACATCTGCACATAAGATCAAACATTTACCAGCTATAGTTAACTGGAATAACTCTACCCTCAGCTTATAGCCAGCATTAGGATCAGTCATACTGAATTCCTAAGAGTTCTGAAGCAAACTCACAGTGAGCTGTAGTAAAGGGGCTGTATAATAGAAATTGTTATCATTTAATTTGATCTACACTATAAACCGAAAGCAGATTACTGTGTGTTGCAATCCCAGGAAACCTACCTCACGAGTCACGTTATTGTTTAACCTAGCTGAAAAAAATTACAACTTCAAGTTTATTTATGTATTCCCTAGTGACAGAGCCCTGAGAGTACGTTCTGCTTCACTTCACAGGTGGACAATGGAAAGAGCAACATCTCTGAAAAGCTACTGGGCACAAGTTCAGACGCTGAGCAAGGACCTCCCAGTTCAAGTCCTGCAGCTGGCAAACTGCTGTTCTAGCACTGTGCACATGGGTGCCCCTCTCCAAGGCACTCGCTGTCAAGTCCTTACTCGGCTGCAGCTGGGACTCTCATAACTCAATCCAGCAGCACTCTTGCCATCCACCAGTCCCTCTGGGATATCTGGAATTAGCCAAAGACAATTA
The DNA here is from genome assembly GCA_035583155.1 of Acropternis orthonyx. Lineage (NCBI taxonomy): Eukaryota > Metazoa > Chordata > Aves > Passeriformes > Rhinocryptidae > Acropternis > Acropternis orthonyx. The sequence continues at coordinate 28,989,705 of JAWWEU010000091.1, forward strand.
AAATGCAACCACTGACAGTCCTTGCAGCAACATGGAGGAAAGGATGCATGAAAAATTCCTGTCATAAAAGTACTTCTGCACAGAGGAGTACTAGTGGTCATGCTAACCTCCAGCACACTTTTGATTCCTGACAGCCCCACCTGTGTGCCTTCTCAGAAATGCACTGTTTCTGGAAAGGTCACACCACAGCTGCCCTGGTAGGTCTACCCCAAACACAGCCATAGCAAAAGCCAGTAGCTCACATCACACAGCAATGTAAATATGCTGACTCAGGATTTGCACTGGTAAAAATAGGGGTCAGAATGTATTCCTAGTAATGTTTTTCTCTTTCTTGGAACACCAACACTGTTTTCACCTAGAATATCTTTTTTCTATGTTGTTTATTAAATACTCTGGATTCCGGAAGGGCTGCATCATGTGTTTTTCGTGGTTTCAAAGCATTTTTTAATGTGGTGTGCAAGAAATAGTGTAGGACCGAAAGCTTGAATATCTTTAGGATGAACTCACAGTCTGCTTTCATATAACCTGTTCCTAAGGAGAAATAATGAAATTATTAGTAAGTCTGTAGCAAATCAGTTCCTACAAGGGTATAAGCTTGCTCTGGGAAGGTAGTTATTTTACTGTATACAACTTGGATACTGTGACAAAAACTAGTTTTAATTGTTTCTGACAGCACAAGATTGGATTCAAAGCAAGAACACATTTCTTTGGCTGTGCCCTAGTATCCCACCCTCTTGCTTTCGACTATTTCCCTTCAGATTTCACAAAGCAATAACAAAGACATCCACAGTGGAAGAAAGAGCTGTTTATACACTCCATTTCAGTATCATGCAGCAGGTCTAAGAGCTGCAGCCACATTTTCTTCTAAGGCCATGGACTTTTAATGATAGACACTGTGTGTAGGAGATCAGTGTAAGAAAGCAGCCTGTGACAGTGTGCTGCAAACATAAGCTTAAGGAGTAGTGGTCTCCTAAAAGTAGTCTCTTTGCTCATAAAAGTTGCACTCATGTTGCCATTAACCGAGAGAGCATCTAGTGAACATCTATCAGTCAACATTCACACGTTCCACTCCCTCTAGCCTGGAAAGTGCCCACGCACAAGTGCAAATACAACAGGCAAACTGCAAGCATAGCTGTAAATGAATCTACAGACACTGTGAGAGTACGCATCTCTGTTCACTTCTTCGCTAATGCATTCGGCTGCATTACGGGCATTAACTACGACTCAAACAGATTATGATAATGATGAAACTCAGCCTTTCCTTGTCTAGGACCAAGAACCGTAGGAAACTGTGAGGCGGGGCTCCCATGGGATGGATGAGTCCCATGCAGAACAGAGAAGAGAGCCAAGGGACCTTACCGTTATGCTACTGCTATGCCAATCCCTTGCTGAAGTAAGGGACTCTTGGAAGCCACTTTGCTTCAGAAGAAAGGCACATCCCAAACCTCGACAGCTCGTGCCATCGCCCGGCAGGTTGTGCCTGAGCTCCGGTCGGGGAACAGGCTCCAGATGGATCTCTTCTAACAGGACGAAGGTGCCCCCAGTATCGCTCTTCACTGCCTTCTGAGGCCACCTCACAACACCCAGGTCCCGCAGCATCCCGAGCACGCCGAGAGAGCTTTACAAAGTAAAGGTTGCCAACTCCCCTTTCCCGCCATGCCGGCAGGATTTCCTCCCCAAATCCCCCTTCCCCAAAAGCAGCAGGCAGGCCTGGCACCCCCCGTGAGCGCTCCGGACTCCGCCCAGACCCCCCGCCCCGGGACTTACCACCGAGAGCAGGCACCCAGCGCAGGCAGAGATACAGGACGGCCAGGAACGCCTTCCTCCCCATCTCGCCTTCTGCCACGGCACAAAAGCTTCGGCGGAAGAAACAAACCCAAAACAAAACAAAACTTTAAAAAACAAAAAAAGGGCAACTTTTTAGTTTTAAAAAATGCTGAAAATTAAATGAAAGAGCAGCGCGATGGCCACGACCAGCTTTGAGCGCACCCCCCTCGCTCGCCGAGCCCTCCGCGCCGCGCCCCGCCCGGCCTTAAGTGCCCCCAATATGCAAATATGCAAATGAGCCCCGCGACCATTGGGCGCGCCACGCGGGGCGGGGCCGGCGCTGTGAGGGGGCGGGGCGATGGGGCCGCCACTCCCCCTTCCCTTCTTTCCCCTCCCCTCCCTCCACCTCTCTCCCCTCCTTTCTCCCCCTGACCCCCTCCCGACCCGTGCCTCTCCCTGCCCCTCTCTCCCTCT
>JAWWEU010000091.1:29038546-29060013 GCA_035583155.1 Acropternis orthonyx
AATATAAATTTTTTGCAACAAGCAACAGGGTTTTTTAATTTGGTGTAGTACTTTCTCAGAGAGAAGGCAAAGAGAACTGTTCCTTCCTTGGAGTCTATAAGCAAAGACACCATCAAAAGGAAACCCTATTGGATGCATCTCTGAGCAAGGACCACTCACCTCTTGATTCACCTCCCCTCAGACAAAAACACCATCTCACTAGTTTTTATCAGAAACAAAAAGGAATGTGTGAACAAAAAGGAACTATCAGGACCTACAGAAAAGGAAAATGGCTTCTTTCTGTGCTATGGGGTTATGCTGTTTCTTTAGGAATTCACAGGCCCTTCCGGTGTGCTTCTGGAGATGTACCAGCATTTCTGTACACAGATACAAGGTCTGGCCTGCAGTCTCAACCTAAAAGAGACAATCAGAAAATATTGCCTCACCTGCTTCTTGCCTGTTTGGTTTAACCCCATGTAGCAAGCTCTGTCATCACTTCCTGCCTGACCCGACAGGATGCTGTTTTAAAGCCTTCCTTTTAAACAAAAAGAGCAAAAAAGTTTCCATTCATGGCTTTCCTAGACCTTGACATTTTGGATTGGTTTGCTCTGCTTTTTTACTGCCTCACAGAATCATAGAATAAGCTGAGCTGGGACCCACAACCCACAAGGATCATCAAAGTCCAACTTCTAGTCCTGCACAGACAGCCCCTAAGAATCACACCATATGTTTGAGAGAATTGTCCAAACACTTCTTGAATTCTGGCAGGCTTGGTGCTGTTACCACTTGTCTGGGGAGCCTGTTCCAGTGACCAACCATCCCCAGGTGAAAAACCTTTTCCTAGTATCTAACCTAAACTTCACCTGACACAGCTTCATGCCATTCCTCAGGTCCTGTGACTGGTCTCCACGAGAACTGGCGCCTGCCCCATTCTTCCTCTTGCGACAATGTTGTAACTGCAGTGAGGTCTTCCCTCAGTCTCCTCTTCTCCAGGCTGAACAGAACAAATAACCTCAGCCAGTCCTCGTACAACTTCCTCTTTAGACCCTTCACCATCTTCATTGCCCTTCTTTGGATGCTTTCTACTATCTCTGTATTTTATATTGTGGCACCCAAAACTGCCCACAATATCCAAGATGAGGTTGCCCCAGTGCAGAGCAGAGCAGGACAATCCCCTCCCTTGCCTGGCTGGCAATGCTGTGCCTGATGCCCCCCCGGACACGGTTGGCCCTCCTGGCTGCCACGGCACTGCTGACTCATATTCCACTTGCCATCAATCAGAAACCCCAGGTCCCTTTCTGTGGTGCTGTTTTCCAGCCTCTCATTCCCAAGTTTGTACATCCAGGGTTGCCCTATCTCAGCTGCAGAATCTGACACTTTCCCTTGTTGAACTTCATATGGTTGGCGATTGCCCAGTCCTCTCACTGGTTGAGGTCTCTCAGCAGGGCCTGCCTGCCTTTGAGGGAGTCAACAGCTCCTCCCAGTTTAGTATCATCAACAAACTTGCTTAGTATCCCTTCCAGTCCTGCATCCAAGTCATTTATGAAGATGTTGAAGAGCACAGGGCCTAAAATTGAGCCCGGTGGAACCCCGGTAGTGACAGGTCACCACTCTGATGTTCCCCCATTCACTATTACCCTCTGTGCTCGACCCGTGAGCCAATTGCTCACCCAGCACATGACGTGTTTATCCAGCTGTGCTGGACAGTTTGTCCAGAAGGATCCTGTAAGAGACAGTATCAAATGCTTTACTGAAATCCAAAAAGATGACACCAAATGGCTTCCCTTGAACAGTTGTGTGGGTTACCTTGTCATGGAAGGAACTCAGGTTGCATAAGCAGGACTTTCCTCTCAGAAAGCCATGCCGGCTGTGACCGATGACTGCATTGTCCTCTAGGTGTTTTTCACTGACACCCCAAATAATCTTCTCCGTAATTTTACCAGTCACTGAAGTGAGAACGGCAGGCCTGTAGTTTCCAGGGTCATCCTTCTTGCCCTTCTTGAACACTGGGCATTGTTAGCCAGCTTCCAGTCAGCTGGGACCTCCCCAGATTCCCAAGACCGTTCAAAAGTCATAGAGAGAGGCCTTGTATTGACATCAGCCAGCTTTGAGGATTCTGGGGTAAATCCCATCAGGCTCCACAGATTTGTGGGGATCCAGCTGGAGCAGCAGACACTGCACAATTTCAGGTTTGACTAGGAATTGATCATTCTTGCAGTCATAGTCCTCCAGCTGAGGGCACTGGGACCGCCTTGGTCTGTCATCCACGTGGAAGACAGAGGCAAAGAATGCATTAAACACCCTTGCCTTGTTTATGTCCCTGTTTGTGAGGTGACCATCTGTGACAAAGCTGTTTCTGCAATGCCTTTTGCCATTAATGCATTTTAAAAAACTCTTTTCACTGTCCTCCATATTTCTGGCCAGCTGCAACTCCAACTGAGCTTTGGTCACATGGATTTTCTTCCTACAGTGGCAAGCAGCATCTCTGTATTCCTCCCACATCACCTGACTGTGCTTCCAATAGGCAAAAATCTTCCTATTTTGCCTTAGCTCTAAAAGTAGAACCCTGCTCAGCCAAGCCAGCCTTCTACCCCATCTGCTTGACTTCTGACATTTTGGAATGGTCTCCTGATAGTTCAACATGGCCTGTGAAATCTGTGCCAAGTATGAAGGTAACACAGCATTGCACAGAAGGAGCCTGAATCACTATTTCTCACGCATAACTGAAGCTGTTGTCACCACTTGCCTGCTTAGGCACTCCTGCAGTCCTTATGGCGTATCTGAACTGCATAGTTCAACCGCTGTTTGAAATTCTCCCTAGAGAAGAAGACATCTTCTTTTGCTTCCTGGGCTGTACTGGTTCTGATGCACTTCAGGATTATTTCTCTAAAGACTATCATGATAAAATTGACTGAAAACAGAAAAAACCTCACTACAATCTACTCCTCCATCAATCTTTCTAAAACCTTTTAACACTCCAGCCTACATTTCATCCTAACTCTTCATGCTTGTAGAAGGAACAGAAAATAAACTTTGTGTCAAGGACCCAAAGCCAAGAAATTCCTTGCTCTTCCAAGTTGCGCAAAACCCTCTCCAGAGACAAAGTGTGTGGCTTCCTCTGTACATCTGAGTGGTGTGTTCAAAACTGACACTGGACCACTGATCATAATAACCCTTTGATCTTGACTGCTCAGCCAGACCACCTCATTCTTGATTTCCTAACCACAGCATGTCTACAAGGATGTTAGAGAAGACAATGTCGAAGTCCTTGTTAAAGTGAAGAACAAACAATATTCAATGCTATCACACCAAACACCTCATTGTAAGAGGTTATCATGTTTGTCAGGTTATGATTCCTGATTCATAATGCCGTGCTGATTACTTTGCTACTGCAACGTGAAACTCAACACAGAGATTACAACCTTCTGCAAAAGCAAAAATACACAACCAGTCAAGTGCAGGATTAAAAAGGGTTCCTCTAATAGAAACTGGTAACACAGGGCAGGAGGCTTACTTCAGTTCTGGAGGTTTCTGTTGTGTTGCCTCCAGCATCAGCTCTGGTGGTCTCTCTGACTTTTGTCTTATCTGCTCTTCCTCTTCTGCAGACTATGGATTTTCCTTGTCAGGCAGTGCCTGTTTAGAGTAGGATCCTTTCAGACCCAAGGAAACTCTGATTCGCAGTTCTGGGGGAAAAAGCTCAAAGGTGTAGTCATGGCAAATATCAGACATCTGGTGGGTTGCCAACTCGCTCCCACATAGCCCTACAATGTGGCAGACACCATGATGGATAAAAGCTGCTGTCAGATACTCAGAACAATCCAGTGCAGCTGCCTAAGTTGCATCATTTAATCCTGTGATCTTTAATTCTACCCTTTTCCTTCTTATCCTGACATCCGGCCTACTGGTACACAACACAAATGGCTCTGATGAGGCATGCCTATGACAATAATATCAGAATGTCAGTTCCTTCAGAACGTGCCAGTGGAAGACAATTATCATGATCTGTCTTACTGCAGAATACAGTCATTCTCTAAAGACTGGGGTTCCAACACACTAGAAAAGACATAGTCTTACAACAGGAGACATTTCCTACATGAAGACCTTATGATCTCTTCAACCAGATACATCAGGAAAGGACAGAGGGTATCATTTTTATCCTCCATGTTACAGATGGGGAGCTAAATTCATGGGTAAGGTCACAGAAAGTTCTGGTCAGAAGGAGGAGCTGCATCCCAGCTTCTGGGACTGCTGTGACTTTCCTGTCTACTTGAACATACTTCTTGGGGAAGTAAAGTGAAAAATGCAGAACTTCAGGACTGGACTCCAAGTGCAAGACAAGCTGCCCCATCCACACCCAAGAACGAAAAGTAAGAATGTTTCCCACACATACCTCAAACTCCAGATAGTGGTCCTTCAGTTTGTAATCATCTACTTCCTTGCCTTTGAGCTTCTTGTCAGGAGGATAGGAGCGATGTTCAGCAAGCTCAGTGGAGATCTGCTTCAGCTTAGCTTCATGGGACTTCAGCTGTTCATCCTTCAGAAACACATTAGGCATTTAAGTGATAGAATCTAAGATATCAAAAAAGCAAAGGAAAACAGAGAGATCCCTGTACAAGAATACCAAGTAGTTTCTTTTTCTTAGATTGGTAAGGTACGTTATCCCAGAGCTCTGACCCCAGCAATTCTCTCAAAGGCACCCAAGCAAGTGGCCACGTTTATGGAAAAACTCAACAGCTAGCAGACGGCACTGGGAAGGAGAGCAAACCTGTCATCCTTTGCCTTGCTGTGAGCAATGAAAGGAGCTTGCTGCAAAGCATTACAGACAACATGACACTTCTGCTCTAATACTTTTTTTTGGTAAATTTAATTAAGATTGTTGTGTATGCAGTCAAACCAAGGGTACAATGAGACTGGCAAAGGCCCTGCCTCAGGTCTTTGTAATGCAAAAGGAGTTCCTTTCAGGATAGAAAAGACTTGGAGTCAGTGCCCTTGCTACTATTTCTGCACTACGAAAAGCTGTTTGGTGTGTGGTTGCTACTTGTTTAGAACAATATAACGCATTCAGAAGAGGAAGGGCTGTCCAGTCCTCACAAGGTATCTCATTCTGCTAAGCTGCTACCAGCTTTTATTCCATTGTGCCATTGGAGAAAAAAAGGAGTTGCTATTCCCCCTTTCTAGGCAATTTCCTTTATCATAATCACAGGCCCACTCACTTCCTCTAGTCCATCTGTCAGCTAACCTTCCCTCATCTCGGAAGGTTTCCAGCTCTGCAGGATGCCCTTCTGTCCATTTCTAGGCTTGGATCTGAAATTATGTTTGAATTAGGTAAGTCCAAAATATAGACATGATCATGCAGGTTTTGGTGACTTAGCCAGAATCATAACAGGTAGTACCCAGCTCAGCTCCCATGTAGGCATCTAGCCTCAGAGGGGGAACAGCTGCCAGCACTGTCCCTCAGTGGTGTGGCTGCGCAGCTCACAGCTTCAAGCCTAGGTTGGCCATGCCTGTACTGCACTGAGTCGCACCAGTGACAGAGCCTCCCAGCTCACTGAGCTGGAGCTGCAGAAAACAGCAGGAAGGAGGAAAATATCTACAGAAGATGAGAGCTAAGTTGCAGCTAATCTTATGTTTCAACTGTTCTGCAAGAGAACTAAATAAATCTGAAAGAGAACTGAAGGAGAAACATGTGGGATAATTTGCCTCCGCCTAAACATGGTAGGGCTTAAACCACTCGCTACTGGCTGCCAAAAATTCCCGTTGCTGTTAGTAACTACCCTGGATCTGCATGTTCTCCCATTACTGGCCAATCACTCTTTACATTGAACGGAATCCCTGGTCCTAAGTGACATTCCGTGGCAGTGAATTCTACAGCCTGAAGAGAGGAGGTCTTTGAACAACTGTTAATACAGCACTTGTAACTTCCAGGGCAGCAGCTTTGGAGCTTCTGTGTGTGCTGCACATTCTCAGATTAAAAAAAAAAAACCAAACCAACACACCAGTAGATGATCTTTTCTAGATTGGTTGTTTCTTTATATATAGCTTTGTCATATCCCTCTTTGGTTGGACTAACCAAGATCAGACACTGCCGTGCTTTTAAAAACAACCTGGTACAATGATTTTGCATAACCTGTCATGTCCAGCCTCTGTTCCTCACCCATGTTAGGTCCTTATTGCATTCCAATTTCTGCCTGACGAGGAACAGGCCCTCTGAAGAAGTACTCTCCATCATTATTCATCCCATAAAACCCCAAACAGCAACCACAGAGATTTGACAATTTGTATTTTTTTTTTTTTGTCTGCCAAACGAGAAACAGTCTCCTGGAAGCTTTTTCACATTGACAGATGAAAACAGACATGTTTCTGCTTGCCTTTGAATTTATCTGCTTTGAACACTTAACATTCTTCTGCTCTTAACTAAAAGAGCTTATCTTATTCCACTTCTTGTGTCTCTTCTTCTTCGAGACACAGACCACGGGTTTGTGGTCTATTTTTTTCCTTTCCAGATTAAATGGAAACAATGAGACTAGGAAACAATGTGCTAAATGGAACAATTACACAGAACAATGATGAGTAAAAAACCTTTCTTTGGTGACTGGGGGTAAATTATGGAAGCCCCATACAGTATTTTCAAAAAGGTATGCATGTGCAAAACGTAAAACCTCAAGGATGAAACCAGTTAGTGTTATTCTTCACAAAACATGCTTTAAACATCAACCCAGAAGACAAGATGGTAAGTCGGCCACCACATTGTAAGAAGAAAGGCTACTGAAAAAGAAAAAAAGAAGGGGAGATATTGGAAAAAACACCCCCTTAGTGAAATGCAGATTTTGTGACAGTGGTTTCTAAGGAGAGTTGCTAAGCTATGAAGATGGTAAAAAAAAAAAAAAACAACCAAACTCATTTAAGATGCAATCCATGAGCAGATCACTTTAAAAGCTACAGGAAACACTCATGAAGTATAACCTCTGTCACTGTGTAACCCTGATCAACGCAATCAATGTCATGTTCCTGCCAGGAAAGGAGGAATTGCAGGCATGCGTCACATCTCCCAGAGTACACAAGGATATGGGCACAAGCACCTGACATAGCCAGTGTGAAACAAGCAAAAATATGTGGGGTTTTGTGCAAAAAGTAGAGCTGTGAAACTCCCTGCCATGGGATGCTAAAAGCTTGTGTGATCACAAGGGGAGACCAAAGACATTCATGTAATAAACGGCTTATAAATACATATTATACAGGAAATCCCTCAGTTGATAAGGGTTGGAGTCTGGAAAATGCTGTGGAAAAAATATAATTGATGTTTGTCTGATGCATCAGCTTTCACCTTTTATCATTTCAATAAGCCAAAGACCAGGAGTATATCTACTTCTTCTGAAATGAGTGGCTTTAATACACATTCAAATTCAAAAAAACCCACCAGTCAGTATTTGAAATGTCCTCTGCAGAGCCATAAGCACAAGATGAAAATTCTTCATCTGGTACTACGAACCAGTGATTATTTCTTTTCTTCAAAAATATAAAACAATTATATTCAAGTCTCTTCCTTCTCTCACCCCACTTCAAATGTTGCATCGTGCAATGAGCAGAGATTTATCATGCAAGTCACCTTCACCGAGGAGTGCTAGTGGCAACAGCCATAAAACAATGACAAGGGTCACCATTCAGTACCCAGCCAGCAAGAAGAATCGCTATCACCTACCCTCTATGTAAGAACATCTCACCTGAGATAGCTTCGTTGTGGTGGCCGGCAGGAGTGGGCGACTGAACTTCTTCTGAGAGCCAATTGCCGCTGGAAACGGTGGGGCAGAGAAGACAGCAGCCACACAGTTAATCTTGTTGATCCAGGTCTGCATTTCTTCTTGGCTCCTGGGCAAGAAGTACATATTAAACATCTGTTGACTCAGCCTCCTCTACCACTTTCCACCCCTTCTACAGCATTTTAAAAGCAAGAACAACGAGAACTGGAAAAGTCTTAGAATCTACTTAATTTTCCGGTCTATGTTTCCTACTAGTTATTGACAGGTAACTCAGTCACAGGCTGGCTTGTGGTTAGGTCCATACCTCATCCTAGCACACATCCTTTCCTAATCCAATGACACAAGTGACAGAGCCAACCAGTGTCCTGATTCAGACGTATATCCTAAGGCCTCAGTTGTGCTGGACATCACAAATCTACAGGAGGTTTCATATGATCTCAGTAGAAAAGGGCTCGTATCAGAAGCAAAAGGCAGGTCATCTGTTCTGTCTGGATATCACAGCATAAAGAATTTAATCAAATCATTCTTGTATTAGTTTTGTTTCTGACCACAGCCTACCTTCTAGAAAGACATCTGGCTAGGACCCGATGACATCCAGAGACAGACAATCCAAGACTGCCTTTGGTCATTTGCTTCAATGATTAATCACCCTGACTGTTATAAGTTTGTGCCTTGTTTCCAAATTGAATTTCCTGCAGCTTCAGCTTCTAGTTGCTGTATCTTGTCATGCCTTTCTCAGCTAGATTAAAAAGCCTCTTAAAACCTGATGTTTCTTTCTCATGCACTACATGTGCACTGTAATCACATCACTACTCAATCTTATTTCTGACCAAATAAATAGACTGAACCTCTTAAGCCTCCACTTTAACCTGTCCAGGCAGGAATTTACCCCTCCTTCAGCACTGCTTTCCTTCCTCACTGACTGGCATGAAGAGAGCACTTACTGGGCTTGGAAAAGCAGGACCCTCCAATCTGCCGTTTTAAGCTTGAGGACATTGGGCTTCTTCTCATAGTCTGTTGCTTTGGATGCCAGCGCATGATGCACACTAACCGCATTCTTCAGATCCTCCTCAGACAAAGCCTTTTCTGGCTTATATTCATCCTGCAGGAGTTACAGTGGAAAAATGGTATCTTATCTCTGCATGTGCTACCCCATTTTCCTTAACCTAGGCAAAAATCTTGTTCCACAGTTCACAAATAAATATTAACTGAATGCAACCTGACTTGAGCACCTGTGGTTTCTACTAACAAATCTTCTACTAACAAACCTTCCTTTCTCTTTCTTTCCTTTTTGTTTATCTCTTTCCAAGGGACTGAAGTAGTTTTGCTACCTGCTTGACAGGAAGAGAGTTAAACAGGAAGTATTTGACTATCACAACAGCTGTGGACTATTTGTCTTCATTTCAGGAATCCTTCATAACCGGCTCCCCATCTCCACTGCTCAGCTACTTGGGTTCTCAGTCTCTGCTGCTTGATTTTAGTTTTTCCTCAAACAATTACCTTTGTACGTCCTCCTAGGCAGGCCCTCACACTCTGGAGAAGTCTCCTTGTCAGTTTCCACAAAGCAAATATAGCAAACTCCCTTAAATGTCTCTGCTCAGAGTCTACAAATGGCAAGCACAGCTCTGTCCAGGATTTTGGCACAGTAACAATACCACTCCTTCTACCAAATGACAAAAATGGGAGTCAACCTCCTCCTGTGCTGCAAGCCTCAGCCTGGAAGCAGTCTTTGATCTCCTGAGTGACAGAAAGGATATAAGGGCATAACCATAGTGTAGCCACAAGTTCTGTGTAAAGCCCACATGACTACAAGAGGCTTGGAAAAGCCAGGAGTTTTTTCAAGGAAAAGTCACTTGCCGGCAATGCTGCATCACTTTGTTTCTGAAGGACAGGCCAAACCAGTCTACAACTGACTCCATTTCTCCCTCTTAGTACATCAGAGAAATCAGTCTCATCTGAAACATGCACCAATATGACAGTGGCACAACAGAGGAATAACTCCCTGCAGGAATATAACTATTGATCCTCCACTTGAACCCAAGTTATGAGATGAGATTTATCAGGAAACAAGAGTGCAGGACACAAAGCGTGTGCAAGGACAGGGCAGCTTCAACAGGCAGGGATGCACCCACCTTGAAGAAGAGCTGGTTAAAGTGCATGAATTCGTTTACAGGGTTCTGGCCGCACACAGAACAGGATAGCAGCCAGAGGCATCTACACTGCTTCCAAAGGTATCTGTGGTTTTGGCCAGGTTGGGTTGGGGCTCTCCAGGATGAGTTTTAGTGGATGAGGAGTCACCAGCTGTGGTGACCACCTTTCAGAAGGCAGGACAAAGCATCCTGTTCCTCTGCTATGTCTCATCCTTCCTGATGGAGCTCCAGCTCTGCAGGCCTAAAACTTGCCACTGCTGCTCAGACACTTCACCCAAGGAGATTCAGCCCTCCAGCAGTCCTGCCACAGCACCACCTCCAGCTGTGGCTAGGCAACAGCACAGCACACTGCAGGTCTGGCAGGCCCAGAAGGCAGAGCACTATTGCTCATGTGACCAAAGGGCAGCCTTAAACCTAAACATCTGCAACATAAGGGGTTTTCAAGGGCTGGCAGTGAGCCAAGCCAACTGTCCTTCCTCTCCCTATCTTGAGACTCAGCAAGATTTTGAGGAATCTCTCTATCACGACAGACTTTGTCTATGCTCACTTAGAGCATTTCCTAAACCTTCTTCAAGGAAGATTTGAGACCAAAGCTTCACAACAAAGGACAATCACTGGAGGAGGTTATTCAAAGTCTGGCACATACCCATCTTGAAGATGGAGGAGGCAAGGCCCCATGCCAAGCACCTTTCTTTATGGGTTCAAAAGCTCATTTATTTGGTGGTAGTCTGGGTGGGAAATGACTGGCTCTACTATCCAGGGAGATTAGGAAAAACTTCAGAGCCAGGAAATTAACTTAGACAGGCCTCAGAAACATGATATTTTGTCTTTCCTTGAATTACTGCCTAGAGACAGTGTCAGCTATCACCTAGCCTGTTGCCTTCCAGCGTCCTCTGTGAGTTGCATCCAGTGTCTACAACCTGCTCTGGTGTTCAAACCTGTTCCAGAAAAATCTGCACATTTGGGCAGCCCCAGAAGTAATCCTGGCTGAGAACCCCTTCTTTCCAACAGAAAGTGTTCATGATAATCCCTGCTAATTCCACCAGATCAGTTAGCTGCAATCTACCTTGACAGCTGGGGTTCTGTCAGCTTCTCCAAAGGCACTGATCAGCATACCAGAAGTGTCTCCATGTAGTTGGATAGCCTCAGAGCAAGCTGTTAAGAACATGAACGTGCTGCCAAAATTCCTTCTCTAAGGCCTTCAACTCTTTTTGACTGGTAGGAAATGCTACGGCAGCGGAACATCCATTTTCTCCTATGCCATCAAGCACATGCTCTGATGTGCTGATATCAGCATGGAGGTTGAGCTGAAATGGAAGGCAGCTCTCTAAAGTTAGACCAAGACAGAGGCAAGAAATATATACGGAGCCAGAAAGGAATGTGACTGCTCTGTCACCTGAAGGCTGATTTGAGTGCTGCACATAATGCAATGGCATGCTGAATTCATCTTTCTCAGACTCCTGGAAAATGCTTTTCCCACATCCTGCTGACCCCAGTCAGCATGTTTCTAAATCTGTTTTTGATAGACCAGAGAATGACATTTGTCTTTGTATCAGTCAATGTACTGCGGGTAGATATCTCCACTCAGCTGCATGTGACGGCTGCAAAATTCTCCTTCAGAAAGTCTCATCACTGAACATGTTACATCATTCCATCCTTTCTCTGTTTTTTTTTTTTTAATTTTTAATAGAGGAAATTGAGAAAAGTGATATAAAAATACCCAAAAGCCTTCAAGATTATAAAGTCACACACCAAAGAGCAAAGATGTTGCAAACCTCACAGAAGAGTCCATGGAATGGAAGGTCCATGTCCTGCACTGCTTGCCCAGAAGCAATTTCTAGCAAGGAAGCGAGGTCAGCCTTATGTTCCCTCCTTATAAACCTCTCTTGTGTATGCACATCACACCCGTGTCACTCTAGTGAACAGACATTCTATCAAGCTCTTGCTTTGCAATTTCCTCTTGCTATGAACAGAGGGCAGGAAATTAACCTTGGCCTGAGAATGCCCAGAGACAGGGCCAACATCCCAAACATGTCAGACTTCTCATCTTATATAATACTGTGCAGGCATGTTTAATTGACTAATTGTGAATGCTTCCACTGAGCCCCTTTGATGCCCTCTGGACTCACTAATTCAGAAACTATCTATCTTAAATCACTCATTTGAAAACAAAACAATATGCAGCACAGGAATTAACACTGGAGTAATTCCAATGGAAAAAAATATTTAAAAGTGGGTATGGAGATAAAACTGTCCAGAAGAACTCCTCAGTGAGTCTCAAGTGACCACCATTTACAAAACACTCTCATACATGGACTCTGCAAAACAAGGAGAGCTGAAATGCAAACAGAATGACAGCAGCATTGGGATCACACTGCCCACTGAGGGAGTCACAGCTGCTACAAACAATTAATATTTATATTACAGTAGTGTCTTGAGGGAACAGCTGAGTTACAGATAAACAGAGAAAGCAACACTGCAGAGGTTTGTACATGTGTTTGTGTTCAGCACCTGAACAGTGAGATTTCTCTCTATTCTGCTTGAATAGCACTCAGTGCAATGAAATCATCATCACAGATGTTATCTCCACAAATACACTGATAGTGAGAGAAAGAGGAAAAATGTGTGTGTGCATGTGAACATACCCTGCCCTACAGCACTCTATAATCAGGACAGAAGGTGAAGAGAGACAAGGAAATCCTTTGACCAAGACTACTGACAGAGGTAGGCACTTCTACAAAGAAATCAAGCTGTTCAAAAGTGCTACAGAACTCCCTGAAATTAGGATGATTTATATTGCAAAATGTGTATTACAAAAGGAAACAACAGATCAGCAACTTTCCCTCTAACAACTTGGTCTAGCTGTGTATTTTAAAACCCTGTCACCCTCGCCTTCTGTGATACTACATCCCTAACACTGCAAAGTTTACTTAAGTGCTGAAGCAAAGTCCTGGTGGACCTTCTGGTGCTGAAGAGAAATCAGAAGCTTTTTCACAGCTGCAACATATGGCTGAGCAGGGTCCAGAGACACGGTGGGGAAGCTCACAGCTCCCCCATCGTTCTTGAAATGAGTTACTTCCCATCACACCCTTCTGTCAACTTTTACAGCATCAAAGTAAAAGCTTTGCTTGACAGTGTGCGACAGTAAAATGGTTTCAGTGCAAATGTCTTCTGGACGAAGTGGGAGAATGCAGCTTTGCAGAGCACTGCCCTTTGCCAGTAATCACTGAATTCAAGTGCTTTGACAAGTGCAAAACCCACAAATAACAAACAAATAAGAACAAGAACTCCAACAATGCATTTCATGTTGCAAAGATGCAGTCATATGTGAAATTACTCTCTTGCTCTTCAAAGCACGGAGGGTGAAAGTGGGGAAGGCAGCATTCTGTAGAAAATTTGCATGTTACATCAGCATCTCTACATTTTGTTAAACAGAAAGCATTTTCAACTAATATGCCAGCAATACTCATAGAAATATTTGATTAAGACTCTAAAATAGACAGTATCCTCAGTTCTTCCCCTTGAAAGCTTATTAATCCCGCCTTAATCATCAAATAAGAAATTAATTAATGTATTACAAACAAGGAGCCCTCTTACTTCTTAGGAACCATGCAGTCTTTTCAGGTGAACACTAATGATGACTTATTTGAGAGACTGAAGCAGATGACTTCATTTCACCCAGGAAAGGGCAAGTACAACCCTGCTACAAAACCACTTTAGTAAAACCTGAACCTGCTGCCAGAATGAGGACTTGGGATTCAGCAGACTGGGCTCTAGACTCCTCCACTGGCTTTAAGCACATCACATCCAACTTTCAGTCCAAATATTCCATCCTGACTGGAGACTGTCCTCTCTGTTTCAGGATTTCAGTCCTCTCAAAAAGGTACTGCACCCAGAGCATCCACGCTGTAAATCTCATGCTGTAATAATTTGACCCAAACTACTCTCTTTCTTCTCCAAAAATAACCAGGTTGACTCCAATGAAATCAAGAACTTCAGAAAGCCACAGCAGGGGAGGAGGAAACGGAAGTATGTACTTGCACTCCTGATACTTGCAAAACACAGCAGAAATGTATAACAGCTTTCAAAGAAGCATGCTTCTGCAATATAGGGCACTCTGGACAAACAGCACCTTTTCCATGAATATTATATCTATACTGGGGAGCAAAAAGCCTTAACAACCTACTTAGCTGCTATCGTTTACTTGATTTTGACAGTTCTCACTCATATGTTGTGTTTTCTATTCCAACAGTATAGTTAAAAATGTACTATAATAAATTTAAGCTTGTGACAAAAGGCTTGAAGCATTTCACTTGATTTTTTTTTTTTTAGACTTTTTGCTGTCAGGAAGCACATTTTGTTAGAAATCAGTCTCTTCTTGCTTTGGTCAAAAAAAAAGTATCCTTTTATCCTTCAATTTTGCAATGGAACAGAAGCTGCAGATTCCTACCAAGGCCAAGATGTTTTTCAATTGTTTTGCAGCTTGTCTTGAAAGCACTGAAGTAAAGTATTCTATGAAAAGGTGAGAAAGGAGGACAACCTCACATAAGGGGAAGTCATATGTATGAAATGCAAAGCTAAAAGCAGCCTGGAGGAATGCGTGCAAGACACAGACAGTTGAGGCTGCCTTTACTGGTGAAGCTGACTACTTTTTTCAGCCCTGAGAGAAAGCAGTGGTATACACTGGGACAGAGAAGGTGCACATATGGATGGGACAGTGGAACTGAACTTGAAATTATGACAAGGGAGAGGGTTTCAATGAAAGGATTCATGCCTGAATGTGTGTATAAACAGGGTGCAGGGCAGAGAGATCAGCTATACCGTGTATCAGAGTTAAAGGAGCCTGGAGGTGGGCTGAGAGAGTAGAGAGGATGCCTGCTGCTTTATCCCTCTTTAATTAGTTTTCAAAAGACAGTGATTTCCCCTACCTTCTGCAAGTACAGGACAGTTCCCTTCAGCACAGCATAAAAGGTTTTCCAGCCTCGCTTTCCCCGGGGAGCTGCAAAGAAAACAAATGAAAACCCATTTAACTCAGATCCATTTTTACACTTTGTCTAGGCAACAGGAGAACTACATTAGTCCTGTGTTAAACCTTCTTTGTACTATCCTTCTCAAAGGACAATGCAGCTTAATGCAGCACCTGCACATACCTGCTGTGAGAGAGAGTAATACAACAACCCTGATGACAGCCCTGGACTGGATCAGAAAGGGAACAGCAGCAATGCAGAAAGCAGGCCACAGAGATACAGTCTTTGTCCTCTTGCAGGTAGGCAGACAGTGCCCATACACAGCTAGGTCTGAGCTCTGCACCGTGGTAGTTTGCAGAAAGAAACACTCTTTCTCCATGCCACAGCAGGCTTGGAGGCACTGCTCAGGGCCTACAGGACACTGCTGAGAAAGCAGTGTCTCTCAAGAGCATCCTTCCCCTGCCTGCTGCTGCACACCTATGCTGGCATTTAGAAAGCAGAAGGGTGCCAAACAAAATCCTAAGAAGAAAAAACCCACAACCAAAGAAACCTAAAGTCAGTTAGAGGTTGAAGAACATAAGAGAGACAATATATCCAGTCCATGAATTCCTAGAAACAAGCAATGGGGGGAAAAAAATTCACCATGAAGGCTGAAGGATCCAGTTTGAAATTCTGAAGGAAGGGAGGGAAGAAGGCACAGGCTGTATGGTCACAGTGCCAGAGACTAGAAGCCTGCATCTAAATTCTCTCCCCACCAAGAACACACCATTGACCTGCATCCAGATATATATGTATCTCGTTGCCTCTATACTGAAACTAGCAACCCATGCACAACTAAAGCATGACACTCATAAAGGCATCCCATTCTGATCTGAAAAAAAAAGCAAGCGATGGTGAAGAGGTTATAAGCCCCTTGCTCCAGAGGTTAATCATTCTCCTCTTATATAACAGGCCTTATTTCGAATTGGCATTTTTTCAGTTCAGCTTCCAGGCACAGGCCCCTCTTACATCCCTTCCCTCTAAGTGCCTAAGTGCTTTAGCCCTCAGTACTCCTTTCCTGAGAAAATAAATATGAGCATTCTAGTACATCACTTCATTAGAAATCCTGCACAAGATGATCTCTGCCCTGCAACAACTCTATTAGGAAATGAAATATGAAAAGGTCTACCCAGCTTAAAAGAAACCCTGTTTTATTTGGCACTGGAAAACCAGAATGCAACTTCTTGAGAGTTGCATGACAGGACGACAGACATCTAAGTTGTACAGGAACTTCTGAAAACATGGCCCTCATAACATTGGTTAGCACCAAGATGCCAGCACCCAGTGTGCTGAATATGAGCAATTCTGATACCTACAATTAAGAAATAATTTAATAAAGACAACCAGATACAATTATTTATTAAGGTTAAATAAGCAGATGTTTAATAAAGAGGAATCTATTCAGAGCATCCAGTCATCACAAAGAATGAGGTCAGTTTGATTTTGACATGTCTGTCTGGATTTAGCTGTCCAGCTGTCAGCTTCCATCTTGAAAACATCAACCTCCAATTGTACCTTCTAAATATACTACTAAAACATGTGAACACCAAAGCACTTAGCCCTTAGCTAAGAGAGACTGGCAGTTGCCGGAAGCCCATCACAAAGTCACACTTTGTCTTTAGGATTTAGCCCAGGAGTAGGCAATCACCAAGAATGACTGGGGAAAATACAGATGCTCTGAGTAACCTCTTCTGTTTTCAATACCAGTAGAAAACAAATGAAGATACCCAAACAACAAATCACACATAGGTGAATCACAGGCCCTTGATAATTAGTGCACCACAAACAGAAGGAGGATAAGAAGGAAAGAGGATAATTAAAGCAAAAAAGAGACCCCACAGGATTATTACAGATAAGGGGTAGAAAGGAGCTGCATGGTAAAAAGCTGGCTGTTGCCAAAAGCTGCTGCACTTCACTGGGTATGTGACTGGCTGGGAAAGTAGGGAAGAGAACAGTTACAGCACCTTCCAAGCAGAGGTAAAGAACAGCCTTTCTTTAAAGACAGACCCAGAGGAGAGGGGAGATTTGGAACAATCTGGTGCCACATACAGAAACAGAGAATTACAGAATTACTGCAGAACAGCTACTGTAATTCACTTGAAATTGTTTTCTCTTCTGTAAACCATGGTATTAATTTTCTTTTAGCATAAAAAACTCGCATTGCTTTGCCATACCACATTACTTATTATGCTCATGCATTAGAGCTGCTGCAAATGGGACTAAGCATTGTAAATCCTGACCTAACAGTGAGAGTGTGATAATCCAATTGCTGCGTCGTTTGTTATTACTGCAATTTCCCCTAATGAAGCAGCACTATTTGCCTTGAGAAGCACAGGGGTTCACTGGTAAGTATCACTGTGCAGACATAACAAGAAAATAACATGTAAAGATTGAAAAATACTCACTTTTCTTTCCATCCATATCTGCATGAATTTTCCGAGCCAGAAATCCAGTTTTATACACAGCAGCATTGGGGTCATGAGGGATGTCCAGGAATGGGTTATTTGAGTTGCCAATTCGACTGACAGCCTTTGTCTGGCTCCCATTATCCTTTTCATCTGTACTGTCTGAGTGAGACTTTTTTTTCTCTTCGTCATCCCTTAAAAAGCAGTGAAAATAAAACATAAACAATGGACTCACCAGCAAAGCTTCTTCAGCAATTCTTGAATGCTCCTTATCAAAACATACCTCTCTCTTTACAGGGGCCTTTCTTAGAGAGAAACCTAGATATATGCCAAAACACAGTTGTATTAAAGCGAAGCTTCAGTTCACTTACTCCACCAGTGCAGAAGTCAGATTTTCAATAAAGCCCAAGTTTCTGTAACAGTCTCAAAAGACAAAACTTGAAGAGTGTTCTGTGTCCTCCAACATCATCTGTTTTTAATTTCACTTATTTGAGTGCTAAAATGGGAAACATTTACCTGCTGGGCTCTCCTGAAAAATCTCCATTTTCTTCACAAGCTCACATGTAGATGAAAAGAATTAGATTACTACACATCACTGTGGCTTAACCTTTAACTTAGCATATGAAACACTGACTCTACCTCCTTTTTTCATTTTCCTATAAAGACTAGCATAAAAGTAATAATTTAAAAATACAAACTACACTAGGTGAATTATGTTATCTGTCTTTTGGAAAGAAAATGCTGTTCAAAATGTTACTTACTACTTATTAGGGCAATGGATTCAACATATCTCTTGAGGACAACAATGCAACCCATTTCAGCAAGTCACAAGCATAATCTGACTAATAAATGCCTTTTTGCTCATCACAAGAAAAGGCTAAAAAGGACTAGGCAACATGGAAAATAAGGGTGCCCATCACAAGAGAAGGCCAATGGTTTTCAGAGAACAGATCACTGAATCCGGCTGGCTGGTGTAACTGGAGGAGCCACAGCTAGTGTCAAGACTACAGAACAGCCCTTTGTCCTTCAAAGTCCACATACATTCCTCTTCAGGTTACTAGGGAAGGTGTGTCAGGGACAATGCAGGTTTTCACTGGAAAGCAATGCTTCTCCTGAGACAAGTATCTGATTTAAAAAAAATAATTATCATTTGAGCATAATGGTGACTAATATTGTCAGTCCACTGGGGGTGGGTTTCAAGCTGCTGTATCTCACTGGACCCAGACGATTAGCAGAGAGAGCAAGCTCAGGCAGACCTTCCAATTACATGTACATGTTCAAAGGCATGTATTAAATGAGGATTAGCAAGGCATATGTCAATACAGAAGCTCCTTTAAGGACACACTGTCACCATGCGTATTTATGGGAATGCCCATTCAAAGAAATGTCTTTCAACAACTGCAGGCTAGAGCAACAACTGTGTTACCCCGAGCTCTGCTGAAGTGGAGCCTCAGGAGAGACCTTATCACTCTCTACAACTACCTGAAAGCAGATTGTAGCAAGGTAGAGGTCAGTCTCTTCTCTGTGGCAACTAGTGACAGAACAACAGGACATTGCCTCAAGCTGCACCAGGGGAGGTTCAGTTTGGACATCAGGAGGAATTTCTTCATTGAAAGGGTGGTAGGGGCTACCCAGGGAAGTGGTGGAGCCACCATACCTGGAGGTGTTCAAGAAACAACTGGACGTGGCACCTAGTGCTATGGTCTAGTTGACAAGGTGGTGTTTGGACAAAGGTTTGACTTGATGATCTTGGAGGTCTTTTCTGAACTAGATGATTCCAAATGAAATTTAACAGTCTTCTGGAAATAACTTAGTCTAAGGAGATAAAAGGATAATAGACTGGTTTGACAATAAGGAAATCAAATCCAGAAACACGGAAGCTGTATTAGTGAACTCCACAGTACCAGGGAATGTTTTCATCACCTGATACTAAATTATGATTGGCATAGTCTCAGCCCAGCACACTCCCAGGCAATTTCCAGACACCATTTCAGAGTCAGCGTGGTCAAGGACCATTCTAACTGCCAGCACGGAAACTAGGGTCTCCTTTTGAAGGATACAACTTTCCAACAATGTGGATACAGATGCTACACATTGACATTTGTCCTGAGAGTCACACAAAGGTGACAGACATCTGACTTAATTGCAGAGATGTAGTCAAGGAGGTGTACCATACCTCCACAGTGTTGTCTTGCCAGGTCTCCTAATTAAGGGGAACAAAACTTTCACTTGAAGACCTGTTTCCTGCAAGGGAGAGCAGTTCTTACACCTTTTAGCCTATTGATATGTGCTCTCCCCATCCAGAACAGAAAGTTCTGCTAAACTTTTAATGGGTTAAAGTAGTAAAGCATTTCTTCATGTATACTTTGGTTGAAGTACTCTCCCAATTAAAAAAGTGTAGGTATTCAAGAATTTTGTTTGTTCCCGCCCTTCCTGTGTCTACTACACTGACAAGCTGCTGACAAATCTGAATCATTTTGTGACATGCATTTGTTAGATATATGTCCATTCCAGGAGCAAATTCTCTCAACACAGGTCTGTGGCACTTAATCCAGACTAAAATCTCTCGAAGGGCATAAGCACTCAGGCTGATTTGTCACACAGAAGTGCCCTGTGAATTCTGGGATGTCAGCCAAGAACACAGTGGATTTCTCCTTGTCAGCAGAGACCTACTGCAGTAAAAGACTTAACATTTTTTTGGAATAAGCTATTTCCTTTGGAGCTATGGGAGTGAAATATCATATACTGATCAGCTGTCCTGTGGGAATATACCAATGCCCTTACCCAAGCAGCTACAGGTAGTGTGATGACCAATCCTGAAGGATCCTGGACACCATTAAGTGCTGGGAGCAGTGCTCTTAATGTCAGCACCTCTGGGGCAGGTATTAAACCAGGAATTCTTTAAAAGACAGGGTGGATAAGGACAAAATAGCATCTTTAGTCATAACTGCTGGTAGCATTGAACAAACCTTTAAGTGGTCCCTTGATCTATCATGAAAATGTGACATTCTTAAGACTCAGAAGATTTTGGCATTTCTGAGAGCTGAGTGCTTTGACAACATGCAGGAGGTCAAGATGCACAGGTCAGTCTGTAAGCTGAAATCAAGGGAGCTAGAGAGGCAGGTAGGACTCATTACAAACACAAAATGGATGAAAACCAGAGGATCTGCAACTCACTTCTTCAAATACTCCATGTTGCTTCAGTGGTCAAGCATAAGAAGAAAGCAGGACAACTGGGAGTGTCAAAGTAGCAAAAAAGTTCAGCTGACTAGCCTTTGCTCAGATATTCTCCAAAGCTGGCTGAATAGATAGGTCCTAGACACTCTTCATCAGGGATGTAACAATTCAAGCTTACTTGTCACAAGCTTTAACGTACATTTGCAAGGAAGAACTGCAGAAAACTAAGCAGGCCTCTGGGTACATAAACCTGCAAACTGATCTTTGTTTGAAATCCTAGCCTGTGGGGCATGTGACTACTTCCCTCTCCTCAGATGGCTCTCACAGATCATTCAAGCCGTGTAACATCCTCAGCGTGAAGGCCTCCAGAGATGGGAAGGCAAGAATCAGTGGGTGGGGTCTCTGTACAGGTATGTTCAGAGTTATGGACGTGGTGTGACACAGGCACAGCTCACGTCCTTTTCAAGGGCAGAACTGGTGCCTCTCCATTCCATTTCATACAGGAAGTAGCACAATCCTTTTGTCTTTGGGGAAAAAGAAACCACAAGGGGTCCAATACACCTTTGAGCTGCAAAACATCATCATGAGGGTTCACTTAGGTTTGTAGCATTCTTAGGAGATTTTCTGTCTTTGAACAGCAGAGGAAAATCATTCCTGGCTCTGGGCCTAGAAGCAATTTCTCTGGTAACCCCTCTCTGATGACTGCAAAGGGTTGATAGCTGTGAAACCTCTTGTATATCCCACTTTCCATCCAAGGAAATGGGACTGACAGGGTCTCTGCTCTGCAGGGTACTGGTAACAGAAAAAAGCTACCATCTGTAGAGTTTCTCCAAGACTCTGTCTATGGCACATGATATTTGCAAGGTTTCCCAAAACAAAGAGCTTTAGTTCCACCTTCCTGAACATGTCTACTTGAAAACGGACCTGCAGACAGAGCAGCAACCAGCACTCTGGCTACCCATGAGAACCAGCACACACTTAAGCCAGGATCTG
>JAWWEU010000091.1:29070344-29080839 GCA_035583155.1 Acropternis orthonyx
GGGGGAAGGATCATTACAGGAGATAGTCTGGGTGGGTTTTAATGCCCCAAGGCCAGGGATGCACTTGAGTTCTTTGAGCCAGGCCCTTGCTACTCTTCTCTGCTGCCACTGTCAGAAGAAGCTCAGCCCAAATACATTTCCTCTGCACCTCCAGCTGATAATAGTATGGTTGATCCCAGGCAGTCAAGGAAGCCCTGGACACAACTCTGGGCAAAAACGTGCTCAGTCTTTGCAGTGAGAAGTTCAGCATCTCCCTCAGTTACTCAGCACCCACCCAGTGGCTGTGCCCTTTGGACCAGAGCAGTCAGGCATCAGCCCCAGCTTCTGCCTTATGTGCTTTGTTGGAGGGAGGAAAAACAACTAAAGCAGCAGAATCCTACAAAAACAAAACAGGTTACAGAGGCAACAGATACTAGACATCTCAGGTGTCTGAATGGAGTCCTAATAGGTGTTAATGTGCTCATTCTTTGGACCAGGGCATAGCTCTGTGTCATTGCCATCTGCCAGGTTTGAACAGGCTGCAACACATTGCTATATACCACTCCAGGTTTGTTGTTTAGGTGATTACCTGAAGGTTGGCACTCCCCCAGAACTGTTGCTTGCGCACAGGTCTATACTACTTCACCACCTGCTATTTGTCACGCTCCCCCAAAATCCAAATCTTGACATTTTCTCCTGTCCTTATGCACAGATCTGTAACACCTGGCAAGGCAAGGATAAGGGCTCCGATCATTGAGTGCCTGTAGCTCCTTGCCAGACTCAAAGCCCACATGCCCCTGACTTCTCACACATTTTCTCCTTCTGATGAGGATGCAGCAAAGATGCCAGAATAGTATCCCAAGAAGTCCATGCATTAGTGCACAGCATGGCATATCTGCTGATATTGCTCTCAATTTTAAATTCCACTGGTTTGTACAACAAACGTTCTTCTAACAAGCCAGCATACATTATTCATAAAACAGTACAGAGCTGTTCAGCAGCATATGGAACCGATGAATGTTGTTTTGGTGTGGGCGGAGATAGGGTTGATAGGAATGTTTTAGGGGGAAGGAAAGGAGATCATTTCACCCAGGGAATTTCAAGTGCGTCACCAACTGGAGGAGAACATTTCTAAGAGAAACTCCTCTGTTAAAAATCTGGTTTGTATGGAGAAGGAGGGGGAGGGGAAGAAAGAAAAAAGGAAGGAAAGATTGTGCCAGATACATCATCTTAAAACAGAAAATGATGGTTAGCTGGGGCTACTGAGAGCCAAGAAATTAAAACCACACAAGAAATGCAACCTCTGTAACACTGATACACAGGGGTTGCTTGAAAAGGTTTGTTCTGTACTTGCTGGAGTGTTTCATCAACGTTATTGTAAAGGCAGCATATGAATTATTATGGATGAATAGATAGAAGGCTAGAGAAGTGTTTCTTGATAGCGGAGCATCTACACAGCCTATTTCAAATTCTTCTATTGGCCCTGTGCATTTCCAGTCACAACAGACACAAGCACTTTTCAGTTCAGTCCATGGCTGCAGGAAAAGAGTCTGTCAGGAGAAGGGACTGCTGAGCGCACTGGGTCACATGGATGACCCTAAGGTCGCATCTTGCAAGCAGTCTGGATTTGAGCATACTTTCCAGAGAACAATGGTACATCAATTCACAATATCCTTTTCACAAGTTGTCCTGCTGGCCTGAAGCTGTGATACTTGCCTATAATACACACTCGGTATGCATCCCTCAGTGGAGCCTGTATACATACAGGTGCGTGTGTGTATACACACGTGCACAGCATTACCTGAGGTGTTTCAAGGAGATAATAGATACTTGGGCTACCTAGCTTCTCTGACACTGGTAGCAGGCAGACCTCCCATGCAGGCACCATGTTGGTGCTTTGTTCGTACTAGCTAAAGCATGAGGATAATAGACTCTAGCTCAGCAAAATAGGCTGAGTCACATCAGTGAAAAGTAACAGAGGAGCATGTTTCTGAGGCACAAATGGTTTAGATCTGTCTTCTGTCCAAAGTCAGCTGATACAGTCATAGAAACAGGTCTTGAGCATTGTAATCAGTTTCAGAGGGGAGCAGATAAAATACAAGGCAGTCCAGACACAAAGACGGAAACCCACCCACAGAAATATGAAGAGGATAAGTCTACAAACCAAATTCTGCTTGAGCCTAAGGGTGTCTGCATGGAATCAGTGTCCAGAAAAGCCCAGCCTAGAACTGAAGACAGCTTCTGAAAAGTGATGCATGAGCACACACAGAGTTACAGTGATAAAAAGATCTCCTTTGCCATACTACACATTAACAACTTCAGCTTTCTTCTATCAGTACAGCAGTATTGAAGAGCCAAAGCTCAATTATAAATCAGTTCTCTAAATCAGTGATGTCTTAGCAAAATAGATGGGCAGACAAAGATCAGAAGGGGGAACAGACAGATGGATAAAACAGGGCCGTCCAAAATCACAAGACCACTGAGCGGCACAGTCACTTGTCATCTTATCATCCAGGCAGGCATCACTGACAGGAATGCAGGGATCTTCTCAACACTCCACAACATGGCTTTCACAGGTCTTAGATGCTCCACAGACACAAAAACCTTTGGTACGAAATAAGGAAACAGTGCAACAAACTAAAACAAAGCTGCAGTGTGCTTCCCAGGTTATTGAGATAGGTTGGAGAAGAAGTATCTCTCCCATAAGAACCTACAACACTCAGGAGGCTGTGAATCCCACATAGGATTGAACACAGAGCTTTCATTACTGCAGTAGTTAGCTAACTGTGTCAGACACCATCCCTGAAAGTCCCGGCCCAGAGGACATTACACCATGCATACACAAAGCCTGGGAGAGGGAACAGAAGTACAGAGATTAAACAATACACCCAATGTCAAAAGACTGGAGTTTTCACCATACGCAGGAGACTTTTCATGCACAAATCCTCCCAAAAAATATCGTGCAATTATTCCCATGCTTACAGTGAAAGTGATCACAAGAGCAGGGTCCCAGAGCACCTGCAAGATGCTGCCTTTACTTTGCTATTTGTGGACACGCACATACTGCATCAGCAACAGCCTGAGAATGATGGCCATGATATTTCTCTGTCACAACTCAGCAGGACACTATTTCCTATATATGGTTAATAAGGTCCTTAAAACAGAGGCTTACTAAATGGAACGGTATAAAATGCTTCATTTATTTCTCTTTGCAGTACTCAGTGATTGAAGTTATGCAGCCGAGGCTCTGAAATGCCATACAACCTGTAAGCTGTCAGTGAGGGATCTGCTAGGAACTACTGTGCAGCACTGGAATCTTTTCACTGAAGCAGAGGTTTCTCTCAGAACAGGTAGGAGATACAGGGAAAGGACAGTATAGGAAGATCCATGCATGCATCTGCTTGTTTGCATGCACCTGCTTGTTTGCATGCACAGAGGCACATGGTTAAATCCTTGTCTGATGCTTTGAAATATTTCACCCTGATTCAACACACCTTTGCAAGTGGTTATATCTTTTAATCCCAAGGCAGAATCAACTGGCAGCACAAATGAAATTAGAGGCACATTTGGTCACTGCTTAAAGTTCATTCATCCCTTGGAGAAATGGAACATCTTTGGGAGGGAGACGGCTATTAAAGCTCTTGCCAGGAGTTCCTGGGCGCCTCTCAGTTATTGTGTGGAAACAAGAAATGAGGGGAAAAAAAGAGATGCTGCATTAAAGTGGGGGTTGTTTGCTTAGGAACTGAACTGGGCTGGGTAAGGAGATGCTGCACACAGTCATTGTAGCAGCTGGACATAGCCTGTGCTCCCAACCACTACAATACTGATGTATTCCTACATACGCACAAGTGACACCTTCCTAATAAATACTTCACAGCAATATTTAATTACGCATGCAAGTGAGACAATATTTTCACCTAGCACATATACCTACTAAACCACAGCTCTGTAGAAAAGCAGCAAAAACTGTTTTTCTAGTGAAAACAATTCCCATTAAACAGATAATCCCAAGGACATCTCTTGCCAACTCAGGCATCTTTCCCAAGAGCAGAGCTCTGATTAGCATTGTCCCTAGCAAGTTTTCACTGTTTACTATTGCACCAAGCTCAGTGACAGGGCATTCAGCTAAGACCTGATCACTATCACACCAGACCTTTCTCACCTTCAGGCCTTTCCTCAAAGGCAGAGATTTTTTTTCTGACCTGACAGCAATTCTGTGATCACTGCAGACCATCTGGAGCTCTTAACTCCTGCAAAGCATAATCTTTTCACAAACTAGCCCCACATCTAACCAAGGAAAACACTATTAATATTTAGTTATTTACCTTGCTTTCTTTAGTAGAAAACTCAGAGGAGTTGGAGATTTTCATAGATTTTGATCGATGGGACTGCCGCCAGAGAGATTCTTCTCGGGAGTATTTCACCGAACCTGTGGCTCTCACCCGGACTTTGCTGGTGCTCTGAACACTGTTAACTCCAATCATTTCCAAAAGTGAGTGTACAGGATGAGGAAGAAGAAAGCTAACGGAACTTCCCAATCCCCTGCAGAGGAACTGGAAAGGGTTACGTCTGGAGAGCCCAGGCTCAAGCAATCAGTGTTTGCTTAAAGCACACTAGGCTGTTTTCTCCAGCATCTTCAGGCACACTGTTTGGAGCCAGCCTGATTGTTCCAGGCATTGCTCACGTCACTGGACAGGGAGGGGTGGGGGAAAGAGCAAGAAAAAAAAGAGGCTGACAGAAACTCCTCCCCTGCTCTGCTCCCCTCTCCAGCATCACACACCAACAGGGAGGGAGGTGGAGAGAAAGATGCTGGAATGAATGCCAGCAGATCAAGCAAGAGATTCATTTTCAGTTCACGTGGCCACACTTCCCTGCCTGCAAGAGCCTTCCATGCTCATTACTGCTTGCAATAACAAAGAACACTCTAAAAAGAGTCTTCAATCACCTGCCAGCTACAGGCTTCTGGATGTTAGAAATACTGATAGATTCCCAAGCACTGGAGAAAGGAATGAAAATGCACAACACCAATATGAAGTACTGGCAAGCCCCAGAGAAATGCATCAACAAATTTCCACAACCCAAAGTGTTTGCATTTGTTAGCCTGAGTCCTTGGTGTGACTTCCCAGGGTACAAGGGAGAGCAAGACCACTTTCACATTCTAAAAGGGACTCGGGGAAAATAGATGACTTTCCCAAGGTTATCTGTGCAAAACAGTGGCAGAGCCGTGAGCAAGCAGCTAGGGACTCCTTCCCCATTTGGTATCCAGGAGAACTGCAGTCACACACCTCCACAAGCCATCTGCATGCTTCAATGCCTGACCCATAAGCACTGCAACTGCAGAGCGACACCTTGTTTCTCCCTTGTGGGAAACCATACAGCCTAATGATGGGAGGGCCACTCTTCTGGCCCATGAATGCCGAATGCACCACTCCAACCCACAGGAGCCTGGCTCTGGAGGTCAGGAACACTCTAGGTGCCTGGAGCCACTCTCCCCAACGCAGGGGGTGAGGGGAGGCTCACACTAACAGGAGCCAGTACTCTTACTCAGGGGTGGATGTGCTATATAAAGGAAAAGAGATATTTACCTCAATGTTGCAAAAGCACCATCATTTCTGGCTCCTGGAGACCAGAGTGTAGCAGACTGTGCATTGCCATGGCAACATGCTCAGATGAGACAGATTGCTCTGCTCTGCTTTGCTCAGCACAGGATTGTGGCAGCTGCTGACACGCACTGGAGCAGGTGGAGTAGCAAGGCAAAAGTGGACAATGGGGATGTTGTCCCAAACCCATAAAGGGCAAACAGCTTGTGCAGAAGGAGCATAAGAAGCTGGAAGACTCTGCAGCATGAAGACCTCACTGCAGGCTAAAACCCTGTGCTCAGCAATCTGCTCCGTGCCACCAGATGACCACACAGGGCAAGGACAACAGCAGTGGCATCAGGGTCTGGGAGGACACCAGAGTCTCTCATGCCACTCACACCACGACACAGAAAGCTGTAAGTCTGTGCACATGGACAGGGACAAGGCATTGCTGCCCTGGCATGTTGGGGTGAATGTCCCATGCTGAGACACATCAGGCAGCTAAAACCTGGCTGAAGAGGCTCCAGTCCCCATTCTGACCTGAGTGCTATTCAATGTCTGCCGAGCCATGCTAAGGCAGAGTGAGTTTGCTCCACCCTATGTACCTCATATGCACAACAGCACCTAGGGGTTAGGTAAGATGCAAATGAACTGAGTGGGCTTTTCCCCATATTACATCTTCTCAATCTCTTGCAATCAGGGAATTACATCCTAACTGGGCAAATGGCTAGACAGCCTCATTATGGTCCTAGGTGCATTTTTGCTCGTAGGAGATGCTGCTGTCTCCCCAGCATGCAGTAGCCTTTCTGACAGCACTCACCCATTGCTCATGTTACGCCCAAGGATGCTACAGATGCAAATCCTTCCCACAGATTGCAACCGGCATGGACCATGCTGAATGACAACAGTCAGTGGAACAGGGAACAGGTAACCTAGACATCAATGCAAAAACTGTCCCTGGGGTGAGAAACTTCAGATTCCCCACAGATCCTGCCTCTGTCCTGCTTGAGGTACAGGTTTCTTCCTTCCTAGCCAACAAGTAAAATGCATCTTCATTTCCACAAGAGTCAGGTGTAGCAAGCTCACCCCTACCTCACACATCAAGATCAAATCCCAAAAGTACTCCAGCCCTTTTTGCACAAACCTGTCATTGCGAGAGGGTAACTGAAAGAAACCTTTTTCTCTGGCAATACCTGCATACTCTGTTAATTGTGCCACTTCCCAAAAAAGAGTGTTGCATTACTTAACCTATCTGAAATTATCCAATGCTACTGGAAAAGCTTTTCAAAGAAAATCTCTTCTTAGCAGAAATTTTCACTGCAGTCAAACTGCTCCAGATGAGCTAAGCAGCAGGTCCCAACAGGTGCTACATTGGCCACAAATCACTCTCTATCCTAGCAGCCCCCTGCCTAGCATATTATTCTCACTCTCAGACTTGTAAGGCCAACTCTCCAAGCTCCCTCAACACATCTGAAATAGTTATAGTGCCCAAATATCACACACAGACCTAAGCCAATGTCAATTATGCAGGGCAATTTTATTATTAAACATAAGCAAGACTGAATCACAGTAATATTTCTCTTCTGTTGCCCACAACACAGCACCATCACTGCTGCTTAATTGCAGCAGTTCACCTGTCATTCTCTGAGCTGAGGTTACCAGAACCTCAGGTAGGACAGGAACCTCACTTCACGAAGAAACAGGTCTGTTTCCTTTGTAACCAAGGAGCAGTCCAAAACTCTAAGGCTGAAAGGCTGTTCTTTTTTTTTTTTTTTTTTTTTAAAATGAATATGGAAAACACTTCTTACCTCACACTCTCCCAGAAAGAGAGCCTCCTGAGATCATGCTTTTGAAGCCTTAAATGTCTTCAGATTAGGGATTCAGTTTAGATTTCATCAGTACCCCTGATTTTCGTCTGCAAGTGATAATACAACCTTGTACTCCTGACTGAGACAGCATCCTGTGTACACGCTGACTATATTCTGGGGAAAGACCATTCTTCAACAAGAGAGAAGACTCACCATTTTAGAAATTAGCATGCACACAGGATTGGTTTATGTCTGTAACTGAGCAACAGGGATTTCTGAGGGAGAAGTGGGTTGTTAACTAAATAGAGGGATAGAAGGGATGTTTTTGAAGAGGGGCTGAAATAGCTGTGCAATATCAGAAAATTTAAACTGCCCATGACCAGGAGACCCTCCAAGTGTATCAATAATCTTCCTCTTGTTTAGAGGCCAGCAAAGCAGTTATAGGAATGCAGATATTCATTTAGTCAGTGACACCACTGGCATGACCAAAAGGACTATGACCCTATGTACGATCTTCCCTATCTGTTCCTCTAAGGAACAAACCATAAACCAGCAGAAAGGATTTTTAACTTTGGGTCAAAACAGATGCAAGGGAGGAAAACTAGAGTCTGTATTATTCCGTCCAGCTCCTCCTTTTAAAGCTGCACAAAAGTTCTTTATGTGTCACAGGCACAATGTCAGACTACGTCACCCATAGAGGAAACACGCACCTGTTCCAACTTACTCTGCAATAAGCTTCTTCCCATCTGTTCCTTTCACAGTCAAGTTTCCCTGGGAGGTGAAATGTACCCAGTCCTTACTTGGTCCTCCTAATATTATTCAGCAAATCAACAACATAAGAAGAAAAGCTGCAAAATTCGAAGTAAAATTCAATATTGGCTTTTGGGGTCCAAACCTAAGAACCACATTATTATATTTGATGAACTCCAATGTCCTCAAACAAAGCCACAAGAATCCATTAGCATAATTTAAGCCTGATGTTGATGACAAAAGTACAAATAACAAAAGCTGACAAAATACATAAACACACACATATCAATACTTAAAATATACCCTCAAAAGCCAGTAACACATTTGTATAAAATAGAAAAGTGGAACTATTTAATGCTGCCATTAAATACTGTTTGCAACTAAACAACATTAAATCTTTCATAAGCTTGCTTCACGTCTTTCTTAATCCTTTTTTTTTCTTCTCCTCAAAATGGAAAGGGAGGAGAAAGTTAATTCTTTTGAATAAGCTACTCACAACGGCTACAGAGCTAGAGCTTAACAACTGGTTTACAGTAACATTCCTGTAATATTAAGGTACTGATTTCTGAGATCTGCTGACTAGGGGGAGCTGACAATCAACATTAAATCTAAATATCTCCAACTGCTACTCCTGTGACTATCAGAAATACTAGAGCAACCACTTAATTTCTACATGCATAAGCAACCAGGCCAACAGGAATCCTACCAGGGTAACAGCAGGAATGGTGGGAGAATGATGGATGACTGTATGAGGGCAAATGAAGTCTTTATGTTCTACATTACATGGGAAGCAGGTTAAAAGCACATTCACAACCAGGTGGCTTATGGTCACAGCACAAGTCTTTACAACTGACATTTTACATCAATAAGCCCCTAAAAGTCAGCAGAGTGACAAAACCATAATGGCTGGTGGAAGATCAAATCAATCCCAGTATCACTGTACCTCTCTGGGATCTATGCTGCATCTTAAACCAAAAGAAACCTTTCCTAAGGTAAGTGCCCTGCTGAGAATTAATAGGAGACCACAGATTTAATGAAAACAAGCTGCTTGAAAATAACAGGGATGCAAAGAAACCATGCCCCATTATGCTCTTTAGCATTGCAAGTGAAGAAATGCCTTTAGCCATATCCATGTTCCTTGCAGCAGATCTGAAAACAGCTGTTTCACAGGCTAGTTGTTGCACTTCTGGGCAAATCTTGAATTCCTTTCAGGAATTATCATCTATGGTCATCAGACTTGACAGAAATTAAGTGAGCCATATAGTAGGCACCAACTAACATTGACTACCAAGTTGCCTAAGTTAAAGATGCCAAATGTAGCTACAGAAAACAGCAGCACCTCAAGAAAATCCATAAAAGCACCAAAACCTCAAAATTCTGTATGACTGTGACAGAAATCCACAAGATGATCCAAGAACTGATGCAAAGCCTACAAAACTATCTCAGATCAGCTGCAAACAACCTGTGCCTCTGTCCCTGCAGTGAGCATGCTTAGCTTAGTGTCAACAGCACCGAAATAAACCCCTCACCACCCAGCACTCCCACAGAGATCTGCATTAAAAAAAAAGGAAAAACAACTGCTCTCCAAGGATTCTCTCTGATTCAGACAGCAAACACAGTAACAACAAAAAGGAAAAGGGAAAAAGGAAGGAAAAGAAGAGGCAGGGGAAAGGAAGAGGGCGGAAAGGAAGAGTGGGGTAAAGGAAGAGGAGGGAGAGGAAGAGTACGGGAAAGGAAGAGTGTGGGAAAGGAAGGGGGCAAAATGAAAGGGGAGGGCCAGAAGAGGGAGAAGTGGGAGAAGAGAGGGGGAGGAAGGGTATTAAGGCCTCTCTGAGACCCGCACAGGTTTTGAGTGGGTGTCACCTGTGCTTGTAAGCATTGCACTATGGAAGGAGCAGCTCCAGGGGCAGTAACAGGAATAGCCTTTGAAAACCCTTTCCTGAATGCACCTATGCACGTACCTATGGAGTCACATCCAGCTACCTTGCACCAAAAGTAGATTAAATCCCTTCTAACCCACATGATGCCTTCCAGAACCCATCTGTCAACAGGGCAGAAAACCAGTTCCCTGGATTTGCCCCATATTGGTACCAGGATCTTGTGAACACTTAATCATCCAAAGATGCATGGCCTCAGAAGAAACTAAATGTGCCATTTAACATCACAGGGAAGAAGAAAAAACATTTTCAAAATTTAAGGAGTAACCTAGCACTCTTATTTGAAACAAAACAGTGTAACTGGATCAGAGAGAGACTAGTCCAACATCATTTGAAAAGTATGATGATAAACAGAAGGAATACCAAAGATTTATAGAGCAATAATCTTAAAACTGTTGGAAGTAATGTTCTCTCCCCCCCACCCGTTTTTTTTTTTTTAAAT
>JAWWEU010000091.1:29081536-29092038 GCA_035583155.1 Acropternis orthonyx
AATTGGAAAATAAAGAGATGAAAGGTTGGAGGAGCAAAAATAATTCAGAGAAATGAAGATCATAAAAGCAGAAACAGGTCTATTGTGAAATGTTGCTTCCTAGTAAAAGAAGCAATCCTTATTACCATGCCTAGACTATGCAGGGCAAACCTTATTCCTGGATCACCATTACAAAATTTTACATTTTAAGCCTTGTACAAAATACTGCTTTCTCTGCTCAGAGACACAGTTGGTGGAGAGCATTAGGCTTTTTCTATGATGAGGCTTTCCTCAACACAATATCTGAGGTTATTTGACTTGAGAAAAAGCACATAAATTTCAGATTTTTCTTTTTCTATTCTTTAACACAAGATTCTGCAATGCAAAAAGAAAATACACTTGCATTTGAACAGTGCAGAAAGGTACCAGGATCTCCATTATTCAAGGGACACAAAGCAATGCACACACCATCATAATCTGGTCCAATTCACAGTTCTGCACAGGCATGCTTTAAGTGATTATTACTTTTAAGAGGACAAATGACAACTCCCAAAAAATTGCAAGGCAAAGGAAACATAGATTATCACAGCAGAAAGGTTCTCAATAAGGATGGAGAGGAGTGAAAACGAGCCAGGTGTTCCCTTCAGTCACTATGGCTCTGTGGCTCAGTGACAATGAAAGGAAAGTATGCTTTCACAAGCAACTGTTTAAGACTAGGATAAATGATTTTATCCAGCATTCCTTTTATACTGGCAGATTAGACTCTGTTGTCTCCTAGCAGCTGAAAGGGGCCTTCAGCAACAGGTCTTCTATTTCATACAAATGGCCCAGCTACATATTTCCAACAGAAATATTTTTAAGAGGAAAAACTTTATTTTGAGGGAGAAACAAGGAGGCAGAGCTCTGTCTCCTTCAGTAGAGCAAAGACACTTGGTTCCCTTCAACCCCTTCTCTGCGCACAGCTGCAAGGTGCTCCAGCAGCCAACACTGTCCTTCTGGGGCCTTTCTGACATGCTGTCACAAGTTTCTGCATCCCCGAATCCATCAGGCTTTCCTGGTGTACACAGCAGTCCAATTAGTGTGATTTTCTCTATGTAAAGGAAGGGCTAGGGGTATGCATGGTGGAGATAGCTATCTGATGCTTATTCCCTTCTCTCTGCTAAACACCTGAAATGATGGGAATGGATGAAGCAAAATGACAGTAGTTCTCTTTAAGCTGAGCATTTGTTTTGGAGGGCTTTTAAAGGGGATTAAAAAAGAGAGAGAGAAGGCAGAAAGACAGTGGTCAAAAAAAAAAAAAAAGTCCTTAATTAAAGTGCAGGGAACCGACAACAAAATTAGATAAACCCTACCTTGCAGCTTCTACAGGAAATTGTGTATCCCGGGAATCCCGATCAAGAATTCAGATCATTTAGGAAATCAAGGAGGACTGAAGAGTTCAGCACTAGCAACTCCAAGCTAATTCAGTCACTTCATTACAGTGCTTTGGCAGGATATAAGGCCTATCCAAAAAACAGCTGCTGAGAAAAAGCAGATCTTTCAACAGGATTGGCATCTTATCCCCATCAGCAGCCCCTGCCAGGATGACTTTAGCTAAGTCCCTGTAGAGGGTCCCTCAGTACAGTGCAGGCTCCCAGACAGTACGATGGGTCAGTGAAGAGCTACCACCTCCTACCAGAAGGCACATAGCCAGGTATGACTCCCTCATGTCCAGTGTCCGTGTCACAGGGCAGCACAGCCACGAGAGTCAGCTCCATGTCAGAGGCTGGGTGATGTCCATGATTCCATGAATGAGGTACTTTGGACACTGTAAATGCAGAGGACATTTACTTATGCAGGACAGGTGATACTTTCCACACAGCCTGACAACAGAGTACCCCTCCTAGGGCACTGCCTAACAAAAGGAGGGATCTATTTTCTCAGAGGTGACTCCTTGCAGGCTCTTTCTGGACCACAACAGGTATTTTCTCTTCTTGCATATGAAAGGCCTTGTTGTTGACATCTTGCTGGAGTGGACTCCCACACACCTTGCCACAAGGTGACAAGACAGAGTTCTGGTACTTTATTTGTGATGACCACACTGCTTGTAGGAACTGAAGCAACTATGCATGGCCAAAATTAGTCTCTTTCCAAGCCAACCACCTTCTCACTCCAGAAAATCTTGCGAAGATCAGATTTAACAAAGGTTATGGTCATATAATACAAACCCAGAGTATCATTGCAAAGACAGTGTCACTATACCAGATTAAAGCTGGTATGAGCCTGTGAGAAAGGAACAACTATACTGTAATAATGAGGTTCTTGACATTGCCAAAATGTCAGGCTGATTTTGTCATCTTTACAAGTAGGGAGACCCTAGCCATGGCTTCTCTTTCTACAGGAATAAGAGATCAACAGTCTAGTTGATGACCCTCTTAGGCTAACAACCCACAGGTTGAACTTAGTTGTTTTAATTGTTTCTGCTGTTAAACTGTTCACCTCCCTCATTCATGGTGGTGCTGCTTCTCTCCTCCAGCTTCCCTCACCATCCACAGCAGCGCCTGCAGCAGCTAATGTGGGATATCGCGTAAGTCTACCCTAAGGAGATGAGAGCTGCAGTTGGGTCCCTTTATCTCTCAGTCCCTGTGAACCTGTCACTCATCCCCCTCTGCAAGTGCTGGTAACTATGTGATTCATTATTAGCCTTAGGAGCAACCACTGAGCCACTCCAGAGCACAGTACTGCAGCACTAACTAGAACATTCCTGGTCACAGCTCTTGGTATTTAGCACTCCTTCCAATGCCTCAACTCACAAGGACAAAGGGACCTTTGCTACAGTATAAGATTAAGGCTGATATGTAGGATTACCTTGCTTGATCACAGCTTGGTACAATATAAAATTATTTGTGTGCTTGGACTGTGACAGCTCAAAGGATGGGAGTTTCAAGAAGTCTTCCTGCTTTTGAAAGAATTAACTTTCAATAAGCTTAATCTGCCTGATTTAACAGATCTGACTCACCTACATCAGCCAGACCCACAGAGATAGATGCTCCTGATTTACACTAGAGAGAAAAATCTCAGTTTGGGAAGCTGGTTCTCACAAGGAATTTGCTCCGGTTTGAAGGCATACAGGAATCTTGCAGTTAAGTATAAACTACCACTCTCTGGTCAGAATGCAGTGACAGCACAGAACTGGAAATCAGGCTACTGTCTCCATGTCTAGCTTTACTAGAAGCTGATGGTAGATAAATCAGGTGTGTGATGCACAGTCAAACTGGAGCTAAGCTGGAATAAAAGGTGCGGTACATCCATCTGCTTGCCTGGCAGAGTACTCAATACCTGAATAGTGAAAGCAGATTCCAAGGGGAGAAAGTGTGCTTTTAATCATGGTTTGGCACATTTGTCTTTATGGGTTCCAACTTTTAAAGCAACTTCAGATCTGACTAAAGGAGTGAGGGAAAAGAAAAGGCAATGAATCTTTGTACAGATGGGTGTGTGAAAGCAAAACTTTTTTCAGCGTTAATGATCAGATAGCAAGACACAAGGTGAGCAAGATCTCATTAGCATTTCTCATTTCTGTCTCTAGCCAGAGGAAAATATCTGTTCGCAAAGTACTACCAGTGACACACCAAGAATCAGGCTGTGAAGGCTTTGT
Organism: Acropternis orthonyx; assembly: GCA_035583155.1. NCBI lineage: Eukaryota > Metazoa > Chordata > Aves > Passeriformes > Rhinocryptidae > Acropternis > Acropternis orthonyx. Next base: position 29,085,150 of record JAWWEU010000091.1, read on the forward strand.
ACTGCTTACATAAATGTTCTTGTTGTTGGGAAAAAACTTAAAAAACCAGGATAGCTCCCTCACAGAAATGTAAAGAAAGGAGTAATTGGATCTGCTGTCCTGAGTTTTCCAAGCCTGATCACTGCTCACATGCTGATGTCTGCCCCTTGACGGGTTATTTTCCTATCAAGACAAAACACTCAAGGCCACACTGCACTCAGCAGCACTAAGGCTGAAAGGACTGACTGAAGGCAACATTTCATTGATGCCTGTCAGCCAGCTGTCCTGGATAGCCCAAGCAGTATTCGCACCCCTGACTGTGAACCGGATCCGCAGTAAATGCTGCACAGAGCTTCACAAGTCCTGGATGAACACTCAGATCTCCCTGGTCTTCTTTCCCCTCCAGCATTGTTCAGCTCTGCTCCAGGACTCAGCAGAGTTGCAGAGCTTCATAGAGGGGTGCAGCAGAGCTACGAGAACACAGAGTGAATGGAGAGGCAGAAAAGCCCTCTTGTTTCCCCGCAGGTCTGCATTACTCACCCATGGGTGCTCTGGACCTCACTGCCACAGAGGCACACTGCCACCCTGTGGAAACAGTTCTTCTCCCAGGTGGTGGGGAAGGATGCGGGGAGATGGCTCGCAGCCTTACCAATGCTCATTAGACACACTGCTAATGCAGCAGCAAGCCATATCCACTTTGGTGCTCTGCAGAAGCAGGGCTCTGTGAATTTAATTTATTGTGACCAATGCAAAATTAATTTCTGCAAAGTTTTTGTAATCACTCATTTAGTGGCAGGATGCTGCTGTGGACTCTGTAACTCCTGTAGTGCCACTCTCTCCACTCTGTTCCACTGAGAAATTAAAAATCAAGGGTCAGTTCAGGGGTCAACTTTCAGACAAGCCAGATGAGAGACCAAGGTTGGGAGTCACCTCTGTCCCCAAGACACCAAGGCAGTACACAAAAAAGGGCAGAAAGCCTCAGGTAAACTGGGACATTGACACTGAACTTCTTCCACCTGTCTACATCCAAAAAATCCTGAGCCCTGGTCCTTGCTTTGGGTGGACTGGTGAAGAGCCAGACAGTCTAACATTAACAGGTGAGCATTAAACACCAAGGTACAGCCCCAACTGCATAATTCTGTCAGCAGGAAAACAAACAGCAGGTGAGCACCAGTGGAAGTCTCTCATCAGTACACTCAGAAAGTTATTTAAACACAGTTTGGAGATCTATTTATTCAATAAGGGCTGTAATTAGCCTACAAATTAATCTCAACACATCCCTCTATGCCAAACTGAGATACGAGTTTCCTTTGAGGAAAAAATAATTTAAGTGTTGCTGCTGTCAGATGAATAACCTGTATCCAGATTTAAAAATTAAAGACATTAAATCTAAAATAAAGAGGTATTGAGTTTATATTCCTAAATACTTAGTAAGAACCGAGGTAGGAGGGCCCAACAAAAAGCTCCCTGAAGAGGCAGGAGAAACTGAAGAAATTACCAATACTATAAAACAAAGTCTGCCATTTGTAGCCATGTAGGTGTACATTTCTATTTGACAAAGGGCCTGACACAAAACCCACAGAAGAGATAGCAACTCTTTTAATTCACTTCAGTAGGCTTTAGGTCATGTCTCAGATGCAGCAGCTTCTTATTTTAATTTCCATTATAAAAAAATAAAATAAAACTATGAACTCTAGTGTATGCACACCTGCCTTCATAAAGACTGCTGTTTCATGCTGGCAATCAGACAAAAAAGAAGTGAAACATTCTCATTATTATTGAAAATAAAACAAGATTTGTCCTGCTCAGCCTTCTTCCCTGTTCTTCATATTTAACTCCTGGCACAAACTTGATGAACAAAACCTGAAGCAAAGCAGCCTGTGCCAGACAGCACAGTACAATCTGAATTACATCTCCAGTTCTAATGGAGTTCTAAAACCCCAAAGCACCTTTGATGAAAAAACACACATGCCTTCCAGATATGCAAAGATCAAGATTAGCTCTTATGTATTCAAAGCCAGAACCAACTGGCTGCTTCTGCCCACTGTAATCAGGAGACAGCACTCTGGGTTGGCATGAGCACAGGACTTTACAACGCACGCAGCTCTGAAGCTAGCCCTACTGGAGTTCAGTCTCGCCTCTCTACACTGCAGAGAATCTCAATCACTATCAAGTGAAGAGGGAAAACAACAGAATAAACATGGTATATATTATGTATGTTCTGGGAGGAGAAACGACCACATTGCTTATCACATCAGATTCAGAAAACACAAGATGGGTGTTCTGTTTTGAAACATCTCCCAATAAAAATGAAACCCACATTCTGTAGTTAATTCCTTACCTTCAACAGCCCTTTTGGGAAGTCTTTGCCATCGTTCATCCCCTGAAGGTTAGCAACAAACTCTTGGCAGGTCATTTTTTTCCCAATGTTCTGGAAGAGATGTCAGAGACACAACATTATATTCCTGCTTCTTTCCAAAATGACATGAATCAGCAACATCAGATTATATGCATCTCCCTGCTCTCATTTAAGCCCAAAGCAGGCAGCACTAAGAAAGCATTCACGAGATTACAAAGGGACAAGCATCTTTGTATACATAACAGCTACAGAAGGGAAGATGTTTTTGCACCGAAGGGCCCACACACCCATCTGAAAACAAAAACAACTTAATGCTGGAGGGTAATGAAGAGGGCAATGATGAAGCTCTCCAGTATCTGCATGGTGCCTTACATTCACATGTCTCAAAAGGCTCTACCAGTCTCTAATGCAAAAGCTCTACCTGAATCTGCTGTGGGGCACAAGGAAATAGCTGACTGAAGCCCTTTTCAGACCTGTCTTACAATTTCCAATGCTCCCTTCTAGTAGCTGCTGCCTTGAGTTGGATTGCCATGCCCAGGAGTGGCCACTACCTTTTCTGATTCACAAGCTGAGGTTGCCTTGACATTTCCACAGGATTGTTCTCTTTTTATCCTCTTCTCTGTTCTCTCTTCTCTCATTCTCAGACTGAAAGTTGCCCTACTATGCCACAAAATGGAAAGGAACAGCTATGTTCATGTAGGATCCGAACTGTTGCATATAGAGGCTTGAGGCTGCCCTGACTGCTCGTGAAACTCAGTCACCATCACCCCTCAGAGAAAGTGTCTGTACTCAGTCCCCCAGGTGCTAGAAGTCCCATGCTTAGCATGCAGGGAGCCTTGTGAGTGGGCAGCAATGACAACACTGCATTGATGAAAAAGGAAACCCACAAGATCTGAGGAAAGGAAATCACCCTGAACTGATCTGTGAAACACAGTAAAGGCAGAGGGAAAATAGGGCCCTGTGATGATCATGGTATCTCTGGGGATGGCACCACTGCCAGTCAAGAGAAGGGGGTGAAGATGACTTCATGATGGTCAGGGTACGCTTTGTCCGCAGAATACAGCAGAAGAGCTTTGTGTAAAGGCAGTTTCTTGGCCCAGAAGCAGGAGCCCAAATTAATACAGGAGTGGAGCTTAAAGGAGAGCACCAGTTGCTGATACAGGTCATTCAATGTTACAGTTACCTGATGGCTTGGACTGCACATCCTCTACTTCCCTTTCATAATATATGATCAGGAAGACATGGAAAACCACCAAATCTTGACCATCAGTCTCACCTACTGAGAAAGGAAGATTTCCACAGCCTGTGGCCAGCACAGACCCGCAGAAAGAAGTCAAGCAGTAATACTGGAACAATGCATGGCCTCCCACAACAGGAAGGCCGCTGACAACACAGTCTGGCTTTAACTCTGGCTCTCTGGTTGCTAAGCTTTCAGAACACAGCTCACAAATGCAGTCCTTAGGCGCAGGTTGGAGCTGGTCTAGTAGACTTGCAAATGCTTTCCCTTCTCCTTGAGACTTCAGTCTGCTTCTGTTTGTTTCCTTCACACAACAGTTTGCAGCTTCCCCACGATGACCAAAACCAACAGCAATGTGGCATTGCAGAAAAACAACTGTTTTGGTTCAGAACCAAAGCTAACATCTCTGCACAATGCTACAGAGGTTCCATAAGATATGCCTGGTGGTCCAGAGATACCTAAGAGTCTCTAGCTCCTCTGGGTGATGACCTCTGTGGAGAGGAGCAAGCATGCATCTCCAAGACACAGCTAGCCAAAATCATTTAGTTACAAAGGGAATGAAATGTGGCAAGACAGGGAAAACAAAGGGATAAGCAAGAGTTTGTCTACAAGAGTTAAAAGCAAATGTGAACTGAAGGCAGAGCAGCTGCACTGCAGCCCTACATGCAGTTGAGCTTATTGTGAAATAAGTGTCTGCATGGTAAGTACATCAGTAACAAATGGAGCTCAGTGTAGACAAGCCTGGTGACTCATTTGCTTCCTGCTCCAGCAGAGTCCTGGTAAGGATGGGGCAAACCACTATCTTTGTTAGGAAACAGGCAATTAGGCACATATTCAAGGGATGCATTCCAAGTTAAAAATGCCAAACTTACCACCTATGTGGAAAAATGCAAAGCAGTAAGAGGAAGATCAAAATTACAGGAAATCAGATGGCAACAGACACATGACAAGCAGGAGTCTGGCAAATACTACAGCTGCCAGTGGGCTAAACCTCTGAAGTTACACACTGCAACAGCCAGTCATCCAGGCATCAGCTGCAAATCAGCAGCAGCAATGATGGGTCAGAGACAGATTATTTACTCCAGTACCTAATGAGGACAATAGGACCCACTAAAGAATTGTAGGGAACAATGAGAATTGCTGTCAGGCTGATGCATGACCATTTGTTCTCTCTCCCTGGACTGTGAAGCCAGGCAGGCTGCAGAGCAGGAACCCCAGGGTGTTCAGTGCTCCAGGAAGCTGCACACCTGTGCCCAACATCACAGGTGTGCTCAACAGAAGTCATGTTTGCTAAGAGGCAAACCAGGACAATTCCTTTACCCCTGCTCACCCTCATGTGTCATTGATGCACTCTTCAGTCAGGGAAGGCTAACTCCCTTCCCCCTTCTGCTTCTCCATTTTTCAGACAAAGGTATTCAATTAATGGGAGGTGGGCCTCAAAACTCCTAGCAAAGAATACACAGGCCTTGGTTTCATTACCTGCACCCACCACAGAGCTGCACCCACAAGGGTTGAGCAGCCCTTGGTGACAGATCCAGGATGCCTCCATCTCCTGCTGCCTGACCCACCATCCTTGCTGTGTAAGAGTTTCCAACTGACATCCTCCTGGAAGAGCCCTGGGAAGTGCAGTGGTGGGTCTCAGCCAGAGAGAAGCTTTAGAGCCACCTGGCTGAAATCACTGATTCTGCAGGCTATTATGCCATAATCCCTGTGTTTTCCTCTCTCTGTCATAACTCAAGGACAGAGTAAGCCTGCCATCAGAATGGGAATACCATACATAGCAGTCATATTGCACCATGGTTGCTGAAATACCCATCCTAGGGCTGCTGGCACCCTGCAGCAGTGTGACTAAGAGGACGCAAACCAGAACACTACTTCCTCGCAGGCACGCAGTGCTCCCACTCAGCATGAGCACATCTGGCCTCCACTGTCTTGGCTCTGAGCATACCCATCATTAGTCTGGCTGTGCACAACTCTGGTTTCACCAGATCTTCCTCTTGTAACTGGATGCCTGCAAGTATCACCTCCTCTTTATGACCTTCTAAAACTTTTTCACCTCCCTTCTTTCTTCTGCCTACCCACATATTTTCACATACTGTAAAGGGGAATTCAATCCCAACCACAGCTTCCTGGTCAGGGCCAGCTGCTGTAACTACAGAAGGATAGTAAGCACACCAGGAAGACAGGACCCAGAGGACAAGGAGTATCCTCACACATTATGGCAAAGCCAAGCACAATGCCAGCTTTACATGACCGGTAAGGCATGCTGGAAAAGCCTGTCCAGGACAACAGCCTGGGACTGCAGCCTTCTCACTGTTTGCTGTCTGCAAGGGCTTTAGGAGCAGGCCACCAGCAAGGGGACTTCCAGAAGATCACCCCCTCCCAGCACAGTCTTGATAGGAGCAGTCTACACAAAGCTGTGCATACTCACATGGCCATGCAGGTCTGTGTTCAGCAGCATCATGGCACAGGTGAGACAGTGAACTCCATCTGCAGAAAAAGACAAGTCATATGCAAACCCACAACTGGACCTTTAAGAACAGCTGAAAATGAGCCTCATAACCTAAATACATCTGTTCCCTTTATGAAAATCTGTTTTATCAAGAAACACACATAATTCAATAAGTGAACAACGCAGTCATCACACAGCTGCCAAACTAGAACAGCCTTTCTTTCATCTTTTAGTAACTGTCAAAACTATCTTGCAGCACCCATGGATGAAGCAAACTAGACAGGAAACCAGACAGGTGACCACGCTGTCATCCTTTGCACGCTAATACCAACACCACAGTCTGAAACAACACCTTCTTCTTCATTTATTTCAGTGTAGAAAGGAAAGAGTAAAAAGATCCATTCTTGTGTGCAGAGTGGATGTAGCACAGTATGCTGTTCTCCTCCTCCTCTGGCTCCCTCCTCAGTCAGGGCTCAATTAGACTAAATTTTGGAGAATTTCACTCACCTATTTATGCTGCCTTATCTCCATGGTGGGTAGAGGGCACTCCAGGGGTTTGTAAGGTGGTCCTCAGCAATGAACCAAAAGAGACAGCTTCACAGAACCATAGAACAGAGTTGGAATGGACCCACCAGGACCACCGAGTCCAACTCCTGGCTCTGCACAGGACCATTCCCAAGAGTCACACCATGTGCATGAAAGCATTGTCCCAACACTTTTTGAACTCAAACATCTTTGGTGCAGAGACCACTTCTTTGGGGAGTCTGTTCCAGAGCCCATCCATCCTCTGGATGACAAACCTTTTCCTAAGCCTCCCCCAACACAGCTTAATGCCATTCCCTCAGGTCCTGTCACTGGTGAC
>JAWWEU010000091.1:29094372-29129248 GCA_035583155.1 Acropternis orthonyx
CATGACCCACAGAATTGGGGCCTAGCTAAAACTAAAACCTTAATCTGAGTTGTTTGGAATTTATCAAACCCATCACATTCCCCTACTCCAGTTTATATACTGGGCATGACATTCCATTGTATGGAACATTCCTTTGGTCAGGCTGGGTCAGCTCTCTTGGCCATGTTCCCTCCCAATGTCTTGTGCACTTGCTCACAGGTAGACCTTGGGAAACTGAAAAGTTCCTAGTTTAGGGTAAACACAAATTAGCAACAACCAAAACATTGGTGTGTTATCAACATTATTCTCATAGTGAATGCAGCACTGTACCAGTTAGTAGGAAGAAAATTACCTCTATCCTGGCCAAAACCAGAACAGGATCCATGTTCTTATTTCTGTATTGCAGTTTGTCATCACCTCACTTTCAGCAGTGCCAGAATGCATGAGCTGTGCTGCACCCTGGCCCATGGGAAATAACCATCCCTCAAAATGTTATTACTTGTTTATTCTTTTTAGACTGGAAAACCTCGGTGATTAAATCTTCATATTCCACTAAGTTGTGCAAAACAAACTGAGGAGTGATGCCTTGTGGCATGAAGTACAAGTGAGTAGTCACAGGTAGAAGTCACTTGGATTACCTTTGTCACTTAAGGAAATATGCATTGCAAATCATGCATGATAAAACTAAGAAGCTCTTCTGGCCAAAACAAGGTTTACTCTGGGAGAAGGGGATAAAACCATATGACAGTTAAAATTACCCTGCAAAGATAAAGGAAGGGGGCAGTAAAATATACTACTGATTCTGACTGCAGCCAAATCCTCACCTTTCCCCTGAGCCTACCAGTTCCCAAATTGTTTCAAATGGCCTGTACTCTGCAAATGACCCAAAAGCCTCTACTTTGCAGAATAAATGAGCTACCGAACATTATAAATTTACTTTTTTTTTTTTAATATTCAGAGAAGTGCTGAGTATTAAATATGCATTTATCATGTTCAGCCAGTGTGATTATAAAATCACAGACTGGAAAAGGCTTTGTTAAGGTTGAAAATACACTAAGCCTAGATTTTCCTTGAAAATAAAGGTGATTTTGAAAGTTTTTGTTTTCAAAATGAGTGAGTACTTTAGCATTCAAACAAGGAATCAAGGGAAGCATCTCAGTGCTTATGAACAGGTGTAGAAATACCTCCAAAACTGATGGTGAATATGGCTCTTTATGTAGAAGTATAGTGTAAAAATGTACTATAAACTTTAAAAAAACTTTTCAAAAGTGGTAGAGATGATTGCTCTGAAACTTCCTATATTCCTTTAATTTTCTTCTGTAGACTATCCTACAGCTAAAAATCTCTGTTCTCTGCCTGTAAAGAAGAAAAGATACTAGAAGTGTAATTGATGTAAATTAGAACTGGACACTGAAATGAGACTAATTCAAACTGGATCTTAAGCATGTGGTCTAACAACAAAAGTGTGAAATATTGGACCCAACTGTTGAAGTGGTGTTTTTTTGTTTGGTTATGGGGTTTTTTTGTTTAGTTTTCTTTGGGTTTTGGGGGGATTTTGGGTTTGGGGTTTTTGTTTGTCTGTTTGTTGTTTTGTGGTTTGGGGTTTTTTTAATTGACCAAATGCCTTCAAATCAAAATTGGATAATAAATTATTTGGATAAATATTGTGGTCATTGGAAGAAATAAAATAGCTTGTGTCAAGTAAAAGATCATGCTAAATGACCTTCAGGAATTAATTTTATCAATGCGAACCTGTCCTTTCACTTGCTCAGGGTCCTGCATAACCACGTGCTGCACATTTTCTCATTTTATAGATTTTGCTAATTTTAACAATATCCCGTTTCAGCAATCCTATTCTAAGGCTGTAGCCTAGTTTGGTACCAATGTGAAACAAAATGAAAAGAAGAAAATCTGGGTGTGGAAGCAAAATAGATTAAAAAAATTTAGAACTATATGAAATATGTATCTGTTTAGAGGAGCAATCCTTTCTTTTCTAGAGCCTGGGCAGTTTATCACAGAAGATTCTTGAAGTGTGCAATTATTCACGTTTGCATATGTGGGGGGAGGGGGGTGGCACATCAGACATCAAATTAAAAATGTAACAATACACTTGAATAATTACCACTGCAGTTAGCAGCTTCCAAACTGCTAAACAGTAGCCAAAATTTGCCCATGCGCTATAATCTACTTTCCCTGGGATGCCTTCATCTCTAGTCATTTGCACTTCCAGTCTATTCCTGTGCCTCGGGCTGGTACCACTGCTAAAAGACATATTGTATCAACTACCACCTTCTTGGTGCTAAGAGAGTTTGTCAGCATAGCTGTGGGCCTTTTCACACGTTTCATTTCAGTGTCCAAGAGCACTCCAATTTAATTGACCGGAACTGTGTAAGCTGCCTGCTTCGGTCTATACAGTGTAAGGTTACAGAACTGGTGCTGTCAATGGCCGATGCTTCCCAAACTGTTTAAATTAATGTAGTAGACTATAATTATTAATTGTATTATATTATAATTATATTATTTATTATATTAATTATATTAATAAATTAATATAATAGAAACGAGTAACTGAAGTAGTAATTAAATACCTTAAAATGCCTACCTTTTCTGTTACTACTTTCTTTCCATTAGGTAAACATTTTTAAATGTACTCAACCTAGTTGTTGCCCCTGATGTCCATGAAATTCCCAGTGCATTAATATGCAACATCTACAAAAATGTATGTTTTACTTTATATCAAGTGTGACCCCATATCTTAGAGTGATAAATAGGGGATATGTGTAGCTAAAAATTGATCAGGCATATTTCTACCCAGTATCTTACTAGTTTTAATTTGTTCATTCATTTCTTTCAGTACTTCCACTCCATGTATATGAAAAACATTTGGCAGGTTCCCAGTTGAATGATGACCTTTAGCCGCCCGAGTCAGCCAGGACACTGACTTCATTCATCAGAATGCTGAGTTGTTTCTTCTACAGTGTGAAAACAGTTCTTGCACTTTCTATTGTCTTTGCATGACTGACTTCCTGAAGTCTGTAATCAATTGGTTAGTTTCCTCTTTAAATATTTAGTAACCTATATTCTCCAGGTTAAAATATGCATTAATTCCAAATATATTTGTTACTCCATCAACTGAAAAATCCCACCCCAGGCCCCAAATAAACAAGAGTTCCACAGAGGATATGATATAAACAGAGTTGATTTGATATTTAGAACTGTTGCGATGTATTTCACAGGTACTATATTGCTTGGATTATTTCTGTTAAAACAGAAGCAGTTTGTGAAATTTCCTACATCGATTTCAACCTGTTTCAGTGTTTTCAAGTGCACATGACAGTACTGGCAACATTTCTGGCAATTCCTTGTACTTCACTGCAGCCCAGGCAGTACATGACATTTGTTTTAATTTCAGGATTGCTAAATTAAACTGAAATGATGAATAAGAGACAGCAAGCTCTATAAGAAGCTTATAAAATGCTATTTACCAAACTTTAAACTGAGTGGTTTCATCCTGGAATTGCTGACGATTATGTATTATATATTCTAAGGCTTCTTGTATTTTATCTGCTAACTGATTTCTAATCACAGGTGGCTGAGGGAAAAAATTAGAGATACCTGTCTGGAGTACTATCCCACGTTGTTTCATTCCAACCACTGTTTGTACATATATATTTATAGGGCATTCTCACCCACTTATGTTTCAAGACTGTATGCTATAGTAATTGCCTCTTGTGTCCATATCACCATTTAATGTGTTGATCTGATTTAGAGATTTGATGGATTTATCTGCTTCCCACTGAAGTGAGTAAAGAGTACTGATCTGTAACCTCAATCAAATATGCAGCTATATGATTTCACTCAGCAGCACTGAAGAGTGTAAATACCTTCCAGTTTCAACACACTTATAAGTATTTTGCTGAATCAGGAGTTATCCCTAATCATTCAAGTAGTCCCACTGAGGTCCCTGAAATCACTAGAAGTGAAAAGTTGTGTTTTGTTACTGTATTTGTGGGCTTTAACCTTTTCACAAAAAGACTTACCAAAAGCAGAACATTTACCATTCCACTTTAATCTGCACATTTTTTAAAGAGAACTGGCATAGCTTTCACAGCTTCTTTGGTCTTTTTCTTAGCTATTAGTTGAATTCTATTGGAATTCTCAAATTTTGGAGTGCATTCTTACAGCTGGCATATATTTTGAAATTAGGCAAACTAGCAGCTTTTGAATGTCAGCTAAAATACATTTAAGCACATTTTCATTCAATTTCAAAAGATGAAATTCTATTCTTACGCTTGTTACCTAATGCATCCCACAAGCCCAGTTTCTTTCCAGAAAAATAAAAAGTATTTTAGATTTCTGAAGATATGCATTGATTTAGCTTACAGTGTGCATTTGAAATCTTCCCTGACTCTGGTAAAGAGAGCTGCTCATAGTCTATATTTGATGCAGAATTTTAACCTAGTGAAAGTGTATGAGAACTTTGAATTTTGGTGGAACCAGGATCTGAGGTTTCATACTCTGAGATTATTTTCTGTTCTTTTTCTGGCTCCTTTCTCTGGCTTTTACAGATAGTTTGTGTCACGTGTGGCATCTAAAATGAATTCTATGTTTTCATATGCAATGGTGTGGTGGCAATTGACACATGATGTCTTTGCAAAAAAATAGCACTACATGTTTGCCCTGGGGAACAAATAAGACCTTTAGTCTTAGCTATAAAAACCTTTATGGTAGGCCCTACTCCATTATTTTTGTACAGCTTAAACTGCAGAATGCTTCCTGTCAGCTAAAACCATAATGCAGTAAAACATTGTCATTGATCTTCAAACTTGTGTGTGCACAGAGTATGCAGAAGAAAATCCGTTGGAGTGTGGAAAGAGAGTGTTTCTTGTACCATTAATAAATAAGTGAAATACTATTTGAAATTGTCTTTATATATTTTTTTAATTTTATATTTTTATGTGCATTTTATAATTTGCATAATATACTAGTAGAGTAACAAACAAACAAACAAAAAATCCCAAACATATATTCAGGCTGCACAGTAAGAAAGGTTTGGAGATGATTACTCTAACACAGAATCCTAGAAAGTAGCAAATGCAGAGTCACTCTATGGCTGAAAGCTTCTAGAAGCTTGACAGAGACTGTGCTCCTAGGAACTAATTTTTGAGGCTAGGAATTTATAAGACAAGGTATGGGCTGCAGCCTGACCTTTTGAAAAATACATATCCAAGTACAGTTAGTATCCAGTGAACAAATAAAAAGCCATAACCTTGTATCTGCACTTAGAAATTATTAGACATTTAGTCCAGTGAAGGATCCTGTTGTGAAAAAACAAGATCCAGACTACAGATATCCAAAACTTCTGGTCTCTCATGCAACTCATGGTTTGCTAGTCTAAAATTATGACTGTGAAGACAAGTGCACATTCCTGGTCTTTGAAACCAGGCTACTACCTGAAAAATTCAGAGAAAAATATTAAATTACTGAATCTGATCTGTCAGGAAGAAAATGTCTGCCTAGTTTAGATTATTCTAAATTTTTGGGAAAACCCCCACCTGGTGCAGAAAGGCAATTTACTGATTGCAAGATATGGGCCTGTTGAAAGGAGTCCAGAGAAGAGGCACAAAGTTGGCCAGAGGGCTGGAACAACTCTCTTATGAAGACAGGCTGAGAAAGTTGAGGTTTTTCAGCCCGGAGAAAAGATGGCTCCAGGAGACCGTATAGAACCTTCCAGTACCTAAGGAGGACTACAGGTGAGCCAGAGAGGAGGTTTTTACAAGGACATGTAGGGATAGGACTAAAGGTAATGGCTTTAAACTGAAAGAGATCAGGAATAGATCAGGTATAGAGAAGAAATTCTTCCCTTTGAGGGTGGTGAGGCACTGGCACAAGCTGCACAGAGAAGCTGTGGACATTCCATCCCTGGAAGAGTTGAAGGCCAGGTTGGACATGGATTTGAGCAACGTGGTCTAGTGGAAGGTGACCTTGCTTGTGAATTGTTCTCCCTATGAACTAATGGATAGTTACCTATTTACAGGAATTAAAATACTTTTAATCAAACGAGAGTTAGAGAGACAAATTCTGACTCCACACTTTCTTTACTATTCGCCATTTAGGACACGAGCAATCAGTTAGTGTCAACTAACAATGATAAACATGAAAATAATGTGTTGAAAAATGTTCTGTCCTTATTGAAGACAACAGAAAGAACTTCAGTGCAAAAACATCTTGTTTTTAAAATGATCAGAGCTATGATGAGCAGATCTATGGCTTCTGTCTAAATTTTGAGTATTTTTGGGGAGTTGGCTTGCCGGTATATGTCAGTGGGATATATTCATGCAAGTAGAACTAGATGTTTGTTGAGCATGACATATATGCTTAAAATGCTTTGCAAAACTCAGTTGTCTCTCTCTAGCTGAAACAAATACCAGTATTGAACTGAAGAAAATAATTTGTCTTTTGACAGTTCCAGGAGTCCATTTATGAATTTACTTTTGCTTGCTGTAATCTTTATTTTCATGTAGTTCTAAAGAAAAATGGTATTGGGAAGTTGTTCGTATATACTTGGTAATCGTGTTGCCCTCATAACTGTAGAACTTACACTAAAACCTGTGGGAGTTTTCCTGAAGCACAAACTACTTTAACTTATGACTAACAACTTTCATCCCATGTCCATTTTGTGAACGTAATCCTATGAGGAATTGAAATATCTACTTCAGGTATGACGGAAAGCAGTAGCTAGTGTAGAAGAATTAAACTGATAAAGATTCACCTTCAGTGAACCTCAACAGAAGGCAAATAAAAATTAGGAAAAAATAAGTTAGAAAAAGTAACATTTACATACCAGAACTTCTTTTGAGGTGGTCTTCATTACAATGGCCCCCAAAACAGAAGGCAAACAGAGCTGCTATATAAGTAACAACAATTACAGAGACATTTGTTAAACTATCATCAGAATGACATGATAAACATTACAACAAAAATAGACATGTGGCAAAGTCAGGAATGCAGCTCTAACAGAGGTGATCCTGAGTTCAGGGTTACAAGAAGGTGTGCCCTTATTGTCTCATAGAACAGTGTGCAGCTATTTTAATGATCTTGGATGTATGCATTTTTATACTTCCTGTGCTTTAAAGGAATTCCACATTTGCATCTGATGATACTATCTTCATTTGCATCTGTATTTGTTCTGGCTGAGATAGAGTTTGTTTCCCCATAGCAGCCCTCACAGTGCTGTGCTTTGCATTCGTAGTTAGAAAGGTGTTGATAACACACTAGTGTTTTGGCTACTGCTGGGGTGTACTGGCACAGCATCACCACTGTAACATCCTTCCCCACAGCTGAGGGCAAGATCCTAGGGCGGGGAAAACAACCAGGCCAGCTGACCCCAGAGGGATATTCTATACCATATGACGTCAGCTTAGATAAGCTAAGGAAAGGAAAAGGAATGAGGGGATACTCATTGTTTACAATGTTTGCCTGCTGAGAAACCCCTATGTGTGCTAAAAGCCCTGCTTCCTGAGACAACGTCACCCTCTACTTGCTGATGGGAAGTAGAGAATAAACCTTGTTATTTTCCTCTTCACGTGTGCATGCATACTTCCACTTTTGCTTTAGTAAAATGCCGTATCTCAACCTACAAGACATTTTCCAACTTGTTCTCTCTCCCCTGGCTGGCTATGAAGTCATAGAGTGGCATGGTGGGCACCTGCTGTCCAGTCAAGGTCAACCCACTACCCCACCTCATTAAGAAAGGTGGAATATGCTTTATTAGATGAAAAAGATGCAACTATTATCATAGTACAGAGTAAACAGAAATAATTTCTCTTCCACAGTAATTTTTTCAGCCTACTTTCTTACCGTGCAACCAACTTAGAACATGGAATAATGGATTATTATGTACAGCAGCCAAGACCTTCATCCTACATTCAGTGACCAGCTTCAATGGAAATGAGTGTTACATTTTTGCCTGTGCCCATGTGACTGAGGATATTATATTTTAGCTGTCACAGACACCATTGAAACTTACTATGTTCTCTGGTTTGTTATAATTTGTGGCCATTGATAATTACATTTTGATTTAACTATTCTGATTTACAATGGCTAGGAAACCAAACTCACATCTCTTCATAGTTAGAGTTATTCCAATCAAACTCCACTCTTCTTTATCCAAGAACATTCTTTTCTTTTTATTTTTTTTTGTAATTTTTAAAAACTTTTTAATTTAAATTTTAATTTAAATATTGATATTAATTTCTTGGTACTAGAAACAGAAAGTAAATTGCCTCCTCAGGTGAAAATTTCACATTTGTCAAAGTGAATCCTCTCAGGGAAAAGAACTTCACAGGCTCTCTTCTAGTCGGACAAAGTTCCAAGAGTCACAACAGAGAATAGCTCAGAGACCTTCCCCATGCCGTGGAGGGACGGAAGCACTTCTGTTCATAGAGAAGCTTATTAGAAAGAAATACAAGAGACAGAAAAAATAAGGATATGGAAGTTATTTCAGGATTTTCTTCATATATATAAACAGAAAGCTTGCTATTAAAAATGTGAAAACCCATTTATAATCCTTTGCACAACATATAATTAAACTAGTCAAACTTTGCCAAATGTTAAGTAAGAGTGAAGAGCAAAATATGCTTTCATTTTCAACCTGACATTTTAATGACCTTAATTACATTAGGGTAAAAACTGTGTATAGAGTGACATGAACAGATTATGTCATGTTTTGGAACATACATTTATCATTAACTCTGTGGGACTGCAAAATCTTTCAGTAATTTCTCAAATAGATATATTGTGCATAATTGCCCAGTGGGGAGTTTTGCCTTCATCTTGAATTCCAGTTTGTGGCCACAGATTTGTCTCAATGACTGGAGCTTCTCCCAGCTGCAGTAATTTCAATACAACTGAATAGACTTTTTGTAGATAATAGAAAAGAAAAAAATTGCACTGAAGTGCTGGGAAGAGATACATACAGTGTCCTGATCCCACAAGTCTAAAAAGAAAGGATTTCCAGTGATAAAAGTGCAGGACAGGCATGTGTCACTTTTTGAATTTTATGTACTCACCTACCACTGAGTGAATTATCAGATAGAATCATAGAATCATCAAGGCTGGAAGAGATCTTTAAGATAATCAAATCCAACCATCCACTTGTCATCGTGTCCTAATTACCGTAGCCAAGACTAGTTTATCACTCTGTGGGTATAGCCAAAACTCTGTATTCTACAACCTTTGTGTCATTTCTCATGAACTGTTAATAATGGATTGTTGACAGCAGCTGCCCAGGGCACACCTGACCCCTCAGGCACCAAGCTGGGTGTTAGGGAACTCTGTGAGATAGGAAAGTTCCCTGTCTTCACACCAATGACTCAGGTGTGACAACGCCCCTCCGAGGAGCCATCAGCACCTTCACACCCAGCCTGAGGGGTCATGTCTGCTAATGGGCCATCAGGGTTTCCAAAAATATCCCATGACTCACAGAATAAATCACCCACTGTGAAACTCTTCGCCCTGGGGGAGGCACTGGGCATTTCCGTCTGAGTCTGAGCATATATAATCTTGGGGTCTGGGGATTTATGGTCCCACTCATTGGATCCAGAGGAGGACCAGAACCTCAATAGGACTGTGCCACTCTCAATGAGACAGCCACTCTCAACCAGACTGTGAGCATCATCCTCACCAACAGGTTATCCTTTCTTTTACTTTGCACTCAGGGGAATCATGTGGTGCTCCTCACAGGGGCTAACAAAGATCTTTCTGTTCATGCCGTGGGATGCTGGGTTGTACATCTGGATTTTGTGGGTTTTTCTCTGTGTCATTGTATTTATTATAATCTTTTTATTAAATTTTAATTCTAACTTGTAATCTCTTTTTGAGTTGGGTTCATTTCTCCTGCCAGTTTACCTTTAAACCAGCACACCTTAGTAACTGGTTTTCTGAGTAGCCTGAAGACTGCTTTCCCCATGTCCAGGGTTGGACTCCAGAATGGACCCTGAGAGGGACTGGAGCAGTCACTCTGCCTCCTCCCCTCCTGCAGAGGATGTGAGATGTGCTCTGGAGATGCATGGCCATCGTGGGTCCAGGGTGAAGAAGCAGAGCAGGACTATGAAAGAACAACTCTTCCCAAGTCTCAGACTTGTCACTGAGGCTGCACAACAGCATCCCACAGCCTGGGCCTGGGTGGCTGCCATGGGCTTCAAAATGCTCAGCAAAGCACAGCTTTGTCAGTGACCCAGCAGCAACAGGGCTGTTACTTTCCACTCTCTGCAAAGTGCAAGGGAGTATGCCTCTGTTTCCCTAGGCTTCAGGACTATGCCCTTTACCTGGATGCTGCTGCATGCTCAGGGCATGTAGCTGGCAATCACTGCAGCTAATCCTGAAACCTCAGCAAACTCATGGCTTGTTTGACTCCCAAATGAGCCTGGACATATTTTAGAGGTCATGACTATTAATATTAACAGGAAACCTACTGGGAGCAGAGACTTCCTAAATATGGGCCACAAAGCAATTAGGTGTTGGATTTCACAATTTAAAAGAAGGGTGTATTTAAAATCATGCTTCAGGGATACTAAAACCTGGAACAAGCAGCAGACTTCCCACTGCACCTCGAACCCTGTGCTAAGCGGGTGCTCCAGCTTGGCTCTGCTCCTCCTGCCTTGGGAGCAGGCAGTTCACACTTGCACTGGGATGTTTCATTTTCACCGCCTTCAGCAGGCAGGACTCTGGGGTTTCCTTGGGTCTGCCGTGGTCTTATGGCATCAGGTCCCTGGAAATGCACTTGCAAAGGGACTGAGAAGTGCATGCATACCTCCTTGACTTGTGTCATTAGAGAAAAACAATATCCCACTTACGTAACCTCAGCCAGATGATTCAAACTCACTTTAAATTCCTTAAACACCAGACCACAGCAACTCAGCTAACAGACCACTGCTACACAAACTTGGTGTTTTGCCTTCTGAGAAAAAAAGTACTGAAAACAAACATTGTTGAGGCTTAATTCCAGTGTAAAAAGAAAGGAAAACTGAAGGGCTGGGTTTTCAAACACCCATGCTGGCAGCTACCAAACAAACTCTCAACAGCATTTTCCACACTGAAACTTTTGCTATTCTCCACATTTCTGGATGCCTCAGGGAGACAGAGATTGGGGAGGGGGGCTGCCAAGCCACATCAAACCCTGCCCTTAGTACACTGCAGCCAGGCAGAACAAGCTCCAAAATGCCTGAGCCAGAAAATCTGTGCCTATCAGCTGTGAGCAGCACCTTAACTCCTCAGCAGCACCTGGCAGACTAGAGGTCCCCTGCTTACTGAGTGACTAGTCACTTTTCTTATTTCCTCTGCACCGAGGACCATCTCTCAACAGGTCCACCCAAAGATTTCCCTCTCTGGGAAATGACGTCACTCCAGTAGCACTTGAGTATGGCAGCACACCAAGTCAAACCAAAGAGCAAAGCTCCATCCCAAAAATGCATCACATCCCTCTCTTCACCCTCTTAAGTCCCCACAGGACAACCACTTCAATCAGTACAACACTGCAAACAGCACCATTACTAAAACCAGAATGTAAAGTCTGCAAACGGGCTTGTACCTGAGTGAGCAGTCCAGCGTCATGCCTGTAAAGTCAAAAAACTTAAGGTATTCTTCGGCCACAAGCTTGCTGAATTCATTGCTATAGAAAAGCAAAGAAATAAACAAAGGTTATCATTTGAGAGTGAACCCCTCCAGAACCAGAAAAAAGAATAATGTGGCCAAAGGCCTCATATCAGCACATACTTTTTACCCAAATGCTTTGCCACATCAGAACGTTTGAATCTGTCCAGATGGTAGAGGCGCTTAGCCAGGCGCCTAGCTGCTTCCAAATTGCTGCTGCTACCATTGCTGAGATCACAACCAAGGGCATCAGTGGCATCTTTCTCCTGAAGTTCATTGCTCCCCATGTCAGCACTGGAGTCTAACACCACGTTCTGCAGTTCAACATTCCTATGAGATGAAAAGAATATGGAAAACAGAAAAATAAGATAACATTACAGTTTCCTCTTAGGATGGAAGGCAATTAACAGTACAGAGGCAAAATTAGACAATATAGAAAATTCCACTTAATTGAAGGAGCAGTGTAGAACAAGCACATTTATTTAGCAGCCACCAGAAGTTAAGAGTGTTAAACACAGAGAGCCAAATATGGGCGTTTCCTCTGACTGGGTGTTTACAACTTGTGATTACTTCGGAGAGACTTGTTTTGCTATTACCAGCCTACAACTACACCTGAGAACACTTGATTCTTGTACTAGTAATTTTTAAACCACTTGCATGTTTGGTTGAAGCCATTAGCCATTTTTCAGGAGAAATGCAGTGATTAGGGTGTTCAGTTACTCCAAGCTCAGTGAGCATAAGTCTCTTCCTCATTCTTTCCCAGCTGTCCTGGAAACAATACCATTTCCCAAATCTAAAATAACCTCACCAGAAATCTTAGTGGCTTCAGTGTCGCCCATGATCAGCGAACATCCCATGGGGAGGCCCCACTAGAAAGAGAAGGACTCAGAGCAAGGAACCCAGTTTGGGGAATGAGAGACACAAGCCATCCATGCCAGTCTGGAGAACTCCTTGCTTTCATCCTGTTCCCTCACGGTGGCAACTATTTCCCTCATCAGCGGCTCAAAGTCAGGACGTTCAGTATGGCAACCCCAAGGCACTTCAGCTAAATCATGCATTTATAGATTCCTCCTACTTCTACTACAGTAGGAAAGCTCTTGCTGAGCTGTGTCCCAGCTTTGCTTCTCCCATCAAAGTGGCAAGAGACCTCCACACCAAAAAGAACACACCCACATATATACCCTGCTTTTCTCTGACACTGGAATGAAAATTCTTGGAAAATCTCAATTCTGTGTGTGTGTGCTTGACAGCATTTCTATTTTTAAAAAAATACTATAAAGAAATTATTTCTACTAAAACCACATTTACACGGGGCTAATGAATGATCAGCAGGGGTCATGAACAGGGCAGATAAGGGTGGAACGAGTTAAAGATGACTTTAAACACATAGCACACTACATAACATACCACAGCTTCATACACCACTGTAATCTTCAGAGTTGACAAGCCATGGTTAAAACAACTATTACTGTGCTCCAGTAAAGATTATCCAACCTTTTACTCAAATGTCTGCTAGCCACTTATTAACCCTTTAAAGATGAGATTTTCATATTAAGTGAGCTTAAAATAAAAGTTTATGGCATTCTGTATGCCTCCTTCCACACAAGTCATCACTACTGTCCTACCTCTCTTCCCATCCATGATTAAAGAGAACAAGATGTGCAGCGTTCCTACAGAAAGGAGCATTTTACATGTTTCCATCCTTCCAGTGCTGCTAAACATAGAAATATCACACATCCACACTGTGGTTACAACTTTTTTATCAAGTATTTGGGGAAAAAGAAATCTAGCCTGTTCTGCAAGTACTGGGGATTTGATTTTGCATTTATTTCAGCATAAATAAAAAGGTACTATAACAAAATGGGATCAGGCTCAGTGCTCTAGTAGGGAATTAATACTGTTAATACAATTCCAACAGCATTAACATCACTGACCATCAGCTACCCTATAAATTAAAAACAACCCCTCCCAACATCACGGTTGTGAAAAATGCCTTCTCAGCCCTTTCCAAAATCACTAGCCAATGTCTGAAATTCTCTGAAATTGGTCTACACCTATCTTGTGAAAAAAGCAAGTTCCAGAGTCCTCTGACATATGCCTTGATCAATGCAAATCAGGCATGACTGGTTTCAAAATCCCAGCTCTAACAATTGACAATAGCAAGGGATAATCACGTGAACTAACACATCTAGAGACTCTTTCACATACAAATGCTGCTTCAAAAGCCATGCCAACTCACAGTGCCTCAGTCATAAATCAAAGTCCTCTTTCACTACTGCTCTTTATTAAAGACAGTATTTATAGCCCTGAAAGATGGCCAAAGCTGACAAGAAACATCTGCACCTTGCTAGGAACCAGTGCACTACCAGAGTCAATGTTACCACAAACCACCATAAGTTTAGAAAGAAAGGAAATGCCAGTATCTGCTACTTGGTGAAATAAACAGTACAGCAGCTCCCAGCTTCTGTTTAGCCTCTTGGAGCAGTGGCTGGGACAAGTAGGAGGAACACCCAGTAAGGCAGAGAGTGTGCTTTTTACCTTGCTCACCAAAACTAGCCAACAGGGCTCCATAAGAAACCTTATCTTACAACCCCGTCTATTTAAAACTTCATCCTGACTGGGGGTCCCCATACATGTATCAAAGATTAAGGGATGCGTCCTTCAGTAATTCCAACAGTTAATTACAATCATTGATTAGGTTATTGCTTAGTAAGTACAGAAAGGCTGTCAAATCAACAATAGATATTGCCTTTAACATAAGACTCTTGTTCAGGAGAAATGACAGATTCTTAACACTAAAGTGAGACTTCAGTTCTCAAGTGCTTCTGGTGGGTAGAAGACTCAGTGCTCACATCACTGAAGGCTGAAACGCAGACACCACTGTGCATGACTACAGCAAGTTGTCTTCAGGACAGGGCATTTAAGCAGGGTCCAATGGGTGTTAATCAGGGGAAAGGTTGACATTTCTTATTTTCAAGACTCTCCAGGTGCACCATTTTTACTCTGTGCCTCAGTTTACTCAGCTGCTGAACTGAATAATACTTGCCTCCCCCTGTAAAGTGCTTATAATGGAGTTTAATCAAGAGCTAGGAACAACCAAGGCTGCAAATAGGTCTCTCTTCTGCATTCTACAGTTTCTACACAAAAAGAATCCACAGCAGCATTACCATCAAAACAGAGCCAAGAAAGGGCTTTGTGATGTTGCAGAGCAAGACTGGACATGGATTTTTCACGCAGCTTTACTCTTTTTCATATAATAATGAGAAACCTCCACTGACAAAAGCAGGCTGAAAAATATAATAGATTATATTCCATCTAATCCTAGATTCAAGGCCATAAAGAACTATAATAATGTTACTCGTAATTGCTTGTACAGCAATGGCTCCTGACTTTTATCCAGAGATACTTATATTAATCTCTCCTATCAGAAAACAGAAGCTACAAAAAAACCCCATACCTCTCTGATCTCATAGCTCATTAGCTGTGGCCAGAAAACAGGTCCATAGACCTTCATATTTCTGTCCCCAGAAATGCACTCTTGACACATCCTTTCTCCTTCTGTCAAAGCATCCTCAGGTTCACAGGAAATACACAGAGGCTGTGATCACCATATCCAGCAGAAATTACAGCAATTTCATAAACAGCTCCTGTGGTGAAGTCAACAGTTTCTAACAACAGTATTCATGCCTCCACGCTCCCGGATGAGACATGGGCACCCTGTAAGCTCTGTAAAGCTTTCCCGTAACACACCATAACAGCCTTATATATTTTATATTGTTTTCTTCACTTATTTCAGTATTGACCAGTTCTACAGAGATTTAGCTCCCAATGCCTAGGTATCTCAATCTTGCCATGCTCAGCACTTAGCACACACTTCATCTGTTTCAGAATATTTCAGATTCACTTATTCCCCCATGGCTTCCATCCTAGGTTTCACCAAAACTGAAATTCTACACAGCAATGTATGGTTGAGGAACGTCTGCAACTTCCAGAAAACAACAGAACAAGGCCGGTAACAATGGTAAGGATACATGCATCTTTTATCTCAGGGGTTCACTCTCCCAGTCTACTAGGCTGCAAGTGGAAACCTCGGCCTCAGTATGTGCCATTTCAGATGCCTTAAACCTTGGGATGATCTTCACTTTTTAGCAAATCCATGAAGAAAAAAAAATATATGCTTTGTCCCAAGGAAGAAAAGCACATTAGCATTTTGCTTTATGGGAGTAAGCGCTCTGATCCAGCAGGGTGTAAGTGGCCTAGCTGCTAACACAGAGGTGATGTTCAGAGCTGACACTGAGTGGCAAGGGTGTGACAACTCAGCCCCAGTACTGTCCTGTCTTCATCCCAGCCACATCAGTGATCCTAGCTTGCCACTGCCTGTGGCTTTACCAGACTGATGCTGATAATCACCCTCTGCAGCACGTGCTGGTCCTGTTGTTTTAAATGTCTTCACTCTGAGCCGTCTCCTGACTCTGAAACAGGACAGCACTCCCTTAACCATAGCCATCAACTCTGGGTGTGAAAAGCATGCTCTATTTTTAATTCAACAGCCTCCCCAGAAGTGGCTCCTTCCTCAAAGGGTGGCAGGGACATCAGAAATCCAGAAGCACTCAGATGCCCTCTGACACCAGACTGGACTGCAGGGGAGGCAGGCTTTCCTCTGCAAAAAGTCCTGCCCTGCAGGAACAAATCCCTGCCTCGCAACCTTTCAGAGAGATGTGGATGTTCAGTCAGTGATATGCTTCCACACTTCAGAGCCAACTAGAAATAAGCAGTAGCACAGGCTGAATTTTGTTTCAATGGAGTTGAAAAACTGTGCTTGAACAGTCTGGTTCTGAAAGGAGTAGCTCCACAGAAGAAAGCAAAGAAATCCCAGCAGCAGTGGGATGTGATGAGTCAGTTCCTGCTGCAAATGATCTGACCACACAAACGGACTGGAAATGGCTCTGCTGCAGCTTTGCTGCAGCTCCAAACCAGCTTCTTCAGGGCCAGGAGAGAGTGAGCACAAAAGAACTTCAAGCAATGATTTACCTTGCCAGTTACCTTCAGCTCCAGGGCTCTTCCAAGGTACAACTGTAGGAAGGGGAGAAAAATAATAGAAACACAAATAATGCCCTTTCCTAGCAGATGACTCAGTGTGTTATTTTACTCCAAATGGTTTAATCAGCTTTGAAGTCCTACGTATGGATTCTCTTCAAAGGCATGCTTTGAAGTAGATCTGTCTTTGAGGATTGACACAGCTGCACTTTGCTGCAACTCAATTCAGTGGGTGTCTCATGAGCACAGCATCAGCCAGGACACACGAAGAGAGGATGGCTTCCACAAGCCAGGGTAACCACAAAGCATCCATTAAAAAGTAAATCAGCCTTGTTACACCACATAGAGAGGAGCAAAGTTAAAAGTAACAAGCCCTGTAATCCCTTAATGGTTATCAATAAAATACATATGCAAAGTCAATTTCAGGGGTTGAAATGCATGTCACAGCTTAAAAATAACCTCTCACTCCTGTGATCATCTGCCTTTTTCTTTGATTAAAAGAATTCCTGCCGATTATAAAAAAGGGAGCTAACAGCTAAAGCATTCAGAAAATGCCATTTCTGGTAGGCTTGCATACAACAAATACAGTCGTTGTCCTTGCAGTATCACAGCGTTAAGACTAGAAGTCCTGCCACATGCAGGGACAGGACTGCAGCCCTTCCTAGAGACCGCATGTCCTTTATCACACAGACACACTGGCCCATTGCCTGAAGTACAAATGTCTTGCTAAAAATACTTCAGGTTTGATTCCCTTTTGACCTCAGGCTTCTTACATCTCTATGGCAAGGGTTAGTGGTCATAAAGGGACTCTCACCCCATTAATGCCCCGACGCTTAGAAAGTGAAAACATGGCCCTCGCCACAGAGAGTATCCAGAGGCTCTCTCCCTGCAATGAATATTTCTGACAGACACATAGACACGTAGACTGGTCTTCTGAATGCACTGGGATAGTTCCATGCTCAGGATCTGGCCCACCTGTCGCCAAATATAAACAAAAAAGAGACCCAGAGAATGCACTATACACCCATGACCTTGCTCAGAAAACACTCAGCCACTAAGTGTTTCAGTAACCCTCAGGCTCTCCCATCTGAGCCCACCTACTCCAGGTGTCAAGATCCATCCCCATGCTCAGCACCAACATGACCTTTCCCCATGAGGCTCCTGCAGGGTCCTACAGGACAGCAGCAGAACTGGGAAGCCAGCAGAGTATTTCTGCCCTCAGTCGGGCTCGGTTTAACTGTTTAGAGGCTGGCCCAGGGAGCACATATTAACGGGGCATCTGGTCCTCCCTTGGCAGGGAGCCAAACAGACGAATAAAAATACAGGTGTTTACACCTTTTGCTTCAGGTTTCTCTGCAGATGTGCAGATGGAGCACTTTGGCACTGGCACTAGTATCACACAGGAGCTTTACACTGAAACCATGCAGCAAAATGAACCACCTGTCCTCCAAAATAGTGAATAATAATAAAAGACAGAGTTCCACAGTAAAGAAAATAACCCCAAACAACCCACAGCTCACCCAGCTGTGCTAGCAAGGAGTCTGAATGCTCTGTGCCCTGTTCTTCTCCACCGCTGCTCCAGCATCACATCCAAAGCTATCCAAAGCTCTACGCCATCCTGCCAGCTGCCAGGCTCTGTCTCTATCCCAACACACAGACGAAGGAAGAAGAGACTTAACCAGCAGTAACATGGAGGGGGGCTTGACTAGCAGCCAGTCGTGGCTAATGGATGAGACACTGCTGCACTTTGGGACCAGCTTGGAGCTGGCAGAGATGCCTCAGCTTTGGTGAATCAAGGCTTCCTGACCTAAATGGCTTTGACTTTAATGGAAATGTGCCAACAGATGCCAGCTTAGAAGCTGAGCTGCTGACAGCTCTATACTGAGGCGCTTTGTGTAGTGAACTGATCAGCTGCTTCACTTTTTTTTTTTTCTCTCTTCTCTGTCTCTGTCAGCCCCTGGATTTTTGTTTTGTTTGTTTTATTTTCAGAGGAGGCTGGGAACTGAAGAGGCAGAAAGTCAGCAGCCCTTTTTTTCCCTAAAACAACAGTTTATTTAGGAACTAGAAGCAGCTTTACAAACTCTCACTGAACTGGTGTTGCAAGCACTTCATTAGCCAGAGCAAAAACAAACTCTCTACACTGTCTCTCCAGAGTCTTGACAAAATGATACCACTTTTCTGCAGGGAATACCAAGTGAACAGCGTGGCTTAACATTTTTGAAGTTCCTATGCTTTGCAATAACAGGGCAAAGCCTCTTCTGTAAAAATGCCAACAGTGTCTGAAATTTACCCTTGTGAAATGTGCTGCTTCATCTGTACCTGCATTCAACATACCCATGCCAGCACATTGCGCTTAGTAGTGTAGGCTAAGGAACTGACAGATGCAGTAGCCCATGTGCCAGCAAATGGGCTCCAGCACTTGTTTGCTTGCTCACCAACTGCAGATTCATTTGACACATTTGCTTTTCTAGGACCACAACCAATGGCATTCCTCTGAATAAGTTTCCTTATTCTGGGCATATAGCTGGCAGCAAATATTAAGTCCCACCTTCTGAAAGTCCTGTCTCTCCTAGGTCCCAGCGTTTGTCATGTGTTGAGGCACGTCTGAAGGTGAAAATCATCTGCTTAGGAACACAGAGATCACAGCAGATTTCACACTACATGAAAAAATTCAACCAGCTTACAAGGTGAGCCTTCAGAGAGGAAAGAAGTTCTGCCAGACTGCTGTTGAACAGACTAATACAAGGAATGTATAAAGATTACATGTTAGATATGTAAGTACTGAGTCTCATATCTACATTGAAAAATTAAATACAAGCTACCTTGGACAAAAATACCAGTGTGCAAACTGAAAACCAGAATTATAACTAGCATTCGGGATATTGATAAACTGGGAGGAAACTTAGAGAATTAACCTGAGAAATTAATTAAAACTGGGTTTATTTGTGAACAAAATTTATTGTCTGAAAGAAAGAATATGCAGAATGCCAACTAAGAAACTGCTGAAAATGACCCATAGGCAGGAGAAAGAAAACCATCATAGGAACTCCTCTAAGAGGCCCCAACAATTAAAAGTAACCTGGCACCCTTGGGAATTGCAGTCTATGGTCTTGTGCTTTTATTCTGAGAATCACCAGATTGCTTTAGGGAGTTTGTTTTCTTCCCCACTTGAATACATGCATAACTAAATTTGTGTTTGCAACTCTAGGAGAAAAAAAATAACAGGACTTGTAGAATTTGCTGAGCACCAGCAGTTCTTTGAAGATGATGGCAGGTGGAAAATATTTAGCATTTTTGAGGAGTAAGAGCTGTAATACAGATTTTTTTTTTCCTCTCTGGACTGAGAAAAATCTTGGGTAATATCCTACCAAAAGAGACCACACCTTCCCAACTCAGGAAAAGAAATGCTGTAAGTTTTCGGTTTGGGCTTGGTATATTTTTTTTTATTTCTTGTTCTGACTCTATCATACAAGGGGAGAAAAAAGGGAAAGCCTACTTTAAAGAGTGCAGTAAAAGGAAAGACTACAATAAATTCTGTCTTTGAAGTCTGAAAGTAGAAAGATGAAGATCATCACAGACAGAACTTCATACTTCACTTTTAGTCACACTGATGCACTGCTGCTTACTGTATACATGGAAAACATAACTCGCTATATCTCAGGTATATCTTACTGCTTTGAAAATAAATCCTCTTCATTCCACTCTGACTTGGTGTATATGGTTACACCTAGTCCAGGCAATGCAAACTCAGGCTCAGTGTCTGGGTAGCACTTTACAGTGTTTCTTATTGTCTCTGAGAGTAAGAACAAATTCCCATATAGAAAGGCTTGTTCTGTCTTAACACAGACCACTAGCATGAGAAGGGAGGAGTGCAGCACCTGGGGCATAGGTGCGACAGTGGTGACTGCATGCCTCTGCAAGGGTAACACAGAGACAAGGGCACCAAACACAGCACAAATACAATGTCTTTATTGCCACTACAAAGCTTCATTACACTGGCAACCTGTGGCTCAGCACCCTTCACGAGGATCCATGGTGACCTGCCACACAGTAAGGCTGTCATTTAGTTCTGAAACCTCAAACACTACCCCTCCACACCCAGGTCTTCCACTCCCTCCTGTGGAAATTTAGAACTACTTCAGCAGCAGAAATTTCGGTTTTCCCCCCCAGAGGACTGATGATTACCCACCCAGGAAAGAGATTAAGACCCCCCCCAAAGACACCAAGAGCTGGAACTATTCCCAAAGGAAGGCAAGCTCCACACCCTTCTCTGCCAACTGTCCCTCCTCCACAGGTCAGGCACAAAGGACATCAAAGCTGTGCTAGGAAAGGATGGCTGCAAAAGCAAGTCAGCCTGCCCTTCAGGAAGACCCAGAGTCCAGCTGACATCCCCCTGCCCTAAGGAAGCCCGACGAGTGGCTGTCAGAGCAGCAGGTCCATCCTACTGCTCTCACCAGGACTTACTGTGTTTAACCACGGCCAGCAGCTGACACGGAGGACAGCAGGGATGAAATCTCCAGACACCAAGGAGCCCATAGGAACTTGCAGCCCGCAAGCCTCTAATAATTTTTTTCCCCTTTTTTTTTTTTTTTCCGTTCTGAAGGCATGTGACTGGCCTCCACATACCAGAGCTGACCCCTCCCAAAGCCAGTGATTTCCTAAGAGCGGAGAAGGATGTTACCCTCCCTCTTATTCATTACGAGGCGAGGTTTCCTTGCCTTTCCGCATCAAAACCTCACTCCGCCCGGGATCCTGGTGTCACTCCCACACTGGAACCCTCCGGACAGGTGCGAAAGGGGCCATGGTGCTCAGATACCTGCTATCAGGGCGGCATGGCCACGGGGAGCCAAGGCTCCTACTTTCCTAACTAGCACACGGCTTTGCATCTCCAGGTGTAAAACTACTCGCTCTTTGCTCTCATATCCCCCGTCTCCCTCTGCCCTGGGCCAGGAAACGCTGGACATGCTTCACACTGCTCCCCCATAAACTAAGGCTGGTACTCGGAAGCGTGCTCCCTCCGAACACCCTTTTCATGTCACCGAAATACGATGGCACAGGACACTGATGACGTTTCGGTTTCGGCTCTTGTTCTCTCGGGTTGGAAAAGGGGACTCCATGCTCCTTGCTGTCCCGCACTGCCGCAAAGCCCTGCTTTGCTTCCAACCCACCCCTTTCCCCGCCTCGCACCACAAATTCCCCCGCTTCGCTTTGCACTCGCCAGTATCCACCTGCCAGACCCCATAGCTTCCCCACCCCTATGGGAAGGGCTCCTCCTGCCAGCACCACCCTCCAGAGCCGGGGCTGGGGCGGGGGCCGGGTACCCCCGGCGGGCGGGATGCAGGGCTTGTCTCCCCATCCTCCTCCTCCGGAAGGGATGGACCACTGCAGTGGGAGCTGCTCGTCGCTCTGCAGTGCTAGGCTGGTGGTACTCGTGAGGAACTCCGGCCCCAAGCAAAACCACAGGCTCACGGCATCGTGGGAAAGAATTTCAGCAGGGGGCACAGAGGTGCCGCAGAGGCTGCCATACATGCATCACACACGTGGACTTAAAACGAGTCTGGGATTCCTTCAGGCAACACAGCCGCGCGTGCGAACTCCCTGAGCAGCCACGGCTCAGGAGGCTATTTCTGCTTCACCTGACCCTCACCATGACACACAGTCTTGACCCCTCTGTGAATAAATCCCACACCACCCACAGCTTGCACACAGTGCTTCTCACTCAGAGACTGTAACACTGGGATTCCTCACTGGCTCCAGCAAAATAGGACACAAGACTTGTCAGTGACCTGTACAACACAACATCCACATATGGTGTAATACAACATGGTATCATAATACAGGGCGGAGAGGGGTCGTGTTGTATAAGGTTATCTCTGGGAGGATTGTGCTGTTGGGCATATCCGTGGCTGGCCGTGCTGCTGCAGTGACACTCTCTATTGGCACCTACACCTACCTTAAGTGAGCCTTCAACAGGTCCCTAACAGAGCCTGCAGACCACAACAACAACAGTACAGCTTCCTAACAAACCCACCAAACCCACTGCTGGGGATGATTCTTGCTGCCTTTTTTTTTTTTTTTTTTAATTGAGGGGAGGAAAAAAGAATTTTAAAACCCTCTGTTGGTTTATCACTATGGCTGAAAATTTAATCTAAAATTAATTCCTAGTGAAATCCACATTAGGTGGGCGCTTAATGTGACTCACCTAAGTACAACTTGTCTTTATGATAACTTTTATCTTGATGAGGCAGCCTAGGTCTTACTTGACAGTACTGTAGTCTAGATATTAGATGCTGCAGCTATTGGGTAACAGAATCAGGGTCTGCATGTGCTCCTTGTCCTCCACTACCCAGTTGTAGGTCAGTCTCTGGTTTTGGTATAAGTAAGGAGTTCCAAGTGTCAGGACTGACCTCAGTTTCTGGCTCCATACAGGTTATTGCACATTAGCAGTCATTTCTTGCCTGTCGGCACCATGCACACACAAGATACTGTAGGCTTGATGGAAAAAGATTTTAAACTGCTAAGTCCTTCTGCCCGTTGTTTTAAGAGCAAACTGTACCTTAATCCACAAAGTTAGCAAAAGCACTTCCGCTCAAAATACTTGTTTCATACTAGCACAAAAGTAATAAAACAGATAAAAGATCTCCCACTGCTGACTCCCAGGAAAGTTCAAACTATATTAGTCTCATCTAAGAGAATAGTCTAACGACTTTTAAATAACATCCTATCCCTGGAGGATAGAGACCAGATGCATCTTTGTCACTTACAAAGTTCCTCACCCCTTTGCAGATGAGTTGCCCCTTCACCACTCTGCACATTATTGCTTTTGACTCAATCTCCCACTTTGTCTGTGGCTGCCTTTCACGCTCTCCACCCTCCCTGACAGCATATGAGGAAAGTTTACTCACAGAGTGAGTTTGTACAATTGTACAGTATTTTCTAACCACTCAACCTAGTTTTTGCTTCTCACATGACTTTCTTTTAATACGTTTTCTTATCTCTCCCTTTACCTAAATGGAAATTATTAACATTTTTGCAACACTCCCTCCTCTCTCAATAAGTAACTAGTGCACAAATGAAAGAAGCAGCTAAAGTCTCCAGTCCCATGAATCTGGTGGAAGCAAAAACTCACACCAGCTGAAATAATGCTCAAAACTCCCACTGACCTCAAGATAGGAAAAGCTATGCCCAGAGACACACCTTTAACATCCAAATCACAAACTGCATTTGGACAACTTATCTGCGTGCACAGAATGCTACTGCTCCTAAAATTGCTGCTAATAAATTTAGGTAGGAATTGGAGCTGAACAAGGTTTATCTGTAACCAGTAACTAACTCCTCCAGGAACAGGTTCCAGGGATGTGACAGCATCAGACAGACTTTTATCTACACAAGTATCACCTAATAAACCTTCATAAAGCAAATTCACACTTTCCTAATAAACAACAGGTTTGGATACCTCACTTCTCTCCTGCAGCTCACTCTGTCACACTGGAAATTATTCTCTGCAGAAAATTTGCAGTGTTGAAAGAAGAAAAACTATACTCTGTGACAGTACACTGAAGAAAACAGAGATTGGGGGAAAATCAGCAGGCACACAGAAAGCTCACCCACTGCTTTTACCTTTCCAGACGAGGGACTTCTGTGACATCTCCTCTGAAGAGTGTTTCACTTGTATCCCTTAAGCCATTGGCAATGCCTTCACCACATCCCTTTGCCTCCCTGTCAGGGACATCTGGCTGCCCCAAGGCTGACATCCGATCTAAAAACTGTCCGCCCTCCTTCATGCGCTGTTGGATCATGGGAGTGAGTGGCATCTCAAAGCTGAAGTAGCTATCAGGCTCTGAGTACAATGTCTCCAACGACTCTGCACTGTAGTATAAAGATGTATTGTCTAAGATGTTTTCGAACTGTGAGCTGTACAGATCAGTGGAGACGTCAGAGTGTCTCTGTCCAAGGAAATCTTCATATTCTCCTGTGGCTGCTTTGCCCTCCTCCATCATCCTGAAAATTAACCAGAAACAGCTCATTTCAGCTTGAGGGCAAGGTTTAGACTATTGGTTGAACCTTCTCGCCTTCCACCTTTGTGAACAGAAAGGTCAATGCAGCTTTGTGCAGGAGAGGGCACTGCAGGTAAAATGGTATTTTCTTCTTGCACCAACTCTGTTTATGATTAGCACCATCTCCCTCTCCGGGGACAAAAAAGAAACAATCTTCTCGGTACAAAAGGGGTTGGGGGACAGCTTAATACTGTCTAACAGATAACATCAGCTGTTTATGTGCAAAGGAGAAATGCATTCACAGGTGCATGAGGTCTGTGCAAAAACCAGTGCTATGCCAGTGGGTGCACATGTTGGAGATGTGTACCCAGATAGAGCCTCTGCCTCTGAAGGATAGTTTGCTAGCTCTGCAGTCCTAGGACTGGGGTACTCAGCAAAAAGCTGAAGGAAATTACTCCAAAATGCAAAGGGAAGCAAGTGCATTTAAACACATGGAGTTAGGAGAACCAGATTTAAAGGGAGAAGGCTCAGCCTGGTTGCTAATGTACAGGGGAAGGTGTAGCAGCCCCCTGGAGAACTTTTTCTTCTCTGCTGCAGCAAATGTTGTGGGGCTCCTCACAGCATATGCCAGAGGTTAGGGCTGCCATCCTGAGTAATCCCATGTTCTAACCAAAGCAAAACTCCGTATATCCCACAAGGTGCAGAGTCAGGAGAGCCTCTCCTGCTGATAGCCCATTGTCTCACCAGGTCAGAGCAGGCACAGCTTGCCCACAGCATGCCAGTGGAACCCTTTGCTTTGTTATAGATGTGCATCAGGAAAGAAAAGCAAGTAAATCAGGATGCTCTCATAAAAAGCAGAGCACAGTTTTTGCAATATGTATAGCTAAGACTCTATAGATAGATAGATAGATAGATAGATAGATAGATAGATAGATAGATAGATAGATAATATAGAAAGCACATCACAGCATTTACCCTCTTATAATCTTCAAGGCCTTCAATAAAATGTCTTTATTATCTGACCTCTCAGAGGTGCTCATGCTGTTCTTGCACAGACTCTGCCTGAAATCAGAAAATCTGGACAAGTGCATATGGCCAGGCCTGCATGCTGCCTGTATTTAATTATACAACATATCTGGATCCCAACTACCCCTGCTACAGATGCCTTGTCACACAGACATCACTGTGCAAACAGCATGACATGTTTATGTTTCAAAACCTGAGATGGACTTCAAACTTCAGCAAGGTGGTGTGGAGGTGGTTCAGTCCAAACTTCATGCACTAGCCATTACCAGACTTGAATTACTACCACAGGCACCACACTGAAGGCAGCAGACAAACATTTGTTGCTTCTCATTCCCTCCTAAAGAGGTAGGCATAAGCCATGTGCTTAGGCCAAGAGAAATCCCCCTGACCCCCTGCGCCCCTCCAAGCACCATCTCACCTGCCCTGCCCTTTCACTAGCACAGCCATCTCCTCCTTGCCATGGTTCTTCTTGTCCTTCACAGAAACTTCATCCTTCCCACTTTCATCAAGAGGCGCTAGAGGAACTGCTCCAGATACAGTGGGTCCCAGTCCTCGGTCCTCACAGACCTCACTCCATGTGCTGTCTGGTGAGGAGACCAAGCCTGAGGACAGCATTGGTGATGCAGGGTGGCTGGATGTCTTGGGCAGTGCCTTCCTCTCAACAGACACAGAGTCCATCAGTGAGTGCTTCTTTCTTCTCTGCTCCTCAACTTTCTGCAGCCATAAAACCTCCACCCCTTGAAATTCTACATGTTTACTTACAGCTGCCTCTTTAGTGAGCCTCCTCTCAGAACCCATTTGCATTTTGCCTTGACCGTACCCTGAAAACTCCTCAGAACTCTCCACTCTGTTGGCTGCTTCCTGGGTTGCCACAGATGGTCTGTGACAGTTTGGTTCCTGAACTGCAAGGACCTTCTCAGCTTTATTATTAATGGCTTGCAAGGACTCAGACTGCTTTTCCCCAGTCCATATTGCAGCCAGATCTTCCTCTATGATCAAATGCTTTTTACCCTCAGCTGTCCGTTCAGAAGGAAAAGGCATGTCTGTAAGTTTTTCTTGGCCTGCTAGAACTGGTTCTCTGGCTGCCTGCACATTTTGGCTGCCAGTAACACTCTTTTTTTCCATTTGTGTCTCTGAATTGAGAGAAGTATTTGCTCTCTCTTGTGCCTTTGTTGCTTCTAACCATCGAGAGATTTTCATAATCTCTGGCATGTTACCCGCAGGTTGCAAACCTTCTGAGGTGTGCAGCTGAGCTGCCCCAGCATCAGGTCTTGAATTATCTGCAGGAGCTGCACACTGAGGAATGGGCCTGATGTGGTGGTGACTGTCGCGTCTCTCTGGACTGCATGTTACAGGCTCTGCATGGCGCGTTGGTGAAGCTGTTGGTGCTTGTCTGCTTGGGTCTGCAGTGCCATACTCTGGAAATTCATTGATGATGGTATGAGGAAGCAAAGTGTTGCTTCCACGGCCACTACCTGCAAAGAAAAATAGAGACCCTGGATTTATCTACCACATGCACAAAGCAAAAAGCCTGCCCTCTCTTCCCAGTCCTCTCCTAAAAAAGCAACTACACTCTCCCCTGCAGGGAAAATATTGTTCAGTTTAATTCACTTCTGCACACTCTCACACTGCAGTTATCCAGAGCTGGTCCTTTTACATAGGAGTTTCTGGGCAGCCCAATTTTGGGAGTGTGCACTACAGAAAAAGGAATGCTGGAAATGTCTGCTACACTTCAGAAAGGGTCCCTGTGGCCCATGAACACTCTGAGGCCACAGGTCAGGCGCACAGGCTGAAGAAGGCAGATATGCAGAGGTCTGACATCCATCCAAAGCACGCACCACACATGATGGTTTTACTTAAGAAGTTTTTAGATAATTTTCACTTGTAAAGGTGAAACACTGGAAAGATAATCAGCCACAAACCATAGATTCCACAGCCCTGACAAAAGCAATTAGCTAAATTACAAAGCAATTAAGGAGCAATTCAACTTTCTGCCAGCACTTTCTAAACAACTCAGTAGCTGAGGGTCACATTGCAGTGATGGATGCATACCAAGCAGTTGACGTTTTCTGTTGCAGCAAATACACCACTGCACATAAAGCTTACTACCACTTCTCTTCCTCATGCTGCTTTTCCAGCTGATATAAGGCAGGAGCAAAAATGGATGGTCCCCTTTTCAAAGGACCAAGCACCCAGTGGCTCCCATTGTTGTGGAGTTACAGAGGACCATCTGTCTTCAGAAGGACCTCACGGATCACACAATGATCAATACTTGGCCACCTTATATCATGGCCCAAGGAGAAACTGAGCTTTTGAAAACAACAACAACAAAACCAACGAGCAATGGCTGCATTTGTTGCATCCATCTGGGAAAAAAACTGAGCTGGAGTATAAAAGTGATTTAAATTAAATAGCAGGGTGGCCAGACCCAAACACTTACTTTGAAAAATGTCGGGGTGACAGCTCTGCAAACAGACACCAACTTGCATTTGGATGCTTTGCTTCCACTCGAGATGCATCTCTAGGTGCTGCATTGCAAACCTAGAGGTACATCTCTAGATTCTGTATTGCAAACTGATCACTGTCTCGACTCTAACCAGGCTGGCCACAGGCTGAGGTGGAAGCCATGTAGCTGTGGTTAATGATAGGCTGCGTTCAAGGTGAAAAAGAGAATAATTTAATGCAAGCTCAGCACAGCATTAATGCAGATACTTATGTGCCAGTGGTTTGTAAAGACAAGGAGAAGCTTACACATGCCAGCTCACTATCCAGTATATCTAGCCACAGGGCAATTACCACACATAGAGCATGGTGCAGGATCAGTGACAGACTTGGACTGTGTCAAGCCAGTCTTTTCCCCAGTAGATTTTCCACATCTTATCTGCATGTCTTTTATTTAATCACTATATAATAAAAAATCAGTGAGTCAGGTTTCACTCAGATCACTTGGTTGCTGTTGAGAATAGTGACCAGAACAGGGACCTTTTCTCTGCTGCAAGGTCCCAGGGAGCTGTAAGGAGCAAGGATGCTCTGTCCACAGTTGCATCACCAGCCTGCCTTCATGGCAGCGTTTCCAACACACAGGTGTGGGTACACCCATGGAACTTTTTCCAACTACTCAAAGCCCCAGACAAACAGCCCCTTTTGGACACAACTCACCCATGCAGTGTTTGGTGCATCCCAAGCCAACACTTTTCACAGCACAGGCACTAGGTTGCCACTGGGGAACACTTCCACCAGGACAGACTCACATAAGACAATGACGCTGTGTGGTTGGAACATTCCTACACCTGCACCAGGACAACCGCAAGCCAGAAAAAGGCCCTGCTTCCCCATCTCACAAACCTGGTCTGCTCTAATGCAGCGGCCTTAGTGCTTGCTGCTCTCTCAGCACTGTCTAGAGGTGGGATTTTTTTAGGAGAGAACTGCTGATAGGGAGCCTGTGACTATAGATGCTAATGTAAACCCTTCTTGATGGACACATCCCTCTACAGCAACTCAGTGTGCAGCCCTACCAACAGGAGGCACCCCAGTTGGTCTCACCTCATGCCCACAACTCTGTGGGACAATGCTAGGCCAGGCCACTCTTTGGCTGCACTGCCCAAAGAATGATAATGCACAGAGCTGGGATCTCCTGTGCCTAACTCCAACCCACACACCCCGCCTGGCTGAAAGGAAGCCCAGACCGTTGGTCTCTGGCCTCCTATGGGGCTGGGAGGCAGCCAACATGCTCCAGAGGCCAAGCCCTAACAAGGCACCACACACAGACCCTGCCAAGGGCCAAGGCTCATCTCTGATAATTGCTATCTTAGCTTCTGAACTGACACGAGAGAAACAGAAGCAGGCTTATTTCTGTAGGTGAATGCTAAGTGCACTGCTGTGCATCCCCATCTGACACTGACAGCCACTGCTGACAGTGGTAAGCAATCTTGGGCAAGTTTCTGATTTATTTCTCCTCCTGAACTTCATCCCAAGCAAACTTTACCCTCTGGCAAGCCCAGCAGGCTCCAGAAGAGGTACACCTACAAAGTACCTACACAGACATGGGCACAGAGAGATGGGTAGGATAAGGGAAAGCGCGCACAGCTACTCCCGTGTGTCACACCTGCAAGCTGTGCTCCATCTGGGCAAGAAAGCAGCATTTTCACAGTAGAAATTTAAGGCCTTTTCTACAGTGAGATGTCAGCAGCCGTGCTCTGGAAGGATTGCTGCTGCTGCTGTATGCGAGGACAAATCAGTGGGATTCTTACT
The DNA here is from genome assembly GCA_035583155.1 of Acropternis orthonyx. Classification (NCBI taxonomy): domain Eukaryota; kingdom Metazoa; phylum Chordata; class Aves; order Passeriformes; family Rhinocryptidae; genus Acropternis; species Acropternis orthonyx. Next base: position 29,124,315 of record JAWWEU010000091.1, read on the forward strand.
TTCATGGCATACTGCAGGAATATTGCCTAATTTTCTGTTTGATTAAAAAAAAATTCATATATGGCACCAAAGTCCCCACTGTGTTAGGCACCAACATGCACATGACTGCCAAAGTCTCCACTGATTGAGGTAAATCACAACCAATCACCCCCCACTCCTAAAATTGCAAAGGTTTTCCCTTTGCTCAGAGAGCTATTTCAGGTACCAGAGCTCAGAGAAGCTTGAGCTCTTTAAGGGAAACTCCTCCCTTATTCCCATCCACCACCACAGCATCATGTCTTGCTGCAGCTACTGGCATATCCTGTCCAACCCATCCCCCAATATGACTGTATTACAAACAAGGCTATAAAGACAACAACAAAATTTAAGGACTGCACTGAAGATGAGCAGGGAAAAAAAATACCCATCACCAAACAAACAAAGAAAGGACACACACTTGCAGGTAACACCAATTTCTACTTTGCATTGAAAGTGGCTTCTTTCAATAAAGGAAAAAAAAAGAAAAGAAATTAAAAAAGAAAGAAATGGATAGAGAAAAAGCTACAATAGAAAGGGGGTGAGTGACTAGCAAACTGAGACCGGGTAAATATAACGTAACAGCATTTGGCAGCCTTTCTGATGACTAGATGTTGAAAGAATTAATGACTTAAATCAGGCATAGATATGATAGTTCATAGGTAAATAATCATTCCATGTCAAGCAAGATTGTCTACAGCATAATAAAAGGAAATTCTAGGAAGCAAAACACAAGTTAAAAGCATAGACAGACATTTTGTTTACAGGTACATTTTACAAAAGAATGGTGTGAGTGTCTCTCTCTAAACAGTACATATATATATATATATATATATATATATACATATATTAGCTAGCTCGAGAAATTAGATAGATTTGCTTGAACAGTCTCCTTACTCACAGAGGTTACTGTAGCTCCAGCAGTTACCCATTGGTCAAAGAAATAAAATGCACAGATCATCAGTTTATCTATAGCGATACCAGCTAATTCAATTGCTGCTGTTCTAGTCAACTGGAATCAAAATAGTTTCAAATTTCCTGGCAGCTGCTGCCCTGCACTGCACACAATGATGTAAATGGATGCTTTCTGAGTATTATGAAACTGATGGGGGAAACTGCAGTCTCATTCAGTCTATCTCAGGAGCTAAGGAGTCCACCTTGTCAGCTTGCAGGGGGAAAAAAATTTCCTCCAGCAAGGCTGCCTGATGGCATCCCAGGGAGATGTCTGTGCTTTGCTGCCGTTTATTATAACTGCATCCGTAAGGGAAGAATCGGGCAGAATGGCGATGCTGAGAGTCATGTGCTGATTTCAGAGCGCAGGATGCTTTATGGCATTTCAGCATTAGTGAGCTGGAAACGTTCACTAAGCAGCCTAGTCATCTTGCATTTTATTTCTCCACAGCTCCTTGCACCAATCACAAGCAGCACACGGGTGAGCTGGCATACAGCGTCACAATAGTTGTGGTTTCTTGGTATTTCTTGCCACTATTTGTAAAAGGGCAAGTAAAAAACAATGCATGCATTAAGATGAAACAAATCTCTAGGTGATAGAGCTTAATGAATAAATCACAGGATTTATGGTGTTATATCATTATTGCAGCCTGCCAGAGAGGAGGGTTACACATATCTCCTTGTACTGCACTGCCTCAAGTTACAACTTCTATGGTCACCAAAACTATTCCAATTGATAAAGCAGCCTGTTCAGGCTGAGATGGAGTGGCCGTTCCCTGTGAGAGCGGAGGGATGCTGCACAGCCTCTGGCAGCCTTGCACAGCAGCCCTTTTTCCAAATGATGTCATTCTGCATGCTGTGATAGGTCCTGCCTGGCCAGTGTAGCCAAAGCCAGGGGATTAACACAATGTAAGCACAGTGCTTTTGTAACTGGACAGCAAACCTCCACGCAGGACAGAGCACAGGGTTTTCTGCAGCTTGTAGCCACTCCAGGATTTTGGGTAGTTGGTCTGCCCCGGAAAGGGGAAGTGGAGCCAGGTCTTCATCCCTTCTAAAGCTACAGTGGCACTATGTAAAAATAAGTTGGTGACAAGGGAGAAGCTGAGTGAAAGTGAGAGGGAAGCAGCGGGAAGAGATAGGGGAGAGTTGCAAAGAAATAAGCCCTGGCTAAATGCCTCTGTGCCTTAACAAGCATGCAGAGAAGATAGAGGGGACCAGAGGTACATCAAAGCCTGCACAGAAAAGTGACCATGTTGGCTGAGATCACTCACCTCAAAAAGAGACAACCAGTGGGAGTCCCTGCTACTGTTACTGGGAGGTTTGATACAAAGCCTAACAGCATGCCCAGGCAGTGTGCTCCTTGCACTCACCTGCTTGAACAGGCAGACAGTGGTGTGGCAGCTGGCAGCTGAGAGTTACCAAGAAATTAAACTAACTGGTTCAGGGAAGAAAATAATCCCCCTGGAAGCACCCAGGGGTATTGTGTTGCTCAGGAAATCCCACACCCACAACTCACTACACGCTGGAGGTGGTTATCAAAGAAGTACTGCTCACCACTGCTCTTGCACAGTTCCCTAAATTCTGGGGGTTTTGGGCTACCAGAGGCTGTACAAGGTGAATGTTCAGTATACCATAGTCATGCCCACGCTAGGTAAATTTGTCATGATTCTCTCTACTAGCCAAGTCGCCAAGACTGGAGTCTGGTACTGATGTGATGTCCAAGCTGTCATGCTTGAAAAACAGACTAAGAAAAACTGCTAGGTTAAGAATGTAAATTCTCTCCATTAAGAAAACACTGACCAAAACAGCATGTAAAACATATGGGACACTGTTGGTTCGAGTGTCTGTGTGGGATTTTTTTGCAATTGCACAAGTTCTAACCCTATTCCTGATGGAAAGGTTTATGCAGATAATGCTGTGACTTGGTTGCGTATATTTTTTTCCCCCACAGATGTTAACTAATTCCCAGGGGTAAGAAGGGACCACTTGCATAACTCCAGCTGCACTGAATTAAGAGGCTTCCAGAGAGCCCTGTGCCTTTTGCCCCACTGCAGGAAGGATGGCACCTTGCTGCAGCAGCTCTCAGGCCTACAGTGAGCTCAAAACAGGACAAAGTCCAAAACTAACATGCAGCATGTGCTGAGAGGATTTAGTGCAAGGGATTATCCACTATAAATTTTTGTATGGGCCACAGATGGTCAATGAGATAGCACAGTCCCAAGAGTCATTACCCTGGAAAGTAAAACGGTAGAGGGAAACAGCCACTAACGTGAGTAGGAACAGGAAGGAATACAAAGGGAGTATCTGGGCTCCTTATCATGATGTAAAATTGCAGGTGAGTCTTACTGTATTTAATGCACTTTTCTTCTTTAAAGCCCTACACCCTGGAGTAGCATGGCTATGAGACTCTGAAGTTTTGATTAAGACTTCTGTTTGGAAAATTCATAAACCCAAAATGTAAAAAACAGATCCAGAATGAATCTGAAATTTTCTCTTTTTCTACTGTTGTGATTTAGAAAGGAAATAGCTAACAGGTGATTTTTCTAAGTGTAGATACACCCAGTGACAGCAAGAATCACCTTAAAAGCTCCCTAAGAGCCTTCAGATGAATAAACTACTGTAGAAGTGACAACTCACAGCTGCTCTGACACTTGCAGCATCTAAAAAGGCTTTACAGCCTCTCTAAATCCACTTGTAATTACTGTTATATATTTAAAATACCATATTTTTAAAAAAGCTTCTCAAAACACTCCAAAAATTGCTTTGAGCAAGCAACAATGGCTTAAAAAATCCCACACTACTGCTACAGATAGATTTAAGAAACTCTGGATTTTTGCAGATCCAGAAACAAGGCACATGTGCAGAAAAGGATGTCCCTTACTGCTAAGAGTAAGCTTGCTAAGCAGTCTTCAAAGAACTCCAGGAGCTGGCTATCAAGTTACGCACCCAACTAAAACAAAAATAGGACACAGAAGGACATGAGCATCTCCCAGGCTCCAAGTATTTGTTGCTAAAGGACATGCTATGCAGCTGGACATTGCGTAGTAACTTCTCAACAAGCTCACACAGGGAATGAGATTCCCTTCCTCAGGAAGCTGGACAGAGTTAAATAAACAATTAGGGGGTCTAGAGCAGAAGCCACTTGTTAAAGCAGTGACTGTGAACAGGAAAAATACTTGTATGCTGTGCTACATTTTTTCAGTGTGATAGCAGGGCAGAACTGCATCTACCCACATAGATTTAATAAAATGCCTTCTCCATTTTCTTATCAAGCCATCTCCAGCAACAGGTTAACATGCATTATTTCCTTCAGAAAGCTTCAGAAATGAAGCAAGGCTACAGCATGACTGAGGGTTTGTGTTGATGTGCTGCTTACCTCACCAGATGATGAGGCTGAAGCTAAGGAGAGGAGGCCACGGTGACAAGCAGAAATGCACCTGTGCCTCACTGCACCTGCTCACCTGGCTGAGCCTCCCCTGTTGTGCCCACTGACCTGGATGCATCATCTTCTGTCTTCCTAATGGAAAGGAACAGCCTGACTGCCTCCACAAAAGCATTGCTGAGGTTTGCCAGCTTCAGCCAAGTTCAGCCTGTGCAACATGTGCTCAGATCATCTGATGTGTCCAGACATTGATGTGCTGCCAGCATCACCAGGTCCCCAAATATTTGTGTGCTCACATCAACATGACTCTCAGCTTTGGTGGACAGCCCACAGACTGGGAGGCAATTACTGCCTTAACTGGCATTTCCTAACTTCTGAGTGCTTAATTCTGCATGTTTAAAAACAATATACAAACAGCCCATGTTTTAATGATTATTTGTACTAAACCCTTGGCCTTCAAACAACTCTGTTGTTCACCAAGTCAGGGATGTGGTAATCTCCTCCCCACAGCTGTAGGTTATGATAACTTGAACTATCCAGCTTTCAAGTGCAGGTCACAAGATGTAAAATTTCCTCCTGTGGAGAG
>JAWWEU010000091.1:29148129-29159149 GCA_035583155.1 Acropternis orthonyx
TGCTTTTTCCAACAGGGCTGCAGCATGCAGAATTCACACTGCTCCTCCTAACCTGAACCCACTGTTTTTCACCACTTCCAGCTCCACGCTTACCCTTTAGGAGTCTGCACTGCCTCTGTTGAATGGGTGCCTCAGACCGGGTGTACCCTGTGTTTCAGAAAGCATCCTGCTCTTTCCCTACAACTTCCCCTCTCCCCATTCTAAGCCTCTTGCTGGCTCCCAGCACCACAAGCTATGTTTACCTGCCCATCGCAGGAGCAGCACAGGATCTGCCCCCTGCCCTGCTCAGCAGTCCTCAAGTCCAGTAATTTCTGTCCTCTGGGAACAGGCACATTAAAATCTGGCTTTCCATCCCCTGAAAGAGCTGGCACAGGTTCTGAAGAGGTCTCTACGCAGGCCCGCAGGCACCGCCTCATCGGCCTCTGCCCTGTGTGTCAGCACAGAGCCCAACACCCACGGGAGTAGCATGTCCCTGTGATGCAGCCCCATGCCCATCATCTGTTGCTTAATTGTGTCATGGACTGCTGTGTCCCAGCAGGGCAGGGTGATGTGCTGAAGAGCTTCACTCCTCTTCCCCAGCCACAGCTGTGATGCAGAGCATGATCTGGCCCCACCAAGGGTTTGTCCCATCTGTCAGGCGCCTCTGAGGCCCCAGGAGCTGGTGCGGGGGCAGGGCAGGGGGGCCACAGGCTGCAGACTGCCCATCTGTGCCACATCTGAGCTGGCTAATGCAGTGGAAAAAGAAACCACCCAGCGCCCGGGGCTCTGAGGAGTTGATGCACTCTGCCTCCCTCTTACCCCACAGGGCTGAGATCATGCAGGCCAGAAGGCAGCTGGGAGCAAAAGTAGAGATTTTGGGGAGGGGGTGGGGGCAGACTGATGCTGCCCCTTGTAAGGCACCTGCACATCACCCTGCCTGGGCACCTAGGTGTCAGACTCAGTGACTGCGCTCCCCTTTTTGGGGGTTTTACCCCTATTTGCGTCGAGAAGAATTTGACCTTTTCCTTCAGATCCAGCCATCTGGCCTGAGTCACCCAGACATTTAGGTTGCCAGGAATACGGTCTGTGCCGAAGGACTGGGAGAGGAGCGCATTAGCCAGCCTGGGGCAGGATGATCCTGCAAGCCTCTGCGATGCAGGCATCTAGCTATTGGTTTGCTTCACTGCAAAGGAGGGTGATGGGGTCCTGAAATTTGCACATGGTAATGTGGGGTTTCTTACATCATGATCATTATTTCCTGCACAAGGGCCATATGAAATCCTAAATCATTTCTGTGAATGGGAAATCAGCAAAGAAATGGAATGGGTTTAGTGCATTTATGAAGGAACTCTGGGTTTTTTTCCTTTTCTTTGGGGTTGTGGCGTTTTTTTGGGTTTTTGTTTGTTTGTTTGTTTGTTTGTTTGTTTTTGTTTTTTTGGGTTTTTTTTGGTCCAAAGGGATTGATAGAAGTTTCCAGGTAGTTATATAAAAAAAAAATAAAAGAAATGTCAGCAAAAACTGACACAAAACCTGGCAACTTGCTAAGTAGTTACAAGTTAAGCATCACAGCTACAGCGAGCACTCTAATTGTTTAAGAATTTAGGTTCGAACACACAAGCATGTATTTTGACACAGCCCAAACAGAATTTAAAATAAAACTCCACACAGACAGTCAGCCTCTCTGAAGATGGCAAACGGTCAACTCTGCAGCAATGTCCAGGCTGTGCAGTGGCTAAGCTGCTGCAAATCCCTCAGCCACAGGCAGTGAGGGGAAACAGGAAGCCCAAAACTGGGCAGGTGACCTGGCTGTCATCTGGCTACTGGGCTGAGGTTCAGCTAGATGAGCAGGACATGACAAACTGGAAACAGTATCAGAAGCCTCTGGCTGGAGCAGATAGAAAGCACCACCAGGATCTCACAGCCTGGTTAAGGAGGATTTGTGTGAGCAGTGGCTGAACTGCACAGGCAGTTGCTGAGGTTATTTTGGGGAACAGAGCCTTGCAAGGCCAGTGGTGCTCTGGCAATCCTATCAGCTGAGATTGCCTAAGTAACAGTATTGAAAATAGCAACTTTGGGTATGCCCGGTAGCAAAATTGGGACCCAGGGCAAAAAAGTAATTATGATGGATTGCTAGTTTGCAAGGAGTCTTGAGTGGAAAACAGGAGATCAATAAAAGCAAAAATGGATAAGCTCGGCAGTGTTAAGGGGCTGCCAAGGTGTGCTTGTCAAGCAGCCCTACACTTGAGTGGGAGCAGGACAGCAAACCAAACCCTTTTTTCTGACCCTAACACATGGATCAAACCTGCTTCTGGTCACAACATGAGGTCATAGGGTGCTTTCTCTCATCAACAGGGCAGCGCCTAGGTGGATGCATGGTTTAAGCATTGCTGTGTCAATGCCTGTTTCAAGCAGATGGCACTGATCTTTTCTCAGCACTTCCTAAGGCAAACATTAATTCTCTGGGTCACAAATTCACAGTTGAAAATACCTTACTCCCGAAAGAAAGAAAGAAAGGAAGGAAGAAGCAAACAAACAAAACCAAATTAAAAAAAAAGCCCCAAACCCAAACATAATAAAAGAAAAGAAGAAAAAAGGAGTGTATCAAAATCAATGCTCTGTAAAGAGCAACTAATGCATAAACCCTAATTTTTTGCCTATAAGTTGTTTTCTTGCTCATTATTCTCCTCTCAAAGGCAAAAAGTACAGAAAATTCACTTCCAAATTATTTTCCTCATTCAAAAGGCAGAAAACCAGAGGTACTCACCAGAAAATTTCTCAGGACATTGCATTTCAAATCAAAGAGACCCTCTTTTGTCATGAGGGAGAACACTAGCAATTAAAAAAAAAGTTTAAAAAAACTAACCAGAAACACCATTATCTACAGATGGAAAGACTGAGTTAATAATTTATTAGATTTTCCTCTGTGTGTCTGGATTTTCTAGACACAGCTGGAAAAACATTTTTTTTCTTGTTTTACTCAGAGAGACATAGTCACCATCACAACCATTTATTTCTGAATTAAGTAGCTGCAACAACACAAGGGGAACAGTAAATTTGGAGTTAAGGTGCAGACTAAGAAAAACTGGGCATGTGTAAAGATGGTAACCTTCCTGTTATTTCTTAAAAGAAGAGTCAAGTATAAATCATTATAGTAATGCCCAGGGTGACAGCCACATGGAATGGGTTAGTGAACACACCAGCTAGTTGGCTAGCTTTGCTGTGAGGAGGCACATGCTGCAAGCCATGCCAATATCATCATGCTTCACTTGGGTTTTTCCTTGCAGGTTGTCAGGTTGGTTTGGCCTCACATCCAAAGCTCTTGGAAACTTCCCTTTAATGGGTTAGCTGACTCTTGTCTTGCTCCTTCCCCCACTGATAATTCTCTAGGGTCTTGCTATGTCCAGGACTTCCAGGAAACAATTTTTCCACACCCTCCATTTCTTGTGTCCCAGGATTTCCCTTCACTCCCTCCTCCATCTGACATGTTCCTTAAGAGGAAAAGAAATGACCAATATTCCCTGCCTGTGGAGCCCTGTAACTAGCCAAAATGAGAACATTTGATGGGAATCTCAAACATGTGTTATTCCACCCATCAGACTTTGGGGATCTCCAATTTGATATTTAGCTCCAAAACCAAGGACTTCACAGCACAAGTACATCCCCTGCTGGGTGAGTCTTTAGAATTATCCTTATTAGCTCAAGTCAAACTGAAGGACATGGAAAATCCTGCAGAATATTCCTGGTTTGGCAGGTTCTTAGTTACCTCCTGGGTCTCTGCTGTCACCTCCTCTCTTAATCGTAAGGCTTGCTCTTCCCCATGTCTAGCAAACCTCTGTCTTTGACCTTCTCTTTAGAAAAAGGCTGCAGGATCCTGAAATGAGCCCACCTGTAGTGGGTACAGCCTTTTGAGGAGCCCACCATCCCCGCACCAGCAAAAAAGCAGAGGTCCTGGGAGTCTGTGCAGAACTGATGAGCCTGCAGCAGGGACAGGTCATTAAATGTTCTTCTTGCCAACTCCCTCCAAAAGTGGCAGCCCGTGCAACAAACAATGTGTCACCTAGAGGCCCTACTAGAAGCTTGCCAGAGTGAAGACCACAAGAAAGGGTCCCAGCCAGGTTGATGTTGGCCATGTTCTTCCCAAGCGCCTCCAAAAGTGACAGAGAAATAGTCAGCTGCTTCTGGGCTACCAAGTCCCACAGAGTTCTGTTCCTGCTGCTCCCCTGCACTAAGAGTACAACATAGCCATCTCTCTGAATAGGGGAAAGCCCTCTGTCCTGGTTCTGACAGGAACAAAAGAGGTCAGGTCTAGGAATCCAGAATATTCCAGTAATAGAAACACCAACAGTGGAAGCAGGCAAAAGCAAATTTCAGCTGGTTCCCAGGAGCTCAGTTGTTTCTGTGTCTGGATCTGTGCCACATTAGATCATTAGGGGGAGGTTTCTAGGGATCAAATCACCAAGGCTTCTTCCCTTCCCTCAACTTGCCAAGCAGAGGGTAAAGGAGAGAATCACAGTTTGGTTTATTTGCAATGTCATTGATGCAGCAAGGGTAGACTTGGCCTTTGGGATGATATGAAGGAAGAGTTCTTTCACTGCTTTTGTAGTATATAGCATGCATCACACTAGTATCATCAGCCCCACAAGTCAATCTGGCATGCACAGCTGCTCAGCTTTCCCAGAGGATGCAGTGCCTACCAGAAAACCAAAGGAAGAATGTAGGGAAAGAGAGACCTTCTCTCAGACTGAAGCACCCAGTCATATGCTCATCAAGCAAACAGTGCTCTGTTGAATCAGATTTATCAAAGGCCAGCTCAAAATAAGACTGAAAAACCTCTGCCTAAGCATGGTTACTCCTAGGAGTCTTCCTCTCAGAGACCCATCTGCCCTAGACTCGCTGATTTCTTCTGCTGTCCCTGCCTTGCTCTTGCATGTGGTAACCTCATGGATTCATTAGCAAAGTAGCCCATCTACACTATCAGCCACAAGAAAAAAGAATGTTTTGCATAAACATCAGCAGAGATTTTCAAAAGTGTATTCAAACACACAGGTGAGGGGAGCACACTGTATTTGAGTTGAACAGAAATACTCCAGATGGTCTTTTATCCTCCTGAACAACATATGTGATTCTACAGAATGTTATCCTTTCTCAGGAAACCTTAACCAGTCTCACAGAAATCTTTCTGGTCTTGACCTCCAAAAGGAGATGCTAAATACTGTAACTGTATGGTATGCTATCATCAAGGGTAGCATACATTTCAAGCCAAGATACTGTGGCTAGGTGGTCTGGGCTTGCTTAGACCCTGGCATACTCGTGTAAAGTCTGCTGTTCAGTTTTCCCGTTTTCATGATCGTCTTCTTTATTTTACTACAGATGGTTCAGACAGAACTGAGACTGCACATCAGATACCAAGCCAGTGAGACATGATGGAAAGGGAACATTTATTCAATGGCCTGTTTTTTCGGTAGGGTAGATAGCAGCTTTTTACAGCACTATCAGCACCTGGAAAACCCAAGTCAGAGCAGAACTGCTGCAGCTACAACTGTGGTTGCACTTGACACACAATAAGCAGCCTTCAGAATCAGGCAAACATAAGGCGTATCACCCCACTCTGCTCCCCAAAATGGGATAATTATGGCCTGTAACTGGTGTGTTCATACAGCAGCTGCTGGCTGAAATGCTACAGCCAAATGTGGGATCAACATTACTGCAAAAAAAATACTAACAAGATCACTTCCTCTGTTTAAAAAAAAGCTGTAACGGGTGTCAGCAACAAACAGCTGGAAATGGATGGGCACATCCACATCGCTTCCCAGTTCTCCTCAGATGGTGAGCATGCATCCATCACAAATGGCAGGTGGAAGGTTAAATGGTGACAAGCACATTTCACTGGGACAGTGCAAGCCTAGCCAATGTGAACAGATCAATATTGACTTTGGTCAGAACTGGAAGGTCTCTGCTGGCAGGTCTCTCAGCAGATTTTCTAAACAAAGGTAGACACCATTTCTTCCCACAGCAGAGAATGGGAGCCAAAGCTGAACAAGACTCAAGACAGAGGTATCATGTGTCCAGCCAGAGTGTGACACCAGAGGCAGTCACTCTCTCAGTGCAGGACCATGGTAATAGGCATAGTCTGCAGTGGAGTGGGCTGTATCACCAGGCATGGGAGAGTATGGTGTTGTCTTCTTTTGTAGTGGTTTTCTGGGGCAGCCTGCCACACAAGGCTGCTGCACAGCCTACTGGGCTGATATGAGCCTGGAAGGGTCATCTGAAAGGTTGGAAAGCCTTAGGGGAAGCAAGAGCTATGAAGTGACTGGAAGGACACAGTGAGAAGGGAGATTTGCCTCAAGTGACAGGAAGCATATGCCTGTCATCCCACACTGAAGATATGAGTAGAAAACAGGCTACCAGGGAAAGATTTCTGTCCTCTCTTCTCACATAAATCTACAATTTCTTGCTCCTCTCCAAAGCAGGAGAGGATACTCTTCATATCCCCAAACATGAATGTCAGCATGCATCCTCTAAATTTTCACCATCTGTTGCTACCCCACTTCCTCATAACTGAGTGCCATCTCTTTCTCCTCACAGCCCTGGCTTCCTACAGCAGTCAAACCCAGACCCCAGCACAGTGATGCCGAAGGATTTTAGTGTGCATTTTGTAGATTTTTAGAATTATGTAGGTTGAATGGATTCTCCTGGGTTGCTCACATATTAGGTGGTGTTTAGAAATCACTATGCATTTGCCAAGGACATGTTGTTTTCAAGAAGCATCTTCAAGAATTTTAAGATAGCTTGAAGACAAAACAGAACAGAAAGCTCAGAGTCCTTGGAGAAGTTCCAAGGGGCGGTTCTGAGGAGTTCTGAGGGTGGGCACCAGGGGAAATGGGTACCACGGGTTGGTTATAGACTATCTCAATAGGTTACAAGAAGCTGTGATCAAATACACCAATGTGGACCTCGAGTCAGAGGAAAGGAAGTCACATCTGATCTTTCTGTATGTGGGTCAATCTGCCAATGGCATAAGGAAAAAATTGCAAAAATTGAATGAAAAGACAGACTTAGGGAACTACTTAGATGTAGCTTGGATGGTGTTTAGAAATAGGGATTTGAAAGGAAAGGAAGAGACAGATGAGCTGAAATTAAATAAAAATCATAATTCCAGAACCTAAATATGTTGAGACAGCTACCCTTTTTGTACAGGAAAACCATGGTGAGATCCCCACAGAGGCTAAGAGTGCTGTCATTCCTACTGTATGGGCCAGTGACTGCCCTGAAAGATCCAAATGAGCAAAGCCTGTAAGCATTGCACTTAAACCAGGGGCAAAACCCATAAGACAAACACAATACTCTCTGAAGTTAGAGAGTCAGAGGGAACTAGTACCCCTAATTGAAAAGTTCCTTAAGTTTGGGTTATTGGTAGAATGTGAATCGAGGTACAACACCCCCATATTGCCAGCCAAAAAACGCCAATGGTAAAAGCTATTGATTGGTGCAGGATTTAAGGGCCATTAACAAAATAACAGAGCATATTCATTCAATAGTGGCCAACACCTATACCCTTCTAACCAGATTGACAAATGATTTAGGGTGGTTTACAGTACTTGATCTTAAAGATGCCTTCTTCTGCATCCCCATACATAAAAACAGTAAAGAGCTTTTAGCTTTTGAGTGGGAAAATCCTGAAACAGGGAGAAAAGCTCAGCTAATCTGTGGTGTTTTACCCCAGGGTTTCAAAAATAGTCCAACAATATTCGGGAATCAGTTCGCAAAAGAGCTGGAGGACTGGAGAAGACAGCAGTGGAAAGGAGTTGTTCTGCAGTACATGGACAACGTACTCATTGCTGCCAAGGATTGGGATGAATGCATCCAACTAACTCTAAGTCTGTTAAACTTTTTGGGACTGAGTGCATACAGAGTTACAAAGGAAAACACACAAATTTCTAAGGAGACAGTGGCCTGTTTGGGACTTGAAATTTTCCGTGGACATCAATGACTCAGCATGGGATGGAAAGAAGCCATCTATCATCTCCCGGAGCAACACATGGAGCTACAAGCTTTCCTGGGAATGGTAAGCTGGTGTTGTCTGGTTATTAGGAAGTATGGAGTACTCAAGACACCTGAGAAGGGAAATCTGGTATGGACAGATGATACCAGGGCTGCATTTAAACAACTGAAACATACTCTCATGTCTGCTTCACCACTGGGACTGCCGGACGTAACTAAGCCTTTTGAATTATTCACATATGAATGACTGAATGTTGCTTTAGGGGTACTGTCACAATTTCTTGGCAGCCAGTGAAGACCTGTAGCTTACTTTTCAAAACAGCTAGACAGTGTTAGCCAAGGATGGCCAAGGTGTTTGAAGGCCATAGCAGCTACTGTTATATTGATTCAAGAAGCCCAAAAATTTACCCTGGGACAACATATGGTCGTGTATGTACCCCATGCAGTCCTAACAGTACTGGAACAGAAGGGGTGTCACTGGTTGGCCCCCAGCAGAATGCTTAAATATCAAACTGTACTGTTACAACAAGATGATGTTACTTTGAAAATAGTGTATGTTGCCAATTCTGCTATGTTTTTGTCCTCAACATCTGCTGACAGTATTCTTGAACATGGCTGCATACGTACTATCAAGGAGACCTATTGCAGCAGACCAGATCTAAAGGACAAGCCCCTAGAAAATCCAGACTGGGAGTTGTACACAGACAGAAGCGGTTTCATTTGAGATGATAAGTGAATGACAGGGTATGCAGTGACTACCACAGACAAGGTACTTGAAGCAAAAACCCCTACCTTCAGATGTATCATCACAGAAAGCTGAACTGATTGCACTGACAAGAACTCTGGAACTGAGTGAAGGATTAAAGGTAAATATATGGACTGACTTTAAGTATGCATTCAGTGTCATACGTGCCCATGCAGCCACCTGGAACAAGAGAGGGCTGCTGACTGCTCAGGGCAGTGGGATCAAACATGCTGAACAAATCCATGCACTCCTGTAGAGTATTTGGAAGCTATAGAGATGGCTATTATGCACTGCAGAGCTCATCAAAAAAGGAAAACAACTTCTGAATCAGGAAATTACTTTGCCGATCAAGAGGGGCTGCAGAAAAAGGTGTCTTAGCAGTAATACCACAAAAGGAAGTTGATCTGTCAGGTTTTACCCCAAATTATAGTAGAAAAGACCACCAATTAATCAAGTCCCTTAAAGCTGAAATCAAAGAAAGTGGGTGGGTGGTTACACCTACAGGACAGGTCATAGTTCCACCCCAAGTCCTCTGTGTAATAGCCCTGTGGGAACACAAGGCCACCCATTTAGGAACAGAAAATCTTGTGAAACACTTAGAGAAAATAGTAATAGCAGTGAGAAGGATTCAAATTATACAGTCAATAATATATAAGTCTGAAATCTGCCATCAAAACAATCCTGATACGACCTAAAGGGTAGTGCTAGGGCTAACTGGGAACCTTCCTGCAGATTATTGGCAAGTAGATTTTGCTGAGTTACCACGTAAAGAAGGGTACTGGTACTGGCTGATACTTTCAGTGGATGGTCTGAAGCTTATGCCTGTTGCACTAACAGAGCAAAGAAACTGGTGAAAGTTTTAATCATATAATTTCAAAATTTGGCATTTTTTGGGAGTGTCTTTGGATAGAGGACAACATTTTGTTGCAGCAGTGGTGGTCCAGGTTAGCTGAATTCTGGGGATTGAATGGGATTTGCATACTGCATACAGACCTCAGGCAAGTGGCAAAGTTGAACATATGAACTGTACTCTTAAAACCCAAGTAAATAAAATGTGCCAAGAGACATCTATAACATGGGTTCAGGCCTTGCCTATAGCTTTACTGAGGATTCGCATACAACCTAGGCGGAGAGACAAACGTAAGTCCCTATGAAATATTATATGACAGGCCATATCAAAATCCACATATTCCGGGACAAATCACGTGAGAGAGAAAATTGATTTACAGAAATGCTTAATGGCTTTAAGTTCTACTTTGCAGAAACTCCAGAGATTCTTCGTGTTATCCAGACCCCTAGGACTGGATACTTCTGCACATCTGTTCCAACCTGGAGACTGGGTTTACATCAGATGGTGGGACAGTGACTCCCTGCAAGCCAAGTGGAGAGGACCATTCCAAGTCCTGCTGACCACCCTCACTGCAGTGAAAGTTGCTGACAAAGGACCTTGGATCCACTATTCCAGAGTCAAGAGAGCCTCTCCTCCTGTAATGACCAATAAAACAGAGACTGGTACAGATGAAAATATGGTTTAAACTGTTCTTTCTGTGTTTATTACCTACACAGCTGGTAACTAGGATCCAGGTTTGGAACCAGAATTTGCATGTGGCTCTAGTCCAAAATGTATCCAATATCCTTCACAAAAGTCACTGTTGGATTTGTACTCAAGTGCCAACAGTTGAGGAGAATAACAACTGACCTTTAATCAATGTCTTAATGAACGAGACAAACATTAGTAAGGACCTTACAAGCAATGATCATCTGGGTATTTTAGTCGCTGGAAGCTGGACACAAGTCACTAAGGCATACTTGCCTACAGCCCTAAGGAGCTTAATTTCTGACCACGAAAATTATGCAGTACCCTGTGTGATTGTTAATGTCATCAGAAAGATCATTCCTCCTCTGCATTGTCATAAAACTGAGTCAAAAATAAGGATACTACCAAAATTGGTCATAAAATTGGCACAGACACCTTGGAGATAGATTCTTCTGCAGGGTTCAAGATGGTATTGGATATGTAAAAATGAAGCATGGAAAGTTTTGCCCTTTGATAAAGATTGGGCTTGTGCTCTTGGGGCTGTAATCCCAAACATAACAATATTTGATCAAACTGGAAAACAAAATGCATGGATAAGAACCTATGTAAGAAGGATGAAAAGATTCAACTACCCTCTTGTTGAACAACCCATGACTTTCCACAGTGTGATCAGGGCTCTTATTCCTTCTTTAGGAGCATTTGAACTAGAGAAAGCAATTATTAATATTTCAGCCATTGTTGAACACATCAAAAATCAT
>JAWWEU010000091.1:29178527-29188638 GCA_035583155.1 Acropternis orthonyx
TTAATGAAAATGTCCATTTAAGGATTTAACTTAGAAATCTCAGTTGTGAACTCTCTCCAGATTTTTGCAAAGTTAACAGATATTCCAGTGCAAAAATAGATCCCATTACAGATAGCATAAAGTGCTTGGAACGAAGGACCAACTATAATTCAGGAGGGAAAGATAAGCACAAAGTGGTTGTTTAACCAAGGGGAAAATCCAACAACTTCTTACTGAAATACAAATGTACTACAAAGAGGGATGCAACATGTCAATAGTACAGAAGTTTAAAATAAGTTAACACCTCAGTGCAGTTTCATTATCAAGAGTGGTTCATATACTGTGTGTGACTCTAGAGTGATTTTTCCCCAACACATACTTCAACAAGTAAATTAGTGGCTGTCTGAACTTACTCCATGACAAATCTTCATGCCAGTGTTGCATTATGCTGTCTGTTCACTACAAACAAGGCAAATCAGAGCTGTGAAATAGTTTGATTAATATCTACATTTACTGTAACATTTTGCAACAGATAGCAGACCCTTTAAGCATGACAGTCACGGGGCAATAGGAATCAAGAATCTTTTTGGTGGGCTAAGGGAAGAGGATTATGATGTCACTGTTGTTCCCTGACAAATAATTTAAATGAGCAGTTATGAAGAGCAAACCACAGCCATTTCAAGACCAAATCTGAATCCTCCTAGAACTCGTTCTAGTTCAGTGCTGTGCAAAACTTAAGCCCTTCACTTCGATGACGTAATGCTGATTTGTAATAGTGATTTTCAGCAGTGGTAAGCATTCAGTACATGCTACTTGTTTCCATGACACTGCAACAGACTTGCAGCCTGTTACGGAGAAATGGCTGTAGCTTGGCTGTTTCTGCACCTGGAAGTCTGATGTACTCATCACCCTGTAACTCATCCCCATAGAGTGACGATGCCATGAAGGTAATAAGAAAGCATGTTTTAAGTGAGGTATACTGATCCCCTTTACACTCCTTTCTCAATCCCCTTAGCAATGTACTACATAGGTTAAAAAAAAAAAAAAGTATGAAAAAGGCACTTCTGCAGAGCCTGTAGTAAGCTCTTAGTTTACCTCAAGACAAAACATGGAGGGATTGGGAACTTGTTTTAACTGTGTTTTAAAAATGCTGAGTTGGTCAGCGTTACCAAGTATACTTGGAAATATGTCATCAACCTTCTTCAGGCTCATTCCAGCCTCTTCACTGTTTGGTGGGCTGCTATGGGCATTCACAGAAGAAAATAGTCCATGACTGATTAATGGAGTAGTATAAAGAACTAATACAGAAACTGGGTGTTTAAGGCAAAGGCATGATGTACAGGAATAGCCCAGGAACTGTATTTGGGTTCAAACCATGTTCCCGAACCCATTTCTGAATGTAAAAGCAAGACAGAGGGGCCCTGAAAGCATACTCTCCCATGACTGTTGTACAGTGTGAACAAGAATTGGTTGTTCTTACTACGTAATTTCCCCTCTAATATTATTCTGGCTTTGTAAAACTTGAAAAATTGACTGATGAACTGCAGTTCTACAATTTTGAACTATCTTGTTCTTCAAGGGGATTTTTACTGACACAGTTGTCGTGTAATACTAAGGGCTTATTCTCCAGTTAGGGATCACCTAATGACTGAAACAACACTGCACAACAGAATCAGAAACTTACACATTAATGTTATACCAGTTTCCAAACAGGAAAATTTTAGGTGAACAACTTGCAGTAATTGCAGATAGCAGCTGATTGCTAGAATCTGGAACATGATCAGATCATGAATGCAGCTATCTACGAAATGGATAGAAAGAGCATAGCATTGCAGGCGTAATGTAAAGAAATACTGTGGCTACAAAGATCAACTGAAAGCGTGTTCAATCCCTAATTATGCTACCTACCTAACGTCATAAATAATACTGTTTAAAAAAAAATCTACATCTAATTTCTAGTTTTTATCTGGCAAAGCCAGAAATGGCAACATGCTTGTGCTAAGCAGTAATTTCAGATAATGGGTACCTTTCTGGTGCAAAGCAGGGGTTAAAGAGCAGATATTACAAATCTGAGTGACATCTCATGACTTAGAATTTGCTCTCAGCATTAGCAGCTTGTACAACTACTGAGTTTGCTGCTGTGACCCAAACCCTAGGTCTGCTTCTCACCCACTTCCTCCCACTAGATGTTCATGCAGCTGCTGCAGTACCTCAAAGGAGCAGTAAAGTACTTAACTACACAAATACCTAATGAGAGTATGTTATTGATTGTGATGCTGGTGGGACAATCATGTGCATTTGAAGGGTACACAGTTCTGCATATCACAACTTGCTGACAAAGATACGTGGTTACAATGGTCTGTCTCTTGCCATCCCACCTCTGCAGTACAGCTTTGTGGCCTCAGATTTGTCACTACTGATCTACACCGGTCTAGAAAAAGCAGCTGGTCAGGTAAGTTCTCACAACCTAAGGCTACAACACTGGTGGTGACTCTTCTTGCCACTGACACTGGTGCATTCATTGCCAGCAATGGATGTAGCACCAGCAGATTCCCACTCCTGACATGAATGTTCTGGAGACTAAAACATGCATGTCTAAAATACCTGTAAATAACCACTGGCCATGATTCCTCAATCGATTATTTTAGCAACTCTAAGAAAAGCATACTGTACAGAACAAAATACAGTATGATTTAAAGCCCACAGCATCTAGTGGGTGCTTTACCACAGCTTCAGAGTTATACTGTAAGGAGCTAAGTTCAAGTCTTTCACTTGCGAACAGTACAAGACGACTCCATGAGGCACTGCCCCTGTAAAGGAATTGTTTTCATTGCATTGAATTGCATTGCATTGAATGGTTATCAGTAGAGTGTCCAGTTTCTTTTCCTCTAGCTTCTTCTTTGGGAGTATTCTATCCCAGGAAAAGGAAGTTTGCATTCTGCTCATCATTTCTTTGATGAAATTGGCTCACACACAACTTTCTTTTACCTTCTCATCTTGCAGGAAGGAATTAAGGATTGCAATATCTACCACAGTCTGGTTTTTGTGCAATGACAGGTCCTTAGTATGGTCGTCATCACTTTGGTCCTTAGCAAAATTTACAAATACCTACAAGAAAAAAGAGCAAGTCACACACGACCCTGGATTTTCATTAATTCAGGGCATTTTAAACACTGGGCATACTGAAATAGTCCTGGAAGTCACGATTCTACTTTGTTGAAATGGTCTTAAAAGAAAGATTCCATAAACTGGTGGATTTATTCCTACCTCTGCACAAAGAAGCTTTTGGTATGCAGGCTACAAAAACTTACTTGGTCAAGTGTTGTCTGAGAAACAGAGTAGTCTTCTATGTGGAGTCTCTTTTTGTTCTGTGAGAGAATACTGAATATTTTGGCCAGGGAGGATGGTGAAGAAGGAAGCTGATACTGTAGCATATTCCTATGCTTTTCCTTCAGGACACTTCCAGGGAAGGCATGCCCAAAGAACTCCTCAACAGGCCTCAGGTCAGGGTTTGCCCCTGCAATTCTCACCACTATGGTGTAACCATCTCCAAACCTGCAAACAAGGACACCAGCACAAGAGTTATGTGCTTCTGAAATACAAGTGCAGCTTAAAATCCAGCAGCACTTCCCACAATGGGAATGCTGCATGAGGAATTAAGCCTGACTGTATCTCCCTAAAAATGCAGACAACTCTGTGGTGTAAGTGAAAAGGAAACAGCTACCTGTTTTTTAGATGCTGGACACTGCCCAGACACCTGAATCGCCCATTGACCATTATCGCCATTCGAGTGCACAGGGCTTCACATTCTTCCATGCTGCAGGCAAAAGCAACTTTATTAGCACTGCAAACAGCAATGAAGGGCAGAGTAGCAAAGCTGAATTTAGCATCCAGCACTGGCAGATGCAAAAGGTAGGGTACAACAAGTGGACTGCTACCTACCTGTGAGATGTGAGCACCACTGATCTCCCCTCCTTGATTACACTCAGGGCACAGTTCCACAAGAAACGACGTGCTTTGGGATCCATCCCTGTTGTTGGCTCATCCTGCAAAATGTATACAAAAACATTATGCTGCTACATCCTACTGACAAATACCTCATATTTGAAATCACCTGTCTATTCTGATTATGCATACTGAAAATAAGCAAATTTGACTCATTTTCTAAAATGAGAAAATAATTTATGCTCCAGATTTTAAATTAGCAAACACATCCTTTTCAGAATTGAGAAGTACTGATTCTTCAATTATAGTATGTTGAAATATCCAGTTCTAAAACAAGTTGAAGCCAATTAGCTTGCTTAAACAGAGCACAAGTCTACTTTTTCATGCACTATGAACTTCAGTAATCCTAATCTCTGTCATCAATTTTAATCTAATGAACGCTAAAATATTTCTTTCCAATTTTTATTCAATTATTAAAAACAGTCAGATTTGCTCATGTCCAGCAGGAGGGCTGTAATTTTTTTGTAGACATAGAACTCTTGAAGATGCTGACAGTTTGGCATCATGCTCAAGATCCCACCTCACAGTGATTTTCCAGAAGTAGAAGCCTGGAGGCACTTTATAGCTTGCACCTAAATAGGGAATATTTATTTCCATGTGCCATTTGCTCATGTTGAAGTGACTGATGATGTATCTAAACATTAACTGGAAATGAAATAGCTAGTCTTCATTTGAACCTGATTTTTCTGTTTTGCAAGAAAACTGTAAATGAGCAAAGGTTGCAGACTCACCAGGAACACCACAGGTGGCCCTCCAATGAGGGCAATGGCTGTGGAGAGCTTTCGTCTGTTCCCTCCACTGTAATTCCCAGCATATTTTTCTCCGTATTTCACAAGGCCCAGTTTCCGAATTGCCCACTCGCCAACCTACGACAGACAGCACAGCACCATCTTGAATCAAGCACAGCAACATCTACCCAAGGAGATTTTCCTCATGAGCTTTGGCTTTGGAAACAATTTTCAGAAGGGTCATTCATCCGAGGATCTAATGTGCCTGGATATGGGTTTTGAAACACTCCGTTTACCTCTAGATCAGGATATATGTAACCCTGTCCCTGGAAGGCCTGAAATGTCAAATGGCTGCAGTATACCAGCCAGTGAGTATGAGTTTAACATCAGCTGAGCCATGTTAATCACCGGTCTAGTGCTCCTAGCAGCACCAGCTTCAGCAAGCTTTGCTGTTACTGTGGACTTACAGCAGGAATGTGGTCACTACTGACACACAGCAATCCCACCGTGGTGCATCTCAGCCCTACAGACAGATGGGATCTGGTTTGTTATTCAGGAGTATTGCTAATGGTTGCAATAAGCAGGCACTGTTGGCCTGCAGACTAAAATGGGGAAGAGTTCCAGCTACCACTTGAATCATACCCAGAACCGGGTCCCTTTTTACGTGGAGTTGGTGGGAATATCAAACAGAACAACTCAGCAGCAAGCTTAGAAGGAACTTGCACTTTTCACCCATCATGCCTACTCTTACAGAGGGATTCAACCTACTTGGACATACCCTATCTATCACCTACCTACAGCAGTTCCTGTTCTGTAGCACCCAGATCTCATACAGTGAAAACTGTTAATTCAAGGAAACAGGACTGAGAAGGGTGCCCTGTGGTACTGGCAGCTAAATTAACTGAATAACTGCCTAAGAAACTGTTAGTGCGGCACCATGTCTGAATGCTGAAATAGCAGCACTTTAATGATGCAGCATGATCAACTGAAAAGCTGTAACAGCGAGCATGACGCTTCTATTAAGCTGTAGAGTGTTTGCTTCCTGGGACTTTGAAGAGCTAACCCTTGACAGCAGGTGAGGTTCTGCATGACCTGCAGCTCCATAACCCTTTAACTCTTAAAGAAAGAAAGTCATTCAGTGGAGAAGAGCATCCACCATGAGCATGTAGGACCCAAATTATCTGCCCTTCCATTTAGTATACTCTTCTAGGCAACACTGAAAAACACAACTTTCGGGTTGCCCTGAAGGAAAGACAGACAGGTTTCACCATACAGTATCTTCAGCAGCTTCATACCACGGCATTATCTGTGTTGCAGTGAGGGTGCATGCTAGCAGGAACTTGCAAGTTGGTCACTGGGGTGGGTCCTACAGCATTTTTGATTTACCTTGCAGACTTCTTTCTCTGGAACACCTCTCAGGAGTGCAAAGAATTCCAAGTGCTCTCGCCCTGTCAGCAGTTCATTAACAGCATCAAACTGTGGGCAGTAGCCCATGTTCTGATGGACTTCTTGAATGTTGGACAAAATACTGTAAAAGAAAAACCCTTTTGTTAGGATTTCACAAGTACATGATGCTATTTTAGATGTTAAACGGAGGAAAGTGAAACAGTTGTTTCGGAATCCCTGAACTAACAAAAATACAGGATCCTAGAAGTCCATCTTGGCAAAGTTAATTTTTCTCTCTCCCACTCTTCCCATTCTTTTTTTTTTTCAAAAAAGGACACTTAAATGTGAAAGAGAGGTATTCAGAAGTGACTGCCAGACTAAATCAATTTTCTTAAGGCCACTGAAGTACTTTACCAGACTGAAACAATGGCTGAAACACATGCCAGGAGTTGTAAAAGGGAAAAGTGGAAGTGACTTTAGATGTGGAAGTGGAACAAAGGCTGCAAAAACTGAAGGAGAAAGCTAGCAAAGTAGCAAAGGACCTACTTCCACACAAAGAAGAGGAAAGATGCATTGTTTTTCACCTGTTTCCTTTGAGGAAAGCTTCTCCTCCTGTCACATCTGTATCACCAGTTAGCATCTTAAAAGTGGATGACTTGCCAGCACCATTTACTCCTAAGAGTCCAAAGCACTGTGGATACAAAAGAGTATCAGGATTTGAGAACAGGATTTGGCTGAATCATTTTCAACACTGACTAGAGGGGAAGAAGCAAACTTGATCCTCAGGACAGCAAGAGAGACTCTTCAGTGCATTTTCAGAAGAAGTCTTCTGGGCTTTTATTTTAAGTATAAATCTTTAGACTGTGAAAATAAACGAACTGTGATGTCACCTTGAGACACTATCACACGGTGTATCTGTGCCAAACCTTGGATACTGGAGTTTGGCCTCTGGTCCCAGACACAGAGTTCAGTATCTTCTTCAAAGGTAGACACACACAGAATCAGAAACTGCTTCAGCTTTCAATTTCCTTTGATCTAATTTGAACATTCATCTGGTTTTGATCTTACTCTACTCTATGCTGTCTTGTGGCTCTTAAAATGCTGCAGTAATAGCAAAACAATTCAACAGATAAGTCTACCTCTCCAGGGGGGATTCCAACACAGATCCTATCAACTGCTGGCTTTCGCTTCATTCTGTAAATCTGAAATCAGAATTAAAATTAAATTAAAAAGAATGAGAAGGACAATGTCAAAGAACTCTCATAGAGGCACACATACGACACACTCCAAACTCAATCCAATTCTGACCCCTCTATACTCCTCTGATAAGGCATGGTGAACTGCATAGTTTGGTGTCTAAAGTAGGAATGCAGAAGTTTTGTGTCACCTTGGTTAGCTCCTTGATTTCCAAGATGTCACTCTGTCCTCCTCCACTAATTATCCTCTGCCTCTCTCTGGTTACATCCTCATCTTCATCATTCACAGGAGGCAGCTTGGCATAGACAGGCCTGGACAGAGGACCATGATAAAAGACTTAACAGAAGATGACTTCACAGATAGTATTTCCCCCCTTTCATGGGGGACATCAATGAAAACTTCACCTGCGAACAGAGATGCAGTGAAGAGGACAACCTACCTGGGTTTTATGAAGAACCTGTACTGGATGAGCACTGTGATGAGAAAAAAAACAACGCCCTCTACTGCCATGGCAAAGAGGTTCCTTCCCACCAGATCCCATGACAGAGGGGACACAAAACGATTCTCTCCTGCCAAAATGAGATGAAACACACAATCACATTTCCAGAGCAAAGGGAGTGGGCTAGCATTTCTTCCCACAGAGCTCACCAAGTTGGGCACTGGGACAACTGATGATCAGCCAGTTGCAGGAGAGAAGGGATAGATCACACAAGGGGCCAGCTGTGATTGCATACACAGTTCTTACTGTAGCAAAGTCGGGACTCTGGCCCAGAGAATTAAGTCTGCCAAAGAAGAGCTGGCTCACCTTTTGAAAAGGTTAGTGAAGCACAGAAAGACTATGACTCAGGCCTGGCATCTGCATGCCAAAAAAAAAAAATAATTCAGCTTTCCAGAATCTCAACCACTCATCTCATTTGGCCTAGTGGGCCTCTTCATACAATTGTCTTTATGCATTTTTATTTGATGCCCTTAACAACCCAAAGCTCTGGGGTTCTGTCTGCCAGGCTCTCTTCAGTCCTTGCAACAACCTAAAGTGGACAGCTGTGGAGACTTGCCACCTTTGATCAGATCTATGCTGCAAATGGTGCACTTCCAGTTTCTGAGAAGTTAGAGGAGCTCATCCAGAGCAGACTCAAGATTTCTCTGTTCCTTTCAGGCCACTGTTCCTTAATAATTTCACTTACCAAACCTCTCCAGAGCATCAGCCATGGCCTGGTTTTTCACCATGTCAATGAGTCCCCGCCCCAGGCAGAAATGGGGGAAGATGAGGAAGACAGACTTCAGGATGTCATTGATGTCCTTCAGCTTCTGTTAACAAAAAATCAAGTGCAACTGAGCCATCTGAGCAGAGAGCAGCCACCACTTGGCAAGGGTGACCCATGTTATGACTGACCCCTCCTTCCCTTCCCCAGTAACTCCACAAAAATTCAAGGACTGTCTGTTCTCCCAAGAGTCAGTGCTTGAGCTCCTCTGAACAGTCAGTGTTGTTGAGTTGCTCAAGATGCTCTTAACTTTTGTTGCAAACAGCAACAAAAGTAAAGACTTCTCCAAACATCACAGTCTAAAAGGCACTGTCTGCAAACAGGCTACAGGTTGAGGAGACAGGGAAGTTGTGCTTGCACAAAGTGGTTGTGTCAGTGACTGTGGGCAGCTTCTCCCTATCCCATATTGAAGGCTCTAATACTTTTCCTTTGTTGTCTTCCAGTTGGCTTAGCCCATGGATTGAACTGATAGCAGTCTGAGGAGAGGTTCGCGTTCTACTAGACACTTATCTTCTAGTATGTACTTGTCTTTACTGAGCTAAAACAGCATTGTAACAGAAGGGACCATCAAGGACTGCCTCCTTATGCCCACAGGAAGAGGTACAATCACCAAGTAACTCCCACAGAGTCTCCTGAGCCTCCTCCCACATGGAACACTTCACACCAGTGTGGGTCAGATGGGGCTGGCTAAGACTCCTGTGTTGTATGTTGTACACAAGCATGAGAGGAACTTGCACCTTCCCCAGTAGGCATCTGACTTTGAAAAACTGAAGGGAGTGTAAATTTTCAACACAGAGAGGTTATCTACTATGGAGGCAAAATTAAGGGCAACTAAATGCTTGGGTGATTAAATGGCCTTAGTAGATGGAAACTGCCCTTCATTAGGGACATACAAAAAAATCCATTTGAACATAAGAAAATTGTTGTTTGGTTGGTTGGGTTGTTTTGTGTGGGTTTTTTTTACTGTAAGAGTGATTGTGAAGTGAAAGCAGTTGCCCAGATGGACTATGGAGTCTCCATCTCTGAAAATGTTAAACTCTGATGGCCCTGAGCAACCTGCTCTAGCTGATTCTGCTCAGAAGTTGGACTAGACAATCGCAGGAAGTCCTTCCCCACCTTAATAACTCTGTGAACAAAGCTGGAGTGGGCTTTAACCCATTTCCACCAGAACCCGTGTTGAAACTGCTGCTGAAGCTAATGGGTACAGGCCAGGGCCTAGCTTTTCTGGAGAACTGGCTGCTAAAGGCAAGCTAGCATCAACATGGAATTACAGGAAACATACGTTGTTGGTGAAGAGCTCCAGGACAAAGGTTGCCACACTGCCATTGATGCCAATGAAGAGATTCACACTGGTCAGCACAACATATGCTGTGCTGGGTATTTTGAACACGAAGGAGGCTGGATACATGAGAGGGGTGATGGACCACCTGGCAGGAAGAAAGGCAACAACATCAGGTAAGCACCTTCCAAGTCTAAGAGCCTTCCCAGTCATCCTCTGATGAGAAATCCCTTACCCATAGAGAAACAGAAGGAGAGCCAGCACAGGCAAGTTGG
>JAWWEU010000091.1:29188648-29214948 GCA_035583155.1 Acropternis orthonyx
GGACTTCTGCTGGAAGCAGATGAAGATGATGACAACTAGTGTGGCAGGAACAATGTAGTTGCACTGGAACAGAAAAACATGACTTTTAGATTTAAGATGACATAAAAGAAAGGTGTCATCCTGCTCAGCACCTACAACAGTCTTCTAAACATTTCAGTGTTCCCAAAGCTGTTTTCAATGTGAGACTCCTAAAAGTGTCATATGTGTGAACTACAAAGCAGTACATGTGAATTTGTGTTTTTTGGTCCTTCTAGGTAGCCAGTAGACTCTCAGAGGTTCTGGAAACCACATGTTGAAAAAACCCGCTTTGGACAGAGCAGAACAAGGGGCTACACAAACAAATATTTTGGGGCAAGTAGTTTAAAGTGACAAATGCTGATAATTGAGCCTATGGTTGTCCTCTCATCCTCTGTTGTGCTTCTTTGTCCCACTGAGGTGAACCACTGCCCCAAGAATGTAAACACAAAGGCCATGGTCACAGTGGTTATTCACTGAAATAATGTGGTGCCCACTGACCCAAACTGCACTTTGCACTTCAGTGCCAGACACCCTGTAAAAACAGAATGAGGACAGTTTAGCACAGTCAAAGCCCTTACCATATCCCAGACAAAGTTGGCCAGCCAGTAGATGACAGGCTTCACACCACTGATGAACTGCAAGTGTTTAGCCTTGCTGACACGTTCCTGAATAAGGAAAACCACAAAGCTGGCAGGAACAAAGGACATGGCAAAGATCACACAGATGGAGACGAGGACATCCACAGATGTGGTCATCCTGGACAAAAAAAAGGAAGAAAGTTTGGTACTGCCTCCTCTGAGATGAAATGAAGCAGCTCATGTTGGGCAAAGCAGAAACTGTTTCTTCTGCTATTCTTATTCTGAAGGGTGAAGGATAACTACACCATGCTGTCTTAAATTGCACAGTTCTTCTCCAGCCATATGACAAAGGAAATATACAGCACCGTTTTGTTTCCCACCTAATGCATTTCTTGGGACTGCTGGGGGTTTGTCTGGGTTTTTTGTGCTGTTTTAAAGTTCACAGATATCTGCCTGTCATCTGCCACTGCTTTACACATGTAAAGATGTATCGGCAGACAGGTTATGGGTCTTGACTTGGACAGTGGTAGGAGTAGACTAGTCAGTGCCTCAGTAAAGTAAATGCTCTGCATTACTGTGTGCCCCCCCAGGTTGAAACAGTGGGCAAAATGAACAGGATCTATCAACACTTCCTAGTCAGATGGAGGCACCTTGGGACAAAAGAATGACCATATTCATGGTGAGATGCCTTTCTGAAGGTGGCTGAGAGGAATTTTCTAAGTGGCAAAAGATCTGAAGATTACCCTGGTTCTTAGAAACTGCAGCTACCAGGGACTCAGAGACAGAGCAAGTTTGCACATAAGTGCTGTTTAACACCAAGTTCTTAGGAGAACATGTTGCGACCTGCCCAGACCAGAGAAAATAAGGCCTGCATGTCAGAGCCTAAATGCCACAGGCCACTGAGTGTCCTTCAGCAAGGTTAAAACCTCCCATGCTGGCTCTTTCCAGTAATCAGCAGCTGCTTAGCCAAAACCCACCCATGTTCACATCAGGACTTACAGGGCCACTTCAGAGAGCTGTTGCTTGGTGAGGTTCAGTGGATGATTGAAGGCAGTGATCCCGTAAGCACTGGGGTTTTCACCCTGCTGCAGGTTGGCCCGAAGGATCGCATTGTTGATCACATTCAGGAAGGATGCAATGGCATGCCAGCCCTTGTTGTTAAACCATACCTGTGAGAGACCACATCAGCATCAGAAAGGCACCAGGCACATCATCTGTGAAACAGACTCCTAAGCCCCACAGAGCATCCCTTCCTCTATACAGAGCATTTAATTTGTTTCCTCATCCTTCCAGCTAGCTTGCTCAGGGACAGAAGAGAGTTTAATCAGTAAGTACAAGAGGCTGCTGGAAGACAGCAGTGATCTAGCACTGAACTCCGTTTGGGACCTGGGCCCAGACTCCATGGAAGAAACAGATTTTGAGGAGATCCACACAAAAATGCAAACTACATATGTTCCCACAGGGAACTCTGATCTGCACAGTTGTCCAAGGCTGGACTTGGTCACTTGCTGTGACTCCAGGTCACCAGAGCTTCAAACAGCAGGCAGAGCAGTGAGGACTGGTTAATTTACCTTCACATTGTTCTTTGTATCCAGGCCTTTCATGAAACTTGACAAGCTATTGAGAAATCGATCTCCAGAACTTCCCTGTAAACAGAACAGACAGTTACTTCCCCTCTAAGAGTACCTTTTTTTATGTCCTGGGGTCTAGCAGGGGTTACATAATGTTTTACACAGCTCTGACAGTTTTCTTCCCCTTCAACAGCCTCTATCCACCAAGGCTGAGAAACTGCAGCTTTCCTCTCCTTTTTGTGGTCTTGCTCGTAAGAGAGGTCAGCCTCATGCCTGTTTTTTTCCTAACAAAAATTTATTGAACAAGGTTGCAGGCAACCTTCAAAGACCTTGCAGCCCACAGGCAAGCAGTCTTAGAGGAAAACAGGGTCCCAAATTATCTTCTGAGCCAAGGCAGACTCAGTACAGGAGGGCTCAACTGAGGTTTTGAAAGATGGCAGCAACCACTTGTTAATTCCCTTTGACAGCCCACCTTGTTCCGCCATAAAACACTCAGAGGCGCCTGCAATCCCCATCAGCTTGCAACTGGTGCTGGGCAGAACCCACATCAGCAATGTGGGCTACGTAACTTCAGCTGAGCATGTCTCCAAGCCTTCTGCCACTCCCAGACAAGTGACTGGGAGATCTCAGCTCAGAGGCAGTGGGGAGAAGACACTGGACATGGCTAACATACACATGCTCCTCTTTTTATGTCTTCCAAGTCATATCTCAAGTAACAAAACTCTGACACTAAGTGCATTCTGGGTTTATGGGGGACAGTTGCTTACCTGTGCAAGCTCCAAAATTTTCTTCACCTGTTTAATGGCATCACTAACTTCATGGCTTGGAGGAAGCACGAGGGAACTGCTGGCTCCCAAGGAAAAGCCACCATACCTGAAAGTTCAGAAAGTGATGCTAAGACCTGATTCACTGATATCCAGAAAATGCTACTCCGTCCTCCCTCTCCAGATATCTACTCTTCGTGCACTACATCCAAGGCAAGTGTGTCCACTCTTACATGAAAGAATGACTTTAATTTTCCTGCATGGCTGCTTAGCCATGAGGTCTTCTGCTCTTTCTTTCTGGGGTTAAATACCCATGTTATGACTGCTCAGCATGCTGTCCATTCAATAAATGCAACTATCCTTTGTTACCATTACAAAGCACAACATCTCTCTGCTGCCCTTGGTGGGAAGGATAAGCACCTCTCAGGAAAGCATAATAGTAGGCTGGTCATGCAAATCTTTTCAAGCCAATACTGCCCTCTGTACAAGGCAGACATGCTTTCCAGTAGTCTGAAGTTGGCCCAGCTTATCCTTAAGCATCTTCCCTGAACATCTGGCAGTCAAGAGTCATATAAAACAAAGCAGTGGAGGCATTGAACTTAACACAGTGCTCAAGGGTTAGTGGACACATACAAGTTAAAGAAGAGGCAGTAACTCACCTGAACTCATTCACCCAGATCTTATTCTTTAAGCTGTAGGGACAGAGAAGAGAGTTGATGTAAAATATGTAGACCAAGAGTAGTGACAGATCATCGTGTTGCAGGCACGTTGCCAAGGAAAAGAGTGCAATAGCCTCTCATCTGACACATGTTCCACCACTCCTCTTTGGTGTAATCCCTAGGGGTTGTGCCCAGACCTGCCTTATACTCTGCCTACAAGGGTCAGGACACAGCATCACTAATAAAGCAGAAACACCACTTAAGCTGAGGATCAAGGTAATTTGAGGACCTGAGTGGATCTGGCTCATTGCTGAAGAATTTGGGCCGCCAGGCTTATTTGCCTGATCTATGCATCCCCCGTAGAGCAAGCAACATTTGTGGAGGGAAGGGAGAGACTGTGTTTAAAAGCTACCTTTTCCCAATGATCTGTGCATAGGTCTTCACTAGGTAGTCTGATATATTGCGGCCTGTCAGGTTCTGGAGGATGTCAGCAGTGTCTTGCTCACGCTTGTGTCACCAGTGAAAACACAGATAAATGCTCATCAGAAAACACAGATGCTGAGGCACATAAATCGTACGCAATGCTTCACACAAGAATCACACCCAGCCACTCCGCTCCTCAGGAGCATTTGCCATTGCAGAACCACTGAGCTCCCTCCTACCTGTGGGGGTGGCAGCCCACCTGCACCAGGGGGGCACACAGGCAGCATCTTCTTGATCTTCTCATTGCTACACTCACAAGATGGGGAAGGGTTCTCCATGCTCCAGTTGCCTTTCAAGAAGATGTCCAGGACTGACTCTGGGACTAAAGCAGTGGACCACTCCTTCTGCCCCACAATGCAAGGAGTGTCTCTGTGTCAGGAGAGAGGCAAGACAAATGCAGTTTAAAAACAACTATGATGGCTTTTACTTGTAAGTCATTTAAAGATCAAACTCCACAGTTCCCAGAAGAGGCAGGGTGTTTCTCAGAGGAGCTTGACCTCACTGAGACAAACAGCTCAGAGTGACAGACACAGCTCTACAGATTTTAAAACAGATCCCAGTGCCAAAGAGATTGAGGATGGCCAACACTGAGTCAGACTGTCAGACGCTCCCCTCTTTGTATTATAATTAAGTGCTTTATTTCAGTCAGTCCCAGCATGCAGTGTCCAGCATTCAAGGCGCATCTGGACAATGCTCTTAGTCATACGGTTTAGTTCTAAGTAGTCCTGCAAGGAGCAGGTACTTGGACTCAATTCTCATGGATCTCTTCCAACTTGAAATACCCTAGAAATCTAAAATCACAGCAGACAGTCACTTCTTGGATGACAGTTCTGCCTTTGGGGCACCAAACTACTGTTCTTCCCCTAGGCAGCACCTTCTCCCCCTGCCCCACTGGTGGAGTAACCCAGCTCCCGTGTCTGTTATCAAGGATGCAGTTTACTTTCCACCACTGGCCAGTATATTGGACACCTTGCATCCCTCCCCATCATCCTGTGAACATGAACTGTAGTTCTTCCAGGCTAAAGACACATCCTCTCAGACTGTGAATACCCTTTAGGGAATAGCTACAGTCAGTAACATACAGCAACATAACTAGGTCCTTTACCTTGTTCAGGACCAAACAGTAATCAGAGGGAAGAGACTGTTCTCTCCTTTTCATCTCTGTCAGCAAGGACTTACACTCAAACCTCACTCACTCACCATGCTGAGGTCTGGCAACTATTTACGAAGTTCTGAGCAGAAAAACTGAATGTAATTGCAACTCTTTTGGCTTAAATCCTGCTCTGGCCATGCATTACTATCATTCCCTAAAGTCAGTTGGTAACCAGAATCTTGGGTTTGACTTCCTTTTCCCATTCCAGAGTTCTACTTACGGGATGGAATGTCCCTGCATACAGCGTGTCCCAAAACCAGGCTTATCAAGAAGGGCATCCAAAAGCTTCTGAGTGCCTGCATCTGCAGGAGCATCGTTGCTATGGATACAGCAGAAAAACACTATCAGGTCAGTGTGGAAACAGGCACACAGCAAAAGCAGCAGCAGAACAAGGTCAAGAACACAGTGAAAGGATATGGGTGGATATTTGCCTTTGAAGAATACTTGGCCTAGGAGCACACATACACTCCTACTCTTTGTACACAGTATTGAGTCATAACACCACTCAGAAATTACTATGGCCCTGTCAGTAGTTAGAGTTGGCATTTAGAAGTCCAAAATGAAAATACAGGGATTCTCTTTAAAATCTACTTCTGAGATAAGCACAAGACCCGAATTTAAATAACCTGTTAAGGAACTCGGTAACTCAAGTTTGCAAAGAACAGAATTTCTGCACCACAAGAAACATACCTAATAAAAGTGTACTGCTCATCATACATCCAGGGTTGTAGTTCCAGGCTGGGATACTTCCCAAAAGGAGGAACAATCAGGCTGAACATGAGAGCAATACACACAAAGACAGCTGGCAGCACAATCTGAAATTGCAAGGAAAGAGCAAGTCTTTTTTTTTAAGCAAATGTTTCCAGAGGCATCAGGATTTACATGTGAATCACTTACTGGCTTAAAGCTTTTTCAGAGTTTCCCAGGAATGTCTTTGCTATTTCCACCAAAGCAGTGCTAGACACCAGTGCAGCAAGACCAATCTTGGCATTCAATCAGGGCACTCACTTGGGATGCAGAGGATTCAGCCTGCAAATGCTGCTTTGAAGGCCAAATTTGGATTTTAACCTCAGTTGCACCCTTGCTGTGCAAGAATGCTGTAACCACCTGGTTGTCATGCAATTCATTTCACTTGCACAGGCCTCCTTTTGCTCACAGATGCAGTGAAGACCAGTTTTGGTGATCCACATTCACTTGAAGTTTTTGGCTCACCACCAGTTCAGACTACAGAGTTCAGAGCTGTCCCTGCTGACAAACTCTGCTCATGTTGAGTGCTCTCACCTGGGCAAAGAAGCCCTTCCGGCTTCTCTTGGCAATAAGCATCCTCTTCCACAACAGAGCCATAAACTGCTGCTGGGTGAGCTTCCATCCCTTCATCTGGTAGGAGCCTTTCCCATCCATACCACTGAGAAGGTCTGTCTCTCTGGATTCTGCTAGCAAGAAGAAATGACCCTCATTCAAAAGTTCAGAGATGCTCTCTGGGCACTTCTGTGCTTGGAGGAACACAGCTGAAGCAGCTACTCTCACTCATCAAAAAAAAAAAAAAAAAAAAAAAGGAGTATGGAGAGCAGAGATAGCAGAAATTTACATGAATGCATTTTCTGCCTTATCTCTCTGAGCCCTGATGAGAGGATTGAACAGGCTGTGGATTCTGCACTGTTCATTATTCCTAAAGCCAAATATACCACCACTTACTTGGCAGTCTCAGCCTTTGGATATACAGTATTTAAAATCTGAAAGACTATCCACAAGAAAAAAAAACAGGCTAAAGATCTAGCAATACCTGGATCTATGTCTGAATCATTAGGATCAAATGCATCATCTTCTGTAAATGGACGAAGGCAGCTCTGTCTATCTCCAAACACACGTCTGTTCCTTCTGGCTGGCAATGTCCCATCTGAAAATAATGCAGTTACGGTTAGCTGAACCACTTCAGTTAATCTCCAATTAACTCCAGAAAAACCAAAGCAGTATCATTTTCATTTTATATGTCTTCCATTTGCAAACTGAGGAGCTGATCTGGAGTGATGCCAGTGCAGGTAAAAGTAAAACCAAGATCCTCACTCTGCAAAGGGTCATGTTTTATGCACCATATTTTGTGTGATCTCCCAGAAACTTCTTCTAGTGCACTGGACAGCCTTTTTTTTTTCTCATTAAAGCAGGGAAGCAGCACTAGAAGAAAATTCTCACTTGATATGCACATGACTGTAAGTGCAATTTGCTAGCACTAGTTTATCAGGAAATGCTGTTATGAGCACTTAGGGCAGTGATCTGCTCTCAGGAAGTCATTTGGTCCCTGTTGCAGTTTGATCCTGTCAAGAGTTCTTCAGAGTGGACAATATTGTCAGTCAAGTAATTTTCAATACACTCCAACACTAAAAACTTTTCACTATTACAAAATAAACATGCTATCATGGAGTCAGCTGAGGTTTACAGTATATAAAAGCAGCCATTAAGTATCCTAAGAACAGCTATTTTAGGTCATTAAAAATATTAGCACAGCAGAGCTCCAGTTCATCTCAAACAGGGTCTATCACTCCTGCAGGGGACAACTACACCCACCTGAGGTTTCTGCATCCACACCACTATCATCAGCCACCTTCAGGAAGATCTGAAAACCAATGGTAAGTGTCAGTGAAAATCAAAAAAGGAGCAATAATGTGGAGATTTCTTCATGGGATGCCAGGAGAGAGCACACGACTAACAGATGCAACAAGAACACAGAGGAGACTGTCAGTTGGAACAAATCCTAAACCACAAAAACAACCCTGACATGGGCCTGTGTCTAAACTGTTCCTATAACATATAGTGTCCAGTACTGAAATGTATGTTTTCAGTTAAGTGCAACACAAAGTAGCCTTAAAAATAACACAGATATCAGAAGCCAAAGAAGGGGCCAACCTTCACATGACATCTCAGGGAAATGTAACTGAGTACACAGGACCTGCCTATGCTTGCCTGCACTGTATTTCGGTTTTAAATGCACACCTGTATGATCACACATGTAAACATGGCAGAAGACAATCCATTTTGGAAAGTAACGCAAAGCTGCCTGTTCCATAATAAATTTTTACAGGAAGAGGTAAGACTCTGTCTCATTCTTTATTCTGACATGATTCATTTTGCCTAGTTTAAAACAAAAGAGAATTGTTATCTCACTAACCTCCTCCAGGGTAGTTTCAGAGATGCCATAGCTGGAAATGCCAAGATCAGAAAGACGGTCATCAATTTCATGGAACAGCTCCACAAAAGCTCCTTCTTTAGCAGCCTTGTATGGCAAGACATAGGTTAATTCATGGCCTATGTCCTCCACTAGTCTGGCCTCAGGAACGTGTTTTGTAATGAGGTTTGAAATTGCAGAGACATCTAGAAAAATCAAACACAGAAGACCGTTTCTGATTTCTGGTTACTACTCATTAAATGGAAGGAAGAGCTCAGTCTAAAAAATCTTGCCAGAAGAAAAGGAAGGAAGATGGGACATCTCTGAAAAGCAGCTTATTTTCATGGAAAGTCTCATTTCTTTTTACATTTAACACAAGCCTGGGGGAAAGCCTGGCTATATCTTTTATGTGCAGAATTTGCATATACATGCTACTGGCAGACCTGCAAGTCACTGATGTACAGTTCACCAATGTTACATATATTGATAACAGGCCTAGGAACTATATAATCTTTGCTTATTAACTCTCAGGAGAACTTGAATTCAAAATGGTTCACTCAAGAAAGACATTCCAGTATTTACAGACTTAAAGATACCATCTCTGTAAATTTAATAATTGTCCCAAGACTGTAGCTACACATGGGCACAAGGTTAAGGCAGCAGTCTAAGGTGAACTATAGAGCAATGTCAGCACTGGGACTCAATCTTAAATTCTTTTCCAAGCCTCACCTATTGTCAGTGTGTCACTTTCATGGTCACTGCCAAGGCCAGCATCAGAGCTGCTCTGGGAGACACTGTCATCCTGATCACAGAAGAGAAGACAAACATTATTTCCTGCTGCTTAATCATAATGGGGCTCACTAGATGCTACATTCCAAGTTCAGATGCTGACATACCACTGCAAAGGACTAAAATACAAGTAAGAGGTCACAAGTCTAGAAGTGAGTGTTACAAAAGCTTGGACTTATCTAATTCTGTAATCTCCCCGAGCAGCTTTGGACCACTAGCACTGGAAAAAAGTAGAGGGTAGATACACATCCCATGCAACAGTTTAACCAGACACGGTCTAGCATAGTACCTATCAAACATACAACACTTTTGCTGCCTCTCTTAAGCCTAAGATTTCATGAAGAAAAAATACATATGAGAAGAAAGGGTTAGCTGTACCTTTTTCAGATAGGACACTGTGCTGCTGCTGTTTCGGCAGGAGCTCAGAGAGGAATCCGCATCCTTCTTGACCAGGGTCAAATAATAGCCTGTTCCCAGGTGATTCTTCAGGAAGAGAGAAGAGCCAACACAGCAGAGCTTGCCATGAGAAATGATGGCAATCCGATCCCCCAGAATGTCTGCCTCATCCATGTGGTGTGTGGAGAGAATGATAGTGCGACCTGGAAGAAAGCAAGGAAGGCATTGCTGGTAAGTCAAGCCAACCTATGTTCCCACACCAAAACCACAGTCATCCAGACCTTGCCACAAAGTTGAATGGGATGCTGGTGCCTCAAGTTTGGCTCCTTTGAACAAGGCTATCAGCACGCAAAAGGTTCACAACTGCTGTCACGTGTTTATTCTCACCGCTCTATGCTGGCCCTTGTTGTGCTCAGCAAAGGGAGCTTAATTTCATGTCAGCAAGGCTGGCTGCACAGAGCAGAACAGGACATTGCTGAACACTGAGGATGACTTTCAGACTTTAAGTGCCCTTGCAACCCAGTAAAGAACTTTTGAGTTCTGACATGAATAGGATGAGAAAGGAGGACAGATGAGAGATCAGAACAACCTTGTCCTGCATGGTCTTTGTTCATTCCTCAGTGCAGACAACAACAGATTTGCAGAGACACATCACTATTTTGAGGACAGTCATGAAACAGACTGATGATCTTTTGCCTTCCACAACACGTTCATTAAGAGTAGAGAAAAAGACCACTTACCTTGCCGATACTTCAGAAGTAGTTCCCATATTCCTCTGCGAGAATAGGGATCCACTCCAGCTGTAGGCTCATCCAGAATGACAACCTTGGAACCACCAACAAACGCTAAGGCAACAGAGAGCTTCCTCTGCATGCCACCTGTCAGGCACAAGAAGAAAGAGGTGTCCAGGCTGATGCAAAGATGTGCCAAACAGCATTGCTTGCAGCACAGTGGTTAATGAGCTCTCTGAAAGAAAGCAGACTGAGAAAAACAAGTAGTGCTACTGTTTCAGGCTTTCAGGGTCCCACTACCTTCTGGACAATGGGTAATTCATCTGGATGGTCTTCCCCCACTGGAGTCTAACTCTACTCTTACTGCAAGAAACCACATGTTGCGTGCCCTTCCATGAGTGAATCATACTATCTCAGCACCAGGGGTAGCAAGCCAGCAACTTGGAGGCTTAACCTACTTAGCAATCTAGAGCACATGTCTCCAAAGCTTGAGCTGCAGAAGTAAGACCCCATGAGACACCCCTTGCCTGGCAGCATCCCAGAGACAGAAACAAGGAATTATACTGCACTCTTCAATATTAAAGCTAACCATGGTCATCTGCTCTCCCTTCCCAAAGTCAAATGTGTAGTCTGTACTGATACTTGAGTAAGATAAAGGTACCTCAGGCCCTAAACTATCTAGTACAGAACGATACAAGAATCCTGCCCCTCCCAAACCAAGGAGAAGGACACTCCAGGTCACCAACTGAAGAAGCAAAAATCAGCATAAGGAATGTGCGCATGCATCGCAAATGGTAAGGCACTCTGTGATGGGTTTGACAAACCCCAAAAAAACTCAGATTAAGGCCTTAGTATAGGTCTTCAGCAAGACTCAGTTTTGAGCTACAGGGCTCTCCGTAGATCCAGAGGGACAGGTATCACCTGACTTAAGTAACCAACTAGGTATTTCGTATCATATGACATCAGGGCAAGTATAAATCCAGGGGGGAGTTGCTTCCAGGTCCCTTCTGCCTGTCGTGGTGATAAGGAAGAGGACACCCTGTCATTTCTTCTCAGAGTGATAGGCCTCGCTGCTCCTTGCCAAGAAATTCACAGCAGTTTTGGTTTTTGGGGAAGTAAATACCTTTGTTTTGTTTGGGGGTGCTCTTTCCCTCTCTTTGCTGGGTGTTCTTCCTGGGAAACATCTTTTGGGGTTTGTCTCTGGGGTTCTGGGTGGTAGAGTTTGTGTGTTGTTGGGAGGGCAGCCTGGGGTAAAGTCATTTTTGGTTTTCCTTTTATATTTGTACATATATATGTTGTAAATTTGTGTAAATATATGTATATATATCAGTTTTCAGTTTTAAGGGTTTTTTTTTCCCTTCACTCCTTTGTTGAAACTCCGCACGGCTCTGACAGGCTTGGCATTTTGCCAAGGTCAAACCAAAACAGTAACACACTCTCACCTAAACCCATGCATTTGGAGAACAGATATCACTTCCAGCTGGACTATATCATGACAGAAACAAGTACAAAATGTCTTGTTACCATCATTAGATAGCTTAAGACAGTGCAAGATTTTGAAGTTTACTAAGATTGATTAAGTACTTAATAAACAACTGATTTCCTTAAGTGCTTAATTGTATGGTAGCCTATATCTAATTACAGGATCCAATCAAGGTCCACAATGCAGCCTCTTGAGAGTCAACAGAGCATTTCTGGCGCAGAGAAATGTAAAAGACTGAACCTACCAGAAAGTCTGCTTGTCCTAGCTTTCAGTTTGTGAGGCAAACCAACATCTAATGCCATCTGCTCCATCTCCTCTTTCACCTTCTTTTCCGGCAGCCCCTTGAGCCGAGCATAGAACCAGATGTGCTCCTCCACAGTCAGCCTAGGGAACAGGGGAAGCCTCAGGGCACAGTTGAAAGCATCATGCTGGGATTCATCCCTTACATTAGCATTACAGCAGGCACACCTGTTTGCTCAGAATAACATCTTTTGAGGCTGAGCTTTCAGGAAGGACCTACACACTGGGAGTGCTCAGCTTGGGCCTGATTTCAGGATGTGGCTCTATTCAGCACCCAGGTAAAACACACACTATTGTACGAGTACTTCACAGAGTAGCCCATACATGCCAAATCACTGAGCACCGGGGAAACATTTGGTCTATTTGAGCTCAGTGGAGTAGATTATTAAAAGACATGAAAGATGAAAGTGTAGGCTTTTGCTGATCATTCACAGGCACATAAGAACATGCTAGTAAACAGAATGTTCCTGTACCAATCTCACACCCACCCCACTGTCTCGCACCACGCACACATGAAAAAAATGACCGTCAAAGCTGAAAGCCCACTACTTTATCCTAAAGAACCGAAATGTCTGTTGGGTAACAACAGATCTGTGTATCACAGATGCTACTCACAAGTCAAAGAGCACATTGTGTTGTGGACATACACCCAGGTTCTGCCTGATGGTGCTGAGCTCAGAGCGGATATCTTTGCCCAGGATGAAGGCTGTACCCGAAGTTGGGGGGAACAAGCCAGTCAAGATGGACCTTAAAGACAAATAGAACAGATAAACAGGTTCCTAGGTGCCATTAGGAAATAGCTGCTGTGAAGGCCAGGATGGCTGAATGAAGAGTGGGTGGAAGCCCTGGGGGACTCCCACATCAAGAAAGTAGTCTGACAAACATCTCACTCATGGATTGGGAAAAACAAACAAACAAACAAAAAGAATGGTTTTAACAGTCATCAAAGAACACCCACATGGCTGCTTGAAGAAAAGCTGTTTTCCTCTAAAAGCTTCTCCTTCTTTCAATCACAACTTTCTTTCTTACACTGATAAGTCAGAATCACAAATGGCATTACTACAAAATGCTGTGTGCAGATTGATTCAATCCAGTGTCAACCTGAGCTCCCTCGAGTTTCAGGCCCCTGTGAGTCTTCTGAAGCACCTGAACAACCAGGGTATTAGAAGAAGCACCCTAGTCTGCACAAGCTTGCACACTGCAGCTGTACAGTTATCTCTACCACACGGGTAGGAACTGCAGTATGCAGTCACTTCCCCCTGCTCCCAGTGTTTTAAAGAATTATTTTGTTCTTACATGGTAGTCGTTTTCCCTGCTCCATTATGTCCCAGAAAGGAGGTGATTTGTCCTTCATAGAAGTTCAGTGTGAGACCATCTACAGCAACTTTCTTCCCATCACGATAAACCTTGACCAGGTTCTGGATGGAAACACCAAGACTCAGATGCACTGGCTCTTCCTCCTTGCAGACTGGAATAAAGCACAGCAATAGAAAGATATGATAGGTTTTAACAGAAACTGCATAGAAATTCTAACAGACATCACATTCCTCCAATCCTGTGGAGTTCCAAGATAAAAAGGCCTATATGAAGAACTGAACAAATTTCTTCCTCAGGAACATCAAACTGCCATAGAAATGGTCTTTTTGCTCTTTTCTCAAATCCTGGGCTCATCTGAGAGCTGGAGATCTCCAGTGTCATCAGGGTCAGCAAAAATGAGAGGACTTCTCAACTCCGTAAGGGTGGAGTACCCACCTGCACTCAAGTGGGCAAAATACCTCAGGTTTATCTGGATACACTCACCTGATCATAATACCCAAACTGTGATAATAAAAAGATGATAAATTTCACCTTGCCATGCCAGTTCTGCTGTCCTTGGACTGTCATTTGAAAACAGCAGATCATAACACTTCACTGCAGAAAGGCTCTCTGTCCAGCACTTACCCTCTGAAGGCCCCTTCTGATCAGAATGAGGGTGCTGCCTGTTATGAGGTTCCTCGCCAAACCAATATGACTTAGAGAAAGGAAAGTACCAGGGTCTTGGAATCCCATACTGGCCTAAAAAGAAAAGCATTACATGAGCCTGACTGCATCTGTCCCTTTTAGTTTATTAGCTTTCAGGACAAGAAGGGAAGTATTCCACCCCCAGTAATCCTCTAGGTGAGGCAAAACTATGAAGAGACCTTTTTTGATGAAGACACTAAGACTTTGAGTAAGAGTTATCTAACTTCACCTTAGGGTTAAAAAACCTGTGCTGGAAGGTGCTAAGTGGCACATGTGGTTCTGATACGCTTATATCCTCCCTTGCAGCAGGGTCTGTGGACTCAGCAGTTCAGAGAAGGGAACAGCTGAAGTACAGCAAAGCTTCTGGGGCTAGTTCAGCCACAATGGGGTCATGCTTCTGTGTGCTGGGAAACACTCACTGCTCACAGCAAGCGACAACTCTGCAGTGATGCGGGTCTATGGTTTTCCTCCATTACCCTTCTACAGTTCTACTTAAAAGTGGGCCAAATTTGCACCTTGAAAGTGAGTAGGGTGAAAGGATCTTTTTAAAAGCCTGAAGACACGATCCTCCCTCAAAAGCAGACCTCACCTGGGAAGACAGATTCAATGTACCAGGTCATGACTCCATACAGGAACGTATCAAACAACATCATGACGGCAGATGTGGTGATGCTAAAGCCATCCTCTTCCAATGGGCTCTCAAAGAAGTTGTCCCACTGAACACCAACACCCTGCTCTTCAAACAGTGCAAAGTACTCACAACCAAAACCAAAGGCTACCGGAGACAGCAGGCTCTGCAAATGGGAGGCATGAACATGCACTGAGTTTTTCACGCCTACTCTCCAACTAGGCAGGCTCAGTTCTAGTACAAGACTAAGGGACATTATCCCTACAAAAAGTCAAAATTCCCTTCTGCACTGTATTTGCAGAGGGAACACCAGATTTGATCTTGGTTCCAAGCAAGTCCTGAAACCTTTGCTAGACTTCCCTCCAGAATTGTTTGTTTCCTTATTTTCTTTCCCTGACTCTTTGGATTTTCATGAAAGGGAACAGGTCACCAAGAGCCACCTTCTCCAGACACATAAGAAGTGTTGTGCAGAGGAAAGGCAGCTGGTTCCTTCAGCCTGCATATCTGGTGATACAACATCACAGAATACAGAGACCAGTGCAGCTTAGTCCAGCTGCATTACTTCTACTACAAAAGCCAACAAAACCCTCCCAGCACCTTCTAGCAGGCTCAGTCAACCACTTCACCAAGGTCAGACCTGATAGCCTCTTACACTGAAAATTATCCTCCCATTGCCACTTCCCCCACCCTGTAACAGTGTCCAGCTAGAGAGCTGCTGAGCACCACACTGGTGGGGGGCCCATACGCAGGATTGCTTCATCAAGACTCACCGCAAAAATCTTGAGTGAGAAGCTGATATAGTCCTGCCAGGCAACACACAGCACGTAAGGCAGGTACAGTGTGAAATAGACAATGCCCCCACAGGCAGCTGCCAGGTTGGCCCTGGAGAACACAGTGCTGATGAGGAAGCACTGGAGGATGGTCACAACGCCGAAGATCGACAGGAAAACAAACACCACACTAGGGTCACTGTAAGGCAGCAGATTTCCCATCTGGCAGGAGAACAACAAGTGCATCAGGCTTTAAAAGGCTCTCCAAGGTAGCTTTATCATAAACAAGTCTGCAGGGCTGCTCAAGAAAAGCTGCAATTTTTACAACAGCTTTCCCAGAAGTGAGGCAGTACTAGAAGCATCTTTTCAGGAGCACTGAATCTACTACATCCCCTCCTGCTGTTTTTAGCCACTTGGTCCTGTTTTGTACCAGAATGCTGTTCCCAAAAGGTGACTGGTCAACACACACTAACTCCTCCCCAATGTATCAGTGCAGACCACAGTTTCACAGGCTCTCAAGGCTCTAGAGTCTGCTGCCACAAGGCAAACCAGACAACTCACCTTTAGGATCAGCACCAGCAGTCCTGCACTCATCAGGAGAGGGACCAGGCTGCTAATGAACCAGCTTAACCAAAGGATGCCATTGTCAAGTCCCATAATCCTCATCGTCTCTTTCAGCCGGGCTTCCTT
Source organism: Acropternis orthonyx (assembly GCA_035583155.1). Lineage (NCBI taxonomy): Eukaryota > Metazoa > Chordata > Aves > Passeriformes > Rhinocryptidae > Acropternis > Acropternis orthonyx. Next base: position 29,204,823 of record JAWWEU010000091.1, read on the forward strand.
CTCATACACAATGCCCTTAATTATCACAGCCACTGAATAGATCCAGGCCAGTGTCATGAAGAGAGGCATGGAGCGGCTCATGACACGCAAAAATCTAAGAAAGTGAAGGAAAAGGACCAGGAGAACAGAGTGAGAAACATCACAGCAACTGCAGGTACCACTCAACGGCTATTAGAGTATGGTGGCAGCTATACTGCTTGGCTGCACAAAGCAGCTGATGTGCAGAGCCTGACACAGGATCAAAGTCTAACCATGAGGTGAAGCTGATGGATTTAAAGCACATCACCAGTTAGGAGCGGGAGCCGGAGATACAACTGTCACTCAGTGGAAGAATGGATGCAAAGACCTGCCTTGCCTGGCTACTGCTCTCCACTGCCCTCTTTCCACTCTCCTGTGTGTCTACTTTTTTACCCAGTGCTATTTTTTTGGCAGCTGTGGGGATATGATCACACCTCAGGAATGTACTTTGTATGTCAAGTCCAGTACTGACAGTCCCTCTCCTGGGCAGGACTCTGCAAGTCATGACATATTCTAAATCCTTCATGTGGGTGCCCTAATTCCAGGGATTGGGAACACTGTGGAGATTGTTTCCTCACTAATAATAGGGACATAAACCATGCCTGAGGAGTGACAAAAGCCCATGCCTTCTAAGCTCCTACTCCTGGGAGGTTTTGAAGCAGTCTGCATACATACATGTCATCCACATAACATGGGTAGGGCATCTGCTGTACATAAACTCCTGTCTTCTTCTCTGTGCCTGTTTGCACCCTGATGATGGCCTGTTCCACCACATCCTGCAGGTAGGCAAAGCCTCCCCAGACATAGCGCATGTCCTCAAAGGGGTCAGCACGGGGACCAGGATCCCAGTACCTGCACCAAGGGAAAAAGACTTTTCCATTAGAAATCCTCATCACTGCATCCAGCCTAAGAAATTACTCATAAGGCAGGATGCCAGGGCTCACCCATCCTTGATCTTGTTGGTTCTTTCCACATTATCAATGTCCATACGTATCTTGTATTTCACATGTTGAGGGAGGTCTATGCTGTCAGGAGCTATTTCATTGAAGACTATGCCAGCCCAGAACCTCCTTTCATCCAGAAGCTCCAAGGACTTGTTTATAAGCCGGACTTCTGTGGCCACAGGCTCCAGTTTATCCAAGTTGACACACTAGACAGCAGCAGAATTGGAGGTATTTACCAGCTACATTACTAAACTCTACTTACATGTGGGATGGAGGAAAAAAGGTGAAGGCTGTAATGGTAATGTCACAAAACTGACTACTTTGCTGTGGCTTGTAGTAGCCCAGCAAGTTGCAAGAGATGTCAATTCTGCCTGCTTGATGGTCACCTATTAGTTAAATATATATCACTGAGAAATAGCCCAGCAGAGGTATTTTCTGTACAAGAAGGCAGTACTGCCTACAAGATCTCATCCAAGTATCAATTTCCATACACAGTCTTATTTCATCTTCTACCACTAAACCAGGTCTGATTCAAAGCCCCTAACCATCATGAAGAGACCTAAAAGGCCTCGGAACAGGTCCCTGACAGGCCATGGCCTATTTCTGTTTGCACTTATCTTCCAAGATCATCAGGCAGCAAGTAGAACTAATTGTGTTACTCAATGTCTTCCCCCAGTTTAAAGCAGTTGCTAGCTTCACCATGGTACCCAGCTAAACCCCAGACCAAAATATGAGATATTACACTGCCAGAGACAGCAGCAGCTCTCAATCACCCAGTAACATGAGGGCAGGAAACCACACACAGGGGCCAAAGCAAAACCTTCAAGAACAAGGCCTACAGCTAGGTTCCTACATCTATACTTAGGCACCTGAATAAATGACAATTTGCTCACATGCTGTGTACTTAGCCCCACTAATGCCTGGTTGTTACTGGAAAACGTACTGAGGAACAACTACCCTTTCCAGAACACCTCACTGCATGGGTGCAGATCAAGCTAATGCCCTCCCCCTGGTCCTTTCCCACACTAGCAGGATCTCACCTCCATAAAACGGGAGATGGTCTGGATAGCCCGGTCCGTCTCATTGAAGGCATCTACCCAGGTATACACAGAGTCATTTTCTGTCTCAAAGTTCTCTGGATGGTTTGCCAGGAAACGGGCAATGTCCTCCACTGTCCAGTTGGAAGCTGGCAAGTGCAGGTTCCAGAGGGCTTTGTCTTTCAGCAGCGTCTGCAGATATTTGGTTTTCAAAGGAGAAGCAATTATTAGAATTAACGTTAGACCTCCTCTCTCATAATGAAAACAAGTATTACCAGGGAAAACACCTGTTAAAATGGAGCAGGGAGAGGCCCCCTGTCATACTGAGAGAATCAGCACAGTGGGGTCCTTCCTCTCCCTCTCCCTTTGTGAAGGACATACCCTCCTCGGCATAGCAACACCATCGGGTGTGCTTTGTAGGCTGGTTGGTTGCCTCCATGTCCTGCCACCCCTCTTCCAAGGAGAGGGCAGCAGAGAGCCATGCACAGCTCTGCACCCTACAAATGCAAACCACGGAAGAGGGAGATGTGTGCTCAGCAGAAACTCATTCAGCTTATGCTGCTTGCCAACCTCTGCTCCTAGCTGGGATGGAATGGGACTGTGGCATGGCTCACTGTCACTGCACTGAGAAAAAATACCAGCACCAGAGGCCAGGTGATTTTCTTACATATTTTGCTATTGTGTCACCGTATTTTGCTATTGTGTCACTGGGGCTGGCTGAAGCAGTCCTGTACAGACATGATGTTCTGCCTTTGTTCTCCTGGCTGGGACAGTGCTTTTTTACTCCTGGTTTAACTGTTAGCTTTCTGAGGACAGGCTATTGTATGCACAACACCTTGCACAAGAGCAGTTCTAGGTAGAAGCACCCACCACTGAAGCAGAAACCAGTCCACTGGGCAGACAATATAAGGCAGAAAGGGAGCAATAATTGCAAAGGACATAGTTGAACTCAGGGAGATAAAAAACCCCAAAAAAGCCTGCACAGAACTGCAAAAATCCATATGGAATAAAAACAGGAAATGGATTTTCTACCCCAACAAAAAATGAAGTGGAGAGAGCTTCTCCATGCTCTGCTGTTACCAGCAAACCAGAAAGTAGTAGGTCACACAGTTACAAAAACAGCATTGCTAACTGGAAAAACAGAACAGATCAAGGTAGCAAAGGATAACATATAAAAAGGAAGTCCAAGCAAATTGGGATTTGATGTGCTGCACTCTCCTCTCAATTGGTTTCCCAAGGTTAGCTTGTGCCACCATCCCCAGCAGGAAGGACACCATGCCTGCAGGACAGTGGTTAGACTTATCTCGTTCAGTGCCAATGTAAAAGCTCCTTAACTCCAGGGGCACCTATAGTTAGTTCTTCCTGAAGTGAGCAGCCACATTAGCATCATGCTAGAACTGGCTGAGATGGGCAAGCAAAGCACATTCCTCTCCTTCAGCAGGAAGAAATATGCCACATAGATTGTACAACCTAGAAAGGTGAAAGGTAACCAGTCAGCACAGCAGCTTCAGTGGCTAACAACCAGCAAAGGACCTACTTCTAGAAAGGAGTCATAAACAGGCAACTCTATGTTTCAGCCTATCCACAGACTTGTTAAAGCTTGGAAAAACCTCTAAGTTCATTGAGTCCAAACGTTAACCCAGCACTGCCAAGCCCACCACTAAATTATATCGTCAAGTGCCACAGCCAAGCATCTTTTGAGCACTTCCAGGGATGGCGATTCCACCATCCAGGCAGTCTGTTCTGATACCAGACCAGCCTTTCAGTGAAGAAATTCTTCCTGGTATTTAATCTAAACCTTTCCTGGCACAACTTGAACACATTTTCTCTCCTTCTTACTACCTGGGAGAAGAAATCACCCTTCAACTGGCTACAGCCTTCTTTTAAGTAGTTGCAGAGAGCAATAAGGTCTCCCATGAACCTCCTTTTCTCCAGGATAAACAACCTCAGCTTCCTCAACTGTTCCTTGCAAGACTTGTGCTCCAGATCCTTCACCAGATCCCTTCTGAGGACACACTCCAGCATCTCCATGTCTTTCTTGCACTACGGAGCCCAGAACTGCACACAAGTATTCAAGGCACAAGTGACCCATGCTGCACCTCTAAACTGAATGGGATGCTGTCTGGGAGCTGCCCAGGCACTGACAGTGAAGTACTCTTGCTTGTGTGATCATCAACATTCGACAACAAAGCAACCCCTGTTACTACACCAATACAGATTACTGGGGAGATCAAGAATTAACTACCAGAGACAACAGGGTTAACAAGAAACACAGAATATGAAATCAGAAAGCCCAGGTTCCATTAAAAAAACAAACAAAAAACCCCCCAATATTCACTTTTCAGGGGACATGACTGCAGATTAAAGTTTTGGACCTTGACTTTCTGCCTGAACTCTGCAACAAACTGTTTCAGTTTACACTTAATGGCCAGAGTTCTCATCTCTGGTGCCATTAACTACAGCACTACCTTTCATAAAGCCATCAGAGGTACAGGAGTCTGACACTCTAGTATGTCATACTGATGGAGAAGTACAACAGGGCAAGTCATAGATGATTCAGCACGGCATTCCATTGCCGTAAAAAAGAGAGAATTTCAAGGCTTTTAAGTCCTGGGGAGGTCTCTATATACAAACAGCTGCACTATGATACCCACCCAGCTGCCTTGCAGAGACAGGTGGAAAAGGTACTCTGCAGTTGTCCTTCAGTTGCTCAAGCCCAGTTTTACATCACTGTACTTCCAAAGACATCAGCACAGGGTGCAAAGATGCACCCCCCAGAGCTGCACCTGAGGAACCATGGTGATGTATTCATAACACATTAGGGCAACACTGTGAATGAAACACTCCATTTTCCAACAGAGGCGGATTAGAAACAGATGTTAACCGTGCACTGCTCCTGTTTGCAGGAGACTGTTACATGAAGGAATGCCAAGCATAACGCAGGATTAGTACAATCACAATCTGTTTCGAGAAGAGGTCCCATCCATACTATTTATCTACCCAACTCAGCACTGAAGCACCATGAAGAACCATCTACAATAAACGCTTCAGCACTTATTGTAAAAAAAACAACAGTAGTGGCTCTACCAACGACAGCATACTGACCCGAATGAGATCCATTTCCTGACTACTTTCCATAAATGTCCAAATCTTTGGGCTTATCTCCTCCCACATTCCCCCAAGGTCACGAAACACACCCAGATCCTGGAACGTCCTGTTCACCTGTCACAAAGAGGAGAGGAAGGTTATTTCCAAAAGCTGGCAGAGACATACCATGGGCTGAGAGGGTCCATTGAGCCTTCAACAGTAAGCAAATGGGAGGTGAGAGACTAGGGAGGCTGTGCTTTTTCAGGCAATCCTTTCTAGGCTTGTGTTAGGGCCTAATTTAACTAGAGCATATCAGCTGCACAGCCAGAGGACATAGCTCATGCTACATTACCAGAGGACACGGCTAGAGTTACCTCAGACATGACCTTCCTTACAGCTGGTGTGTCTGGAGTGTACAAGATCTTCCCAATCAGCAAGGGTTTCAAAGCCCTCCAGATAATCCTGGAAAGTGGGCTGGATTCCAGATTCTTCATTAGCTCATTGCAGTAGGGTGCTGAGGAAGAGAGTAAATGAGTGAGTGCCTTAAGAGCACAGTGACAACTACAGAAGGCATATGCCACACTTGTGGGGGCTTCAAGGACAGTCAACTGAAAGGACAGCATTTTTCAGACACAGAACTCCTCTACTGCAAAACTCTGCAAAAAGCCCCTTTCAGGCCAAGTCTGCATGGTCTGCCCAGTGAACATGGAGCAGCCAGGTAGCTTCCATCATTAAGAGACCCAGTACTAGTTGTGCAATGCTCCCAGCAATGCTGCTGCATGGCACAAGCAAAATTTGTCCACAAAAGGACAGATTGCCAAAGGCTGCACACAACTGTGCTCTCTCTCTCCATGCAGGAAGTCCACTGCACAGCTTTCAGCAGCCTCTCTAGAAGGTCCTTGAGAATCTCTCCATGTTGGTATCTTTCCTGACCTTAAGGTCATATGCAGGACAATATGCACATGCCTTTCTGAAACAGAGTATGCTGTCCCTCAGGAGCATATGTTTTTTTCTGTGGAAGTTTGGGAAACACTACTGATGACAACCACAAAGTTGATGGGACCTTGGGCCATGCCAGGGTTACACTTACTTGTGGAGTTATCATAGAAGTTAATTACATCATCTTCAGTGCTGTTGCCTCCAAACAGTGCTTTGTAATTGTTGTCCTCATACCAGTTAAGGGATTTAATTTTGAGCCCTCCCCCTTCAGGATGGCCGCACACAATGCGTGACACAGCCTGGTAGATCTGTGTAGAGGAGTTTGAGGCATTCACATTCGTCAGGAACATCACCTCTTGCCTCATGTCACTCCAACTCTTCATGCTCAGCAACTGAAGGGGAAGGTGGTAGAAAAGAATGGAAAAAAGTATAGAACAGGATCAGCAAAAGGAGAACACCTTGCAATGCTCCTTCAAATCACACATCTGTTTTTGAAAAGATGAGAATGCCCTTGAATGCCCATCAAGGGTAAGGACCAAGGATAACATTCCCCTCACACTAGAGTGCAACAACGTACAGGAAGTCTTTTCTGCACAAGCACTTGGTATGTATCCTTGCCAAGTTCTTTGCTCTTGAGTTTTCTCCTCCAGTGCTTTGAGTGGTTCCTGCCCATCCTGTCCTCTCATGTGGAAGCTGCTTCTCCTCCTGGTTGCACAACACCTTACATTCCAGTGGAGTCCCCTCACAAGGACAGGTGGGGTGGGGTACATTGAGTCAGAAGAGGGATTAAAGACACCACACAAAGTGAGTTCAGCTCATGGGACACAGGCTGGATGAGCCACAGGCTACAGAAGTGTCACCTAGCACAATTCCACCAAGGTCAGCAAGCCTCCACTGACTTAAACCAGGCAGCCAGTTTGACCACCTAGATTGGTATCACTGATCCTTGCCCCAGAAACTCCCTGCCCTGTTGTCAATAACATTCCCAGAAAATCCTTGAAAACAAGCCCTGTTACAGCCTGGAGCTTGATTATACTGTAAGATGTGCACACAGTCAGCCACAGCAAGGAGGCATCTCCTGCTTACCTGACCTGGCACCAGGCTTGAGGTGACAACACACAGCCAGCCAGAAAAATTAGTACCTCCAGACTCATTTGTTTGGCATAAGCCAGACAATATGTCCGCAATGTGTCATGAACTATGGTTAGCTCCATTTGGTGTCATGTTTTAGGGTTGGTGGAATGTGGGTTTTTTTGTTTTTGTTCTTCATATGCCACACAACTTTATAGGCCTCTGTCATATCTTCAACTCACTTCTTTTCCAAGCTGACCAGACTCAGCCTATTCCCTCGTTCTTTGTGTGAAAGTCCTTCCATTTCTAAATGTCCTAACTGGCCTTCTCTGAACTGTTTTTCCAGTTCTGCCACCCTTTGTCCTAAGAGCAAGGGCTTAGATTCATGTTCCATATCAAACAGTTTCATACAATGCCATGGTAAAATGCTACAGCTGGTTCTTTCTCCCTTTTTAACTGTTTTTTAGCATTTTATCTGATCTCTTGACTGCTATGAAATCTCAGGCACCATTAACTTGGATGTTCTTACTATGCTGCCCGTAACAGCCACACACACTACTACTAAGGGCAAGTCGAGCTGTTGAGGCACCTATTTGTAACTGCTCATCAGCTGCGTTTTGGAAATAGCTTTAGATGTGGTGGTCCAACTGCCCTGTTTTCAGAGGCAGTAACAGAGTCAATCAATAACCATCCACCAATTTTGCTCACTGTGCATTGGTTCTGCCACCCTTGTTTAAAAAAAATGCAGATAACCCAAATCTAAGATAGCTGGCAAAACCAGCCAGCAATAATGCTGAAAGCAGCAGTGTGCTGGAACCATTCAATCCAGGATCACCCAAGGAAAGCACACTCGAGAGTCTCTGGTCTTACAGCGAGAAGCAAACCTGATCCTTTGTGTTCATCACTTTTCACAGTGTGCCAACATCTGGACAAAAATTCTTTATGCTAAACAACAGCTAATATGTGTCATCTACACAAGGAGCCTCTATTTTTAGCTGCCTAAAAACACATGACACACTGGTATGATGGAAGACAGCTGTGAGAACAGCTAAAGCCTGAGGATTCAATACATGTGTCCAGAGAGACTGGTTCAAGTGTACTTTCATTTCCTCACTGCTGCCTCTGTCTGCACCCACTGGTGCCACTCAATCTGGCTCCACAGGTTCAGGGTGACTGACATGACACTTTCATCATGGGACATGAATGAAAGAAGTGTCACACAGCCTTTGTTTGTTACACATGCTCATGTGGATTTTTGGTGTTCCTCCACCCAAAAGGTCAAGGCTGCATTTCAGGTGTGTTACAGTTTCAGTGTGCAATTCAAAGGGACCCACTGGGAACTTTTTGGTACCTTAAGTAAAACACTCATTTTTTTCTTAGCAAAAAGTCAACTCCTTTAGCTAAGTACCATAAACTCTCAAACGTGAGGAGTAAAGGTAGACAAATGGGAAGTGCAGCACTGTTAACCATCTTACAGAGGGAGTGCATTGGCAAATACATTTTTACACATAATTTTAAAACAGTTTGAGCAAGAAGCTTTGGTTCATCTTTGGCACCAGCAACTTTACAATTTACCTGCAGAGTTGCTCTTTTTACACCACTAGAAGCAAGTATCTCATGCATGAAGGTTTACTAAGCTATTTCTTCTCCCAGATATCAGACCTGACTCTGTGTTTCTTAATAGTTGCCCTTGCTTTTGGTGTTTAATCTGCCCTCACAGAGGTTCATTTGAAGAGCCCAGGGACACAGATTCAATCAATTCCCAACTCCAACACAAATATTTTGTTCAGACCATTTTCTAATTAAAATTCCCTGTTAGAAAGGCTTCTAGACATGCCACAAACAATAGTTCTCTCCACCTCCTCATGCTGCTGCCCTTTGAAAGAAGGGAGCAAGTCCCTCCTTTTCACACAGAAATCTGCCTGACAGACAATAAAAAGTAACTTTCGGTCAAGCCATCTGGAGCAGCTCATGTTGTACACAGAGCAGAAAGCTGCCTTTGTTTGCACAGCAATAGGGCAAAATAAAAGGTAGTCCTACCCTAAACAGCTGCCAAGCAAAAGGCACGTTACTGTAGGACGTTTTCGTCCACATCAGCAAACCGGGTATCACATGGTTTCAATTATTTTTATCCCAGACAAAGAAAAAGGCAAGCTGAAGTGACATAACAGGAAACAGCTGTAATCCAGCTCTGAAGGGCAGCCTGCCTGCTAGCAGCAAAAGCTCTGACATGGTCCTAACTGAAGCTGATCCTGGAATCACCTGAACTTCAATGTAAATGGGACTCAGTGGCAGGTTGTAGGACTCGGGGAAGGTTTCGTGCCAGGAATTGTTGGCTGGCATGGGGCAGGCTCCCGGCAGCTGCCTCTCCGTGGGAGTGAGGGGCATGCTAACCTGAAGTGACCCGCGCTTGTGCTTGCTCTCAGAGGTTACTGCCGTTCACTGCCGCTGAGCTCTTCTGCTCTGATGCAAAAGACAGTAGCAAAGGGAAGGAGGAGGCGGCAGCATTGTTTAGCTTAGATGGTTGTGATTTCTGCTCCGAGGAGAGAACGTTTTTGACTAATAGCAGCACTTCAAAGTCAGACTCAGGGGAAAAAAAAAAAACAAAACAAAAAAAAACCAGGATAAGTTTCTGGCTCAACACCCACTCCCCAGATTTGGACTTCTGACTCACTCTAAGGTTCGCAGGCCTTTTTCTTAATCCATCGTTTCACCTGCAAAAACAAGTACTTGCAGTCTTGAGAATATCAATTTGGCTCTGCAAATCACTGTTTATGTTTAGCATTGTGATGTCATTGTTTCCCAGTCTTGTGGGGCACTCCGCACAATCTCTGCCCCAAAAAGCTGGTTAGACAAAGCGGAAACAGTAGCCTATAGCTACTAATTTAGGTTAGAACAGCCACTACATCTCTTACACATGCCATACTGTCACCGTACCCAAAAACTCACAGATACAACCAAGTAATAATCCTGGCATGGTTGGCGACTGAGGGGGGGGGCGGGGGGAAAAAAAAAAGGGGGGGGGAAAAA
>JAWWEU010000091.1:29229245-29257924 GCA_035583155.1 Acropternis orthonyx
CCCCCAGCCAAGCAATAACTCTTCCACTTCTCTGTTTCCTCAGTGTTGTGCTGTTTTTGGGTTTGCCTAGGCTATTTTGTTTGTGGGTTTGGTTTGGACGTGTTTTTGCCACATAGAAGCAGGATTTTCTTGGTCAGGGACATTTCTATAGGCAATGTCAGGAAAGCAAAGCTGAACTACAGTGAGATTCCTTCTGGCCATGCAGGAATGACGGGGAGTAATAACAAAGAGCCTGCCATCTTACACAGCTGTAATTAACCAGTCCAGCACTAACAAAGCATTTATCCTCTGCCTTTTTTTGTCATGCTTAGTATTTTCAGACTTGCTCAGCATTAGAATTTGCTGAAAATCAGAGCTGCCATCCACAAAACGCCTACAAACATCTGAAGGAGCTTTCATCATCATTTGGAGGAAAACACAAAGGAAAGGAAACAGAACATAAAGTTACCAGAACTGTGGGACAATGTTTTGGCTTTCAGCCAGCTGATCACAAACCTATGCTCACCACCCAAGACCACACATGAAAGTTCCGCAAGACCAAGGAGCTAAATCCCAACACCATGGTCCCCCGGCTGCAGTGCCCTAAGCAAACAGTCACAGCCTTTCTTACCATGCATTTTCTCTCTCAGGTGGTCCTACTTCCAGAGCTTGTGGGTCAGTGTCTTATGCAATCCATCTCAGACATGCATGTCATAATGACTTGCACATGAAACCACAGAAAAGCCCTGAACACTGCAATGTCTAAATTCCCCCCCAGGATACCTCAAAAAGTCAAGAGTTAATACAGGTTTCCTCTTGAAAACATCCATTGCCCTCCAAGATGACTGCCTGACCACTAGGACCTAAGGAAATACAAGTGCACTACTTAAAAGAATTCCTCCAAAAATAGAAAACAAAAGAAACAGGCATGACTTCTAAAGGCTAACACCAAGCTTGCCCAATAATAAATCACTTTGAGTGGAGGAACACAATTTACCACCACGAGCTTACTACTGCAGCATTTTCCTGCCATAGAAGTTCAGACACACTATCAAGTTACTAAAAAAACGTGAGGAAAAACATGTCAGCTCAAATATGTTTTAACTCATGTGTCGCCTCATGCTTGAGTATGGCCAAGAGTCAGCCATTGCAAGCCAGTGGGCAGAGAACAATGCAGCATCCAGGCAGCACATCAGAGAATAGTCTCTCCATATACTTTCTAACACAGATATGCAGGTTCTCCTTCCCTCTTGTCTTCATCTTCAACAGAAAACCAAAGGAGCTGCAGTCCTGCAGGCTTCCCTCACCACCACCACCACCACAGGGTATGGTCTCCTGGCTGAAACCACAGGTCCCAGCAAGCAAGCCAAACCCCAGGCACAAATGTGGAGATGAACTTCAGGTCAGACTGAGCAAACACTCCAAGACTGTCAAATCTGATGTGAACCACCTGGCTTATTCAGTGATGGGATAAAAGTCTGCAGAAGTAAAACTGAAACAACTTTTCCTCATGGCAGACTACTTCTACAGTTTCAGTCCTGACACCAAGGGAACAACAGCGCAACAACAGAGAACACAGAGACTTTCCTTATAAATCATGTAAATAACCTCCAATGCCAGCAGGTCTGGCAGGGATGAAACGCTTTTGTTCTAACTAGTTTGGGTACAATATGGCAACACTACATGTTGCAAAGACAGTCCTCATTCCTGTAAAACAAGCAGAAGAGAGGTCCACATCCCATGCAGGACAGGGAGAAAGATCCTCATACAATCACATACAGAAGCTTCCAGCAGAAATGAGAGCTCTCAGACCTGAAGGTCTTGTGCCTTAACGACAAAACCTTCCTTCCTCCCTGAAATCACCTGTCAGGATTATACAAACAACCACACGTGGCAGCATTTCACAGCTACTGTCGTCATGAAAGGCACAGCTGTTTCATTTCCACACAGTTCAAACAAATCTTGCGGGCTCCATTCTGGGCATCAAAACTAGAAACTCTTGGATTTTCAGATTGAAGGGCATCTCCTACAGGACTGTTAACGCTGTTATACATATTTTTAAGATTTACCTTTTTATGACAACCTACTTTTTTCCAGTACCTTCATTCCTGAGCACAATGTTAGGCCAGTCAGTCCTTGCTTGAGAATCAAAACTTTGTGACAATAGAAAAAAATTCAACAAAAAAACCCTACTCAGGGTGCTCAAGATAATTCACATGAATTAGTGAAGAAAAACAACCTTCATGGTTGCTGTATTATTGATTACATTGAACATCAAAACAGAAATGTGCATTATAAAAAAAAAAAAAGCAAGTCAGTGCTATATGAGGTCTCTGTTCCACACAGACCAGAACTGAAGCACTGATTGTGCAGTGCATTATAAAAAAAAAAAAGCAAGTCAGCGCTATATGAGGTCTCTGTTCCACACAGACCAGAACTGAAGCACTGATTGTGCAGTGAACAAAGCATCTGTGGTCCAAAAGCCACAGGTTTTTAGTGCCCTCATTCCAGAAACACATCCCCAGTTACTTTCACAAGCTCAAAAGATGGCTCAAAGAGCAACAGAAACCATAGCTATGAACTAGTTTTAATTTGCTGTTCTTACTAAAAGTATGACCATACAGGTCACACAGTAAGCAGTGATAATTTCCAACAATACTGGGAAAACCCATAGACAAGAACAATAGTGTCTAAGGGCAGGTTACAGAACAAGACTTTTCTCCTCAAACGTCTCTCCATTCTTTCCTGCTTCACTTGAAAGTACAGTGAGCCCATACCTTCCTCCAGAAACTTAATGTCACAGTGTCTTTTAAAATTAAACAATAGGGTTGAAAAACAAAACTCCACGGAAATTGTGCCTACGTTTTTCATATCCTGAACATGGCCTTCTAAAAATAAAAGGCATGCAAGTGGTATTTCAACATATCTCAATCCATTGTAGAGTACAAAGCTCACCAGGTCTGACTTTCATTTGTGGGGTTTCTGTCCAAGGAGTTTGCACCCATAGTCTACAATATGCCAGATTTTCAGACAGTTTAAAGCTAACAGGCTCAGTGAAAACACTATGACAGCCAAATCTCCTTCCCAGCTTCATGTATCTTGACTCCCTGCAAAGAACTGGGTGAAGGAAAAGGGAAAAGAGACTTCAATCCCTAAGTTAGTTCAACAGCTAAGAGGAAAGCAGGGCAGTGTGTCTGATCTACAAACACAACAATTTATTATCAGGGGATTTCACTCTCTACTGATGGGACAAATCAAGGCTAAAAAAAATTACGTTATTTTCTTTATATTCATTGCAGTTGTATAACTTGCTAGCCTTTGGCTAAGTCAGTATTCATCATAGCCAAGTATTAAGGCAACAGAGAAGCTGGAGTTAAATTCCAACCCTTACTTCTCACCACAGAGACGGATCATAGAGCAACCCAATAATGTGCAGAACATGAAAAAGACTTCAAGGAAACAGCTTAAGTATATTCATTCTATTGCTTTAAGAAGCAAATCCTGAGCAGAGCTCTGAATCACATGGTATTACAAATAGCTGAAAATTCTCCTGCTTATTTTCACAAAGTAAGGACAAACTGCAAAGTTCTCAGCCTCTGAACTGGCTTGTCAGTCACAGAGATGACAGACCACAAATGTGACCAGATACAATACTTCATTATTGCAACAAGATTATTTTCAAGAGTGGTAAACAGAACACATTGAGGGATAGTACAGGCTGCAGAGAAGGTCCTCTAAAGGTCAAATTTGCCTCAGGGCAAAATGGGTCCTTGTAAAGAGGCAGAAAGTGAAGTTTTGCTGTTAGGATTGGATTTTCATTGCACTAGGAATACTGTGCCCTAAATAATAAGCAGCTTTTAGATGTTTCAAAACATCAACTCAAACAGTAAAATACATTAAAAAAAAACCCTAAAACAACAGACAGACTGAAAAACAAATACCATGGTCACATCCAGCCCAATACTTCTATTCTAATGACAAGCGCAGGTGTAAGCATACAAAGAATGGCATTATGCTACTAAAAAAGCATAGAACTAAGCAGAAGTTGAAAGAATAAGCTGTGACCGAGGAGGACCCTGTCCAGAACTCCTTGCACTTGAGCAAGTGACCTAAAATTGAGTGGAAATTCAAGCATTAAGAAAAAAACAGGGCTGGACATTTTAATCAAATGACAATTACTAATAGCCAGCTTTTAAGAACACTTCTGCTATGTGAGCGTGCATCTGGGAGACTACTGGTTCAAATGTAAACAGAAGACACTTTTATCAGACCCATTCTGAATTCCCAAGTAGGCAGAACCAACCCAGCAGTATCCTTCTACTTGAAACTTATCCCAGCACCAGCTACGCAGTTGGGAGAGCTACCCCCCATGAAACTGGCACGGGTAATAATGAGCCTTAAGCTAAACGGCAGTCAGAGTTGCCCCAGACCAAGGTGCCCTGACCGTCCTGTACTTGTATTTGCTCCTCCTTACACAGAAAGGTTAACAAGAAGAGCAAAAGCCATCCCCCTCCTTTGAGTGTGAAGACTGACCCTGCCACGTATCCCTTCCTCTCACGTGCCACAGATTCGGAGAACCTGACTCACATCTGAAATTTCTAAAGTTTAACAAGGTATCAACTCTGTAGTGAACAGACCATAGTGGTTCTTGCTTTTCCTGTGTTCAGGAAGACCTGTCACTTCCAGATTTAGTCCCAAGTCCTATTGCTCCTCATCCAGCACACTACAACAGAAGTCACCTCCAGAACAAAGAGTCAAACCAATCAAAAATTGCTAAATATTAACAACAATAGGCAAGTAATTATAGTGCAATTAGTTTAACCAGAAACACTGTTTACTTCCACTGAAAATAAATCTAAATTATTTCAACTTCCCATGATTGCTTCCTACATTTCAATTTAGCTGGTCACTGCAAAGTTACCCTTAGGGATAGTAATTTGGGTTTTCTTTTGAGTCTCAAGCCCAGTGGAAAGGAAACAATCCTCAAGCTTCAGCACTAAAAGATCATGTTTTCTCTGCCTAGTTTAGGGCAACCTTTGCAACCATTCAAACTCTTCACTACTATAAAACAGACTGTTGAGCACCAGCACTTCAAAAATAAAGAACTTTTTCAGTCTTTGGGAGAGACTGAAAAAACAGATACTTAACAGATAAGGATTGCCCAAATTCACATAATGGCTTGGCTGGAGATCATGCCTCTTTATATCCCAAGTGTGACGCTATGGTGCTGTTCACATCAGGATGCTCCCAACAGACCCTGTTCTAAAGTACCATTTTGGTGGGTAGGCAGCAGCTGCTCCTTTCCTAAGGAGCTGGCTGGCACAAGTCAGAACAAGCACTCAGACTTCAGGTGTTGCTGTCTTTGCAGTAAATTGTCTTTGTCCCATCAGCAAATCTCTTTCTGGCACATGTGTATGCTCAGTCAGCCTCAGAAATGGTCCAGTTATGTCTCAGCTACAATTACTAAAATAGATTGAGAACTGCAAGGAAAGGACCTCCTGAGATACAACAGTTTATGCTTATTAAATTCTGACTGTCTGTGGTCACACAAATCTTCTGACAATGTCTAGCAAAAGTACATCTAAACACTAACTGAGGTAGTATGTCCCTCAAAAAGCTATGTTTAGAAGAACAGAAAGGTTCAGGGAGGGGAAGAAACCAACCACAAAACATCAAAACTCACAGGCAAGGATCTTGTCTTAAAAGGCTCTTAAAAGTGTCTTTTATTGCACTATCCTTAAAACTAAAGCTAAATTAGAAAGGGAAGGAAACTCTGGCTCTTTACAGAGGATGTGTGTCACAGGCCAGCCTGAATCTCCTCCACATATAGCACAAAACAGTGCTCCCAGATGAGCATTAAAAAAAAATCTAGGGCAAGATCTTCAACTAATACACAAGCTACATTCCACTACATTTTCAGAGCTACACCGATTTTTCATCAGCTGAGGATTTGATGCCACACAGAGCTAAGCAATATGCAGTTTTTATAAACTCAGTTAATTATTAACACTTAGTAAATACATAAGGATGTGCATTTTCTTTTAATTCCGCAGCTGTTGCAATTATTTTCAAAGGATTTTTCCACAATTTTGGAAACAAAATATATGCAAAGCATAAACATAAAAATTGTAAAGTGAACTAAAGTGTATCTCAAACAAAACACAACCACTACTCAATAGAACACAGCAACACCAAAAAAACATGGGGTTGGAAGTGACAAATTACTGCAGTTTGCTAAAGCTGCAAGAAAATTCAGCAACAGGTGGTAGAATATTTTGTTTTATTTTAGCCAGGATCGTGGTATTAACACTCACTTATTTAATGACCAAAAAATATTTAAACAGAGCAATGTCTATTTCCCATAAAAAAGACTGCCCACAAAAACTGTCTTACACAGATTTTCAAAAAATTCAGTTAAGTAGCAGTCCATCTTCTTGCCTGTGTAAAAATGAACTTGATTCAGCATCAACAATATTTCAGACTCATCACCTTTTATTGCATCCTGACTACTTCGAAAACTGCCACAGCCTACTGTGTTTCAGAATGAGGGCTCCAGTTCCTTAGTAGCTGTTTATTTAGCTCACAGGAATGCTGTAAAAATTAGGTAACAAGTGTTTGTAATGCATGCTGAAGATAAATCTATTAGTACTAAAGACAGCTCCAAAGCTGAATATTAACTTGAGAGAGATGGGAGGTCAGATCCAGATTATGCACTCTGGCCTCAGTACCAATCAGACACAGAAGTGGACAGAACTTTTTCCAAATGGGACAATTTCATGATTACCGCTCTCATGAGAGCTCAGGCCCATGGACATCTATCTCCTGAGCAAGCTGAACTTTTCACCAGATAAGTGTTACACATTTCCTAGGGGACTACTAACACCAAGCTCAATGTGAAGTCTCTACCCTGCTGTCTTCACCCACTTCAGACTGTAACTTAGATAAAACCACATGCAGTCTTCCACAAATCAGGCAATTTACTGAGATTTTGAGATTACCAGTTAATGAGAACAAATCCAGAAATTTCATCAGAGTGGAAAGCATAGAAAATAAATGTAAATTCAAGTTAACACAGCATAAGTTTTGGCAACATAATCCTGGTATTAGCAAACTGTACTAACAAAACTGCATAGAAAAAGAGGAAGATAATAGCCAAGTGTGAAAGGTGTAATTGTTCACTTAACACTCTCCATTTTATTTGCTGGTTTAAAATAAAAAGTCAGTATTGACAGATCAGACTAAAGACTAAAGAAAGCACCCAGAACTTTTTAATACTGTCCCACTTCTGCAGCACTTACTAATATTAATTACTGACAAGCACAGTAGGCAATTTTTTATCATTATGTCTTTATCTAGACAAGTTACCAGCAAGATAAAGATGGTGCCTTTAAGGTATGGCAATTTGGTTTCTGATGGAATAACTCTGTTGTTAATTGTAGTTACGGGCACTGCTGACTTCCTTACATGCAGTCAAACCATTAGCTGGCACCATTAGCAGGTCCTACAGTGCAGCCTTATGCTGACCAGCTTGCAATTCTCCTTGTGTGTTTTTAACAGGGTTCACACAGTCTTCTGCGATTCTCAGAAGTGTTTTTCTCAAGCTCCTGTCAACTGATATAGTGCACACACTACAGACAGCAAGGCCAGACATAACACTGAATGGGGTTTTTTCAATTCCCTGTTCAAAGAGATTTCAGTTTTGCCCTCTCATATCCTTACACACCTACATAGAATCCAAGCTGGTGTAATTCTAAACTCACATCTAAAGTATCTCAGCAGCAAGGAAGCTTCGACCAAAAGCAGGCACTAAAGCCCAGTTCTAGAGAGGACAGCAATACGCATTATGCTGTATGTGTTTGCCCATCTCAACCTCTAAGCAAAGTAAGGTAGTAACAAACTGTTCATGAACAGTCCCATGGGAAACAATTACGATTCTCCTGGGAACAGATTTAATGCTACAGCAGACCTTTGTACCTTAACATCTATCATGATAATTTTTTTAGTTTAATCTCGTCTTTGGCTTCAAAATACTAAGGAAAGAAGACACAGGCTCTGTTGAAAGTGGTAACAGCATATGCAGTTACATTAGTTATGGCATGGTATTTTCTGAATTATGCAAATATCATGCCACCTCATTAATTAAAAGCTACATACGTAACTGCCCACCAAAAAATGTGGGATCAACACTGCCCTAAGTAGTATTTTCTATCTTTGCATATGTCTTGACTGTCAGTCTCCCAGTTTCAGTTTAGAACAAAACAAAACAAAAAAAAAAAGGACCCATTGGATTCACACAGTGACTTTGTCCACTACCTAGAATAAGCAACTAAGAGTATCCTTCCAGTAATGGTTTAAAAAGGTTTTCTCCAGGTCTGCAGTTGCCTACAAAACTTTCATTTACTTAAAAAAAATAAAACCTAAGGACATGTTGCCTGTTCAGCAACCCAGAGATCTGAAGAAAGTGAATCAGGCAAATGTGGGAACACTGCCATGTGTACCTGAATCTCTTGCCCAACCAACATGGCACACTACAAAACCCTTTGTGCAATTCAAGTACTCAGTATTGTCTGTTTGTTCCACTTGCTCATCACAACAGGCTACATCGGACCAGAAAGCACAGTGATTCTCACACAGTCCCAGGATCCCTTTCCTGGCTGGATGCTTATGGCTGGAAGGAGGCAGCAGCTAGGAATGCCCTGGGGAGTTCTGCTGAGGACTAATGAAAAATAACTGCTTCTGAAAACACAAAGGGGTAAAGTAGCCTTCCTACCTGCCCCTGTGACTCAAGATCTGATATTATAGGGCAGCATTTTTGGCAATGTTTTTTCCCCTGGCCTAAAGGAAAGGAAAGGATGTGTATGCCACTATGGACACAGTATTAGAGAACCCTGTTGTATATTTATGTGCAACAACAAGAATGCCACCCTGCCACACTTGGTGTTTGAAGGTGTTTCTGGGGGCGAAGGCCACCTGGACATACAGTTTGCTAGTCCTCATTCTAACCTTGGTGGTTTTAGCTAGGATTCTTCCCAAGGGAAGTCAGGGAGGAAACCAGTTTAATTAGGGAGGCGTAGGCAGGTGTAAGAATCAATCTGAATGTTTAACTTGAGGGCGTGGGGTCAATTTTGATAGGGAGAAGACACTAAGGAGGGAGTAAGCCATCACCTTAATGTCACCCAGCACATGATGTACAACATCCTGTTTCCCTGAGCACCCTGTAATCATACAGCAGGACACAGCCACCAGAAAACCTTCTCCCAAGGCTACTCTTTAGCCCAAGCCCTCTATCATCCTTTACCTGTTAAATGAAAGAAGCACCAGTACTACTGACCAGACAGGCTGCAAACTCCTTCAGTCTCAACATCTGTCTGTGCAGCAAGGTGCAACATCAGCAGAGAATGCCACCCAGTTAATGTTTCTCCTCCACCATGAGCAATACTAATCCAGTAAACAACTGAGACAGGCAGGGCACCTGTGGAATAATAACCATAGGTCTGATGCAATTTCTTAGGCGACGTTTGTTTCCCTCTGACTATTTCATTGCTTCATTTTTGTTTAGATGGGTTGGTTTCAAAAAACATAGAAACATTCCCTTTGAGATCACTGAAAACTAAGAGCAATGAAGTAAATACCAGGCAGACTGGTTTATATGTGCCACTGTTAGCAACAGCCAGAGAAGGTGGCTTTATTTATACTGGTTATTACCCTGTGGCACTGCAAAACAAAGTGTTTGGGAGTCCTGTAGACAGAATGAAGAAATAGAGAATGTCCCTCAGACTCAACAGCAAGCTATACCTCTGCCTTTCAAAACAGAAGCAAAGCTTCTTTCTTTCAAACACTTTATCTGCTAAAAGGGCACTGAGGCCAATTGTAAATTCAGTGCCTGCAAGCAGTGATCCAAACCTACTCCAGTTGGCAATCCCAGCAGCCATGTCATGCTCTTGGAAGTGCCATCACTAAGGTCTTTGACTCTCTGTTCTGATTTGCACTCTGCCTTATCACGAGTGTTAAAGACCTTGGTGACATTGCTGAACAAAGATGTAACAAGTTCTGGGACAGAGAGAGCACCTGGCACCTGCCTGCAAAATTGATTACGTCAACGTATGTGTGTGCCTGCACGTAGATTTCACTGCTCAAGGCTTGCTCAAAGCGGCCATGTAACAACAGTGCCCACAGAGCATGACAGCTGCCTGTGCTGAACTTCCTCACACCATTGGGTAGTACTTTATCCTGGCCAAAAAAGGTGCTACATGAAGCAGCAGTGCACTGTTCCCTACTGATAACACCTTCCCCTCCCTCCACCCGAGAGGTCTTCTCTGCTGTTCCTCCTCAAACTCCTGCACAAACAGCCCTGTTATGAGAGATTACCTCCGACCTCATCAAGAAGTGCCTAAGATACAAAACCTGTTGGCATGAGTGCATAGCATGGCCTGAAAAAAATACTGGTCTTTAACAAAGACACTGACTTGTACATCCTTGTGCAAGCAACCTGCTGTGTTAAATAATCTCCCTTCCCCTGGGTTCAGCACATGTCTCATTTCAGATCAGATAACTCTAAGAGTCACATCTTGAACATTAGTTTGTGAGAGTTGTTTGAAAGAAGATTCAAGTGAAAGGCCTGGCACATGTTCTCTAAACCAATTCAGACTTCAGAAGCCAAATACAGACATGTATATTCTGCATGACTAGCATTAGAAAAAAAATCTATACCACAGTTCCAGTTTATATACCAGCAATGGAAGATCACCACCTGGAAACCTGTTTCAAAATCATCAGGCACTAGTGAGAAGCGTGTGTGAGGCGATGAGGGAGAGCTGCAGTAACTCCAACAGAGCCCACGTCACACAGCAGGGAGCACAGAGTCCATCCCACAGGAGAAGCTGTAAAGCTGCACCTGTCAGCACCACCAATTCATATAGCTTCAGGTCCAGGCCAGAGGTAGAACAGGGAGGGTGTTATATATTTTCAATTTGGTTCATCCGGTAACTAGTCCTCCGGCTGACTGGGGAAACAACAGTATAAAGATGGTACTTTGAGCTTTCAGGGTGTGCTTGCATCTGAGATCCACTCCAGCTGCCTTCCCAGACCCCCTGGAGTAGAGAGGATTTGCATCTCTCACAGCACATTGTGAAGGGGAACTGAAGGGTTGACCTTCCTTGCACATGAATCTAAGCATTGCTAAGTACAAATACAAAGATTAGAGGATGCAGTTGCATGCATTCTGTCAGAGAACATAGCAGGAGTGGGCAGCAGGGACCCCCAGACTGGAGGTTTTGTAAATGAGCATAAGGAGGACAAACAGGCTTTGTTCTCCAAAAGCTTTACCAACAATGGGCATTCTGTCATTCTAATGGTACAGAGGTTTGATTTTTTGATTACACATTTGAAATATTTTATTATAGAAATATCATCTGTGATGACTCAGTCTGAGGCTTGGTTTTACAGTCAGTACTCTTAGTCTTTACAGTAT
This sequence comes from Acropternis orthonyx, assembly GCA_035583155.1. Taxonomy (NCBI): domain Eukaryota; kingdom Metazoa; phylum Chordata; class Aves; order Passeriformes; family Rhinocryptidae; genus Acropternis; species Acropternis orthonyx. The sequence continues at coordinate 29,240,695 of JAWWEU010000091.1, forward strand.
AGAGAAGCATGAGCCTTCTGACTTTCAACTTGTACAATATTCTGTATGTAAAATGCTTCTTGAAATCACTCCTCCTCTCCCGACCTTACCAGCAAGGAGAGGTTCAGCTTATGGCTTTTACAGTTTTCTGTAAATGTCTATGTCTGATGCTCACTGCATGTTTCATTACAAAACAGCAGTATCTACTCTCTGAAGAGTTAACTTGCAGATACTACTACAAGCACAAAGTGTAAAATCCACTAACAACGGCACCTGTCATTCTGATGGAGAGAGCTTGTTCCCACAATATGACCAAATCAAATCAAGTGTTTGAAGACATCAATGAAAACGGTATTAAACTTCTCCTGGGCAAACAGTCATCTCAGCTCATTTTGGTTGTGTTCATTATGTATCCATCTCTGCACAAAGGGCTCATTCTGCATCCTCTCCCCCCTGAAGCTGCTGCAGACACAGGTAAAAGCAGGAGAATGCCACTTGCCAGTTCTCTCAGCAAAAACAGAGAAGGCCTGCTGACACAGGTATTAAGCTCAGAAAGAAAGTGAGTCCCTTACAAAGTATCAACTAGTGTTCAGTCAGTAGACCACAGTATTATCTGCAGATTTGATCATATCAGGAGAGAGGAGGGTAAATATCCAAGACAAATACCCTGCACAGTTCATGTCTGTCAATACATCCAATGCTTATCTGCCAACCACTAACAAAATACACATTATTTCAAAGTGATCAGCAATGTACTGAGCAACATAGGAAACAACGTAAAAACACCACTTCTGCTTTAAGTGTGCTAAGCACTTAAAACATCAATATCAGGTCAGATTTTTCTTCCTGCAGCCTGCCTGAGACATGCTCAAATTAAGAGAGCTAGGAGGAACTACAGTTGTAAAAGCAAGGCCAAATTTCACAAAGCACTAAAATACCACCTACATTCAAAGAGCTCCATGTGTCTGGAAAAAGGCTGTATGTGAAGACAATCTGTGGCTGTACTCCCTCCTCTGTTTTCCTGTTGCATTTCCTTCTAAACCACTACTTTCCATCACTTTCAAGAGATACACACAGCACTAACACAGCAGCCAAGATAAATAATCTTTTAGAGAAAAATATCCCAGAAAACTTTTATGAATTGCCATGTCAGAGTCCTGACAATGATGCGCAACAAGCACCCTGCCACATTTTCCAAGGCTGGGCAGAGTTCATGTCCCACCTCTGCTGCAAGTTTTTGATACGATCTCACCCTGATCACTCACTTGTTGGCATGGGACAGGAACAAACACTAGATTTTCTCACACAGTCTAAAAGTGGGAGGATTCTAATTTTGCCACAGTCAATAGGGCTGTGCAAGTTCCCAAGACAAATAATTTTCTTCTGTACCCTGCCATTCAAAATCCTTCCAGACAATAGCACAGAATGAACTATACTACACCCAACAGTCATATAGAAACAAAACAAAAAAAAGCCCTTCAAAACAAAACACAAGAAGGGAAGTTGATACTTCATTGTCAGATAATAACCAGCTTTGAGTTTGTAAACTGGAGGCCAATATCAGCTTTTCCTCATCTGTGTTCTTCCAGCACACTTCCCTCTGGAGCATAGCGGTTAGAACACTAAACTGTAAGCCACTCTGCTCACTGCTTTACAAAACACCAAAATAACTAGTGCTTTCCAAAAAGACACACTACTTGGACTTCTTTCAGAAAGTCAGCATTTTGACTAACTTTAGTGGGTTGAGGATTTTTATTTCATATCCAGAACAGCTGCTGTTCTTGCCATTGCACACCATTCCTTTTCTCTTCTACCAAAAAAGTTAAGGAGCATACAAAGCTCTGACACAGTAGAAGCTTAAGGTACACTTCTACAGGATTGGAAGGGGTTTGATGAGCTGCAAGTTACAATCACACACATTCCTGTTACGATATATTTTTGAAATTTATACACATGAAGAATTAACCATACCAGAAATGCCAGATGTAGGCAGTTCATTCTACCATGTTCTCACCTAAGCCAGAGGAGTTTCCCAACTTGCGTAGTTTTCCCAGGACCTTCTGGACATCCTTTATACTTGTGTCCTGTTGGCTGTACAACAGTAACCTTTTGGCATCTGAGAACAGGCGGGAAACACTGGGGATGGGAAAAAAGAAAACCACCCAGCAGTCATCAGCTGTGTGAGCCAGCATCCACAGATACAGTTTTAGATACCCATTCCAAATCTTAGTCTTTTTCAGTTATCCATCCAGGACAAAAAACCCTTTCTTCAGTGGGACAATCCGAGGAGTCTAATAAAATATGTCCACTAATGGAAGGTCAAACTTATTCACACTCTGAACATCCATGCATTTGAAAGCATTTTTAAGACTGGGCCACAGAGGGACTCTTGCTGCCTGTAAATTGCTTTTTCTTAGAGCACAACAATTTAAGTATGAACTTGCTCCTTTCAAATGCCGCTCCAGGTTGCAGACACAATACACTCTGCATCAAGCCTAACTCACCTGACAGTATGAATGCAGCAAGTAAGGCAAGGTATAGAGCCATAAATTGTGCTTCACAATAGCCAGTAATAAATGACAAATGCCAGAGAATGTCCCTCAGACCTCTTCTTGAACTGTTTCTTACTCTGCATTGTTCAGAGGTTCAGAGCAAGACACGCTCTGAAAAAAAAGCATCTTAAAAAGCCATGCCTTCTCATGGGCCAAATTCTGACCTCAGGTAAGAGAACAGACTCAAGTCCTCACTCAGGCAGAGCTTTTCATTCACCAAGAACTTCAACTGCTTGGACTTGAGGATACTGAACAACTACCAGCTATCTGCTAGCCCCTCTCAACTTGGTAGCTCAAGAATTTGCTACTTCAGTGGTGGTAGAAACTGCAAAGTCCTCGATAGTGTAAGGTTTCACAACTAGCTAGTGACTTCCAAATAGCCCTGTTCCCCCAAGAACAGAGATGAGGCAAAAGCAGAGAGACTCACATGGAGGCATTGAAGTTTCCAACAATACCAGGGGATTCCCCAGGAGTTGGGTAGCGGAAACAAGGGTTGTTGGCATTGCAGATGATGCCCTGTATCCATGGCAAGGTTCCTGCTGAAGGCATAGCTTTATTTGGAAAATGACCTAGAATGCAAACACAGGAGTTAGTGAACAGAAACACATGATACAAGATTCTACTACACAGCATTGTATTTGAAGGGCAATGCTAACCCTGTGCTGGTTATTGTCCCCAAGTGCTTATGAGAGAACAGAACAGCCAATGCTAGGAAGGGCTGAGCTCATGTTAGGTTCTCCACACGGCTCTAGCCTCAAGTGAAAAACAAAACCTTGTTGAACCTGAAGGAGAAGCTCTTTGGCCATGCTGATGGGAATATAGTACTGCTTGCTGATTAAAGCCCAACAGCAGGCAACTCCAAAGCTTGGCACTGGTGAGCACATGCACATACACATGCTTTCAAACCCGTCATGCTGCTCTGGATTTGTAGCCTTAACTAACACAAGGATTTGGCTTGGGGTCACAGGGACAGCGCTGATCAGGGTCTGGATTCTGAAGATCCGTATTTTTTTTCAGTCCTTTGAGTTTTCAGAATCTGCTCACCCCAATTACACACACTGTAAAGACCAAACAAAGGGTCAGCAATTGTGAGTGGGTGCCTACATTGCTTCCCTGAGGTATGTCCCATATTGTCTGACTTTCAAACACTCTTAAAACTTTAGAGGTCCTAAATCATTTAGCCAGATGACTGCCATATTTCAAGTCTTTTTGTTGAAGTCTGGATATTTCTACTAAACAAGGACTAGAGTTGTAGGCCAGCATTTATAATCTGTTTAAGCACAAAGCAGTAACATACTACTCATGCCAGATCTCCAGCAGTATGACACTCAGGTACCTGTTAATCCCTGACCCTTCAATGAAGGGGAAGAAAGGCTTTCCTTGTATAATCCTGCACCTTAGATGGCTGCGTGGCTACCTTCTGCAACAATCTCACTGCCTCCCCGCACATGAGGGAAGGGAACCTGGAGAAAGCTTATGCCCCTTCCTCAGTATCTCAAAGCTCAAGATTTTGATGATGAGATGCACATTCTCCACTCTGGTGTGCAACCCGTGCTCCCACAGTGCCTCAATCACTCAGGGTGTTGGCTCCCTGCCTCCACAGCCTCAATGGAGGTATGAAAGCCCCAGGAGGAAGAAATATCAAAACTGCTGAATTACAGTAAGGTTGGTTAATGTATGTGGCTGAAGGAAGACGGGAATGTTATCAGCCCTCCCTGGAAAAAGCCAAGGACTCTGCCCAGAAGAAAGATGAAAGAACAAAAGGTTTGGGTTTTTTCCAGTACCCACAGAGCTCTTGTTCATAGTTGTCTGTTTAAAATAGAGGAGCTATTTACTTGAGCTCTCTGGCTTTTGTTTCATTTTACTTTTTTGTTCTTCTTAGCTGAGGGGCTTTGGGGATGGGAAGGAGTAGAAAAATGCTAAGACTTTCAGATTCTTTTTGTAAAATTTCCCAGAGAATCACCTTCTCTCTCCTCCATGTCTTTCCTTTTACATGATTATGAACTCCAAGAAACTATTAAGAACAATATGGAAAGAGAAATGGTACAAAAGAGTTTACAGTAACTTTTCACACACAGTGATGCATGTGACAGCAGCTTCTCCAAGAGTAAAGCAGGAATCTACCAGTTTTAAATCTCATTAATTACATAGAAAACACAGTGCAATAGCCCACCATTTCCAGTTACATTGCTGCAAACATCTAGCTTTTCAGTAGAGATGAAAACTCCCTTGCTGCCAGCTTCCCCCCACCCCCCAATAAAGTGCATTTTGCATACTTTAAGGGGTCACAGCAACAGGAAAGAAAAGCTCTACAAGACCCAAGTCAGCAATCTGGCTCAGTAGCAATCTGTGAAGTCTTCTCTGACTGGTTTGGTGAAACCCACATAGGTTAGCAAAATTTTCCCCTGTGTTTTCAGGGAAAAGTTCCTCACACTAAGCCAACCTAGCAGAAATAAGAAATCCTCACAACAGAAAAACAGTCCAATCCTTTGTTATTCTCCAACAGGAAAAGATAAATTTTAATTGTTTGTTGAAAAAGACTACCATTAAAATACTGAGGCTACCTGGAGGCTACAAAGCACTTGCATGCAGCTCTGTTACTGCTATCACCAAGCATTACCTGCAAGTGATTTCATAACAGCATATAGCACTGCCAGTACAGATAACTGTCCTACTTCCCTTAAGGCACCCACAGAGTTGCCAAAGAGATTGCCATAAACCCAAGGCTTCTTTCTTTCTATGTCTACTCACAGTTCAGCAAAAACTGTTTCACTTTACAACACATCCACATTTGTCAGCATGAGTGAATGTTCAGTGAAATCAATCCAGACTCCAAAAACATAATTTAGAAACCTATTCACAGAAGCTTTTCAAAAAATGGAGAGGAGTTAATAATGAAAGTTAATTAAAAGGGTATCAGATGCTCTATACTCTACAATTCCTGACGACACTAAGAAGGCAGACAAAGCAGTAACACACAACATAAATGCAAAGGAAAAAGAGGTGCAGATGGAAGACTCAGAACTCTGCTTGTGACACCAGGGTGCCAGAGCAAATGATTTTCAAGGAGGCTGCTGACTAACAAGATCAATCTAAATAGCTCAATGAAATTGCAACTCTTGCTAGGTTTGAGTTTATATACAGCACTGCCATAGTTGACATGAACTACTATTGAAGCTGCTAGTTATTTATACCAGCGGAGTAGACTACTTATTGCTTTTCCTCAGCTTTATGTCTATATTATAGATATCTCTCCTACTGTCACGGTAACATTCAGTCAGAAGAGGCAATTCAAATGCCATGTAAAATATGAGATTTAATTTAGGGAGGGTTCAATTTCCCTGCTAAGTGCTGAAGAAAGTGAGTTAGGCAGTACATAGAACCAACAGAGTCCAAAGTGTAATGGGAAACTGCAAACACTAACACCCCAGCTTTAAAAGGACCCTTATTAGCTTGAGCACCAAGCAAACAGCACATAATGCCCCATTTTAAGAATGAAATGCTTCAGAGTGCCCTTCAGAAACATGTTTTCCTGACCCTTAAACCCTACCTTGCAGCAATCAGGCAAAGGAAAGATAAACAAAGAGCTCTTCCACAGTCAGCTAATTGCAGTATGAAGCTGTCACCAAACACAGTACAACAAAGCATGTTGCTAATAAACAAGTCATGCTTCCTAAATCAAATGGCAACCAAAGGAGCCTACAGATGGTCATTTATAAAGAACAAGTGTCCTTTGAAAGAAAAGCAGAAATGTGCCCATTTAGGGCATAAAGAGAAAAGTAGCATGGTTTTTCCTCAGCGATGTATAACTGCTGAATCTGCTAAATGGAGAGCTGACACTCTACTGATTAGAAGGAATGGAATTGCTCTTGCGCTCTTTATAATACATTAATGCACATTACTGCCTGGAAATGAGTTTGCTTTCTTAGAGATCAGAACACTGCATTCTTTTATGCTAAGTCACATACAGATCAACAATGAAAAGTAAGATTTGGGTTCTGTGTGGGTTTTACAGATTTGTCACAGCTCTACAGCAAATTCTTAGGTAATTCATTATAAATGCAAAAAAACGAGAAACTGCAAGAAAAAGAGCAGCAATGTACAGTCCTGGAGCAACATTAATATGCTGGAAGACACTGCAGTCCCCAAGGTGGAAGAAAAGGAGTCATTAAGACCTCCCTACAGATTTCTAACTGAAGTACGGAACCACTGCTCTTTACATCTTGCCAGCTGCATTATTACCTTCTAGCCGTGAAACAATAGCCATCCTGGGTGCAGCTGCTGTGTTTGGTACTTACATTCATGCTGCTCGTAGGGCGGATATGAAAGTCTTACAGAGATCAGGATGAAGAAGATAAACAGAGGCCAGGCAACCTCGATCAGCAGCTGGAACTGGAAACAATAAAGACAAAATATTAAGACATCATATTCAAAATACAGGTCAGAACTGAAGTTCCAGGACAAACCACTTGTAAGTCAGAAGAGTTTTGTAAGCACCGTCTCACTTTGCTTTGCCTGTGCATTCCAGGATCAAGAAGTTTGTTCCTCCAGCTTCAGAAGATAATCTGAAAAGAATTACAGGCTTTTCTCATTGATATATGCCAGTTACTGGTCTAAACTGGACATGCTTAAGGGCTATTTTTGGCTTCTTTTTAGAGTTCCTTTTGTCCCTTGACTGAAAGAAACCTTCCAATGAATCTTCCCAGGAATGAGCTGAATTTTTTGCCTCCTATTTTTGAGGTAGTGAGAAGTACTTACATCCCCTTCTCACAGTAAACCATCAAATTTCTACCCTAACACATCAGGCATGGAAATTGTGGTAGTGCACAGTTACGCCAAATTTTTTGGTGCTGCAAAAGAATATTGCTATGAGGAAAGCAGAGCTATTATGTTTGAGTTCATACCTAGTTATTGTTTTGTTCTAATGTACTTTTGTTCCCAAAAGTAGGCACCCACTGGTCAAGGTTAGGTACAGATAGGCAGCATCAGGTAAATAAAGAAAGAACTCAGTAATTTAGAGGGATTAGACAAGAAAAAGAAAAGACTGCTATTAAATGCATTGCATTTTTTAGACACAGAATTAGGTGCAGTGAAAATTCACTGAGATGTGTCACATCCCACAGAAGCATCTGGACAAAGTAACTCTTCAATCTAGAGCTTGAGAGACACAAGCTGAGGTTTCCCAGACTTGAGCTTCAGCAGGCCACACCCAACTCCTTTCCCACTCCAAAAAGATTACCAAGACACGGATTTTCAGGAAACTGTGAGACAAGGAAAAACTGAAAGCTTTTTATGCTGTTACTTATGCTTTTCATCCATTGGAAGTAGAAAAACAGAGTGTTTTCTTGGTAAAGAAAAATCTTTTCCTTTTCCTTCCTGGGAAACTCAGTCTTTTCTAAGAAGATGTCTACATCACTCCCCTTAAAAGCCAGACCTGGATCCCAGTAGAAGACAGAATTCCAACACAAACATGTTTCCCCCTGTTCCATCATTAACAGATAAAACTAGACTTTTGACACGCAGCACCAGGCACTCCATGCAAACTTTGAGTTCAGACTTCTAGGTGACTACTGTACCTCAAAATAAGCTCATATTGTAAAAACAGGGCATAAAAACAAACACTGCTTGATCTAGCAGAGGAAACTATGTAGGATGGCTTTTCACAGATACCCTTAATGGCTGACATCAAACCAAATACCAACTCTACCTAAAAGGCAAAAATTGAGCATCAGAGTCTCCCAGGCACTCCTGGTAATAATGCCAGTCTCTGCAAGGTAATTCTGGGATATTGTTACCCATTGGACCCTGAGCTTAGCTCAGTTGGTTAGAGCAACGTGCTAGAATACCAGTGTTGGAGATTCAATCCCCATATGGGCCATTCACTGAAGAGTTGGACTTGATGATCCTTGTGGGTCCCTTCCAACTCAGAATATTTTGTGTTCTGTTACTTTCATGCACACACTGTATGACTACTGGATAAGAGAGAGATCACACTAGTAAAGTTGCCAGGAAGATGCCTCAGTATCTTTGGTCTCTGTTATTGCAATAAACAATATAGTGGCAGAACACACTCAGCCATTAACACTGACAGTCTGTTTCCTTCTGCATTAAACAGTGCTCTGGCTCCCAGAGATCAAAAACGCGCAGAGGTAGGACACTGACTACCTGTCCACTCCTCTTTTCAGGATCCCCTTACAACTGCTGCCAGGATAGTATAGCAGAAGTTTTTCCTCCTCTTGACAGAAAGGTGGCTGTGAAACCAGGACAAGTCCATTTCCTCCACCAGCATCAACAGTCATGCTGTGGGATACTGCTGCCATCCTGGCTGTAGGCAAGCAGCATGCACCCCAAGCAACTGCCACTACAGTGTTTGGGGAAGAGCAGTGCGAGCTGGGTTTGTGGAGCTTTCTTGGGGTGGCCAATGTAGCCAGAGAGCCTCTCACAGCCCTGCAACTGCTACAGAACCAGTGCAAAAATGCTGCCCTTGAGTTCAGGCCCTAGCTTGCTCAGAGAAATACCAGCCCCAGACACACCACACTGGGGCGGACAGTAGTGCTCAAATGGCGCTGTTGCTGAGGGGACACTGGCCACCTGCACACACAGCTCCTCTTCTGTATGCCTGGTTGTGAGTAACTAGAGTCACATAGGTAACCACATGTGGGGTGCATGCACAGGGCTGTATGCCTAACTTGGCAGAATGACAGGCTTGGAGAGGACAGAGAAAGGAGAGATACAGCTTGGACTGACCAAATTGCACCTCTACAGCTGAAGGCTGCTGCATCATGGCAGTCATCAAAATGCTGCTTAATGAGAGACAGCTGGCAACTGCTGCATCAGAGCCTCGTACAGAGCCAAGCTCAGTGTCAGTAGCATGTCAATAGAGACTCCTTGTCCAGACTTTTGTGCTGGTGAACAAAAACTGAATTACCTTACTTTACTCCTCAAGCTCAGCAGGTTCCCTCCCCTACTGGTTCCTGATGTTGCTGTGACAGCACTTTCTACCCACTGTGGCCTTTGCAGATGAGGACACAAAGACACTAACAAGGACATATCTCACTGAGGTCCACACTAAGTGGATACTGAAAAACTAAGTCTCCTCATCCACTTTTGTGCTGCAACTACTAGACCAGCATGGTTAATATTGAAATGATTCTTCAAGCACCCAACCATACTGCTCCATTTGGAGTTAAAAGAGGAACAGCCCAGTTGCATACAGCAGGTGAATTCAGCAGCAACACTTAATCAAGAACAAACTGCTCCTTATTTTACGCAGGCTAAAGCATGCCCAATTTACACCAGTTGCCTGATGATGCCATTAAATACTGAGCTCTACACTGTGTCAACACAAAATCTGTCGACGAAGAACTAACCAAGCTATAACCCATCTCACTGTCAACTCCCCGTACCACCTTTATGGTCCAGTTTCACTGCAGATAGCTACCAGCAGCTGATCAGTCTTTCCATGCAAGTTTGAGGTATCTTCTCATTTGCAAAAAAGCAGGGAAATAAATGTTTTTACACAATGACCTCTGAACATGATTTTTCTTTCCTCTCTCTCCCTGTAAACTTCTTCCCCCCACTCCAGTGGTGTTGGAAGTTACCCAGTACAAAGTAATACTTAAACTGCACACGTCAGGCTGAGCTTTGAACCCAGCTTTCACAATGCAGCCCGAACTCACAGCAGCCAACAAAGGGGTTCAGTGGGAAGCCAAGGCTAGCTTGTGGGAAGCAGGACAAGGATCAAACTACTTCTGGGCTGCATCTTCACTAAGTACAAATGGGAGAGAGCCTTCATCAGCAAACCCAGCTCAAGGACAACAGTCTCCTAACAGGAAAACAAATAGATAAACAACTGTGCAGACATGATAATAGCATGGTGTGAAGAGGTGTTCTGCTGCTTTTCAGCAATTTCCTGTTAAGTGGCCTTCCCCTCCTGACATCTTCAGGTAAAACTCAAATGGGAACCATTAATGAGAAAAATCCCACAAATACAAGGAATCCCACAAAAACCAGCCATGTCCTAGGCTTTCATCATGAATTGACTAATAATATCAGGGTGGAATAGATATTATGAGCAGTTTCAGGCCCTCTGGGGTACTTCATGGGAAACTGGTACTGAAGCTGCCAGAAGGTACCAAGAAATCACTGAACAGAGCCAGAACAGTCAGCCTACTGTGTTTTTGTGGCATCACCAAAGGATACAAATGCACCTCTGCTGCCCAGCAAGCTAGCCTACGCCAGTTTGACACAACAACCATGCTAAACTCAGACCTCTTCAAGCAACCTTCAAACCTGATGCAATACTGGGATTGTTTAGCCTGGAGAAAAGGAGGCTCAGAGTACACCTTTATGCACTTCCTACAATGACAGGAAAGGAAGTTGCAGCAAGATGGGGGTTGTTCTCTTCTCCCAGGAAGCTAGCAATAGAACAAGACGACATAATCTCAAGCTGTGCCAGGAGTCAAGCTGGACATCAGGAACAATTTTTTCAATGAAAGGGTGGTCAGGCATTGGAATGGGCTGTCCAGGGAGGGTGCTGAAGTCAATGTCTCTGGAAGTGTTCAAGAAATGACTGGACATGGCACTTAGTGCTGTGGTTTAGTTGGCATGGTGCTGTACGGCTGAAGGCAGGACTTGCTGATCTTGGAGGTGTTTTCCAATCTTAATGATTCTATAATTCTATTATTTTCAGAAGATTCTGGCAAGTAAAAAACCCATCACCTTCAGCATAAAACTCAGCTTGTCTGAAATATCCTCCTGGTTTAACTAGTTTAAGCATCGCCCCAGAAAATCTCACAACATCCTGGAGTTCCCCTAATGCCAAAGGCAGCTTTGGAGTAGTCAAGAGTAAGACCCCTAAGTAGCAAGGGAGGAAGGGTGTTTTTAGCTATAAGAGGCCAAGTTAAATGAGCAATAGAAGAGAAGAGCTAATCTTAAGGGGCTATAGCCGGTTTTGAGACTACCTTCCCCAGCTCATTCGTAACTTTTTTATAAACTGTGAGGCTATTCACAAGGTCATGATGCTGGCCCACACATACAGAGAACAGAACCTCACTGCTTGCAGATGGCATGGTCCATGACCTCTCCAGTGGGCAGGCCTGTCCTGGGAGATCAAGACTAGTGAAGTGAGGGCAAAAACACACAAAACAAAAGCTCTGTCATCCCTGGCAGCTCAGTAACCACAGAGGTATACATGAAAAGTCAAAGATGGCATGAGGCCCCTTTGTTTTATTTAAGAATAGACTAACTCCAGCTCTGAAATAACACCACAAGTCCTATAAAAACAAGCCTCAGACACCTGAGTGTAGACTTCAGGGACTGTTGCCATCTCCAGTGGTGAATATGATAGCCTCCCCTCCCTTGTGACACTGAGTTTCTAAAACAACCCAACCCAACCAGCTGGCAAGCACCCTGGCATTTCCAGGGTTCAGAAAGCTTATCAGAGAGACCACTTGCCACTCACCACCTCAGTAACTCATGTTCATTTCACATTCCCTTCTCATACCTCCTCAACATCAGATCTAACAAGCTGGATTCTCTGAACAAGCCTGGTGTACAGGACATGCCCTTGTCCAACAAAGCTATTACCCTAATACCTAGAGGTCCAGTAGTACATTTTTTCCGGCTTTTAGCTATCTGCAAGAGTTATAGCATCCTGTGAGGTCTCATTAATTTAGAGGCAAAAGATTTGTTCACACTCCTTTGCCCTTGTTATCACAAAGGTAAACTCTTCTTACATATGGTCTACCTGAACAGGTACATTTCCGCACTGTTAGCAGATGATGAGGCTAGCACTTAAACTACACAGAATGTACCTTAATAGAAAAACATCAGTTGCCTGGTTTTGTCCCCGTGCCAAGAGAAGAACATTCTTCATGCCACTCAATCTATACCTCCTTTTGTAAAGTTACGTAAGAGGTTTGGGATTCTCTCCCTGATTAAAGTGACTGGACATGCCTGCTATTGTCTTCACCACTTCTGCCATTAGGAAATGGCAGAATTTTGTTGCTGTTGGTGCAGCTTGCAGTATTCAAATGCTTTTAGACTCATGGGCACATCCCCACAGCCTGGGAATGCCCCACCCACAGAGTAGAGCAGGTCACAGCATAGGCTTTCATTTCATATCTTCCTTGCTGCACACAGCTCCTCCTGATCTGACACAAGTGGGTTCAGTACTCCAACACTCTCATATTGGCATTCAGGACAGAAGTCTTGAGTTCCTTCAAGATCTCTGGTTTTTGTACACCCATCACTCTTTCCAGTTTGAACTGGGTCTTTCCAAAGCCAGACTAGTTGCTCAGCCAAGGACCACTAGAGGAAAAACAGTAAATAAAATACAGGATGTTTCCCTGTTTTGCTTGAAAAGCAAGCTAAAAGGCTACAACTTAAGATCTCAAAACACCATTAGGATAATACTTACAGTCTGTCTTCTTCTGTAGGTGAAGTTCTTCCATAGCAGCAATCCCAGCTGCGTCCAGAAAGCCATCTCCTTTCAACAAAGCCTAGAAGCTCCCTTTGTGCAGCAGCAGCAGTACACAGCACAGATGTTGTGGCTGGGCATTAACTAAGGAAAGAAAACAAAACCAGGAAAAAAGTTGAAAGGGAGTCAGAACAGACAACAAGATAAATACAAGAGGCTGCACTCTGATACCTTCCCTAATCTTGAAGTCCCCACACAGCAGTCCCCACTGCCTTCTTACCCCATGCACTCCAGTCAAGTTCAGATCTCAGTAGGCTCTGATCTAGACACACTGTCTTCTATCTCAGAGCTTCAATGCACCAAAGGAGCTCCACAAGACTGTTTTCTGCCCCAAAAACTCCAAAAGCAAGAATAGCCCAGAATGAGAAAAAAATACTAGGCTTTGAAAGCTGATGAATCTCTGAATGAGACTGAATCATACATTTCAACCCTTTTTCTTCAGACCTTCTTTCTGTATTTACTGTTATAATTGTGAAAAGCCTGCTGCCAAATTAGCAAAACCTTTGCTTTGAAGTCCAGTCAACACCACCCTGGGTAGGAGAAAGTGCTTTGCATTTAACAGGCAGGGAAGAAATGTCCATTTCCTTGAAGGTAAGTGACTAAGAATGATCCTAGAGTTGTTAATATTTTGATGACATGAATGGTAAATTGTTGTTGAGTCAGTGTTCAGGTTTTGCAAACACCTGGCCTCCAACACTGTTGTGAATGAAGTGCATCAACTCTGCATCTTGCTACAGTATGGTGGTATAAAGGGTTAAAAAATACACTGATTTCTTTGGTGGCTATTAATAATAGCACGATAAAGTCTTGGGTATACATACCCTTCCAGGAAGACTCAATCATATGGAAAGGTGAGCTTATAGTACATTAGTTAAATGTCATCAAATCTTTTTTTACAGAATTAATTTGGTATAGTTTAATTTACTTCTGGGTTTAAGGGCACTTCAAATTAAGAATAGTTTAATTCTGAGTAAGTGTTCACACAGGAATTCAGGCAATCCACATTAAATTAATTCTGATTTATGTACCTGAATACACTCTGTTGATGGACATTGTTAACAGGCCAACTAGCTGCTGATCCAAACAAACAGCAAGAGAACCATTCCTTCAAATACCTGTTAAACTGGGAACACACACTGTGTTGAGTTTAATGTCCCACATACCAGTACCCTAGTCCTGATTGCAAACTGCATTGAAAAAGCTCCCAAAATCCATAAATGTGCTCGGAACATAACACTTCCTCAGGAAATGCTCTGACCAGTCCTACACTGGAGTAAGATTAGATGTTAAATGGCAATTCTGGATATGAGCTTTGAGTTGATGAAAAATTGTGATCTTTAAGTCTCACCCAAAAGTAGATTCCATTATTATGACTTGCAGATTAAAAACTTCCCTTAATAATACAGGCCTGTGTTACAAAACAATTTTCTTAACGTGACTAACAAAACAAATTAAACCCATTACATGGAGTTCTACAGATAATTACAGTGTAGTATCACAACAAGACACAGTGCTTCTTAATGCCAGTACAGAGAACCAAAGAACAATAATAGATGCCTACAAAACCCTACAAATTGAACCTCATGTCACCACACAGGCAGCTGAGTGTACAGTCAGCATGGGCTTAAACTTCTGCTGTGCTCACTGACATGACCTCTACAGATACTTCTTCACAGAAAGATGCTCAAATAATCTGACAGGAGAGCCATCCTCCCCTGCCCAGTGCTTCCTGCTGGCTGGACTACCCTGACACTAACACATTCCAGCTCCATCCACATCTCGCTGGTGGAATCCCCAGACGTGCTTAGACCAAGGCCAATCCACTGCAGGGTTAAAAAATCTGCCCATTGTGGGGAATCTCAGAGGTCAAACCCTGGCTGAAGACAACTTCACCCATGTTCATAAACCCAAAGCACACCTTTGCATACAGGTTTGGATATGGCGCAGCTTTGCAGCACCTCCTCTGCATGTCAGTATTAGACATCTAAAGCTGCAACTAACATATAACCTATTAAAAAAACTAGGTAGGGAATATCACCACCACCTCTCTTTTGTACCTCTTCCACTGTCCCATTTCTGCTCTGGATTTGGGGAGCTTGGCAACACTTTTACTCAAGCTACAGAGAAACTGGATTGCTACTCACATAGTACACAGGCACCCTGCAACCACTTACCTGGTACAAAAACCTTTCACAAAGCACTAGGAGAATTGCTCTTTTTAAGTACTTTTCCGGAAGGATACTGGTACTGGCCTGTGGGTCACAGACCTCCATTTGCTTTGCTGTGCTGTCCAAACATGCCTGAGTTTAACCCTGCAGCCACTGCACAAATTTGGCATACAGGAGCAAAGGACAGGAAGTTACAGTACAGCCTTCTACAATCACTGGTAGTTATGCAACAGGTTGTTTTTTTTTTTAATCTTCAGAAGAATGTTCAGAGTACCCACTCCACATTTCACTCCCAGACCCCCAATATTGTTAACTCTCTGCAATAAACTGATTTCCAGTCCTTTCCAGCAATTAAAGCAAAACATCGAAATATTAACATGAAATACCACAGGAACAGTACAAAAAAGATCCCACTGAGAGTCAAAGAGGCCTTTGGTGTTCTCCTCAATAGAACTAGATCCTACTCCTGCACCTTAATACCCTGCACAGAGGCAAAATAAAGCTGAAGCATTCTGTGGGTTGTTTGAGCAAATCTCAGGGTAGCTGGTTTAATGCCCACCAGTGAAAATCCAAAAATTGGTCCCTCGCAATTGCAGTCAGCCCACAGGATTGAGAGCACTGCTTTAGGGAGGTTCTAGCATTCATATCACACTTGCAAGTTGTAGTGAGAGAGGGCACACATTTGATCATTTAATCCATCTGAGTGGATCAGCAGAAGCTTGCACAGCCAGGAAGACTCAGCTGTGCTGCCAGCTTAAACTTCAGCTTTCTGGAGTTTAGCTAAACTGTACTAGGAACACAGCAAATGTTCTGGCCTTCAAGTAAGACAAGTCTGCCTGGATATAAGGCTTCAAATGATGTAAAAATACTGACTTTTAAGGACTGCACAGATGTAGGCATACCAGCGAAGTCCCTGCATTAAACTAGGGCATGGAGCCCAACACTGGACTAATCACCACAAGCACAACACCTGAACACAGAGAGTATCTAACTCTTCTTCCATCCATGCTGGGTGAAGCTGCAATGACACTGCATTCCCCAGTATCTGTTATAAACTTGGTAATACAGCCTAGAGGTGCCTCTGATTTTCATCCACGAAGGCTGACATATTTGGTTCACTGCTGACACAAGTTAACTAGGTCCACTTGAATTACTAATCCATCAAAGTGCTCTGCAAACTAAGAATATCAGAGAAACCGGGTTAGCACCGTTTCAGATGTTCTTTCAGCTCACAATAGGCAAGAACTGTAAGCCAGAGATGCAGAAAACCAACAGACCCAACACTTCCATCTCCATTAGAGCTGAAGTCCATTCATATCTCCACTTCACACCAGTCTAGTAAGTTCAACACAGCTGGGAAATCCAATTTACCATTTAGCACTGCAATGCCAAAACACCACTAGTTTTCAATGTAGGATTGTGTCTCACCTATGTAAAATTTGGAGCCAACATTAGCTATCAGTGATCACTGCTGACAGTCACCCAGAGTGAAGTCTGCAGACTGAAGACTGCTCTGAAGCAGAAATACTGTTTCTGTTTAGAGTAAGAAAAGCTGCAAGAAATCATTGCCATAGCATTAGTTTTCTGTGGTGTAAAGTACCCCAGTACAGCACTGACTGGCACAATTCAAGCAGAGAGTCCACACACTTGTGCCATGGTCTGCCTATGCAGAAGACTTCCCTGCATATGATGTTTTGCGCTGCTGCAGAAATCCTGAACAACCTCCAGACCTACAGGGCTGCAATTTCATCTCAGTGTGTAATTCAGAAAATTGCTCTCAAGAGAAAGTTAAGCTACAGGGCAGCCTCTGAAAACAATGACAGAGAAGCACACACTCTAGCCAGCACTTTCTTTCTAGAGCAGTGCTACCCACGACTTAGAAACAGAATGGTTGTGGAAAAGTCCATTTGCTGGTATGCCAACAGTCTCCAGACCTAATCCACCTTAAATACAAAGAAATGTATTTTTACAGCTGTAGATTTAGAGAGAAAAAAGCTCAAGTGGAAGAGAATCAGTTCCCCACCCCCATGTCTGGTGTTTGTACTAAGTAA
>JAWWEU010000091.1:29277467-29290380 GCA_035583155.1 Acropternis orthonyx
GAGAGAGAGAGGTGATCTCTCTGAGGTGCAGGGTTGGTAGATGAAAGAAAAATTCCAAGATTTTAAATCCATAACAAAACCACAGGCTCACAGAATATGCTGAATTGGAAGGGACCCATCAGGATCAGAGTCCAACCCCCAGCCCTGCACAGGACACCCCAAGAATCACACCATGTGCCTGAGAGTATTGTCAAGATTCACTAGCTAGAGCAAAGAAAATATTTTGAATCCTCCCTTTAAGATGCATTCATAAAAATTTCACAAAGTAGAATATTTAAGAATGTAAGTTGCCTAATTTGAAAAGAAACAGCACTAAATTTGAAGTAATTTTTGTTCTTTGGATGGATTTACAAATATGTTTTTTAAATAATGAGCTACTATTTTCTGAAATGTATTTTATGTTCACCTCATGGTGGAACCACATAATAATTAAGAGCACACATTTTCCATTTGCAACTTCAGTCACTCCCTATGCATTATTACTTGATGCAACATACACTATTATTAATTTATTCTACTTCAATTAGACTGATATTACAACTGATATTATATCATATTTGAATTATATATGTTACTGACAGTTAAAAATCACTATTATGCACATTTATACTTTCTTAATCTTTATTAGAGCTTTCAACAGCTGGTTTTGCAATGCCTTAAATGGAGTCTTAATTAGATGAGGATATACAAAAAATATACAAATGGAATTTATCAAGCACCAGAAATTCAAACAGCGCATTTTTAGCCAATTTGAAAATGGCAGACACTGCCCGTTGCTGGATCTTCAACAGACAACAAAATCCATGATTGGGATGCAAGCTCGTTTCTTCTCCTGTTTTTATTGATGGTAATAACTCATTAACTTGCAGCATGTATGCTCTGATTCAGTTGTTATTTCTGAACAGTCCATTGCACTTCTGCTATTAATTAAGCATATTTTCACAAGGGCTTCTATCAACAACTTTTGGCTCAACATGGTCAATTACCAGAATTTCCTTGTGGTCAGCCAAATACCATTCCACATCAGTTGCAGTACTCTAATTTCTTAAACTTTTTTTTTAATTATTATTATTTCTTTAATCAATAATTGCCTGTTTAAGGTCCTCAATCATCATGAAACTCGGTGCAACTTTTGCCTGAATAAGGACTCGTACAACTGGCTTGTTACTGCAAAAGCTTCAGCCTTTTACATAGACAGCACATATTTGAGTGGCCCCATTAAGTCAGTGGAGATGTGCGCCTGAGACCTTTACTGAATATGCTGGCTGTAAATTTAAATGTAGATAAAGTCAGTCCCTGATTAACAAAACTTCTTTCACCCACAATTTTACAGGTGCAGACAACATTCAGTGCAAATCTTCGTGGCAAGGGGATAAGTTTTAGGAAGTCATGATTTTCCTACACTAGATAATGGCACTCCAGAAGGGAAGGAAATACATCATCAAGTGTTCAAAACCAGCCCATGAAACAGAAGCAAAGAGGACATAACTACTCCATAACTGTACTGCCTGCTTCAGTGCCAGCATGACCAGAGCCCATGGAGGAAAGTATGCTGTCCCTCACCTCCTATGTTAAAAATTAGACTCAGAGCAAGCCATCCTAAGGCCCTGAAAGGTTTTAATTACTTAGCCTCACTGCAAAACAGAGGTCAGTGAGTCCCATGGCCTCCACACAAGCCAAGTTGTGCTTTTAGGCTCTCCAGCAGCTTCCCCCAGCTCAGACTGTATACAGCAAACATCCAGAATGTGGCTGGAAGGCTGGAAAAATGCCCCCGTCCTTCTCCTCATGCAATTGTGGAATGGGTTGGGTTGGAAGGAACTGCTGGAGGTCATCTAGTCCGACCTCCCTTGCTCAAGCAAGGTGTCCTAGAGCATGTCATTCAGAACTGTGTCCAGATGACTTCTGAATACCTCCAGAGAGGTGGAATCTGTGCCCACATTTATGAAAAGAGAGTATATAGGCTTCTTGTCCAGCATAAACTACAGTGCCCTCAAAGAAAGAGTCACACTTTTTTCTTGTTGTCAGAACCATTTCCTCCTCTTTGCCCATCCTGGCCTCTACTGAGCTCATGGGTATTCTGCATTACTGGAGCTTTTCTTCATCCATGCTATTGTACAAGGACTTGCTTTCCAGGAGGCAACAAACACCTCTTTTGCACTTCCTTTTCCAGGAGTGACTTCCTCCAGAGATCTGCAACAAGGTCTTGGTTTTGCCTCTTTATACAGCTGGAGAAGCACCTTCAGAAAGTGAGCTTTAGAGATGTCTCTTCAAATCTTGAGTTTCCCCAGACATCAAGACAAATTCATACTGCAGAATGAAGGACCTCTATTCAAACCCAATTTTTTTCCTGAGCTGCTTAGATTTGCCTGCCAGCTTCCACACTCAGAGACACTGCTGTCTGCTCTGTAGAGCCTAACTTGTTTTCCTCTCATTTGGTTTCTCAGTTTGGGCTTTGCCTTGCACTGTCCTGGTTCTTTCTGTTTCCCTCCAGCTTAGAAGACCTCCCTCTCACTTTGGTGCTTCTGCTTCAGCATATTCTCACCTGCCCCTGTTTGGAGAAGGACAAGACAAGAAACCTCCATTTCTCTGTCAAATCATTCTATCCTGCTGCACATGCTCCTGGACATCCCATACAGACCTTCCACAAAAACTAATATATCTGGGACTGCTTATTTCTCCTATTAGCTGTTTTCTCCATTTGTTAAGCATCAGAGTATCACACATAATTGTATAGGAATTAGCTAGCTTTACTGACTCTACTGTGCTAAAAGGGGAAAAACACTCTGTTCACTTTATTTCCCCAAATCAGCATCTGCTAGATCAGGCCTTTCCCAGGCAGCCTTTAAAGTACTTTCTTTTTCTTGAGAAAGCAATGACTTCAGCATTAGCCCTATCAAAATTACAGAGCAATGAGATACCTGTTTGTTTTTCTCGACAGCTGTGAAAACTACTCCACTTTTTTACTGCACATTCAGGAAAGAATTTTATTACAATTGCTGTATCCTGTGATCTCTCTCCAGGCTTCCTTCCATAGCTGCTCCCCAGTGTTGACTTTTATATCTTTCTAAAGAAAATCATGATCAGGGACAACCTTTTTCATCAAGATTTACAGGACTTCTATTTGGTGATAGGGCAGCCACTGAATCATTATAGCTTGCCAGGAAGAAATCTGCACTGAAAACGACTCCTCACAATCAGCCCCAAACTATCAGATTTCAAAAGTGATATATAAAGAAATGGAACGCATGAGAAAACTGGTATACAATGCGAAGAGGAGGATGTGCAGATAGATGCAACACAAGTTTTATTCCTATACTATCATTGGGATTCTATGCAGTTCACCTGCAAGTTCTGCAGTCCCTTTGCCTTTGCATAAAGGTAAAATGTTCATTGACTCTGAAAATTAAATTAAGGCTGGATTTTAAATGCTGCCCAGTGATTTTAGTCCTCAGTTAAGTGAGAAGGGTTGGTCTCAATTTCTAACACTTCAAAAAATACACTCAGAGGTACAGGTTTAGAGTTTCACTCTTGCTCTCCAAGACTGCTTTAGAAATGTTTAATTTTGGACATTCAGGTTTCATTTTCCTGGGTTGTTTTCATTTCCAATGAATGATTCTATGAACTTCTCACAGATGAATACCTTTGAAGCTACCAGCAATCACTTTGGACCAACAAATACTTTGGGACACTCTAGAGTGACAGCTCTGGAGCCACGTCTCAACTCATCTTCTACTTCTAAACATTGTGCACAATGATTAGGTTGCTGTTTAAAGATAATATTAATCATCTGTTTCTACATGCTTTAGTATTCATGATAAATAACTCTCTGATAGCGCATAGCTTATGCAATGTTCCTCCCTATGCAATTACAGTTTAGACATATAAGCATGTAACACTACATAAATAAGGTAATACTGTGCCCTGAACAGATTCCTCTATATATGATCATAGGTAGCAATGTGAGTTGTAGGGAACAGCTGGGAACTCTTGGGCTGCATGGATGGAGTTAAGGTCATAGAACTAACTGGGAAATTCACTAAAGTTTTTCTGTCATCAGAATTAGCCTCTAAAAATGGAAGACAATTTTTTGAGCAAAGTAAGAATGCAAAAATATCTGCATTCTACAGAATGAGAAAAATTTGCTTGACCCAAACTCAGGTATAGAAAAGACTCCACCTTCTTTTCCTTCCATTGCCTTGCTGCCATGGTTTCAATGGGATTTAAACCAAAAAGAAAAGCTAGAAAGAGCTAGAAACAAACATGAGACAACAAATAGGAAATGCATTAAGAAGCATAAACTTGTCACTTTGTGTATCAACCACAAATCAGAGCTTTCAGAGAACAGTTACCAATGCTTCTTACCAGTTCGGTCTGATTATCCTGTTCTTCATTAGCTTGTTGCATGTGGACAAATAGAAAGAGCAGTGATTGATGGGTGCAGTGTGACCCTGCCTACACAAGAACAAAGTACTTCCAGAGGAAAAAGAAAAGATACGTTCTTTTTTTTTTCCACATTTTTTTTTTTTTTGGTCATTTTTCAAAGAGAACTGAGCATCCTCTATGCGTTGAGCAGCTTAGCTGCTTTTGCCCCAGTGCAGGTATATCCCTGAAGGTTACAGCTGGATTATAGCGCTTCTTATATATGGCCACTCTGAAAAACAGACTGCAACCTACCACAGAATGACAATAAGAAGCAGGAATTCATCTTGATTTACCCTATTATGTTTACATTGATGTATCTTTAATTCCCTCACTATGTCAACCCATGGCAATTTTTCACTTTGTACTCTGAGGAAATTTGGCCAGCTATTCTGTCAGGAAAAGTTTAAGTTTCGCTGATCTTACTTTGGGAAAACATGGTGGAAAAAAAATACATCTTAAGGGATCTTCCCACCCTGCTTTTCCATGTTACTGTCCCTACAAAGAAACAGAGCATATTACAAAATACACCTGCATACTGCTGTTATCACAAACACACTGAGCTGAACAGACTGCCACAGGGGAGCTGGAGGAGGTGTCAAACCAACTGCAGTGCCATGGCTGGGTGCCCTGTTCTCACAGGAAAACATATAGTAAAAAAAAACCCTACTATGCTATAACTGCTTGGAGGAAGACCAGCAGCCAGGAGTTTTGAGGCACCTCCTCCTTTCACACAGTATTTGCCACCTTGGGAATGTCAAAGTAAATCTGCTGCATACTGTCACTGCTACCAGAGCTTAATGTAAGCCTCTGCATTTCAGGTTAAAATTGTCCAGCAGTACAGGAGTTACTGGCTCCCCCACCAACTGGAACTGATTCTGGAGATGTGAATGACTCAGTGCTGTACATAGATGCTCTCACTGTTTTGATAGTTTACCTACCAGGCACAGGAAAAAAAAAAAAAGTTTGATGTATGGAATTCACCTATTTGATATTAGCAAGCAGTAAAAGTTAAACATACCTCTCTGCCACTTTTATGGCAATTTTGGAGTGCATCCTCACTGACCAATTTTCTGGCATGTGATTTGAGACTGTATGGTCTTGTGTGCCTAAGCCATTTGCTGGAGTAAACTGTGGTGAAGAATAAAATAAGCAAGGCTGGTTTTATGAGAAACAGCAACAAAACTCTAGTTTTAACCTGTGTCTTCAAATATCAATAGTAATATACATTGCACTTAACAACATGTTTCCTTACACTGAACTATCATAACTGCATGCAAATCTTGCATACATTTATCTTACCTATACTTTCCTGAGAATCTCAAAACCCTTGTTCTTCCAGCCTTTTGTTCCTGGGACTGATTTGCAGCAGCCAGTTTTTGTATTTGCATCTTTTCCCTTGCACTCCCTGGCACCTCCTAGATAGATGGAAACTCCCCATAGCTAAGCTTTGACTTGCCATTAGTATTCTGTAGAGTTTTGGCAGCAGCAGTACAGAACAGATGGCAGGCTTTTCTCCTTTCTTTTAAGATCCACCAACTGACTTGGAGCTGTGTATGGCCATGAAGTATAGACTGAATGCAACAGTACATCCAGACAACGGTAAAGGAGAGAGGGACAGCAAAGCAGCACACGTGACCCCACTTCTGACACTTCCACAAGTCACGGTCACTCACCTCTGAGTCAAGTTCCTGCCTGCTGTTCTAAATCAGAGGAGTGATTCTGATATCAGCGGAGACCAGCTACAGCCAAAGCAGAGTTGTACTCAGTTCTACATAAACACAAAATAAAGCAGAGGCCCGACACATGGACAGGACAAAATCAGCCCTTATCCTTCCTATAAAACCAGCTTGGGTTCAGTTGGTAAACTGCAGGTAAACTTCATGTCAGCCTTTCATACACTTATGGATCAAGATGACTATTTTCTCCTGGTTAGAAATAAGTTTCGTCAGCTACAATACTACTACTGATTTATATGGATGCACATTAGAGAACCTGGGCCTCACATGCACATGTTAAAGGAAAAATCTTTACAAAATTTTCTGTCCAGCCAATCTAAGTGAAAAGCTTCCTTCTACCACATAAAAATGGCATCCAAATCATTCATGTCTATAGCTGCATGACAACATTAACAATTGTTAAAACTGAGTCTCCCATAGCAAAGTTTGTGCTTTTTAAATTTTCACAAGCCTAATTAATTTCTCACATGTTTAATGAGCTTTAAATAAATGGATGAATCCTCATCTGTTGGTGTTATTGCAACTATTCAAATTATATATGTGTGAGCACATGGAGCACACTGTTTTATTTCTTTTCTCTTTGACAAGACTGGTTTATAAACCATCTAATCCATATTTCTCCTGAGGGAAAATGTAGTACAAAAGCAAATATCAACAAGTTTCCATGTGGACAGAGTGAATTATCTATACAGAATAACCAATGTGATTTAGTGTCCATGCCAGTTCAGACCTCATCCTCCTTTATACTTTTCTCCTGCCTTCTTTCCTACAAAGCAAACTTCATTTCTCCCTATTCCCAGCCTATACAAACATCCCTCACTAGTTAATAGCAGCACACAGAGCTGGACTCTGTGAAAGAATAAACCACGGTCCATCCAGTGCTCTCAGCTCCATCACACCTTTCCAGACCAGTGTGAAAGCTTGGCTTATTTATACGGAGAGTTTGCTTTTTTAAGTCAGAAAATCATTGAATTGCTGGGACATGCTGCAAATATGTCTTAATTACTGGCAGACATTCCTCCATCTTCACAGACTATTATATTGCTAGTTTAAACACAAACTGACTTAGAGCTTGTCTACACAAGGAAGCTACTTTTTAGTAAGGAAGAAATTTAATTTACAGCTGAGTACTATTCTTCTGTGGACACATTCAGTATGCATGAAATAAACTATTGTTCATTCAAGCTATAAGTGAATATTTGCTTGGGATTTAATCCCTGAAGGCTGTCCAGTTTGAAGCAGATCAGATTTGTGAGACCTAGTAAAGACAAATCAACTGAACATACTGATATGTGCAGTTTAAAAAAAACAGTGATGAAAAAAGCTACACGAAAACCATATCATTCCTGCAAAAGCTATGTTTATTACCAATAGTAATCATTCTTGATATGCCCCTGCAGCTTGCCAAACAGATGGCAGGTTAACTGCACAAAAGTTAACTCTAAGCAGCCTAGGCAAAGGATCTTGCTATATCACACACAAACAGGTACATGTGAGATGGATTCTGCTGCTAGTCAGAAAGTTGTTAACACAACTATTACATTTTCCATAGGAAAATTAAGCTTTCCTAATGCTTCATGTCCTCTTCCATGCTGTGCTGCAAAATCCTTTGGCCTTATATCCTTCTCCTTCCTAAAACTCATGTCAGGAGTTCTTTGTCAAACAAACACTTCTTAGTGGTCTGGCTCTTCCACTTTCAGCTTAACTATTCTACCAATCAGCTCTTCTCTGTCCAATTCGATGTCCCATCCTTTCTGACTTAACACTGACAGGCAGTTAAACCTTCCTGAAACAACACTACAAAATAAGACCTAAACTCAACGTGGAAGGGATAATTTTAAGACCTGGCAGCATGGTCTGAAAATATCTCTCTTCCAGTTGTATCAGTTACAGAGAAGTTTGCATTCTTACCCAGAGAAACACATACAATACTAAGACATGGATATGTTAAATTAGCATACACTTTTGACTTCACTTTTTTGGTCATTGTGTACACATCACAAATGAAGAGGCTGGTTCCAATCCTAGCTAAGCTGCTGAGGTGGTCACCTTGAAGTGGATAAAAAAGGCTTTAAGTTACATTAATCCTATTTTCATATATACATATTGCTTTTTAAAATAGACGTTTGGAATAATGAGGACAATAGCCTGACAGCTTCAAAGTATGTAGACTTAGATTTCATAAACAGATTGCACATGGGGCTGCTTTTTTGAGTGATCTGTAAGCAATAGGAGACACAGCATGAGCTCCTTTGCCGACACTAGACTGTGACTAGTGCAAATTCGGAAAGAGTCCCAGACAGAGCCCCCCTGATTCTGGGATTGGCATGTGCATTCAGAGGCAAGAAGACAAAAGAAATTGCCCAGCATAAATTAGAATGAACAAAATCTGACTTTTTCTGCCAGAAGAGCTATGTACAGGTTGAGGCGTATAGGGCAGATCTCTGAACAGCGTGTAAAAGAAGACAGGTTTTAGATCTATCCTTTAAAATGACCCTCACTCCCCCTACACCCTTACTACTGACAAAAAAACCCACCCACTTTGCCTGGGCTAAAAAAGGGAAATCATTAAAAATAATATGAAGAGAAACTTGCAAATAACTTACATGAAGAAATGAGAGAATGTGTATCCCTTCTACTGAATCAGCACGTACAATTTTAAGCCTTGCACAAGGCCACTGTTTTTGAAGGTGCAGGAGGCATAGTTGGGAGTTTGGACTTGTAGGTCCTTTTTTCCTTCTCCCCGGGGATTTCATGTGCTGATGCACTATAGTACTCAGAGCACAGCAAAGGCTCGACCATAGTGGACAAGATTGAAGATGCTGCTGTTCTTGTGGGGGATTTTTTTGTTATTTTTAGCAGCCTTTTTTGTTGTTATTCTGACAGTGCTTGAGCAGAAGCAGGTTGAATGCTTCCTACAATGGGCAAAGACAGGCAAAGCAAAGCAAATTAATTGCTTTTGTTTGGTGTATGTAGGGAGCAAAAAATATGCTGTTAAATGCAAAACATAACTCCCACCAAAGGTTTGTACATCACTTAATTCAAGAGGCTATGACCTAAAACTGGACAAAACTTCTCTTTCAAAGTACATATGGCTACTACTGAAACAGAAATAAAGTCTTCTGACAGCAAAGAATCATCCAGATAACCTTTGTAACCGATATTACCCCTATACTCAGCCAGAAGTCAACATCCTTTATATGCAGGAGTCACAGAAAAGCATGTTTCTTCCTTCAGGCATGTTCAGCTGAGACAAGTTGTACTGATAACAAAACATCTCCAGAAACCGTTCCCCTTTTTTTTTTTTGTTTTCGGGAAAACGATTTTTCCCTACATTCTGCAGACCTTCAGGTAACTCCGGGGGGGGGACACAGTTGTGAAGGCTGCTTGTGTACTTTACTGTAACACTTTTTAGCATGCTGAAGGCCAATTCAGAGAACTGCTTAGGTAGCAAGTCAAGAATGCCAAAAATTGCTCATGAATAGAGAATCTCTGCATTGTTTATTAAATAGGATCGCAAGTGTATGCAGTTCAGCAGCTGGACCTAGACTTCTTGCATCCATTCTCATTGGGTTCATATCTTTGTTATTATTAATATCAGGCCTGGAAAAATGTATATATTCCACCTTTCTTTTAATGGCATTGACATCAGCACATAAGACAATTGTAGCAAAGACCCATGTTCTGCATCTCAATTCTATCAAGCACCACATTTAAGATTCGTATGTCATATAATGTGGTACGGTAAAGTCAGGAACAATGTGTAGCCTCCCCTGACATGACAGGGATATGTCCCTGAGGATATATTAAACCTACACATCTTAAAAATTCAAATGATGCTTCTGTGGCATGGGCATTCTACCTTATAGGAATACCCTTATACCCTTCCTATAGGAGTAACTGAACTAGTACAATTCCTGGTAAGACAGGACAAGCTGTGATGGCTTCACACCAGTGTCATGATTACTGCAATCAGGATAAAAAAGGGAAGGCTTGAAATTGCTTGATGAAATCTATTTTGTATTGCAGGTTCTGGGATGAATTCAAAGAGCAGGGGGCGGGGGGAGGGGGGTGGGGTGGGGGTGGAGGGTATGTGGGGGCTGTTCAGCCATACGATTTAGACTTTTATTCAGTTCAACACTAAAATGTCCAACTTATGTTTTTTAATGGCAATCAGAAGAAAGAAAATTACCAGGCATATCCCAAGCATTTCTAACTCCTAGACAGCTGCATTTATTGTCTGCTTACTAATTAGTCTTCTCAATCTGCTAGGTCTCAGACCCAGGCAGGGGTTTTAAGTTATTGCTAACAGGTGACTACATATGAAAAGGGAATAGCACTTCTTTTACACAGAGAGAATTGTTATTTACATAGTGCCCAGAGCATGCTACAGGCTCTGAAGGAAAATTTAAATAACCAGCATATGCTGTAAAGCAATAATTCTGCTCCTAGTGTATTAAAAATTAATATACTTGCTTCCCTAAGTACAAGGCTGGTCTCTACATTTCTTTCAATACTGAACTATGTTTTTTTTAATTGCTATGCTGCAGAGCTTTGTTTTGTTTTCTTTCAGAATTAAACCTCTCAATTCCTCGGTCATAGAACAGGAAGAGATTATTGAGTGCAACACAGTTCTTTAAGTCAAAGGGAGTTACTTCTCCACTAGCGGGGCTTTTGTTCAGAGCACAAGGCTGTTTAGACAGTGTAGATCTGTAAGATGTAAGGAACAGTTAGTGCCAGAGAAATTAACTTGTTCATTGTGCTCATCAGCGTTGTGTTACCATTTTGGCATCAAAAAAGACAAGCTGCACAGTATTAATAGAATAATTATTTTAAAGGTAGAACACTTTCATTGCCAAGCTTCCACAGTTCACAGCTATTTCACGCCTGTGCAGTGCCAATGATTGTGCTGACAAACCTCCAACAGTAGCTGGGCATGATCAGAAGACATTGTTTGAAAGCTCCACTCTTGCAATCAAATGCAAGTACATGTATGTTTGAGGCTCTCAGTCTGCAGCATCTGTGTGTACACTGTGAGACACAGTGAGTATTTAAAGAAAATTTAAAGGGAACTCGGTTGAGGAAAAATACCCAGATTTCTCGCACATACAGAGACATGCTCACCATTTAGTTTAATCATATGTTGGACATCCATTTGAAAACAAAAAAACAGAGAATTGCACTTTTCTGAGAGAGGAAACCTGTCACGTGAAAAGGGGCAGAAATGCAAAGATTTCTTGTCCCACCTGTATTAATATATATTTTTATTGGCTATCAATGTCCCCAGAATATCAAAGCCTTTTAAAGCCCAAAACCGTCTGTCCACGTCTCACTTCAAGAGACCCTTCGCTACACAGATTCACTGCGATGGACAGGACTTTTGATACCCTGATATGGGGATGGCACTTAATAGTTATGAACCTGCTAGCACCAGCAACAAACAGGACTAACTCTAGCAGTTCATGAAATAACTTTTATTAATTCAAGTATGTGACAAACTAATGTAGGATTCGTGTCGCCGGTGATAACGTTTGACTGCATGATTGCATTTAACTAATAAACAAAACCCCCAAAACCAGAAACACACCCTACAACGCAGCACAACTACCTAAGCCTCAATACAATACTCAAGCAACCTCCCCCCCCATGACAGACAAATCTGCAAAGGCTAGAACAGAATGTAAATACACTCGTAAACACAAAGCTAAAAAGAAAGAATGTAGCCGCTTCCCAGCAACCACACTGACAACTCACTAAGATAAGGAACCTCACACTTTAAAGCAAACTCGTTATCCTCTGACAATGGATTTCTGGGGCTGCCCCCTCCAGTTGCTGAGCTGTGTCCCCTCACCCATCAGGACGGTCATCAGGGCTTTAAATTGGTCTATCATCCTTCAAAAGTTTATGCTAAAACAATTAACTTCCACTTATCCTCTTTTTGACTTGGCAGACTTTCATGATATTTTGCTTTATCATTTTACCTTCCAGTCTGATGCAAAAGTATTTATTATCATTTCATTTATCCCACACGGGAATTCGCACAACACATTTTATTGTTTGTACACTAGCAATGGTTAAGACTTCCATCTAGTAATCATGTACTGTGTAAACACCAAATATGAAGCTAGTTATTGCAGCATATAAGCATTTTTCACATACCTGAAGCACTTCATTTGCAACCTGTGAACCCTTTATAAAAAATTCAGTCCTTTAATTCCATACTCAGCCTCATATATTTCATTAAATCATTTCAGAAATTTACGAATTTATTTATGAAATACCAATTACATGACTGAAGTCTTAATCTCGGCCTGAAGAGGCTAATCAGGATGTTCCTGCTAATAGGGGAAAAAATCGGACCAAAAAAAAAAAAAGAGATAAAAGTATGTCATTCTAGTTCCTAATGTTAAATTCCCAATTCTGAAAGGGAAGCTGAAAATGAACACTTAAAGATCCTAACTGCTGTGTTTACTGTACAGGACTTCCAGCATGAGGTATAATTGGAGTTCTTGCCTTTGTAGGCCAGATAATGAATATTCCATTAAAAAGGGATCCAGTTACACTTGCAAGGAAACTGAATTGGAAATCTATGCTATTTTTAAAGACAAGACAGTTTACAATGGAATTCCAGCTCAACTGGCTTAGTTTCCAAGCTGAGACACGTCCAGTCTTGTCAGAAACACCACAGGAGCGTGAGCTTTCTACCCTGGGGTAGAAAATACCCTTTTCAAGAGCAGCTCTCTTACCGTTTAAGC
>JAWWEU010000091.1:29360804-29372530 GCA_035583155.1 Acropternis orthonyx
GCTCGCTGCCGGCCCTGCACCCCGCGGTGCCCCCGCCGCCCCCCGCCGCCGGAGCGCCGCTCTCCGGCGGTGGTGCATCCACTTGCTGCACCTGTAGCGCCGCTCTCGCGTGCCTGCGCGCTCGCCTGCATCCCGACCCGTGACCATACCCTCCCGTGGCTACGAACCCCTTGCTTTTCCCTCCTTGCCTCACACCGCACCAAGAGCTCTGCTCTCCCGTGGCTGTGACCCCCGCCTTGCTTTCCCCTCGTTTTTCCGTGGCTGGGAACAACCCTGTGCACCCCCTTGTTCACCTCCCACATATCCTTGATCCTACCATGCTACGCACTTCCACCCTCTTCACGCTGTTCTGTGTGCTGCTTCCCTTGTGGATCAGCATTCGCTGGCCCCTTCTTCCCCCAGCACTGCTACAGCTTTGGAACCTTTCCCACACGCTGCTCCCGTCCCCTGCCATCGCTGCAGCTGCATACCTCCAGTGCTCCCCTGCCATCCTCGTAGTGCCTTGCACCACTGTCCTGTGGTCCCTTCTGCCAGGCCTCAGTACACCGCCCTAGATATCTCTGCACACCCTGCCCTTCCCTGCAGCATGTTCTTTGGGGTCCCCACTGCCCTACCCCAGAGTGAGAGGCAATTTCATGGGAGCAGGCTTGTCATGCCCACGGCCTCCCTCAAGTCTACTTGTCTCTGGAAAGGGAGACAGTCCTAAGCCCAGCCCCCTTCCCCACTCTATGCCAAGGGTTCAGGTGCCTCCCTACATGCTTTTCCCTGTGTGTGATTGGTTCCGTGCACATCTCTTGTTTCCGAGGTCGGATTTTCTTTCTTCCCCCTCCCCCCCCTCGCTCTGCTTTGCCCTTACTGACTCCTTTTTTATCCCTAGCGTGGTGCTGCCAGGCAAGGCACAATCGGGAGCTCCACCCAGCGCTCCAGTTTGCGGTTCTGCTTCCCGTTTTAACTTTCCCTTTGAACAACACGGCCAAGGCTATGCTGTTGTTTTTGCTTGGCTCCTTTCTGAAGGCTGTAGGACGAGCGATCACGACTGATGCTTTGGCTGTGCTTTGCTCGGTTGTAAATGTTAGCTTCCTTTGGCTGTATCACTTTCGGTGGCTGAATCCAGCTTCCAGCTGACTGCTTATGTGGGAAAGTCCGTCTCTGCTGTCCCAGATGACTCATCACAGAGATGAGTTTTTGTAGCTCATCCGTTCAGGCAGACTTTTTTAATTGTTTTTTTAATGTAAGGGTT
This sequence comes from Acropternis orthonyx, assembly GCA_035583155.1. NCBI lineage: Eukaryota > Metazoa > Chordata > Aves > Passeriformes > Rhinocryptidae > Acropternis > Acropternis orthonyx. Next base: position 29,362,045 of record JAWWEU010000091.1, read on the forward strand.
CTGTCCTTCCAATGCAGAACACTGCAGAGAGCTGTCCAGTTGCAATAGGGAACATTCTTGCTGTACAGCAGATTTGCTGCAAAGAGAAGGGCATTCAGTTTTACAGTGTGTGAAGGAATGGTTTGAATTTAGAGAGTGAGATATATCTGAAATGTTAGGGGAAGATTTTGAAATTGTTTGGTCACTGCAGCAGACTGCCAGGGAATATTGAGGAGTCTGTATTGTTTGACGTTTGCTGAAAAACCCCAAAAGTTCAGATAAACATCTGTCAGGAGTCACTTAAGGAAAGCTGATACAGACTTGGAGCACTGAGAGTGAAGGTGATGTTTTGAAGTAGTGTTTTGAAGTCTTTTCCAACCTTATTTTCTGTGATGCCTATCCAAATTGCTTTTCTTAAGTGTTTAGTAGGCCCTTTCTACCTCTTCTTCGTGAATTTGAATTGCTGTTTGCTGTTCTTTTCTTAAATGAAATTGCGGGCTTATTTATGGGTAACATTAGACCAAAATAAGTAGTAGAAGATCAGTTAATTTACATACCTGGCTTGTTCATGGCTTTCAACTGACTGATATTGTTTTTCAGTGAAATTTGTGTTCCACTGTCAGGGTGTGTGATGTAAATAGTACACTACTGAACTTTTCATTTGATTTCCATATGTGTTGCAAAATATGGTACAGTAATTGAACTTTGTACCTGATATATGTAACTGAAATATAAAGAATGGCTGTTTATTTCATTCCCTAGCCATGAGCAATGTTGTGTCTCCTCAGGAAATCCAAATCAAGGGCGAGTTGCTGAATATTTTATCAGCAGTTTTGTCTGGTATATGGATTGCAAAAACCTTGCTACCTACCATACTGCATTACATTAGATCCTAATGTCTGTCTTAATCCTCCCTTTAATCACTAAAAATAAATGTTGTGTTCCTCATCTACCACTGTCTTTGTACTTCCCCCTCCTACATTTTTCCTGGGCAGGGATGCATCAGACCTTCCTTCGTATTGCTTCACTTACTTTTTGCTCCTCCCTTTATAGGTGCATATTGGTATTTGACATAGTCTCTCCTCCTGTTGTGGACGCATCGCCCTCATTCCTTATGACTTTGTTTTTCAAGTTGATTTCTCATTAAGTTCATTCCTCAGCTCTCTAGCCTATTTTGATCTTCATCTGCTACTCCCCATTTCTGTTTCTGAGGGAAATGGTTACTTCTGTTTTGATTCTGCCAGCCATCTTATCTGATTACTGCACCTCCAAGTTCCCTTCTCATGACTGCCACCTCCTCCTGTTATTTATGATAATGCACCTACCTGTGACTGATAGTTGAACTGGGTAGATTTCTTTGTTGTGTTCTTGCTAACTCTTATTTCATACTCAATTATCTATTTTCTCTCCTGAACGTGTTTCCCCATTTCTTTGCTTTGCAGGCTGTCTAAAGCTCTGTCTTGGGCCTTTTCCTGTATCTCTTCCCTTGCAGAATCTGAAGAAAAATCGATTAGAATTGGCATGTTTACCTTTGCTCAGCACTATTGATTACTACTTACAGAGATGGATTCTAATGTTTGCTTTCTGCTTTTTCTGCCTTTCAATGGCTTAACTACATCCCAAAGGCCCATTCATTCAATTTTTGTTTTAATTCCAAATTACTGCTTTTTAACTCTTGCTGCCATCTTATTCCCTTCCTAATTTTAGCCTGAGTTACTATTATCTGTCCTTAAAGGTCACAGTCAACTCTAGTCTGCTTCCCTTCATTTCCAAACTCCTGAATAGAGGGATGTATGTTTGTCCTCTCTCTTCACACTAAATTAGTTCCAATCCAGATTCTGTGTTGTGCTGGAATTATCTTTATAATGTGTCTAAAGGCTTCTTCTGCCCAAGTAGAAAAGATTCCCCTTCTTTCTTACCCTCCTTGATCTCTGCTGCTTTCAATACTGTGTGTATTCCTCTACCATGTGATGCCTTATTTTCCCTGGACTGTCTACAGTATCGCACAATATCCTGAGTTGAAAGGAAACCACAACAATCATCAAGTCCAGTTCTTAAATGAATGGCCCATATGGGGATAGTACTGTCCTTCTGTTATTATCTGCTACCTTCTACTCTCTGATTATTTTTTATTTACTCCTACTTCTGTCTGTGCTTGTACTTCCAGTCTTTTTTTAACTTCCTATTTTACGAAATTTTTCAACTTGATCTGTTAAGAATGATGTTAACTTAAACGTAACACAAGCATACCAGACTTTCTTCCAGATACTCTTGTTCTTTCCTGTTATTCCACTGTTTTACCTGCTGAGGCACTTAGAACTGGAATACTTTTTCCCAGTATATTTCTTGATTCTGTTTTGTTCTTATTCCATGTTAGCATAATGTTCTTTCACTTCCCCTGGTGTAGTATCTTCTTTGATCTGCACTTGTTCGTTATCATCACAACCAGAGTTTGTCTTTGTCAGCTATTCCTTTTTGGCGTTACAACTGTATCATCATGTTTTTCTTTAGGTGCTTGTGCTATTCTATACTTATTTAGGTTCACTAAGCTGTAATATTTTTGTGCTTGCTGTCTCTTGACTATCACCATCTTGAATCTTCAGCTTGTTGGAAAAAGCTTGTGCAGTGTCTGCTGCACCCTAGCATTTGTCTTAAAGCAGTCTGTGTGCTCATCATTAATTACCATGACCAGATCTTCCTAACACTTCTTTGAACTGTGTGCAGCCAAAGTATGCTGACCTATATGAGATGAAGACCTGTAAAGGATGGGAGAAAGAAACCCCACCTCTGTGTATCTCCTGTGTGGCATTGCTGTTAGTTGTCAATACCTTCACGTGATTTCAGCCCACTGTCCTTGCTTGGTCATATCTTTATTATGAGATGGGTGTTTTCTTAAGATGGGTGCATCTGTCCAGGTGCACTCTTTCACCATGGATCTGCTGTGCAACAAAGCTTCTAAAGTTTCTGCTTCCTTTTGATAGAGGTTGTTCTGGTTTGATGATGAGAGTTTTTTTCCTGTTTTGTTTGGTTGGTTCATTGGTTTGGTTTCTGTGGTTTTTTTGTTTGTGTGGTTTGTGTGTTTAGGGTTTTTGTTTGAGTTTGGTTTTTTTAGTGTGTGCTGTTTTGGAAATGATCTCTACCTAAATGCAGACATCTTTTGAGCAAATGGTGCTGAAGTTCTGAGTTGATAGAATAATTAAATGTCTTTCAAATCTTTAGTTTCATTGAAGAAGAAAAATGGAATCCGTGGTTGAGTGCCAGTATTCTCTTCTCTTGCTTTTCCTTCTTCTGCTTCATCAGTGACATTTTCTGCTATCTCACACCATTAATCCATTATAAAACTGGATTTGCAGGAGATAACTGTTGGAGTTCATCACTCTTATGTCACCATAACTGTTAGGCTGTGCACTAATCTCTATCAGGTTTTTTTTTTAAAGCAAGAAAACTTTCTTTACAATGTTAACTCATATTGCTCTACTAGTCGAGTTTATAGTACAATTCCATAAAGTTTGCAATGTTATTTCTGAGCAGACAGACATTCTCATGAAAGGGAATAAGGTGTGGGGAGAAGCAGACCTTAAACTGCTTTCTCATGGGGCATTTGTAATACATAATCTATTCTCTCTGCTGTTTTGCAGTTGAAGTGGCTGATTGTAGTTAAAAGATGTTTGCTTCGGCAAACAAGGCAATGTATTGAGGTCTTTGTGTTGGGATTGGGAAATCCTATATGCATTTGTTTATTTTATCCTTATATATTTTTGCATTAGAGACTTAATCCGATATGTGTGACAGAAGTCTGAAGTATTGCTGAAAATTGGAGGCATGACTGGGAAAAACAAAGCAAATGTTATTCTTTATGGTTTTCGTGGTGGCCTTGGTTTTTGAAAGACTGTAAGGACTTCTCATTGTAAGAGGAGATGAAGACAGATCATCCATCAACTTTCCCTTGAGCATCTGCTATCAAGGCAACACAGAATAAATCTGGATTCCTAACTTCAAAAAAAAAAAAAATTGCAATTCTGATCAAATGTCTCTTCTAAGCAGATTGCTAATAGTACATCAGCAGTATCTTCAGTTGTCAGAGGTTCTTGCAGTCACACAAATATTAGGGACATCAAAACATGCCTGTTTCATTATAGGCAACATGCAATCATGAAAGAAGACTAGCTTAATACCGGTGTTGATGAACAGAAACAGAATGAGTTGGAAATTCTGCTTCCAGGAGATAGGAAGCTTGATTTCCTGTTGAATACATTGATAATAATGAGGCTTCCATTCCAGCCCCTAGTAAGCAGACATAGGATGAAGGATGAAGCATACAAGCAGGATCCAAAAACATGCTAATGAATCAGGCATCTCATGAAGTTGTTGACAACTTTCTGTATTTCTGATCTGTGGGCTCTGTTAGTTTCTTGTGAAGCATGAGATGTCCTTTTACAAATGCTATCACAAGCAACTGCACAACCTGTGCAAAGAATTCCTTTTGATCTTAACATAGAAAGAAATATTTCAACTACGTAGATACTTGTAAGTACTCTTTAAAATTGAATTTTTCCTACTGAGGTATAGACTACCATTCAGTTGTGTCATTTCTGAAAAGTTCTAAGTAGCAAGTTAATTCCTTTACTTTGTCATGTAGTTCAAAGATCAACTCTTATTTTTAGAGCTTCGAGAAGTGATAGCTTGTATTAAGAGCAAGTATGGGACATAGCATCCTTACGAGACTTTTTTCTGATAAAGTGAAAACAGTTTTTTGAAAAGATTGATTATCTTGCATTGTTAATAGTGAGTGCTAAATCCAAAGCTCATGTTGTGTTACCTATTGGGTAACACTGTCAGCCATCAGACTTTTAGGGTAACAGTTGTGGGGGTATATTTACTACCATCCAACTGACAGCTTTTATTTTTCATTATGAAGAGTTGACACTGATTGTTATGTAGTGGAGTTGTCAGTTGTCTTTATGCTGTTTATTCTGAAAGCAAGCTTTGCAATAACTGTGCATGCCTTTTCCTCCTTTAGGCTGACTGTAATTTTTGTTCCTTTGAACTTAGCTCAGTGGTTTCTTTTGTGAAAATCAAAACTTGAAAACCAACTTAACAGAAACTATGTCTTTGATATTTTGTGTTTGAATCTTTCTCACTTAAAGCAGCTGTTGAAAAATTGTGTAAATCTTATGTTTAGCTTCTAAAAAAGTGGTTATGCAGTGTTGGCAGGTGACTTCTACCTACTGATTAAACTGATTGCTAATTTTACCTCTGCTTGATGAAACTGTACTGAGACCTTTTTGTGTAAAAATTTTAGAAAGAGAGTCTGTGTTGGTGAATATATAATAAGGGTTTTTTAGGTTGTTTTACGGACTTAGACAGTAAATAAATGTCATTACATTGATTTGCCCTCCTGTTGCTAAATAACCTGGTGCTTTATGTTTTTCCTTTTTTTAAAAAAAAATTTTAGGTAAGCATTTTCCTTATGTAGAATAAAAGTGTGTATTTGTGTGACAACAGCCTCAAGAACATCTGTATATATATTTAAGAAGAGAGAAGTCTCAATTTCATTTTGAAGTTCAGCTTTACAGTTCAAAGATTAGTTTTCTCTGTTTTAGTATGATTTCAACACCTGGTGTGCAATGCCCTGCAAGAATAGGAGATGACTGCTGTGTATTGGAAAGCTGAGATTCCATACTGCATTTTTCTACATTCTAATTTCTACCTGTCACTCTTTAAACCAGTAATATTGCTAGACTATGATGGGGAGTCATGGTTGGCAGAACATGGAGACTTGTGCCTCATAATACTATATACAATGTGCCTGCTTTCAGTTAATGTCATGCAGTTAAGCTGCTCTTTACAGCAGAAAGGAGCACTAGCCTGTTTCGGTTTGGTTTGGTTTTAAGTTGAAACCACTCTTGTTGCTGTCCAGATGCATTATTTGACTGAGGAAGAGACCTCTGAATGTTGTATTTAGATCTGCAGAAACAAAACAAGAAACCCATTTAAGTACTTTATTCAAGGTCACGATAACCATGTCCTGGGAATGCTTTGTCAGGCTCCACCTAGTTTGCTATGAAAAACTGCAAAATTATTGCCTACTTAATAAGAACATAAGCTTATGTAATGAGCTAAGGGCTTACCACATTATTTCGCTTTCCATTCTCCTCCTACTCTTTCTTCTGTAAGTCAGAGCTTTCTTAGTGTTGGTTCCTGTTAATCTAATACCATGTCCTCAAGCACTGCCCTTACAAGAAGAGTCATCCTGAGTACTTGTTTTTTGTTTTTCTTGTTATGCTAGGATTGTTGACCTGTAAGTCAGGACTTTGTACTTGAGCAGCTCTGATTTTCACTTGGCAAACCCATTTTACTGTAGGATACATTTTGAAGGAATATGTAGCAAACTGATACGAAATCTGCCTAGTAAGTGGCAACCTTGTCATTTTTCACAGCAGTACTGTACAGGCCATGAGCTCCTAAGGAACTGTGATGTCTTTGGTCTTGAATTCAAGTGAAGAGAGTGCAAAGAATAGGGCCAGCATTTTCTATGAAATGTCCTTCATCTGGAATGTCACCTGTATCTCATGTAAAGACTAGGTAATTGAGGAGTTCTGCTGTGGGGTTTTGAGTTTTTTTGGGGGTGTGTGTTAATGTCATGTGATAAAGCTAACATATTTGGAAGCAAAGTGGTTATTGTAGTTGGGCAGTGTTTTACTAGTCCAAAGTTTGAAATTATTTTGTAATTTGGGACTTGCAGTACATAGAAGGAATAAAATTTGAGATTCGGTGAAACTGATTGATAACAAGCATAAAATTCAAATGTGATTAAGTAACCTGGTATGTGTGAAATATCTTCACAAGTTGAATGTTTTGGGGGTCTGGTTTGGCCTTTTTTTGTTGTTTTGGTTTTATTTGCATGACTGATATTTATTAATGATTAAGAACCATGGAAGTACCAAAAATGCTTTGAAATTATTATTTTAGTCCCCTGAAAAGTTTTTCTGTGACATTTGTAATATGTCCTATTGCTGCTTTGAAATAAGTATTTAACAGTGTGTTATGAAGAAAAGAAACAACAACTAAATACTTTGAGGGTTAAAAACGGGGATTTTGTCTGCAGGTGGCCTGATTTCTAATTTTCAAAACCTCAGCAGGTGTGCTGATCATGTCAACTCTTTATTTAATCAGCTGTGTTATGTTTCAAGATAAATATTTCGGTTGTTGACTGAGTTGGAAGCATGTAATAAAGGAGTTTTGAAGCAAGGTTTAGTATGAGTTAACTGTAAGTATGAGTCGAAGATGATACACAACACATGTCCTGTTCAAGAGTGGAGTCTCCACATAGGGGTTTTCAGGGTAGACATCTTTATATTATACAATCAATAAGACTTTAAGTAATGCTGTATGTGATCTCAATTTTCTTTACATTATGTTAAGAACTTAGAAATACTGTTCGTGGAGTCTGAGTACGTTAGTGAAGTAGCATATGTGGACACATTGAATTGGTGGTATTCTTCGTCTCTGAGGAGAAGCAAAGTATGAATTCATTGCCCTTTAGTGAATAACTTTAAAGCAGTATTACACCATCAGAAAACATTTCCTAGCAGGACCTTTGAGTTTAGTACTTAAAATGGGCCGATGCATCTTTTCAGTGGACAAGTCATTGAAGAACAAGTGGTGAATGTGGGGTTAGTAGGAAAATAAGGATGTGGGTGCCTGTATGTAAAGTACTAGTACATGGCTCTTAGTCCAAAGTGTGAGTAGTGTCTGCTTTGCAGTACAATGGAAAAATACAGCATTTTGTAATGAGTTTGAAGTAGAAATTAAACATTTAAAAAAAAAAAGTATGTTAAACTCTACCATAATTAGCATGTCCTGTTATGCAGTCCCCTTTGGAATTGCCCACATGTCTCTGGGCTTCTTTCTAGAGATGGATGCCACCTCAGCTGTAATAGTGTTACAGTGACAAACTCTCTTGTCCCTGGAAATGAGAGGCATTGCTTCATTTCTGTAAGTCTGGGCACAACTCAAGCCTCTGCCTCCCAGGAGAATTCAATCATTAGCAGGTTCTTTGGGGTAGGAGCAATACTGCTCTTCCCCAGAGGTAGATCCAGGCCAAGCCTACACTAAGAATTTTTTTGGTATGTTTATGGAGATATTTTTATTGATAGAATGTAGTTCATTCTTCCAGGGGACTGGTATAGTTTAGAAGACTAAAAGTCCATGTTTGCTGGTGTGTGTTCCTGCTCTATTAATGGAGGTGTACCAGTAACTTGCTGTGTAATAGATCAGTTTTATTGTGAACCTGAGAGATTGTCTGAACTCATGATAAAGTGCTGTAAACTGCTGTTTGGTACTTTATCTGAACATCTGTAGGTCACACACAGGAGGTGTGTACATAATGGTGAACATTTTAACTGAGTCAATTATCCACAGTGTTCTTAGACTTCATGGTGGAATAAATTAAGGGTTTTCTATAAAAATGTAACATATTTGATCAAGTCATGAACTGAAAGTAGTTTTGATGCCTCAAGACTTTGCTCTCAACACTTAACAGTGCATTCACCACGTGTAAATTTTATATAGATAACTAGCTTACTTGAGTTACTACTTTTGTTTTCAGAAGTATACTTTTGTGGGGAAGTGATGCAGTTTTTTGGGGATTAGATTTTTTGCACTTTTTTAGAAACAGTACCATCCATTCTTCAGAATAACGGAAGACTATAGGATAATTATGGACTTCACGCTCTCTAAAGTTCACAAACATAGACCTTCATATTAGCATTGTCAGGTATTCTGTTTATTTGTGTGGGTGTTAGAAAATATCCATGTCTTTTATCTCCCTCTCAATATGAATTCCTTTATGCAGTGTATTTAACAGGTTTAATGTTTTTGTTTGAAAATGTGAAACAACTTGCTAGATTTTAATTTTATATTTAGACATTTTACACACTTATTTTGGTCACTCATTATCTACTATGTTGGCTGTGTATGCAGAGAAATTCTCATGAAGTAGTTACTAATCCATGTTTATGGTGAGACACACTTTAATCTACACCTGTAATTGGTATCGTGTATGTTTTGACCACTTTATAGTCAAAGTATAGTTAAGATGCAGCCTGCCTGTTTCTTATTCAATGTAGTTTAACATTCATAGTGATAGGAGAGGAATGGCTAGTAACTTCATTTGATGTCTGAAAGAGGCTCCCTGGGAAGTGGTCACATAACCAAGCCTGTCTGAACCAAGCTTTTGCACAATGCTTTTAGGCACATGATGTGTTCCTTGAGGTGTCCTTTGGAGGGCCTGGAGTTAGATTTGGTGATCCTGATGGGTACCTTCCAACTCAGCAGGTTCTGTGATTCTGGAATAGGGGCCATGTCTTGGTTTTAGGCCTCAGGTTAGAGTGATCTGAAAACATCCTAAACTGTTAATCCTTGGGGTCAGGACTCATATCCTCTTTCTCTTTAGGCTGTAGGATTAAGATCTGTTCAGAGGTGGAAGGAGTTTCATTAGAACAATATACAGTTGCTGCTAGTTATTCTTTTAAAAAGCTAAATAGTGTACAAAATTGTGCCATGTCTTGGAGAGAAAAATGCCATGCTCTCTGTTAAACCTGGAGAATTACATTCTTACATTGGAAACAGTTTGGTAAACTAGTAAACCGTGGTTCCTTTTATTGATAGGTGGAGTGCTTCATGGTAAAGTAAAGGTCAGCATGTGATTAGTATGGCTCTTAAGCTTGTAAAGACATATAAAATTAGTAAAGAATCACCTCCTGGTCATTAGGAAACACTGGTATCTTTTCAACTTGGCTTGCCTATGTCCTAGGGAGTCATGACCTTATGTGTCTTTTTGTGGTATGCACAGTATTGAAAATCCAACTTTGAAGGGTCAAACTTGCATTGTAGATGTGAAATTTATGTACTATGTACTCACTGTGCTACTGAAGTAAACGGAATGCTACTTATCGGTTGAATCTCTGGCACTTTATCAGAACCAGTCTACCACCTAGAAAAGGGTGCTGGGTGCTGGAGAACTCTGTGGCAATTACACAAAAGATCCTGATCAGGATGAGAATCCATTTTTGTCTCTAAGGACTATTTATTGATGCTGTGTGCACGCTGTGACTGTTTGTCTCCCATTTAGATAGATAGCTACACAATACTTTCTGAGTCCTGGATTTAAGTAAACAAACAGCACTTATTTCTGTTTACTCTGCTGTATTGAACTACGGTTGCATGTAGTCTAAGTCCAGATGTTACATCAAGGTGATAACAGACGATTTAAAGGGGATGTAGTTAGATTAATGTGGTGCTTAGGATGGGGTTTTATAACAAATTATTTTAACCTGCAACATTGGTAGTTATACTCCTGAGGATTAAAAATAAAATAAAATCCTTTCACTTAAAACCCCTGAAATATCATAACCCAGAATTTTCAGTATCTTCTTATCATTGCTGAAACTTGTTAGAAATTGTAAAAATGAATATTCCAAATTTTTCTGCAGTGACTGTACAC
>JAWWEU010000091.1:29373590-29394600 GCA_035583155.1 Acropternis orthonyx
ATATTCATATCACAGTAAAAGTTTCATTCTCTGCATTAGCATCCACATTCCATTTATGACAAGAATCTTTCCATACCATGGTTTCCCATGGTGCATTGACTACTACAACTGTAGACATCCAGCTTTCTAGGTGTGGAATATTAAGATGTGATTGTAAAACTGCTGCACACAAGGGTTCTGATTTGGTTTTGAGTTTGCTCAGTGTTGTAGAATATTAACAGATATAAAGTTCTAAACACATTCATTTGAGTTCTTAAGTAAATATTTTGTAAAATCAGCACATAAAAACTGTTATGTGCAGGAAAAGTTTTCCCAATATGCAGGTTTGTCTTGGAGAAAAAGACTCTTTTGCCAGCTTTCCAGTTTTGACTGATAGTGCTCCTGATTCTCTGTGCTTTCATGACAGTACAGATAGACCTGAGCTTTGTTAATGGCAAGAATATACTTAGACAGCATAGCATAAATTATGAAAGCTCTTTTTAGAGAAAAAAGGAATCAAATAATTTCCAAAAAAATTATTTTTGTTTACCTCTAGGTTATTTAGCTTTGTTACATAAGCAAATACTGAAGGCTCTTAATCCATCTGGAAGAAAGGCAAAAATCAGTAGCAGTGTTGATTTAGGATTTCAGGCAAAGTATGTCTGCTAACATGTTATAGTATTTCAGTTACAAGGGAGACAAAGCATAATTTGCAGACTGCAGAAAATTTTGTTAGCATTTATTAGACCTTATGTTGACCACAGATTAACAGTTTGTGTTGCCAAAGCATGAATATTAGAGTCCGAGTGAATGCCTAGGGGTGTAGAGTGGATAGGAAACAGTCACTAGAGAGAGATAGACACCAACATCAAAGACAAGGATAAAGGGCTGTGAAGCTAAGGAAGACGATCCAGAATAAAAGGAAGCAACTGAAAGAAAATAGCAGATAATGGCAGCCAGATTGGCTTGTAGCAAGGACCGGAGAGAAGAAAGATTGGACAGGCTACTGAAGATGGGTGCTGTTATAAACATATAATTTCATACTTTGTTAAACTGAAAGTAAGTAAGTATCTAGTACCTTTTTTGTTGCCTCCAAGGATACTTTTTGTTTAAAATAACCTTCCTGCCTTTTTTTGTTTGTTTTCTTTATGAGTTTTTATAAAGTTATGGTTGGTAGCACAGTAAGAGCTATGGACACAGAATTAATTTCGCTGTGTAACAGTCTATGTGCTACATCATGGCACTTCAAGTTTCTTTTTGACATATAAATTGCAGTCCACTTAGTAAATAAAATGGATTACTTATGGTAACTGTTACTTATGGTAACTGTGACTAGTCGGACAACATAAATCCTTGCCAGAGCTCTTCCAGGGGCTTTAAACAATCCTATTAAAAGATTTTGTTTGCAGTTGGTACAGAGGGGATAAGAAAAAAACCAAACCAAACCAACAAACAAAAACAACCAACCAAACAAAAAACCCCCAAAACCACCAAACCAAACCAACAAAGCACAATGTACAGGTTGCATTTTATTGCTTTCTCTTTTGCCAAGGGCAGTTTACTCTTAAGGCTGCAGCCATAGCTGAAATTTATCTCTGCTGTTTGTAAATAAAAGTAGATTTCTAAAGAATCTAGAGTTCTTGGAGTGAATGTAGGAAAAGGAAACATGAAACCTTATGTATTTTATGCAATATGATTATGCTAATTATAACAACATAAATGTCACAGTTGTGTTATAAGTGTTAAGTTTGAATAGTGTGTTACTTGTAGGTGTAAACTAGTAGGATCAGAAGATAGTTTTGCTGAATGTGGGTAGTAGAGGTCATAATGTGACCTTTTAGTACCTCTCACTACTGATTATTGAGTAAAATCTAAAGAAGTCTCACTGTTCAGAGCTCGCAGTAAATTCGTATAGTTTGAATTAAAACTATATTTATCACATCTGTAAGTGGAACACCCTTAATAAAATACTGCAAAAATAAGATGGAATTCCCTAATACAAAGTCAGACTACTTAGAAAACTGTGTTTTTGAAGAATAATGCATGCAGAATTTCTTTTGTATTTACCCACAAATTGTATTTGCCCTGTATTTGTGACTTTATAATAGTAGTATTTGAAAAATATTTACTTTGTGCTTCTGAATTAACAACAGCCAAAGTCATGAATACCTAAAATTCATCATCTAATACCATGTACGTTACATGCTATCATTTTTGGGTTTAGGGTGTTTTTGTTTTTTTTTTTTTTTCATTCAAAATCTGGACAATACATACTGGAGATGAAAGTTGTTGACATTTCATCCAGTCATTTTGTTTTAATTCAGTACTGATGTTTGCTACCTTGCCAGCAAAATCCTGAAGATGCTTCAGAGTCCTGAGAGAAAAAAAGAAATTCTGAGTAGGCTGCCCCCTTTGCTCTGTCCCTAAAGAGAACTATTTTGTATTCTCCCTATAGCAATCTCTTTTCCCTCCTCAGGGATTAAAAATGTGTGCATTTTTTGTGTCTCAGTAGTTATATCCGAAGATTTAGTATGTGGAAGCCAGTTGAAAAGACTTGTCTGTGTAACTGTGCATTTTAAAAAGTAGTTATAATCATTGTTTTTGTTACAATAAACAAATTCTGATATGCTAAGTTTTGTCCTACAGTTAATACTTATTCTTTTCCTGCAACCTTTTTGCCTACATGGCTGTTTTAAACAGACTTTCATTATCTTAGCTATATATACACACTTGAGAATTTTTACCTCATGAGCAGCAAACTATTTGATTTGCTTACAACTGGCTCTGTGTACTTTGCAGTAGAATCTCCATCTTTGAGTAGGTAGAGAACTGTTCCTCAAAGAGCTGTTTCTTCATGCACTGTGATTGTTAAATCTGCCAGTAGTGGTTGAAAACTTAAGGACTTTTCAAAAGTGTGATATTTTATCATTCTTGGAAATTAGTTACTGAAACATATCTGTGGATAAATACTTGTAAATTCCTGGGTAAATTACCTGTTTTCTGGATGAATAAGTATTTGTTGATCTAGCTTCCTGTGGAAGCACTTCTTTTGAAGTCTTACATGAGCCCTACTCTTTAAATCTTTTGACTAAGCCACTTCAGCTGTCTTGGAGTCTAAAGATGACTTCTGCTGAATGTTAATGCTCTGTAGAATAATTTTCTGGCTTTTTCTATTGTGAACAGACAACTAAAGTGTTCTTAACCTCATCTCTTCTCACACAAGAGCTCCAAGCGAGAGTGGAAGCCTCTGGAGGAGCACAGCTGCACAGATGTACCATGGCTGCTCTTATTCATCCTCTTCTGCATTGGAATGGTGAGTAAAACTCAGAGGATTCTGTCAATATTGTATAATTGAAGAATTTGCATTGGTAAGAAAGGAGTTTTGAAATTCTTCAGTAACTTCATCACTGGAAAAGGTCAGGGTATAGTTGATGAGAACTATTGACTGTAGAACAGAAATAGGTAGTATGTCTTTGGTAGGGATTCATAGTTCTGTGTGCCAGTTCTTGCTCCAGCTTCTCTTCTCCTTCAGTTTCAATGGTAAGCAATTTACATCCTGGTGACATCACTTGAATCGTGTTCCTTATGGGACTGTGGATGTCCCAGAAATGATAGCTTTTCTGTAAATCACAGTAAACTTTTTGTGAAAAACATAGATTCTGAATATCATAGAGTTGACTGGGGGTTTTTTGGTTTTTGCCTGGTTGTTTTTTGTTTGGGTTTTTTGTTTGTTTTGGTTTTGTTTTGATTTTGTTTGTGGTTTGTTTGTTTGGATTTTTTTGATACTTAGTAGAAACAGCTACTGTTAATGACCATATTACTAATGATAAGATCTTTCTTTCAAAGTTATACTAGCTCTGTCCTGTGGGATAAAGCCATCATCTTTTTCAAGTCAACCTCACACACTTTATTTTAAAAAAACAGACCCTCTGAGAGCTGAAGATTAGTGAAAACTAGCAACACAGTTCTTTTCATCCCGTTTTGTTTCATGGATGTATGTCTGCTGTTCTTCTTAAACAGAGAATGTCTGTCGCTGTCTTGTACCGCTGTGTTACAAGCAGTAGTCCTCAGGGGTTTCGGACTTACATACTGTCAGCTTTCTTTTCTGCTGTCCCTTGGTCTCTGGTGTTTGGAATAATTCCATTGAAACATTTCTTCTGCTTTCCCTAGGGTATTTGTCAACAGCTGTGCTTAAAATGCAAAAATTATGATGATTATTTAAAATTGTATGAATTACAGTGTCACTGTAATGTGAATATCTTAAAATTTCAAAAAGGAGAGTATTTCCTGAAACAAGTAGCTCTCTTTTGTGTTTGATTCCAACTTTGTTGGTGTTCCCTGGTAATTTGGGAATACTTACCTGTTCCCCCAATTATAAATTAGTCTGCTGTGCCTGACTGGCCTAAATTTTCCTGTCTGAGCAATATGATATACAGAGCAATTATCCTCTTGAGTCACATACCTTGTTAGTTACTAGTTCTAGGGGATTTCACTCTAAGAGTTACATACCATGCCATGTCAGGAGGACAGTCACTGCACACTTGTAAATTAGCTTAGATAGAGGAAGAGTTGCATGATTTTTCCTGGGCATAAGGACAAAGATTCTTTCACCAGCCAAGAAGCTGAGTACTATCGTATGTAGAATGCATGGTAGTATGTCCTTTACAGAATAGTAAGGGACCTAAGAAATTGAAAGTGATTGCTGGAAATCAGCTTGAATTATTATTACTTGTGATAGCCTTTTGCCCACTTCGCCCTTGTTTTCAGTGTGAATATTAAGTCTGTAGGTGCATTAGTGCATTGGCAAGAGAAAGACAATGACCAGCTTGCTTTCTGGAATTTCTCTATATTGATAGCTTGTCCATTAGAGAAGGACACTCTACAGTATTCTCAGACCTTTAAAACCACATGTTTTCACTGATCCATGATGACTTCATTACCTGTTACCATCTCACCTGATCCTATCACTGCCATCTGTTGTTCCACACATTTATCTCAGCTGTTTATTCTGCTTCCCCTTCTCAAATCTTTGCTTGTCTCACATGTTAAAACAGTTCATTGGTGGTAGCAGAGTGGTTCATTTCTCCCTGTCAGTAGTGGTGTTAATGATGCTTTTGGGCCAGTCTCCTGTTTGCATAATCACCATCTTGATCTTGGTTTTGCTCATGAATTGTCTCTGAAAGTTCACAGCAAGACCTGCCTACATAGGGTATTTCCCACATTATGCTGTCTGAGCCATCTTCCTTTGTGTCTGTTTCTTTCCTGCATTTACACCCAGCATCTGGAACAACAGTGGCCTTGATCTGGTCATTTGTTTTAAGAGGTTTCCTTAAAAGAAACTTGTGTTAGACCTCTTCATTGTAGCTCATCTTTGAAAGCACGTAATTTGAAGAAAAGAAAAAAGTCTGAAAGCAAGAAAATCTGGACTGTGTGTAATTCTCTAAGTTGCATAATAATCCTTGACAACTCCAGCTCTGCTTGGAGCTCTCCTTCACTGCTTGCCTTTGGTCTCCCTTCTGCTTCATGCACCACTTGCTGACAATACGACTATCAGAAAAACCACCTACAAGAACCTTAACTGCGCTTGTATAAGATCTGATGTTAGATGTCTGAATCCTCTTTTAGCTTGCATTCAGTTTTATCATTGCACAACATTTCTCTATGATGGTCCTTGTCTTTCCTTTTTCAGTCTGAAAGCATTTTAAGGCACTCTGCTTAGAAACAATAAAACTGACTGTTCTGAGCTGTCAAACAAAATATTGCTAAATTGTGGGATTTTATTTTTTCTCCTCCAGGGTTTTATCTGTGGCTTTTCAATAGCTACAGGAGCAGCTGCAAGACTGCTTTCAGGATATGACAGTTATGGAAATATTTGTGGACAGAAAAATGTCAAGGTGGAGGGAATAGTTAACAGTGGTCTGGACCTCACGCACAAGAAGTAAGTATGTGATTCAATTGCTGCATTCTGTAAACCAGGAAAAGCAAAACTTTTCTTCTTTTGAGACTGTTTTTCAATAAAATGAGGAAAGGGCTATGCTAACTTATTCCTAGTTGTCCGTCGGCACTTTTTTTCACCTAGAGGACAACAATCTTTTGTAACAACCAGCAACAGTACTAGGAGAGTATAGTAAATCTTAGACATTGTTGAATTACCTTTTCTTAGTATCTGCTTCATGCAGGATAGTGTGTTAGGCCGCTGAAGAGTCTTGTTTCTTGGAGTTTTATGTGTGACAGGTATTTTCAGATTTGACAGCTGGCCTTTGATATCAGTGTAGAAATAATTGCTTTTGGTGTTGTATGCTCAGTTTCTGTTGCTAGGTGTAGGGGGAGATGAGATATTTGTAACATATTAAATAAGACTTTATAATTTAAGCTCTAAGCCGAATATATGTAAGTGACTTGTTGAGAAAATGCACAGAACTTTCAAGCAGCAAACAGCCCTTACTAAGCAGTGTCATGTTAGAAACCGTACTTACAGTTCAGGTATTTCCTGTGTTGTACAGATAAACACTGTACTGTAGTAGTAGTACTAGAGCAGTAACAAGAATTCTGGACTTAGAGGTTGAACACCTGTGAACATCTGTTGAGGTCTGTCTGCCAGTCGGTGCTCAGAGTGCATCTATACAATTTGTGTATCTTAAGAAAGTAAATTATTTAGCCTAACAGTAGAACAGTGGTATTAACTGACCACACCAAAAAAAAAAACAAAAAACCTTTACTTTCACTGTTGATGCCTTCAAAGAACTAAAAAGTTACTGATTTCTGATTATGATAGCCTTTTGCATCACAGTTTCAGACTAACAGAAAATGGATGATTTGCAGAAATTATTTTGGAAGGATGCTTTTCTAAGATGTACTTATTTTGAGTTACTGTACTAAAAACTTCTAAATATTGAAGACTTAATGTGGTTGGTTAATTAGTGGTTACCATAAGGATTTGAGATAAGTAAAATGGCTTGAAACATTTTTCCTTCTGTTAAAAAAATTATTTTCTTAATCTTATCCCATTGGGGTTGAAAAGCATGAAATTTATGCAGCATAGTTTTCCTATTTTTTACATAAATGTTTTAATGCTTTCTAAACCCATTTGTATTCAGTACAAAGTTGTAATTCTGGTGTTCTGAGATAAAATCCAAATTTTAAGCTTACCTTTAGAAAGAAATGGTATTGCAGTTAATGTGAAGATAAATTCAGACACATTATTGAAAGGTAATATTGTAACAGTTTCCTATATGTGACAGAAATCAGGCCATCATGTGAAGAAACATCTACCACTGCTTAGTGATTTCCTCCTGTAAAGGCAACCTTAAAAGACAGCAAATAAAAAGAGAGACTATTTTTAACAGAGTTAATAGACAGCCTGCTGTTCGTTAAGAAGTCTTAATGAGGTTCAGAAGGATTATGTTTTTGTAACAAAGGTGGTGTGGCTTGGGGCATGACCTAAGCAAATTAACTTATATGGGGCATATCATCTCTTTGCCTGAGAGTAAAAGAAACCTGCTACTAAGGCTGATTAACTGTTCACGTGAAGTGCCTGTACAGTCCAGGGTAACCAGTTTTAGAAGAGACTAGTTCTTATATGAGTGAGTGATCCCTCATTCTCTCACACTCTCTAGTTTCTTCTGAAAAATTGCCAAGCAAATTTCAATAGCTATCTGCTTTGCATCTGTTTCTAGCAGATGGAGTTTCTACAGTGTCTGAGGTGCAGTTCATGAGAGTATTTCATGCTATTTTTGTAGGAGTACTTTTCAGACAGACTGTAAAAATAAGCTCTTCTTCCTGCCTGTACATTTCAGATTGTGTATAGAAAGAGAGGACTTTTAAGATCCACAAATGTGGTTCTGGAAATATGAAGTTATTCTCATTTCGTTTTGCTTGCAGGGTAATTCCATTTTCATTTCTCAATCCAAGGGCAGAAAAGTTAAATCATCTGTAAAAATAACATTTTCTTCCTTGTACATGACAGCAAGCCATACGCACTGTCACGTGGAAATGAAATAGATGTTGTCTGTGTGGATATGGAAATCTGCGTGGTAAAGAGCAGAGTCCTCACAGGGATATGATTTGCTCTGTGTACATCAGATACGCTGAAACCAGTGAGATGAAATGTTGGGATGGAGGATTTTACAACTTCGTGTCATCAACAAAGAGTGGATCAGGCATCTATTTATTTTTGCCACAGAAACTACAGTACACTTTAATAGTCTGTGCTCTAGAGTCAGACATGGGATTACTCTCTAGCCCTGGCAGTGAATTCTAATTAAACCTGTTTCTTTCAAGTAAGCTCTTTGCTTTACAAGTTCTGGTAGTTACAATGGGGTTAAAAAAAAAAATGTTTTATTTGCAAATGAATGAGGACCATCGCAGCCAGAAATGCTAGTTCAGTCTGGTTTTTGTTCACCAATACTTTGCTGCTTGGACAGAATTCAGTTTTTGCTGTCTAATCAAATACAAGGAGATGTGCATATGCTGCTATAGGGAGTAGTTAGGGTGGCATTTCACCTTAACACATGCCTCTGACCCCAGAAAATGCTTGGGGTTTAGGTAATGAAAAAACCCAGGAAGAGTTTGCAGCAAGCATACAGAGAATTTGGTTGAGTAAAGCTGTATATGCCCTACTGTTAAAGAAATTTTTGACACTAGGCTCTCGTCTCAGTTCAATAGATTTATTTTCACAGATGAATTATGCTATTTTGTAGCTTGATCTACGTGCCTTGAAAAAAGGAACCTGAACAAAGAACTCCTTGGGCAATTATTCCCTTTCGATCTAAACTCCTCATCCCTCACATGACAGTCCATATCAATAGCAGTATTAAGGTGTGGGATGGTTCTGTAGTTCACATTGTAATACGGTTGTTGTGGTTCATATACCTTGCTCTATGGGCTGTACACTCTAACAGTTTATTTTTAGGCAATATTTAAGATGCTAGCTTTGTCTTTTCAAACTATTATTAATGTTCAGACAATTAGCTCTAGGTTTTACTTTATTGCTTTCTACAGGTACTTGAAAGGAGGTTGTACAGAGTGGGGCTCAGTCTCTTCTTCAAGGTAACAGTTGACAGGACAAGAGAAAATGTCCTCAAGTTGTACAAGAGGAGGTTTAGATTGGTCGTTATAAAAAATTTCTTTACCAAAAAGGTATCGTGCCCACAGAAGTGGTTGAGTCACCATTCCTGTAGGTATTTAAAAAATGTGTAGATGTGGCACTTAGAGACATACTGTAGTGGTGGACTTGGCAGTGTTTGGTTTACAGTTGGAGTAGATGATCTGAAGGGTCTTTTCTAACCTGAGTGATTCTATCATTCTGAATCTACCTTCTTTTAGTTTAAAGCCATTCCTCCTTGTTGTTTCACTATTAGTCTGGGTGAAAAGTCACTTTCCCTCTTTTTCCTAAGCCCCCCTTTGAGTGCTGGAAAGCTGCTATATGGTCTTCCCACAGCCTTCCCTTCTCCAGGCTGAACAGTTCCATCTCTCTTAGCCTGCCTTCATATGCTCCAGCCCTCTCATCATCACAGGCCTCCTCTGTGCTCACTGTAAGGGGTTCATGTCTTTCTTGTACTGGAGGTCCCAGAGCTGTGTGCAGTAAGCCAGGTGCGGGACCTATGAGAGCAGAGTATTCAGGGAAAGGGAGCATTCATCACCCTTGCCCTTTGGTCATGCTTCTTTTTAAAAACCCCAGGATACAGTTGGGTTTCTGGGCTGCAGGTGTACCTTCCGGGGTCATGTCCAATTTTTCATGCACCAGTACCACCAAGTCCTTTGCAGAGCTGATACTTCATAAAGATGCATGAAGATGTGTATGTTGTAAGTCTACTGTATGTATGTATGGATGTATGGCCAGACCTCATGAACAAAGATTTTGGGAATGGCTCTCCACACGTGGGTGTGCCCTTCCAGCCTGTGCAGTGGATTTTTTAGGTGAGGCACAGTGTGCACAGAACTGGCGCCACCGTTTAAGTCCTGAGGTTCATTTGCCACGGCCGAGCGAGCTGGGACAGTGACAGTGAAATCCTCAGGACTGTCCACAGCACCCGGTACTAACCGGGGCTGACCCTGCTGAGCATCTGAGATCTGACGGGATCGGACGGCAGGGAGGCATTTAACTGCCCAGGGGACAGTCCCTACTGAGACTCAAACTCAGGCCCTTGGGATTCAGAGTTGAGTGCTCTCCTTTATGCCACAGGACTGCCCCCAAGTCTACTGTACTGATTTTCATATAGCAAACATATTTTCATTTGCAGTGTTGAAGTATCTCCAACAGTATGATTAGTTTGTTTACTTCAGTCTTTGTATTGCTGATATAAGCTATTTTCTTATCAACAAATTAGTCTATTGTTGATCGTAAATAACTGAAATTGCAGCACAAAGTATGAAGTGCATTCTTCCAGGGAGAAACAAAACCTGTTCTGTAGTGACAGTATGAAACTTTCTGCAGCAAAATAACTTATTTTCTATAAATAAATTTTATAAACAAAAATAAAATTAATCTTGTCTTCTGTAATGCTGGTGCCTAGCATTTTGATTCTTGTTTTAGCTGCTAGAAATAAAAAAAAAAAAAAATCTAACTTCAGTCTTCCTAGACTATGGATTGAAGCCAAAAATTTGATAGCTTGGAATGTGCTGTGCAACTTCCTTACTTCTGTCAGAACTGCCTCTGTACCATGCAATGCAGCATTTGAATGACATGTGTCTGTTTAAGGGTATGCCAATAAAGCACACTTGTGTCAAAACTGCATATGACACTACAGTTGTGTTGTATTTCCAAACTTCCAGGCTTAAATTAAAATTGTAGTGTTTATTTTACAAAATATTCTGGCAATTAAAATCATAGCTTGGTCCTTGAATTCAAGTCACTGTATAAGTGGCCTGAGTTCTAGTTTGTTAATGGAGACATTCCTCATTTCGTTTCTGTAGATAATATGTGTTAAGGGACATTCAGAGAAGTCTCTGTCCAGGAACTGGAGTCTAGCCTTACATAACCTGAAATACAGCCTAGGCTGAGGGATGTGGATGGATGGACATACATGGGACACTGACACAGCTGGTTACACAGACTGGTGCTGATGAGGTGCTGACTTCAACAGCAGGTCTTGCAAACACAGGCACAGACAGCCACATCCTCTCCTCCTCATGGGCTGACAGAGACAGAAAGTCACTATTGCGTGCACACACGTGACACTTCCCAGGTTCACAAGCTCACGTACATTTGTGGATCCCTCAAGTACCAGAACAGCACCTCTGCTCACTTGGCACCCCTGGACCTTATCTGCCTCTTGGATTCCCCATGCTCAGCAGCTGGTCCAGCTTGGTGCTAACTGTCAAACACTCACAACTCATCCCACAGCCACTCTGCACTCACAATTCTCTCAAATACCAGTGCAGACCCTCTGCCCACCTGACACATCTGCCTGGACCCAGAGCCTCCTACTCACCATCTGGTACAGCTTGTAGTTTGCTGGGGAGTTATACCAGGAGTTGGACTCAATGATCCTCATGGGTCCCTTCCAGCTAGGATTTTCTGTGATTCTCTAACATGTGTACACCTACTTCGGTGAAGGTACAGGTGCTGAGCCTCTTGTCAACAGCCAGCACTATATGGGCTGTGACCACCTATGCTGAGCCCCCCATCCCTGTAGCTGCTTTTTTCGTGAACACACATTGTTTCCACCCCAGCAGTCCATTGCCAAGACCTCTCCCTGCCCCAGTCACTGGCACTGAGACCCCATTCACTTCTGTAGCTGGTACCACAGGCCTGGGACACACAAATCCCTGGTCTGATTCTAGTTGCTGATACCAAATCCCTCATGCTCGTGCCAGTCTCTCCAGCAGCTGGCACTTAATCCCTGCAGCACTTGCAGCATCCATGCACATGGGACAGAGACTGAAATATGCAGAGAGAGTTAATGGATTTAGTAATAGGATATGACAGATTGCACTGATCATGTGCTGGGATCAGTCAAATGTACTGACCAACATTAGCTTGCATGCAACCTTTTTTACTCACCTTTCTGTTTGCCACCCTTTCCCATGCACACTCTCTCAGCAGCTGGCCCAGTCCCACCAGCCCCTCCTGCATTATGTACTGTTGGGTTTGCATCCTTTTCAGCCATGAAATCCTTGCTTGCAGTTTCTTGGTAGCCCATCAATTATTACTGACTGGATTTGTTTCTGATTATTAGTTATATTAATACTAAGTGGTCAAGTTTTGTCTGAGTGTCTCCCTCCTTTTCCGTATCTCAATTTGACAAAGTGCTTAGCCAGATAATAATTTAATAATTATTAAAAGTTAATAATTTTCATAATCCACGTATCCTTACCAATTAGTGCAACTGACTGGGTTTGTTGGCATCCTAACCTCCCTTGCCACATCAATCAAGTTTGACTCTCTAGGTTCTGTCTAGGCAGACACTCTCCTTCCACATACCCTTATAAGTATGGAATAGCAACTTCAGGAACTTGCTGTCATGTTGTGGAAGCTATGACAGGAGTGTTCAGTTAAGACAACTATTGAATATCTTGGTATGATCTCAAGGATGTTTTCTTTGAAATCAAGGAAAACTGTGGTTTATTGCTCATATGCAGTTAGTTTGACTGCATCTGTGGGACAGAATTTTCATGGTTGTATTTGCTTCTCAGAATTGAATCATTTATGGAGTCTGGAGATGTGTAGTATGTATTAAGATAAAGAATCAAAAATAGTAGTGGATGATTTCCACTGAGGTTTGAACAATGAAAGGGAATGTTTTAAGAATGCAAGTAATCTATTACCACATTGCAGTTGATTTAGATTACATGGGTTTTGATGGACTTTCAGGAAGTAAGACTGTGCTACATACTAATCATTCTTGTATAGTGGCACTGGGTAATAGAACAGTAGACAGCAATTAGTGTACAGACTGAATTTGTTTTTACAGGACCTTCTATAAGTAGAAGGGGGTTTACTGATTACAGAATGAATTAACATCCTGAGGACTGCAAAGATAGAAATGGCATTTTATATGGTGATTTGGTGTTGTTTTCCTATGATGATGTTAGATAGTATGTATTTCAATGTATAGTGTATCACCAGAATTGCAGGAATTTGAAAGACTTGTTCAACTTCCAAGAGTAAAGCATTCTGTATCTGTAATATACCATCCATGGGTAATTCTGTAGGGATAGTGTTTGTGATGAAATGTGTATAGCCAGAAGACATTAGCTAAGAATCTATAATATGTACTTCATGTACTGGGTTTTTAAATGACAATGACTCATTGTGGAAAGTTAGCAAAGAGAATCTCTTTAAAATACTGCACTTGAATATTAGATGGTTCTACTTGAAATATCAGAACCATTTTTATTTCAAAGTAAATACTGAAGTAATCTGTTCAGTCATACGGTGTGGAAAATCAATCTAAACTAAAAAGCCATTCTTGATTACTGGTATTATGTTTATTCATTAAAATAGCCATGGACTTTGTCCTTTCTGCAGAATAACAGTAACTTCATGGGGTTTCTTGGGTCTTTTTGGAAAAATCTGGAAATCTTGAAGTCAAGTTTAAGGTTGGAATGAAGGTTTGTGAATGCCTGGGCTCATATTTGTGAAGAGGCATGGTAGGAGTATTGCAGCTTTTAGGAATAGCACCATTTGAACGGGCTTGAATCACGAAAAGTTAAACATCCTTTCTGTATGATCCAGAGGTATATAAAACCCCATATACTTGTGGTGCATATGTTGAGTACATAAGTTCTTTTGATTCACACAGTTATGGTAATATCAAATTTCTTGTGTTTCTGGGTACATTGAATCATTCAGTCCTCATTGAATCCCATAGTTTGAAATTTTGTTCAGTGTAGTTGTTAATTAAAATAGAAGTAATTTACCTTTTTTTCCTTCCCTAGGTATGTATTCTTCTTGGATCCATGCAACATTGATCTGGTACATCAGAAGATCAAGTCTCTTGCCTTGTGTGTATCAGCTTGCCCAAGGAAAGAACTAAAAACTCTGGCTGATATTCAGAAATTTGCAGAAACTAATGGTATGGAAAAAATATGTTTGCTTTTGTTCATATACCAGATATTTTCATAGATTTGAAAAAAGACTCATGCATTAGCTGAGCTTAAAATGAAGTAGGTATTGAGAAATATGGATAGAAATAATATTCTCTTTTCATTAAGCTAAAACATTACTAAATCTAATAGTGTGCTACTGTTCCATCATGACTTGGGCAGTTTTAAAAGCTTATTGTTAAAACAGGAGTAAAAAGTGTAACAAGCATTTGAGGGAATGTCTGACTGTAGCATATATTCTCAGTTCCTAAGGAAATGTGCTAACATTGCTGCTTTAACAGTATTGCTGTTAAAATGTCCTCTTGTATATGGGGTTAGTATTTATATGTATGCTGTTTAATGGCACTTGTAGCACAAAGAATGGCGGTGGAATGACAGTGTTCAGAGAGATATTGTCATCTTCATGGTTATATTTCTGCTTAAATGTTCGCCAGCCTATGCAGGTTCCAAAAGGGATGGTTTGCAGCAAATGAACAGCTTAATTATTGACTATCTTAACTGTTGCATATGTATAGTAGAAGTTCAAGTGTGATTCAGTCTTGTTGTTGAGCAAGAACAGTGAATAAGGATCAAAACTCTAGTACTCAGTAAGCAGAATATTTTTTCTGAGATCCACTTTGTAACTATAACGGCAGGTTTAAATTAATTAGTACTAGGATTATGTTTAGCAGTATGTTTTAAGTGACCATTGACTCCACTGCAAAAATGAAAATAATGAAATCTGGGGGCCTTGAACATGACTGCACGGCGCTTAATTGCAATTTCTATGTTTGTGATGATATATAGTTAGAATACAGAGTTCAGCTTTCAAGTTCTGAAGAATGAGAGGGCAAGCTGTGTTTGATCTTGTGATAATCAGTGCTGAACTTTCACAGGCTCTCAACTTCTAACGTTCACTAAGAAAACCATTGTAATGTTTTTAGTACATGGGTAAAGAATGCACTCAACTCTTAATTTTGTTCTACTAAGCCTTTCTGAAAGCTTTAACTCTTCCTGCATCTTGAAAATAGCAATTGTGCTGGAGACAGGTTCTCTGTAGGCTGTTGCATGTACTTTTGTAGAGTTGGCCATTTTCACCTGGTTCATATGCTATCCCTGAAATCACTTTACTTGTCCATGTACTTTGAAAGTCTTTCATAAAATATGGCTTAAGAACCCTTCCACAACCCAAAGAAATTATCTGTTGTGCCTCAACCCATCAGGAGGTGATGTGGTAAGTTCAAATAAACATTTTTTTAAAATCTAAACATTTTTATCCACAGGTATAAGGTAGTAAAACATACTACAACATCCACATATGGTCTTGCAGCTAACTTATCATTTACGGTATCTTTCCTGAAGTGAGCCAGGCACTTGATTGCCTCTACACAAGAGGAATACAATTTAGGGCAGGGAAAGTGCTTGCTTGAGGCATGAAGATCATTTTATGACAAAGCAGCCGTTAAGCTTTCTGAATCAGTAATGATGCACTTGCTCTTCTGCTGTAATTTGAGAAAAGCAGCTGATTTTGTGAATAACACAGTACCATTTTAGGGCAGTAACTTCACTTCCACTCCTACCCTGCTTGCTCTCTCACAGTCAAGTCCTGCATTTGAAGTACCTTCCCATCTAAGAAGAGAAGAAACGCATCTCTTACAAAGCCAGGCCAATTTTAAGAAAACAAGAAAGTGTGTGTCTTTAATCTCCTCAGAGTAATTGACACCCAGAACTGGGAACCAGCTGGGACCTTTTACAAGAGGAGGAAAAAGGGAAAGAAAAAGCTGGCCAGTACAAAGGTGCAAATTGTAAATTACGAGGGTGCTCTTGAAAGTGACACAGAAAGGTGCAGTGTTATCTAAGAAATGTTCTAATGCTGTTCTCAAACAGCTGTGGCAATACTTGAGTTTATAGAACTATGGATTGGACACAACTGAAAATATTGTGTGTTGTGAACTGACTGCTGCTGCTCTCTGCAGGATTTTTCTCACCCAGCAGAACACTTCAGGCAGGAAGTACTTGTGATTCAATGTTTCTCTTGGTCTTGGCACTTAAAAAATGATGTATTTTGAGGAGTGTGACTGAAAGCTGTTTTTCCCAGAAACCTGATTGATACTTCAAAACTTAATGTCTGTGAAATATTACAGTGGTGTTTTCAAGGACTTGCCAAAGCATTTTGAAATGTCCTTGAAGATACAGTTAATCTATGACTGTGCCAAATGAATAATGAAGTTTGATTATTAAAAAGAAACACAAGACAGGTGGCCATATTACTGTTGTGTTTAATTCAGTGGTAACTGTACTGTCTGTTCAGAGTGTTCCTGTCTGTTGTGTAAATATCTGGATGCATACTTAAGAACCTAAAATGAAATTTCTATTTTACAGCATGTTAGCAGACATCTCCCTTGTCAGAATTCTGTGGCTAGACCAGGGTAGTTGTGGTCTGTGTGTACTTGGAGCGAGAGGTAAAGCCACATTAAATTTGCTACAGAGATTGACCCAGAGGAAATCAATAAAGGAAACCAGTCTAGTTAAGATGGAGCAGGTAATCTCTCTGAGCTGTTAGAAGGAACCACAAAGGAAACAGAAAGGATTTTCCGTTTGTCTGAAGATAGTGACATCTTCATAACCAGTAGACAAAATACATCTTTGCAGTTCCCATTGGTACTTGCATTAGAAATAGGCATTACATTGGTTACTGCCATCTTCTGAAACTTTTCATCTGCTTTTGTTTCCCCCTGCCTTTGTTTTCAGTGAAAGTATTCTGTTTAAAGCCTTATCCTTTGCTCATGACTTTCCTGAAGCCTGTTGTACCATATTAGTTATAGGCATCTTATGGTTAAAGTGATTCTGTACCAGCAGGTCTTTGGAAATCTGGGTATGTTAATTCTGAGTGTAGTTTTTTTATTGGCTTGACTGCAAGTACATTGTGATCAGTTTTGAGATAGTCATCCAGAACTGTCCATCAGGGTTGCCTTGTGTTGGAAATGGATCCTCTAGTTAGAATGAAGTTGTCTCCTCAACAGAGAGTGACTGCATGTGCAGTCCTCCAGTAATACTGTGTTATGTTATTGATTACATTGATAAAACATTGAGAAAGGAGGGTAATAAGTTTTACTGTGACCACTGAATTATTTAGAATTACATGAAAAAAACCCCAAACTATCAATTGCAGTGGAATAAAGTGTCAAATCAAAAGGAATTCCCCCAGAAAGAAGGGGTGGGAAACAACCATTCTTATGCATATAGTGTTTTAATTTAAAGTGGCTATTGGTACTTGGGAAAGAGATTGTGAAGCTACCAAGGATCACAAGAGAATTAGGTGGAGGCACAGCATTATCCAAAAGTGTAATGTTTATTCATTGTGAAGAGGGACTGTGTTTTGGGACTGTCTTTTATGTAAACTCATGCTCTGTTGGCTTTGTAAAGACTGTTCTGGTCCTTCCATCACAGTGTTTTTTAAAATTTACACAAATGTGTATGTTTGTGTATGTTCTCAGTATGTATACACATACTGTATGTGTACACATACTGAGAAAGGAAACAAGGATTATCATGATAAAAGACCAGTGATTCTTCTGCCTGGAAAAGAGAAAACTATCAGGAAGAAGAAGGTCATTAAAAGAAGGAATAACTTAAAAGTGGTTAAAAAATTATTATTCCTTGATCTTATAACCTGAGTAATGTGGAACTAGAGGTCAAAAATGAAATCAACTAAGCATAAAAGAGCCAGATTTTTTCCCCACACAGGTTATGGTTGATTTACAAAAATTATTTCCATGAGGATATTTTAGATACAATAATATAATATACATTAATAAAATATACAATAATAAAATAATACAAAAATTAGATACAATAATCTTATAATAGTACTGTTTGGATTTTTAATAGGAGGTTAGTAGTGAGGAATATCCTTGACCTCTAAGTGGTGCAGAGCAGGAGAAACATCAGCTACTTGACTAGATGGATTTTTAGTTTGATTCCAGAGTAGTTGGTTTTATTTAGCACTGGAAAAAATACAAGTGGAGGAATGGGTAAATTAATATTTGTTTTCCCATTTCTGTACTGTTAATGCAAATGGGGGAAGCTGAAGAGTATTACCTTGGTTTTTGAATTACAATTGAAAACATATATGTAAATTCTGAATCTGGATTTTTTTTTTCGTATACTGTTAGTTATAAGAGCAATTGTGCTTAGCTATCACCATTTTTCTTTTTCTGGTCTTCAATTCTAGAGACATTTGATGATCTGATTAGTGGGGGTTTGTGTTGGATCTTTCTTGGAACATTCTTGCAGGCGCTGGAAAATACTTTCACTTCAGTCCCACATCTAGTTATAAAAGCAGGCTGTAATTTCTCCTGCCCTTTGATGTTTGTTGTTTTAAAGATGTGGTAGTATGTCTCTCTGCAACAACTAGAAGTATAGATACATAAAAACTTTACTTTCCTTCATTTAAAAGGCACACAGTGTTTCTGGAATGCACCAGTGGATCAATCTAGAGAATGAAGCTTGTTTTCTTTACTGAGAACAACTCTGTCATGTTAATCTGAGAAGTCCTGACTGCAAAATGGTTTGTCCTATGCCTTTGTGCTCATCTCAAGGCATCGCTATTTTGATAGGCTTTGCTTGGGCCCAGAAATCATGTTTGGGTGTTAAGGTTCAGCTTTATCCTTATTTGCCCTTCTGGCTCCCACCCAGTTTGTGAAAGGCATAGCTGCAACATTTACCTATGTTTGTGCAGTCCTCTGATGCTTCTCTGCTTTACTGCTGGTTTAGACTATATTCAAGTCTCTGGCTAAGATGTGGAGTTCTTGTTTTCCTGCTCATTTCCAGCTCTGATGCTTATCTGTGCACAACTAAATGGTACTTCATTCTGAAAGGAAGCATCAAATATGATCAAAAGTGTCTGCTTTTGAAATTTTTTTGTTGTTCTAAAACCCCACAGATTAATAGGGAATTCATATGAGCCTAAACTTTATATGTGCTTAGTGCTTGTGTTCTGAGTAGAATTACTTCCTGTAGTTGTAGGCAGGTTATAATTACTACTGTCAGACATAGCAGTCTAAGAATGAAGAAAGTCTGCTCAACATTAGTGTGATTCTTCTTGTGACGATCTGAACATTTTTCCATTTGGCAGGAGTTCATGAAGAGAGGGTTGTGTTGTTACTTGCCATAGGCACACTTTTTCTGAGGTCATGCAGCATTGCTCTCTGTTCCTGGCAGAACTTCCACTGCCTCTTTGGGAGTAGTGTTTGGCATCCTACTAGTTCTGTGGCTTTTTGCTGTAAATTTGCAGCAGCCAGGTACATGAGACCATGCCTTAAGCTCCCACTTTTCTGGGCTATTTTGCTAATCCCTAATATGCTAAGATAATATCCAATTTTTGATAGTGTACCAAGTTGCCTGTTGTCTCATTACATGAAGCTTTGAAGGGGTAATGTGGTTCAGATTAATAGTTAAGAGGTGATAGAGTTTGACAGATAGATTTGAGGCAAGCTCAAGGGTGAGAAAAGTAGAAAGCATCAAGAATTTTATCTTTGTGAGAGTCTGTGAGCCCTTCCTGAATACCTGCAAACTCCTCCTCTGTCAGTATCAATATCATACTCTAGCCTTTATTGCATGGGTTGGTCTAGCATAATCGTCGGTGAGTCATATATTCACAAGGTTAGATAAGTTTTAATTGGTGACGTTTAGTCATAAAACACCCAGAACTCAAGAAGAATTAGGACTAGACTGAAAGTCAGAGGTGAAGGGTTGTGATTCAAACAGTCTCACTCCTGCTAACATTTCTGCACGTTTCTCTGTCTGTGATTACCTGGGATTTGCTTTCTGTGTTAGAAGATTTAAGTTAATGGTGGATTAAGAGGATGTTACTTGCTAAGGAGAGAATGCTTAAAATGGAATAAGATATTATGTTGCTAGGTCCCTTTTCATAGCACTGTCTTCCGGTATCTCATTCCCCAGTTTGTACGAATATCCGGGGCTGCCCCATCCCAGGTGCCGAATCTGGCACTTGCTGTTGTTAACTTCATATGGTTGGTGATTGCCCAGCCCTCTAAATCATCAAGGCCTCTCTGCCTTTGAGGGAGTCAACATCTGCTCCAAATTTACTACCATCAACAACTTTGCTTACCATACCTTCCAGTCCTGAGTCAAAGTCATTTATGAAGATGTTGAAGAGCACAGGGTCTAAGACCCTGTGGAACCCCATTAATGGCAGGTCACCACTCTGATGTTCCCCCATTCACTATTACCTTCTGTGCTTCACCCATGAACCAATTGCTCACCCACCACATGATGTGTTTATCCAGCTGTGGACTGGACATTTTGTCCAGAAGGGTCTTGTGAAAGACAGTACAGAAGGTTTTACTGAAATCCAAGAAGATTGTATCAGCTAGGTTTCCTTGATCAACTAGGTGGGTTACCTGGTCATAAAAGGAAATTAACTTTGACATGTAGGACTTTCCTGTCATGAAGCCATGCTGGCTGTGTCTTTCAGATGCTATTCAGTAACTCCCGGAATAATCTTCTCCATAATTTTACTAGGCACTCAAGTGAGACTGACAGATTTATAGTTTACAGAGTCATCCTTCTTGCTCTTCTTGAAAACTGGGACAATGTTAGCCAGCTTTCAGTTGACTGAGTCCCCCTAAGATCCCCAAGACTGTTCAAAAATCATTGAGAGAGGCCTCACTGTGACATTGGCCAGCTCTTTGATTCTCAGATGAATCCCATCATGAAGCCCCATAGACTTACAGGGATCCAGCTGGTGCAGCAGATCCCACACAACTTTTTATCATTCTGGGAATTTATCATTCTCCCAGCCATGGTCCTCTAGCTCTGTACACTGAGACCTTCTTAGCCCATCATCACTGTTGAAGAAAGAAGGAAAGAAAGCATTAAAGACATCACATATGTCATGTCACATGTGTCCAATACATGCATAGTGTCAGTCAGACTCAGAATGGTGAGACCATGACTCTATATGGAAGATCACATAAGT
>JAWWEU010000091.1:29398212-29417972 GCA_035583155.1 Acropternis orthonyx
CTTGTTCCAGAAGTTTTCATATCTATAAGAATAGTTTAAAAAATTTTGCAGCAGTATAGAGCCTTTTGTCCAAAAAGGACAAATTATTTTAGATCCTACATTTACAACTACAATGTAAGGAATGTTGTTTTCTCTGATGTCTGTTTATCTGATGCCATGTTTTCCACATAAACAAGCAGAGGCACAAGGATTCATATAAACAGTATAATTGAAAATATATTTCATTTATGTTACTTGATAGCTTCTCTCTGCAGAAAATCTAGCTTTCTTCAGTGGTGCATTTGCTATTTTGGACCAGCTCTCAAAAACCTGCTTTGTAGTACTGTAGTAGTGTCCCAGAGATTGCATGAGATAGCATGCTCAGCTGCTCTCTGTCGTCTCTTTCAGTCTGTAAATAGAAGAGGCCTCTTCATAGAGGTAGAAATGTAGCAATGGTAAACAAAATTTCTGCAAATAATATTTTACAGTTTCTACAAATGACACTTCTGTTTGGTGTAACACAGGCCATGATAAAGCTATTTGTCAAACGTCTTGGTTTATTTTGGGTAATAATGTGTATGTATTATTCAAGTCTGGTTTGTAGAACTCTCTTCTACAGAGTATTCCTGAGGAAGAGACTTCCATAATGGAAAAAATTGAATATTAATATTGATGATCAAGATTAAGATAAGTCCTTAGTAAGATAAGTCTTTAGTTTATTACAAAGGGGAAAAGGACACTAAAAACTATGTACTTGCACTAGGAAGTAAGCAATATATTAGCAAACAAGCTTGGGAGGAAACCCCTCTTTGGATAGGCAACTTATATTATTGGAGGCTTTCTTAGCTCTGCAGTTTCTGAGATACCAGTGCTCCAATCTGATTCTTTATTCCTAGAAGCATTGGATCAGATCTTCAGTGTCTTGATTATAGATAAATGGAAAGAAATCTCTCCTAGGTAAGGTACTTCCATCAGGCAAGTGTCAGGTACAAAGGAAAACTTAAATTATATTTGAATTTTGTTGTAGACAACTTGATCTTTATTGTGCCGTACCAATTTGTTTATGGAGAGAGTTCAACTTCATTACAAGACACCTAATGCAGAGCTTCTGTTATTTTTCAGGCAACTTTCTTACTTCATCAGTTTGGGTTCTTCCTTCTTGTCCCTGAAATCAAAACACCAGTTGTATTTTGAAAACAGGAAAAAAAAACTCCAACCCAAAGCCAAGATTATTTTCTTTCTATCCTGAATGTTGTGTTATTCAGTGTTCATGCATTAAAAATTATTAAGAAAAGCATGGTGGAATAGCAGAGGAGGATGACTTTAAAGTACTTTGTGTTCTTTGTAACTGCACTGTGAACTATCCTTTTTCTCTCAAATACCCAAACTTTTGAAATCCCAAAGCTAGATGGAAACTGCCATTCTGTTCCACTAGAGACTGTGTTAAGTTGCTTCACCACTATGTTATAGGAGTAAGTGCAGCAAAACTTCATGGTAATAACATGAAGAGCTGAAGAATCAGAACCTGTATCAGTGTTAATACTATTTGCAAAGAATATGAATGCTAGATTTTTTTTTTCCCACAATATTTTTTTTTCCTTTTCAACAGGATCCACTCTGTGTAGCTATGAACTACAATCATCAGAATATACTACAGACCCACGGGCTGCCAAATTATGTCCCAAATATCCTGTTCCAGAGAGGTAATATTAACATCTTGTTTGATTGGGGATGGAGGGAGCAGAGATTTGGTTTGATCGTGACAGTTCTTTAGAATATACACAGCACATGTTTATTCTTAACAGGTAGATGTTTTACTGTATTTTTAAAAGATTGCGAAAGTAACTGCCAAAGAAAAACCCAAACTATCCATGCATGTGTTACTGAGAGTATTGGGCTTAAGTTCTCTTCTGTCTCATGTAACTGACAGTGTACTGTAATCAGCTCTTTTACTGCCTTTCACCCTATCTATAGCCAGCTGCTTGTCAGCAGTGCAGATGAGAGACAATTATGGAACACTTCTAGACTTTCAGAGGAGAAAGTATATAGGGACACACAGCTCTCTGCAGCATAAACTTCTTATACCTCACCTCAGCCAGTCAGATGCAAATCACTTCATTTTTTAACTTTCAGTCACCAAATGACTAATATGAGGATAGTCAAGCACCAAAGAGATGGCCATATTTTATAAACAGATCGTTCTGAGTTTTCTTGTTTTAAGTATTATATTGGACTGCTTTGTGTGAAGTAGTATATAAGAGTTCATAGCTTAATACAGTGTTCTAGCGGTGTTGGCTAGGCCTGTGGAGATGAGTGTTGCTGAGAAAAGAAGTGATCTGTTAGCTGTTGAACACACACTTCTGTCAGTAATTCCACTAACTCAAGAAGAACCATGTTGTGTTCTCTCAAAGTTTAGCTTCCCAAACATACTCAGTAGTGGGTTGTAACCACAAAGTCTGTTCCTATGAATAGTTTTCTGTTATGGTTTTAGTAGATCTTGTATTTGTGTCAGTTCTAAAAGCTCTGATTTTAAGTTTTTCTTGTTTACATAATAGTGTCTCCAGTGATATTTTTTTATATTGTAGTGACAGTAACAGTTGGTATATTAACTATTTTTCCCTATCCCATGCAGCTAACCAGCTGCTATAGCAGTAATACAAAACTAAATGAAAACTTCAGTGCCAGCTTGCATACTGAAAAGGCTTGTCAGTCTTAATTTTTGCCAGAACTGTATTGACTTTTCTCACTGTGTGTTCCTGTGTTATTCAGTCTCAGTGAATGTAGCTTACTAAGAAAACAGTAGGTTAGAACAATACATAAGTGCTCTAATGATGCTATGTAAATTCCTCACAAAAACTACCTTAGAGTTATTTTTAAGAAGCTATTATGTAAGTGGTGTATTTCCCCTTTTTTATATTATATTAGTAAAATGTACAATATGTTTGAGTATTTTTGAGATTGAAAAGTCTTAACTTTGTGCCCTAAGGCAAAAAAGGCCAGCATTGTATCTGTAAACCACTGTTTTTCAGTTTTTTATTGTTAAATTATTTGAGTACGGTAGTGTAATTTGGAGGAGAAATTGAATCCTGTTGAGACACTCCAATGAAAAAGCAACACCTTGTAGACTGAGGCACTCAGGAAGAACTTACCTAGCACTCAGATTTGATCTGCACCTCGGTTTAACCCCAGCCTGCAACTAAGCACCACACAGCCACTTACTCCTGATTGGTGAGACCAGGGAGAGAATCAAAAGGGTGGAAGTGAGAAAACCCATAGGTCCACAGACACAAACAAAGCAAAACAAGAAATCAATTCACTGCTTCCCATGAGCAGGCAGGTGTTCAGCCATCTCCAGGGAGAGCAGGGTGCCATCACACATAGTGGTTTCTTGTGGTGACAAGAACCATCACTACAAATGTCCGCTCTTTCCTCCTCCTTCCCCCCCATTTATATACTGGGCATGATGTCACATGGTATGGAATATCCCTTTCGTCAGTTTGGGTCCCCTATCCCAGCTGTGTCTCCTCCCAGCCTCCCGTGTACCCCCAGTCTCCTCCCCAGCGTGGCGGTACAAAAAGCAGAAAAGGCCTTGGCTCTGTGTAAGCCCTGCTCAGCAATAACAAAAACATGTCTGTATTATGAACCCTGTGTTCAGCACAAATCCAAAACTTAGCTCCATGCTAGCCACTGGGAAGAAAATAAAATTTATCCCAACTGAAACCAGCGCAAACTGTCGAGAGTTATGAACCAACTGATTCCCATTATGTCCATGGGATGGAGGTAGCACATGGTATGAGGACTGTCCCTTGATGTTTTCTGTTTGATGACCAGATTTCTTCATTCTTCAGTTGAGGCTCTCAATGGACTCTTACCATCCAGCTTCAAGGCATTATGTCCAACTTTGACAGAACAGTGCAGTCAGGGATACATGTTTCTTCCAGAAACCATTCCTGGCCTATATCAGCCTCAGTAGAGCATGACTTCACTGTTTAGAGGACTGTGGAGGAAAACCTGTCCAGTTCCTGCAGCATTTATCTGTCAACCAGCTGTGCTGAGCTGTGCCAAGGGTCTGCCCCACAAAGGTTATGAAGAGCAATTAACCGTGGCATTCCAACTAGGCTCTCCTCACACAGGTTGCTGTATTTGCCCAAGGGTAGTAGTGAGAGGAAAAAACTCTGTGGAATCTAGTATTTGAATAATCAGATGGATCTCCTAACTTCATTTAAGTACTGCTTTAAAAATACAGCTTCTAAGACAATTATCTGCTAGCTCAAACTTTATTTGTTGTTTATTAATAAGCATCATGGTACTAGTCTTAGAAATTTGTAATTCCTTTTCAGTAGGTTAGTATACCAAGATATAATCAGGAGGCCATATAATGTAGCATCGGTCACAGAGAACCGGTCTATTATTTTAATTTTTATTAAGACATTTTACCTCTTATACTCTTTCAGTCAGAACCACTGAAGCAGCAGCAGATCTCAGAAGGTGGATTCTCAGGAATCCCATTTACTCAAGAAAGCTTACAGAAACCACTAACCTAATTTTTTATTATTAGTTAAACAAAGTTAGCAGTTAATTACTGCACATGAAAACAGGTAACTTAAAATATGTAGTGAAAATGCTATAGGTTAAGGGATATTAGATGAGCAGTATAAACTTTGTGATGCAAGAAGCATGTTTTCCTCTATTGGAATGAATTTTGGATAAATACTTTAATCCAATTTGTTCCCTTTTCAAAATGGGTATTTTTGTATTTGGATGCAGGAATGACATTCTTTTGCCTACCACCAGCTCAAAATTCCAGCTTTGTTACTGGTATTGAGAGCTTCTAAATCTCTAGGCTTCCTGCAAAATGGTAGCAGTTAAATAAACCTCTCAAATTTCAGTCTTTTCCAGTAATACTGCAGATAATGAGCTGCAGTACACTGCATATTTCAAAACAGGTTATGTTGTAAGAGGCTGAGAGGATACACAAGCCACCTTTTAGATAGGGCAGCCATCATTATGGCTTTAATTTGTTTTTTAACAACTGTGACTATTTCACAATTACTTTTTGTGCTCTGCTTAACTGCGGTCTTCATTACTCCCCAAAAGTAGACCATCAATATGAGCATTTCCAAATGCATTTGCCTACTCAGCACAGTAAGTCTAGAATCATAGAATTTGCAATAATCAGTGACTTCAAACAAAAATGTAGGATCTACTAATTACTGAGGTATGGCAGGTGATCATAATTTCTCCCAATTTCTTTACAGAATGATTACACATGAATGGTTTTCAGCATGTTATCTTTTTTCTTTAAAAAACCCTAATATATAGAAAAGATGTGCCTAAGACAGCTGTTTTACTCACTACATGTTTAAAATGATGGTTAGAGTTTTAGAAAGGCATGGGCTTGAAAAAATAGTTATTGAGGACAGAAAATTCCTAGTTTATAGGTTATTACTGAAATAGGGAAATTGCATAAGATTATGTGCATTGCTGCTACAGTCCACTGAAATCTTTTAAGTAAGGAAAATTGGGGAGGGTGAAACAAATACAGAGGTTAGAAAAGAAGACTGACCTAATATGAAAGACATTTCTTTCATTGGATCCAGTTACAGGACAGAACATATAATTCATGTCTAAAGTGTAATTGGGAATTGATCAAATTATGTAATAGACCTCTTTGAGATCTGACATAGTTTATGAGCAAGAAAGGCAGCTATTTAGTGGGAAACATTTAGAAAATAAAGTTATGCACTTCTAAAGTTAAGTTTTTGCTCTTTTGCTCTGATGGACTTCATAACAGGTTCTTCTGGGCATTCTGCAAAGTTTAATGCATAGTCTCAGTTGTTTTTTGAGAGGATTCTTCCAAAACAGTTCAAAACAATAGAGGCATCCTTGCACGTTTTGCATGATTTTGACAAAGTTAATGAAAGTAAACATTGTGATTGTAATGTTCAATACAAGAACAAGTTTAATATGGGGAAAGACTAGGAATAAATACATTGGTTTTGCTTGGCAGCAGTTGTAGTTGCTGATGTCCTTTAGCACAAAATGTATGCTTTCAAGAAGAGTATTGTTATTCTGTGATTTCTTTTTCTACAAATATGGGCCAGTATTCCATTTTAACATAAAGGCATTGTGTCCGCTGCTGGTTCACCAGCTGACACTTGAATGAGAGACGTTAAAGTGGAAGGAACATATATTTTCTGGCCCTTGTCATTTAAGGGTGGGAGGGTAATAATTTCCTATTGGAATGTACACTCCAGTCTCACAGGGTTATTTGTAAGAACTGCATCACTTCCCATTATGATCATCCTCATTCCTGCAGCACTTGTGCATTTCAACACATGGTTTCTGGTTATGATGTTATGAGGGTGGAATGATTGCATCTATTCACCTTTCATTTGTGTGTTGATGTGGCATTTATATTAAGTAGGAGTAATTTTTTTTTCTGATTTTTTTTTTCTTGTGTCACCAGTGCACCTATTCCATTCTTCCATCGCTGTGCTCCTGTGAACATTTCCTGCTATGCCAAGTTTGCAGAGGCCCTGATCACCTTTGTCAGTGACAGTAGTGTCTTACACAGGCTGATTAGTGGCGTTATGACCAGCAAAGAAATTATAATGGGACTTTGCTTGTTATCACTAGGTAATTGTTTTTCTCATTACTAGCCATTTCTTAGTGTACTGCGTTAGGAGATTGCTAACACCCTCTAACCACAATATGAACAAAATCCTTGTATAATAACAATGAGCCCTTACAAATTATTCAGAATGCTTTTTTAAAATTTTGTTTGACAACGGGGTAACCTATTCAGAAGCAATATACATATGCATTCCTGTTTTTATTTCTCTTCCACTTGTTATGAGATGGAGGATGTGTGGCTGGTGATTAGCTGTCATTGGTTTTGATATGGTTGAGAGCATCCCCATTTTCCTAATATTTGTTACAATATTCCCCATTCCCATTTGCAATAGTCATCCTCTGCCAATCCAAGTCCAAATAAACTCTTCCCAAATAAAAAGGACAGGGTGAGAAATGCTCAACAGCACACTCCTGTTGAATGTAGGATATTTAGTTTGTTTTGTTTAACATACTTGTGCAGGGATATGAGAACTTTCAGAATGAAAACCAGAAAGTTAGGTGCCCATTTTATTGTATTGTGTATTACCTCCTTCTTCCCCTTCCCCCAAAGTGAAAACCTCCAGGCCTTTGAAAATCTCAGCCTTGTCTGAAGTGCTGGAAATTCCCAGCAGTATAGAGGTGCTGAATTGTTTCTATAGTTGTGAAATGCCTCTAGCATATAGAATGACACTTTGCACTGGACTGAAGTGTTCCTTTAATAAAGTCTTGTTGTTTAGGGTGAGATGTTACCCACCCACATAAATTGCTTTCCTAGTGAGTCTGCTTGACTTGTTCCAAGTATAAAATCTGAAATACCAAAATGAGAAGATCAAGATAGTAGCCATACATGGCTAGTATATGAGCAGTATGTGGTTTAGAAAGAAGCATTGCAAAGCTGTACAGGTGTGGAAGTCCTTTGTTTTCAGTCTGACTTTGTGGTTTAAAAAAAAAAGGGAGAGAGGCAAAAAGAAAGAGGGGAAAAAGAAAGAGAATGCTAGATAACATTTAAAAAAAGACACACGCAAAACACCACTGTGTATGTTCTCAACTGTAACTGGAAAGCTGTTTACTCTTCTGTCTTGTTAGCTTCAGTATTTGATAATAACAGTAGAAAGACTGTTCAGAATCTGAAAGCTGGTGGCTGATTAGCAGTGCTACTGTTCAGTTAGAGTCAGAAGTTAGTACAGAGTTTACATACATTTAATTAAAAAAATCGTTTTCATAACTTCATAGTTAAACACAAATTATTTATTTTAAAACAATGTGTTAGACTGTGATTCAGAAAGTCAGATTTCAGTGGCTTTCATGTAACTACTGAATACAAACGTGTATGTAAATATGAATATGCACTTGCACACACCACTTGCTTAACCTTAGTTGGCTGTATTAATTTCTTACCCATGACTGGCTTGACATTTTGAAATACACAGGCATCATATTAACTGCACTTGTTTGACAAGTGTATTTGAATGCAAATTCTGCTCTGGTTCTCAGGAGGTGTGCTCATGTTAACAGGCTCAAAGTACTATCATGTCTTGCTGTCTGTTTAGTCATTGTCTAAGTACATCTCTGTCTGTATGCATGCATTTTGTCTTGTATTTAATGTATCATGTAAATGTATTTATGCTCTCTGTTTTAATCAACAGTATCAAAACAGAAGTTGTAGAGATGCCTAATTTTTTTAATTATACGTTCAGTGAGTTTGTAAGCCTCAGAAAGAAAATCTTTGCATAAAAATTCTGGTGGAAGGCAATTATCTTAGTGCAGTGGGAAAACTAAGAAGGCTGTTTCTGCTTTAAGTAATTACTTTGCTTATTTTATTTGTCTTCTTTTGCAGTGTTGTCCATGATTTTGATGGTTATAATAAGGTACATTTCAAGAGTACTCGTTTGGATTTTAACAATTCTTGTCATTCTGGGTTCACTTGGTAAGTCTTGTTTGTCTCCAAGTTCCGGTGTGCCCAGTTCTAATCTTTGTTCTCCATGTCCTCAGGCCAGCTACATCCTGTACAGCTCTTGGACCATGCATTTCCTTTCAGCTTTTGATTGAATCCCATCCAAGATACACATAAAAATGCCACCTTAGTAATTGCAGTCCTCTCCCAGAGAGCACGTTGTTCCTTGGATATTTGCACACCTTGCTTGGCAGGCAAGCTTTATGTCAGCCTAGCTCATCAGAGCCCACATAGTCAGTGTGGGATATTCCTCACAGCACTTGTAGCACACTCCTAAATGTTGCCTGCTTCTTAACTTGCCTTCCAAATATGTCATCACAGCAGCTGGTCTGGGTGTGTCTGGTGGCATGCCCACCCGATGGGTGTACTCAGGCATGCAGGAATCAAAGGGCAACTATTGTTTATGGACCTGACATGTTTACAACTCTGGCATGTTCATCAGCCCCTTCAGTCCTCTGAGTAGCTCTTTAAGACCTGTTCTTGAAGAGAAAAAAACAGAGGTATGTTTCTAGCATTTCTAATCAAATTCTTGTACTTCCACACAACTCAGGAAAACCTGTGTGATGTACGTCGTGTGAAATGCAACTAGCCATGCTGTAGTGGAAGTGGCCAAAGATTCTCTTTCCAAAATTATGTAGTTTGTATGAAAATAGCCTTATTTTATTACATTGACTTTTACATTTGTAAAACTAAAGTTTTATATTACTTTTACTCAGTAGCTAAGCCAATGACTGTAGGGAAGGAACAAAGGTAGAATAATCATATTAGGAAGCACTAGTGATCAATTCTTGCAATTCATGGCTGCAAGGGGTGGAAAAAAGTCAGCAGACCATCTATACTTTTTCAGAATCACTTTGTTTTTCTGCTTATTGATCTCAGGGTCTCTGACCACATAAAAGAAAAAAAATTTTTTTTTTCATTTATATTCTCTTTAGAAGCTGAGTAACAACGTTGTATGACTTATTGTCATATGTTCTAAAAAGTTTCATCCATTACACAAACTGAATAAGAACTACTCATTTGTGAGACATACTGCTTGTTTAGGAGATGCCAGAAGACTATTCTTCATTTTAGACCTAAACAGAGCGCCTTCAGCATAAACTTGTCACAGAATCAGAATAAGGAAAGTTGGAAGGGACCACATCTGGTCCAACCTCCCTGCTAAGCTTATGCATTTGATTCAGAAATAACATCAGAACAGAGAAGAACACTCAAAAGAGAAAAGAAATGCATCACAGGAGAGAAGTTATATCCCTGAGGGGCTGGAGACCTGTCTTTTCTTAGAAAAGTTCTACCTTGGAAAGACAGAATAAGGGAATGATATTCTGGCCGTAAGGCTAGAATTTCCTAACAGGGGTTAGAAGATAGTACCTCACTTAGTATTAGCCTCCTTACGCCTTTTACTGATGTTTTTTCTAGTGCCTGAGACATTGTCTGAAGCAAGTGTAGCTACATATCATTAACCTGAGGTGGTGTTCCACCATCAGACTGCTGGTCATTCTTGTTTTGATTAGTCTTCTCAGGAATTGTAGTCTCCTCGTTTTGTTGTTATTGCACATCCTAATCCAGAGGTCCCTCTCTGTTTCCCTTCCTAAATTCTTTCTCCCTGCTTTATTATGCATGTACATAAATACATATATCCTACCATATAACTCAGTCTAATGAGAGCTGTGTTTTTCATTGTTCAGGCTCCCCATGAACTAGTCCTTTCATGCACTTCACTCTAAAACACAGAGTCAAGGTTCTGCAAGTCTCTAAGGGGTTGTAGGGGAGTGAAACTGTGAAAAGAGTATATTCCCCTGAGAGGAGGGCAAGAGAGGAGAACCAAGCACTTCTCCCTCCCCTGAAGTTCCTGTTCAGTTGAGCATAAGAGCTCTTGATTATTCTGTACCAGACTAGGCTTACAAGAAGGAACTGTTTCATTTCTTTGGACTAAGTGCTATGACTGTCACACAGAGGAGGTATCATTCATTTTTCCTTTTATTTTCTCACTAAAACATAGGTGGTACAGGAGTCCTGTGGTGGCTCTATGCTAAGCAACAAATATCTTCCAGTGCTCTCGAGACTCAAATAGCCAAAGACAATCTTCAGGCTCTCTTGATCTATGCCATTGCAGCTACAGTCTTCACGGTATGCTTTGCTAATGACTGTATTATTTTCTTGTTCTGTCTTCCTGATGATCTCTAGTTTTTTTATTCAAGTGAAATGTTTGTGTTACAGACATTTTTGATCAGTTTGTTTCTGCCACAAGTTCTGTTGCAGTGATTTTTTTAATGTTATTAATTTATTTGTTTAACTTTCAAGAACTGTTCCCTAATA
Organism: Acropternis orthonyx; assembly: GCA_035583155.1. Lineage (NCBI taxonomy): Eukaryota > Metazoa > Chordata > Aves > Passeriformes > Rhinocryptidae > Acropternis > Acropternis orthonyx. The sequence continues at coordinate 29,409,080 of JAWWEU010000091.1, forward strand.
TCTGATTTTGAGTCAGGAGAGACCTTCTAAGACTGCAGTTACTTTTGTCTACTGTAAAATGTCCACAGGGACTTTAAAGAATAGGAACAATATTGAACTGCCAATCCAGAGATTTTTCTTAGGTTCCCAGTTCAGAGGTACTTAGTCATTTCAGTGTACCTAAAAGTCCTCAGAACATTCCTACTTCTGAAATTAGTTGTTCTCAGATTTGTTCTGTTTACAGAAGGATAATTGTGAACTGAAATACTAACACTGATTATTGAACCAATTTATCTTCTTTGGGTCTTACTGTTCATTTCAGAGTCATTGACCTTACTTCTAAAAATTGCCCATGTTTGACTAACTTCTCAGGAATTGTAGACTCCCTCTTTTGCTCTTCTTGTTTCACATCCTAATTCAAAGGTCCCTCTCTGTTTCCCCTTCTGAATTCTCACTCCCTGCATTATTATAGATACATACATGCTACAGGACAACCACATCATAGTCAGATATAAATATTAAATTGTATTCTTCATTAAAACTTGCTGATTTCTCTGGTTTTTAAAACATAATTTAAGGTAGAATCTGGTTTAATATCATCATCCTGAGTCTGGTGATGGTTCCAAATACATAAATATGAGACTGGAATTCCACAAAAGTATAATTTGGAAAATAACTTGTCACCAGAAGAAACTAATAGAGGTTTTACATTTTGATCTTGTGATCTTATAAATAGAGCATGTGTTAAATTTAGCGTGTTTGAATATCCCGGCTTTGCGAAATAATAGCTTGCTTATTTTTCAGTTCCCTAAAATGTGATTTGGAAACTTCTCCCTCTAGGTTATCTTGTTCTTGATCATGTTAATTATGCGCAAGAGACTAGCTCTCACTATTGCCTTGTTCCATGTGGCCGGCAAGGTCTTCATTCACCTGCCACTTCTAGTCTTCCAGCCATTTTGGACATTCTTTGTACTTATCCTCTTCTGGACATACTGGATCACAGTCCTGCTTTTCCTTGGTACTACAGGTAAGCAGCTATTGCTTATTTTAAATAAATTTCACTTAATTTTTGTATGGTTTCAAGCAGAATTCTATAAAAAGTGCATGGGAACCTCTAAGAAACAAGCCCACCTGTTGTGCTTCTGTTCTTGTCTGCTTTACTGACTTCAAAACAGTTGTTTCAGGAAAGTTATTGTGCATTTGAGTCTGCATTCCCTGCATGGTACTTCTTGTGTTAGGTTGGCTTTTTAATTTGATGCAAGTTGGCATGTTACAAAACACAAGGCTCTGTTAATACAACTGTTATAACAATTTTTTCAATAATTCCCTCTAATTTTACACAAGCAAGTTAAAAATAGTGTAATCTTGCAGCTGTTCTCACAAAGTATTGTATTGTAGCCACACAGATAAAGACATAGTTATGAAAGGACTGTTCTACACAATTACTGTTTCCCACAATGTAAGTATAGTGGAATTCATTTTCAGTTGTTTGTAACTTAGGTGTCCATTATTATTCCAGAGTTATCAGGGAGGTTTTTCTGCTGTTCACACGCTGTATTCTGAGACCAGCGAATATGTTCTTGATTTGTGCCTGCTGTGAAGACCAAAGAAGGTGAAAACATTGTTTTTCAGGGTCTGACGAGCTTCTAGAATTAGAAGTCTCAGTCCTGTACTTCACTCTCTGAGTCAAACCACTGCACAGGCACTAAATTTGTGGCATAATTTAGTCTGATACTGTATGTTACTGACAGAGTCCTTCAACTAGCCTTGATTCTGCAAAAACTAATTTATCTTTCTCTCTTATATACATTCAATATCTTCACTGTTACAGTTAGGAGTGTTCTGACATGCTGTCAATCTCTGTACATGATACTGCTATTCACATTAGGCAAAGAGTTGGTGCATTTCTAAACTTACGAAATCATGTGGTTAGAATCTCCACAGCTATTCCATATGTCTTTAAATAACTTTAGAACTAAAAATATTGTTGAAATATTTACACAAAAGGCTTGCCATAAGGAAAATAGAAGTGATTGTTAGTGTTGACATATAGATGTAAGGAACTATGAAGTTTAATATTGATTCTTGTTGCATGAATAATACCAGTAGAACAGCAAACTCAAATTAAGAATGACTGAAGTAGGCTTCTATTATGTTTAACTATAAGAATTTTTGCTATGTGATGATGGTTTGTTGTGGAAATTTTCACCAGATGGCTGAAAATTAAAGTAAGTGTTGCAGAATTGTGAGTATGCTGAGAATGGGGGTTTTTTGTGTTGGTTTATGGTTTGGTTTTTTTTTCCCCTTCAAATGCCATTATACTGATTGTCTCAAAAGCTGTGTCTTTCTTAAGAAGAGTCTCCCTCCCTATACATGACATTTAAAACTATTAGTAGAAGCCAGATGGGTTCTGCTGTAACTAATTATGACCTGCTAATACCTTGTATTTCCTTCTTTATGAGTCGATGTAAGCACCATTTTCTTTTTTACCCTCACTTATTTCTAGGTAGTCCTGTCCCAAATGAAGAAGGATTTGTTGAATTTCAGATGGTAGGTCCTTTGAAATACATGTGGTGGTACCATGTAGTGGGACTCATCTGGATCAGCGAGTTTATCCTAGCCTGTCAGCAGATGACAGTAGCAGGGGCTGTTGTGACATACTATTTTACAAGGTAAGGACAACCTAGATAGCTACCATGAATTGCCTAGACATTGATTTAGCAAAAATAATGAGGGACAGAGGTCTTGGGGAGAACACTTGCTTCTGTTGTGAAAGCTGGGGAGCTGTTAAATTATCTTGACCCTTTTTAAATCGTGAAGTCCTAAAATAACCGTTTTGCTGATTATAGATGGTGTTCTTGACATTTAAGACTAGAAATCTTATTTGTCTTGTAACTTGTGCACATTGTACAGACATGGATGGTTGTTTACAAAGCAAGATGCACCTGGAAGGTTATCTGAGTTACTAATAATTAATGCTGATAAGCTCTGTAGATACCAAAAAAAATATTGAGAGCAATTGATTATTATTTTAATTGCAAAAGAGTACCCTTTAAATTATTTACAGTGCTTCATTAATCTTCATTAATCTTTCTTTCACAGGATTACTTAAGGTCTTACTAGATTCATCCCTTATTTTCTGTCAAGGTCATATAAAAATAAAAACCAATATAAAATATATGTGCATTAAAGCTCCATATTTCATTGCTGTGTTTGTGAACTAAAATGTATATCTGGGCATACTTTGTGCTGGCTGTTCTGCATCTATCTGCTAGCTGTCCAAGAAAGAAATACTAATTATTAAGCAGTGGTTTTACCAAAGAAGAATTGTGCTTTACAGAGCTAAGAGGCTGATTTCAGAATTGCAAAGTTAGCTATAGTCTCTAGTACTTGGAAACTTTTCTGAATTTAAGATTGCTTAATATTTTTCTTAAATAAGTCATTAATCTTTGGCTTAAATAGCCATTTAGGACCCAAGTTTAAAAAAAAAAAAAAAAAAGGTGGTATCAGATGCTTTGTTAGTACTTCATGAGAATAAGTGGTACTTCAGTGATCTGAAATATTAAATTTTGGCATGTAGAGCAGAACTATGGCATTATTTTTGGTAAGGAAAAGAAGAAAATGCACTTATACTTACTTTGTCGTGGTATAGTTGAATGAAACTTTTCCACATATCATCGTAGATCTAGTAGTTCATGTATTTAAAGAAAACCCCACAAACCACCACATTGTTGTTCAGTGACTAGATAAATAATTCTATATCAGTTCTCTAAGTCTTTTCCAAACAGTATAATACAACTCCTCTGAATAAAGTCTAACATGACTACAATACATTGACAAGATATTTAGCAATGGTGGATTACTTAAGGAGGAAAAACAATATAGATGTTGGAGTTATGCCACCCCCAAGTGAGAAGGAGCATTAGTATCCAAAACTCATGCAGTTCAGGTGTTGGAGTTTGGTATGTGTTTCTAGCCTTTCATATGAGGAATGTTGTATGTAAAAATTCGTAGTGATATCTAGCAACCATACTCTATTCTTGCCATGTGGCTTTTAAGAGCCTGGTTTATTTTAAGAAATAGGAATTTTTTTTAGATAATGTATGCAGATATTTTACAAGTGGCATAATTAAAAACACAAATGTTTAATTGGTTTGTCTTTTTAATTGAGGCTGTTAATCTGAATTACATTTGACTCCTTTTTCAGCCCTAGCCTTTAAAACAGTATCAAAGGCAAGGAATCAATGTACTGTGCTGTCAGAAGTTCTGTTAATTTATTAATGATGAAATCCTCCAGTATACCAATGAAATACATCTATGAAATTATTACAAGATGTTATAGGAATGTAATCTTGTAAACTAGATTAAGTAAAGAAGGAGGAAAATACAGAGAAAAGAGAAGAACTGCACATTGAAATAGATTACTTAGCAATGTAAATGCTTCACCTGTAAGTTTATGTATTTGCCATCACCTCAGTGTGAATGATTTTTACTTTAATCATACCTTATAATTCCGTAACAGGAAATTTTATTTTAAGTTAGCAAATACTCATTTCTGTATGCTGTTGTCCTTTTGTTGCATTTTAAGTTAAAATCATCATCTGAAAAGTGGTTTAATAAGAAAGGAAAAGGCATTAATTTGGACCCGTTATTTTGCATATGAGCAGCATTCACAGCAAATGAGATGAGGTTCACCATGGAGAAATGTTTTATATATGTTCACTGTTCATTCACCTTAGCCAGATGAATTCCTTTCAATTCAGGCAATAACAGACCTCGAAGTGTTCTGAATTCCAGACTCTGCCCTGAAAATCAGGAACCTGAAAATTTTTGGAAGTGTTTGGGTTGTCTGGGCATAAGACTCTAACCATTTATACATATTCTATTCCCAATAGGGAGTAGAATTTGGCTTCCTCCACCTCAGTTCTAAAGGTCAATTGAAAGAAAATACAGAGTAAACCTATTTTAATAATTAATTTTTCAGATTTAAGTTATGCAGATATTACTTTCATGGAATGAAGGCTCTACTTTTTTATACTTTCTGAATGAAACTCACATCTCTCCCAAGCTGGGGAGATACTTTCTCTTTGGAATGTTAGTACATGTTCCTTTAATACCTTTATTATCATGCTCTGATTCCTAATAAAGAAAAGCCATTCTTTAAATGCTTAATAGAGTGGTTTTTGAGTGAGAAATAGAAGTGACTTCCCTGGTACAAAAGAAACATAAACACACTAAGAGAGAATGGCTTCAAGCCATGACAGTAAGTATTCATCTAGCTACTTGTTTTAAGGCCCATCACTTGGTATCTTGACGATATAATAGCTAAATCAGAAATGCAAAAAATCTGAGAAAAAATTACAATAACAAATAAGTAATAATAAATAAATAATCATAATAAATTAGTTATGGCCTCTGCAAAGTCTACACAAATATCTCCAGTGGAACAGAAGGAGAAGGCAAGTTTATAAGTAGGCTGGAAAAAAAAAAATTAGCATTGTTTCTCACTTTTTGGGAAGATTTTGAATTGCACACCGTCAGATGTAACTTTATAGAAACTGCTAGTTATAAATAGTGGTAATGCAGTGAATTAGTGTTTTAAGTCACTGAAAGAATGCCAGCAAAGATATTGGCAAAAAGAGATTTAATATAAAGGTGAAAGTGGATAAAATGCATTGGCAAGGTTCACTCTGCTATTTACTAGGTGCCTAAAACACACAGAGGAAAAATAGGAAAAAAATCTAAAATTAAAAAATAAAACTAAAATCAACCTAAAATTATTTATGTGAAGGCTGGGGATAGAAAAAGGGTTAGAATGGGAAAGGGTATGGATAAAAAGGAATGAGAGAGACCCTCCCATTGAGTCACAAGATTCAGAGTGGACCCCTTGCCAACTTTAGTCCTGGACTTGACTAACAGTTTAGGCCTAAAGGTTTGAACAGCACTTAGCATCACTTAATCATTAGCCCAATTTAAACAATTTAACAAAAGATTCTGTAGAACTTACTGTAAGCACAACAGTAACTCACAGGCCAAACTTCCCAATCAAACGCTCATAGTGCATTTTCTACAGACATTCACACTCACATGCACACAGACCTAACGAGTATGTACAGGGTATCTCCCTGGGAAAAATTGCCCCTGACCTCAGGGAAGTATCCATGTCAGATGCCTTTGCATCTTCTCAATGGGCAAAGGGCTGGGCCTTGAGGAGTGGAGAGATCAGCCCAGGCTCCATTGACAGTATTTGACATCCGTCCTCCAAATATCACAAACTTGAGAGTTCTCTGGCTCTGAGAGGCATCCCACTCAGAGGGAGATTGCTCATCACAGACTGCTGTGGTCCAGGAGTTTATAGGGTCACAAGAACATTGGCTTTAGTCATACTAATTTTCCACCCTGGCTGCAATTTGGGTCAGTAATTTTCTTTGAAAGTTCAATAACAAAAATGTTGTTCAATGTAGGTTGTTATTCAGGCACAAAAAATAAGTTTCCAAGGCTGTTCATTAAATACAGGGGACTGTTAGACAGAACAAGTTCCTGGGAGCAGACAGTGTTTCTGATAAGCTCAAGAGGGGCTTAGCCCAGGTTCTCTTCATCAAGGCCAAGGCCTAATGAGCATTTCTGAGACCATGGTGCAACCCAAAGTGGGAGGGAAGAAGGGGATGTGCCATTACTCTACCTATATGACAAACTGATTCCTTATCCTAGTCCTACTTCTGTACTGGAGACAAATCTTTGAGTTACACGAGATGGAGTGAAAGATAGCATGAGGGTAACATATTCCTTTTGCATGTTGTTTTGAGAAATTGTAGCACTTCTAGATGATACCACATACATACTGATCATTTTACTTCATTCTCTTTCTCTGTTCAACAGGGAGAAAAGAAATCTGCCATTTACTCCTATTCTGGCATCTGTTAATCGCCTTGTGTGTTACCACCTAGGAACAGTAGCAAAGGGGTCTTTCATTATCACACTAGTGAAGATACCACGAATGATTCTTATGTATATTCACACACAACTCAAAGGAAAAGTAAGAGAAACAGATTCCATTTTCTTACTGAAAATCAAGGCCTGGCATATTTACCTGTTAATTTAATCAGTGTGGGAGGCTGGAAGGCTTGTTTTGGAATAGATTAGATATAAGGAAGAAATTCTTCACTATGAAGATGGTGATGCACTAGAATAGGTTGCCCAGAGAAGTTGTGGATGCCTCATTCCTGGAAGTGTTCAAGGTCATGTTGTCATGGGGCTTTGAGCAACCTGGTCTAGTGAAAAATGTGCACCCCCCAGTGGGGGGAGTCCCTTCCAACCCAAACCATTTTATGGTTCTCTGAATATTTAATCTTTAAAGGACCATGGGACTGCTATGGATTGCTTAAGTTAGCAATCTGAGTATCAGTTACTATAACACACAGGAATGTTATTTTCTGAAGTTCTGTTTGGTTTACTCTTTGTTTTCCCACATTCTGTACTTTCTTAGGAAAATGCTTGTGCTCGCTGTATGCTTAAAGCCTGCATCTGCTGCCTTTGGTGTTTAGAAAAGTGCCTGACGTACTTAAATCAGGTAAGATCTTCAATATTCAAGTTTTATATAAGGGCTGATAATTATATATATATGTATATATATATATATATATCTCCTTGTCTACAGTCTGAGGCTACACATAATGATCATACTTTGGAACTGAATTTGAATGACAGTACTGCAGTTTTGTCTCCATTACTGAAATTACACTGCAAATCTCTATACTGACGTTTGCAATGCACACCAAGACAAAAGAATAGCCAATATTCATCTTTGTGAATGTGGTATCTCAACTTTATAACAATTTGTTTTGTGATTGGAGATATTTTCCCTTATGTCTACTCAGTTAAACTACACCTGAGTTACAAAACGTGTTTGCTGTGAAAAGAGAATGAAGCTTTTCTAGATGTAGTATTTAAGATTCACAGAATGTAAAAACTGTACAAAACATCAAATTGTCATCATCATTTGCAAAGTGTAAAAACAGTTGCAAATTGCAACACACTGGCTGCTCAGACCCCTTGTAAAAGTGGGTTTATTGAGCTGGAGTTTCATCTCTCATGTATGTATATAAGTATCTTGATAGTATTTCTTTCACTGTTGTTAATTTTTTTTTGCTTGTGGTAATATAGAACATAAAATCAGAAGAAAGCACTTAATAAGTCCTAATGTAATCCTTGACAGCTGTCCTGACTAACCTTGAATGCAGTCTAGTATCTAGAAATTATCTTGGTTGACTTGTGTGACTCTCAGACTCTATTATATTTCCAGATTTTTTTTTCCTAACTGCTTAATTTCTGTGGCTATGCCACTGCTCACCTCCTCGTGCAGAGAAATTGCAAATTCTGTTTAATGAGTTTTTTTGAACAAACTTGTTAATGCATAAATTATGAGCAAGAGAGAAAAAGAATAGTAATTCTTTACCTCATATAGTCTTCTGTCAGCTGGTACATATTGCTTGATTCAACAGCTCTCGGGGGAATTTTTGTTCATTAACATCATATGATGAATGTGACTTACTCAGAAGCCCTATCTTCCCCCTCACCTTCCCCACCTTCCATCTGAAATACCTGATCATTCCATGAATAAGTCTTCAATCTCCTTTTCCTAGAATGCATATACAGCCACAGCTATCAACAGCACCAATTTCTGCACCTCAGCAAAGGATGCCTTTGTTATCCTAGTGGAAAACGCTTTGCGAGTGGCTGCCATAAACACAGTCGGAGATTTTATGCTGTTTCTAGGAAAGGTATGTCTGCTGCATACAGTTGTAAATGACCTATGTAGAAGCAAATGGGGTGGTCCTGTGGCTTAAAGGAGAGTACTCTGGACTCTGAATCCCAAGGCCCTGAGTTCGAGTCTCAGTGGGACTGTTCCCTGGGC
>JAWWEU010000091.1:29433056-29447217 GCA_035583155.1 Acropternis orthonyx
CCAGTCTGGAGAAGAGAAGGCTCTGGGAAGATCTTATAGCACCTTCCAGTACCTAAAGGGGGCTACAAGAGAGCTGAAGAGAGACTTTTTACAGGAGCATGCAGTGACAGGACAATGGGAAATAGCTTAAATTGAGGGTAGATCCAGATTAGATGTAAAGAAGAATTTTTTTACTCAGAGGGTGGTGAGGCACTGGAACATGTTGCCCAGAGAAGCTGTAGATGCCCCATCCCTGGCAATGTTCCAGGCCAGGGTGGATGAAACTTGGAGCAACCTGGTCTAGTGAAAGGTGTCCCTGGCCGTGGCATGGCGCTTGGAACCAGAGAATTTGTAAGGTCCCTTCCAACCAAAACAGTTCCATGATTCAATGCTTTGATGAGGTAGATAAACAGGAACAAAATTTCTGCTGAAATACATTTAGAAAATATACAAATAAAATTACAATAGACAAAGTAAATTTCAAATATACAACTGCAATTATTTAAACAAGAGTACTATGCGATATTTGCTCTAAAAACATAAAATAATTGACTTAGTCTTAGTCTTACTGTGATAGAATTTGTTTCTTCATAAGACAGAGCCACAACAATTATGTGTGTTGTGTAAGCTGCGCTGCATCTTCTTGTATTACTTCCAGGGCTCACACATGCAAATTTTTCTTTTACAGTTCTCACTGATTCAAGTTATTTTTGTCTACACCACCGGTATCTTAAGTTAGCTGACCATTTTACTCCTTTAGATCATAATACTGATTCTGCTTCTAGACTGCATAAATTAGTAGATTAATAATATCTTAGGCATTAATAAAATATAAAATGTGTGGTCAGAAACATAAGCAAAATACTGCACAAGCACTGCATATAGTATATAGTTCAATCTTTGTTAGTTATATGATGTAATATTTAATTGCAATATTTTATATGATGCTCAGAATCAGATTTTTGTGGAAAATAAACATTCAAGTTCAAAATACAGTTGTAGCATTCAGAGGTCATTATTTTCCAAAACTTACACCAGAACTAATCCAGACAAAGTACTTGCAAAAATTCATCACTTCTGGCACATGACATCTTCCTTTATTTACAAGTGGTTATATTGCTGAAATAGAGTTCTTATGAAAACAGTACAGAAATGGCAATAGGTTCCAGCTTTGGCTGGAAGTGAATACCTAGAACCTGTTTAAAGGTGTTACAGAGTTTCACAGCGAGAAGCAGAGCAGAGGATATAACATTAGCACACCTGTTGGATGTACTTTCTTTGCACATATCCAATTATGTTTAAAAATTAAACAACTCCACACTGAAATGAGGCAAAACGTTTCTGCTGTATATTCCACTATGTATTTCCCTGAATTCACATGACCTTTTGTCTGGATGAATAAAATGGATATTGTATTAAGCTAATTGTTCCCATATAGAGCCCATTTTACAGACTTGTGTGGCTATCTATTTTCCAAACATAAGACTTGTTTTCTCTTGGCTTTCAGTATGTGCTATCACTACTACTGCTAATACTGCTGCTACTGCCATAATACGTTGAGACGTGGTAACTGATCAAGACTCTGCTGGTCTACTATAGAAGCACAGAATAGAAGCTGGCCACAAAGCCTCATGTTCTAAGATAAGAAACAACTGACTCTCAAACAAACTCAGTTATGATCATAAAGGCCTGTAACCCTTGATGATGCAGTGTATTTCTCAAGAGCCATCCTGATGCCTCTGTCATTCCAAGTCACAAGAAGTGTGTGTGAGGAGACTTAACATAGCCACTAGAAATGGGCTGCTTGAGATCTAGAAGCTGGTAAATAAACTAGTGTAGATAACTGGACAATACACTATATCCAGCATACTACATTCACCTAGGGCACATTGACACCTTCCTTGGAATGAAAGGTTTCTGAGCTTAGAGTGAGATAAACAGAGCTCCATGAAAAAAAGAGTATCCCAAGTTCTTATTCTTAAGAATTGGCTGTTTGTGGACTAGGAAGAATACTGAGCATGATTTGGGTTTGTGGAGGGTGCAAGGAGTTCCACTAGTCTGAATTCAACACGTGACTGCAGATCAACCAAAAATCTCCTTTGACTCAGGCAATTAAATTCTCATGGCCTGGTAAAAGCTCTCAACTTCTGGCCATTCAGGTCAGGAAAGGAAGGGATCAGTTACTCATGACTCTTTAACATAGTGGTTTCTCCAACTACTGTGGTGGTCTTCTGTGGAATATGAAACAATAGAGCTCACCTGGAGCTGACACCTTCATAAAACATCAACAATTTTCAGTTCATGGCATGGTATTGGCACACCTCTGAATGGATTAATGTGAACAAAATATTTGTAGTTTTCTTGTCACATAAAGTTTTATAGAAATACACACACATGCAACCCCTAAACATGTATTATATATTAAATTTATGATGACTGCTCATGCATAACCTCTGCTACCAATAGACTCAAATAAGTTTGCAATATTTAGAGAGCTTCCAGAAACTCAGAGAAAAGTCTGGTCTTCTGTCTGGCTTTATTTTTATTATGGTAATGTACTACAGAATAGTACTCTGGCTGACTGGCTTTTCCTCCTTTCTACTTCACCCTTTTGCTGCCTGCCTTCAGTTCCTTCCCAACATTCAATCTTCAGAAAAGAAGATGAAATAAGGAAGAGCACAAGAAAAGAATTCTATCCCTTGCTGCACAATTCACAGTCAGTAGCTTATTCACTTGCATGTGCATCCCAATCAAAAAACCAAAACCAAACCCAAACCCAAAAACACTTAATAGAACTGATCACAAGCATTAAATAGAACTGGAAATATTCACGTCCTGTATCAGAGAGGTGTCTTACAGAAAGGCATTGGAAGCCCTATAACTTATTTGTAAACAGATTTTAAAAGAGCAATAGTATTCATTACATAATTGATATAAACTTACTAATCTCAACAGAAATACTCCAAGGTCTACAGGTAACAGTCTTGTAAAAAAATAGTCATCATTTTGTTTTTATGAAGCTATAGAAAAAGCTTCTTATATAACACACTTTTGTAGAAATAATAATGCACCTAAATAATACACATTTCACCTAAAATAGCAGACTAGTTTTAATAAACAATGCTGCACATTAAAGCAAGTGAAAAAAATTGCCAGCACAGTAGTTTATATTAAGTATGTCACATTTAGAATGTAATGTTCAAAGATTTTGGGTTAATTTCTATACAGTGTAATCAAGAACCCAAAACCAGATACATTTTTTGTAAAACATATTTTTAATGTAACTTCTCTAATGAAATGAAGAAAATCTTTCCAGAAACTTAAAGTGATTATGTAAACAGACAAAGGCATAATACTTAGTGCCAGTGGCAGTGATGCTCAGAAAGGTTAGATGTCATATGATACCAAGGAATGTGAGCGAAAGTGTAAAATCAACAGGGACAAAGTTCTTACCAAGCATTATAAAAGCAGGTTGTGTCGTTCTTTGCTGTGGAAAGTTTACATGCTACATGGTTAAGGTTATCATATAACCTTCAAAGGTGTATATCAATTGTGAGCTTTCCACAGCAAAGAATCTTTTTATTCTGCTTTGAGGGTCTTTCTGAGGGTCATTGAACCCTTCAAAACAGCCTTTAATTTAAAAAAAATAAAATTGTATGACACTAAGGCAATAGAATCATAGAGGAGAATATTTCAAGTTGAAAAAGACCCATAAGGACCATTGAGTAAAGCTCTCTGCTCCTTGCAGGACTGTCCAAAACATATGACTAAGAGCATGATCCAGATGTTTTTCTAATAATTTGTTGCAAAGTAATTAAAAGTAAATAAACCGAACCCACCTCACTTAACAAAAGAAATTCCTACAACAATACTAAGGAATCACAAGTACTTTGAAAGCTTGTTTCAGAAGGCCTGTAGACACTACATATGTTATGTGTATAAGGAGTCGACTTTCAGGGTGCTATCAGTATATTCAGTCATTTCAGTCACCACAAGATGGTAGCATTTCTGAACATTACTGATACTTGCTTTCTTTCGCTAGTGCTGCCTTGCCCAGAGTTCTATAAAACAGCAGTAGTTTGATTTTTAATCACAGAATGGTTGAGGTTGGAAGGTTTTGGATGCCTTTCGGTCTAACTCGTTGACTCCATCAGAAACTCCTAGACCCAGCTGCACAGACGGCTTTTGATTGTCTACAAACAAGGAAACTCAACACCACTCTGAGCAACCTGCAACAGTGTTTGGTCACCTCGAGGTGAAAAACCCAACTTTTTCCTGATGTTAAAACTTTTTCTTAATGTTCAGGAGGAACCTTGTGTGTTTCAGTATGTGTCCATCGCCTCTTGTCCTGTCACCAGACACTACTTGATAATAATCTAGCTCCACCTTCTTTACACACTGCCTTCAGGTACTTGTACAGTGATGAGATTCCCCTTGAGTCTTTTTTCCTCCAGTCTAAACAGTCCCAGCATACTCAGCTTTTCCTCATCGGGGAGGTGTTCCCGTCCTGCAAAGATTTCCATGTTGGTCTAAACTCTCTCCAGTACCCATAACTGGACACAGCACTACAGGTGTGGCATCAACAGTGCTGAGGAAAGGGGAAGGAGAACTCTGCCGACCTCCTGGCAACACTCCTCCTAATGCAGCCAGGACAAAATTATTTTCTAATAATAAACGTAATGTTAGAGAAGTCCCAGAAGCCCAGAGAAAACTCTGGTCACCTATCTGGCTTTATTCTCACTATGAGGTGTATTACAGAACACTGCCACTTACTATCTCCATTCCTCCTCACTCTGTATTCAATTCTTTCCCAACATTCAATCTTCAGAAAAAGTAAAAATAAAGAAGAGCACAAGACAACAATTCTATCCCTGGCTCCACAATTAAAAGTCAGTGGCTTATTCACTTGCACATGTTTACAGAAAGCAAATTATATCCCACCTCACTTCAACTAAAAGTGTTTATTGTTAATGTTTTCTAAATGACCTAGAAAAGAAATTACAATCCTTTTGTTTACAGTTCAGTTCAAAATTGTAATTTAATTTCTGGTTTAAGAAAGAAAAGGTATGATAATAAATTTCTCTCTATCAGTGATGGAGCTACCAAGTACTTTTTTTTAGGTACCAGCACCTTGTTTTAGCTACCAGTATAAATGGAATGCAAAATAGTCTTGATAAACTAGGGAACCAATCACATGGAAAACATGTAAAGAGTTAAATGCAGGAAGGAATGAATTGTACCTGCAAAGAAAGGAGAATAACTAATTAGCAGCTTTGTGAATAGAAGACTTAATTGGTTAGAGTGATCAAATCAAAGGACATGTCTTCCACAACAGGCGCATGTAGACCAAGGCTGTTAATAGTCTCCAGCAGAACACGTAAATCAAGTTCCAGACACAAAACCATTGAGGTTACCTTGGATAGAAAGCAGAGTGGTCAAGATAACTTGACCTGCAGAAAAGCCGGTTGTTTCTGCAAGCCTAGGAACTTCCAGAGCAGCTTAGAGAACAGAGAGGGGAATTCAGCTATGTTTGCATTCCTCCATGAAGATACAAACAAAGATGCTAAAACATAATTTCAATGACATCTAGCAGTAACAGCACCTACCAACCATCTAATTAAGCACAGAAGCTGCCTCTGGAAGTGCCTGTCTCTTCCTACTAATGATAAAGCTTTCAAGCTTGGGTGCTTTGAGTTGCACCTAAATTAGTACAGACAACAGTGAAGTAAAAGTCCTCAAAAAGGACTTAATTTTCACATGGATCTCCCTGCACTCTCCCTTAGCCCTGTAAAGCCAGGGCAAAAGTACACATTTTTTAAGAGCAGCAGAAACTGCTGCAGCATAGAAGTATCTCTAGGTGAAGGGCTCTCAGTTCCTGAACACTGAAACAAACACCGCTTTCAAGGTGACTGAAGAGAACAAGGCAGATGGGTCTTGTAAAACACTTCCACACACTAATAGAAACTCCTAGATTGCTGAGGAGGCTGTGAAACATATGTTGTTGGAAGTTTTTTTAAAAGTCAAGCTCAGATGTGCCCTAATCTTCTGGTTGGTGTATTTCCAATAGCTTGTTATGGACTTAATTTAAGAAAATTATATTGTATTTCAAAAAAACAAGTAATTCAGTCATAATTAGCATTCAACAGGTCATCATATATTTTCATATGGGCACAGGGATTGGTTGTGTATGTTGTTCTCATATGCTGTATGTGTTGGTGAAATAATTACCAGTATACCTTATTTATTTTATTTACTTTTAAAGTGAAGATGTGCTAGATGACTTCTTTAGCCTCTCCCCACCCTATGCTTTGTATTTTTGTTCAAAAGTTGTTCTAATATTATCCCTTCTGTATGCATCAATAAGGTCTAGGTGACCTGCCAAAATTCAAGATATGTAAGGTTATTGCGGTAAGAATAGAAACAGATGACAGAGTCAGGTATTTTTGCATCCATTTTCATCTGCTTCACAGTTCAAGGACTTCAGTCATATCCCAGTGTTAATCTTTCTTTCATGTTTTTGTTTGTCCTTAGGTACTTTCCATAATGATATCAGACTTCGGCATCTTGTCTGGTTTTTTGCATTGTTTCTTTCTCATATCAGCAAACACCCAGTTCAAAACAGTATCGGTAACTTCTCTACATTTATTATTTCAAATTCCTGTATAGATGGCTTTGCTTTTGTTTTGGAGTTAGACATGCATTTAATTTTGAAAATTACATTACCTAAGAAATGTACTTTCATAAAGGAATACTGCCAGGGACTGTAAAACAGCTTTAAATAAATTAAAATAGTTGAAACTTAGTGTTTAAACCAGAGTCAAATCACCATTAAAAAAATTTATTTCAAATATCGTAATAATATTTTTTAGTACTGGAAAGCTTTTCAATATATAATTTATTCACCCATGTCACAGATGGGTGTGAAACAACAGTGGCCTATGGAATGAGAAGACCCTTAAAGAAATTGAGGGAATGAATATTGCATAGCAAATCATATCTCTGGCAATAGGAAAAAAAGTTCTATAAAAGACAAAAAAAATCCTTAGCACATTAACTATTTCAACAATAAATAAAGAAGGCAGTAATTTCTTTAATGAAAACGTGGAAGACTTTTAGCTGCAAGGATATCAGGACTTTTATTTGCTGATAAATCTACCTCTTCTTTTAAGATCTGAAGAAAGAGAATGATACTTACATGCTTTTGCCATGCCAGAAGCACAAAGAAATAACCTTTGGAAAGACATTCAGAAGTAAGTTCATTAATATCTTGATATACGTGCTCCAGCTGTATTTACACAGAGGTGTATATACATACCACAAGTGAGTCAGTCTATTTTGGCTTGATTCTGCCTTGGATTAAGCTTATGCCTGAGTAAGAAGGACAGAAAGAGATAGTCATGATTTGAATGTAAGCAAACTATTCAGCAAAGACATGCCTCGTCATTTTTGTCAAGAAACTTTGGAGATTTGAAACTTGTTACTGCCACTCATCAGTTTTAAAATATAACACCTCAGTGCTGATCAGGTTCTGCAATATGTTCCACTCAGCAGCTGAATAACTTTCCTAACATCCAGGCTCCTCCTCAAGTTATAGTGTCATGCACAGAACAGTTCTCCAGCCTCCAGAGAATCCTTGTATTTGGGCTGATGTGTAGCACCACAAATTCATCATTCTACTTTTCCTGTACATGATTTAACTTGCACATGAACCATCCCTACTTATAAATAAATCTGTTCTTTTTTTGAGTTGAAAAGTAAGCTAAATATTCAAAATATTCTCTGGGAAATCAACTCAAAGAAAGACTGTTACATAAGGCAGGGAAGGCATTAAAAGAAAAACCAGTCCTCCCACTTACTCTCCTAGAAGAAGTTCAAGTTGAACTTTCCTAATATCCACCTACAAATATCTGGAGTCTTGACAGCTAAGCAGCATAAGAACCTGAAAACCTGAGAAGTTTTTAACCTGTGGCGATATTAGGCAATTCAGGACCTCCAAGCCTCAAGCAGGTAAACAAACTGTCAGAAAGCAGGCTAATGTCATAAAGGTTCAGGGTCAACTGAAGGGTTGCATGGCATTCTAATTTCTATTCTATGTGCTGATTTTAAAATATCTCAGTGATTTTATGTGGCACTGCTAATTTCAACTGGTGTTAGCAGTGTTCCCTTTGGCCTAAAAGCACTTTTTTCATCTATTTTCTTTGTCAGGACTAGATTAACTATAAAATTTTTACACATGTCAAACAAGTTTGACATCTTTCAAAGTTTTCTACAAATAGGCGTTTTCACTGAAAGAACAATCACAGAAATCAAAGGGGAGAATTCTGTAACTGTTGGTGCATTACACAAAATACAGTGTTTTAACTCAAAAACAACACACATAGAGATTATTTCAAAAATTTAAAAGAAAAAGGTGGTATTTTAGAAGCAGAAACTATATTTATATTGAAAAGAAAAAATCTAAAAGGTTTCTTTTCATCTTATTAAAAAAAGAAAAAAACAAACTGCTGTTTTGAAACTAATAGGGCATATTTTACCACATGCATCATGATTAAACCTTGGTTTAATCAAAAGGAAAAACCAAAGGAAACTCAGATTTGCTAGAAATATGTTACTGTCCTTCACACACAGCAGAAAGGAATGGGAGTGAGCAAATTTCACTCCAAGTATTCTGACCTATTGATACCTAAACATATTGACATAGTACAAATGAGAGCAATAAAAATTCCAAGATGAGGAATCATCTTTCCTTAACTACAGGAAAGATAAGCTAATCCCAAATGGACATAAAGAAAAATTCATCAAAGTAAAGTGTTTGCTACTGCTTTGCTTTATTGCAACTTCTATTCAAGAATCATATTTATGTTATTTTCAGAGGTCCTACAGTTAAATCAAGATTCTGAAACCCCTCAAGCCAAAGGGAAAGACAAACATGAGTTCTAAACTGTTCCATGTTTCTTGGTATGTGGACTGAACACCTCTCTCGATAACTGAAAACCATGGCAGTATTTTAAACACTACAGTGTGTTTACTGTTGGATAATGTTTGCTTTAGTGTTTAACAACTTTTTTTGGTTGTTTTTACTTGACTTTTCTGGTTTTGCTTTGAGTATTTGCTTGAATTTTATCAGATTCATTGTAGCTCACTGAAGATGTCTATCAAAACCTTGAAGGAGTATATTTAAATTAAACCACTGGTATGCTGTGTTGTAAATAATTACATAAACAGTTGTTTTTTAAACCAGGTCCCCCTGGAATGTGGACTAACGAATGAAGTAAAGTGTTAATAAAGTAATTCATAGCACTTTAAATACCAGAATTTTGATAACAAAATGTCCTCTACTGCTTTTTAGCTACACAGGTATAGTGTCATATTCATTTATCCTTCACACAGGAATCAAAACAGGTCAGCTGACCTTGTGAAAGCTTTTGGAATTACTTTTGCTTTCAGAGGAAAGTGGAGCTGATTACCTCAGGTTAAAGCCATTTTCAGTGCTGTCAACACAGTGGCACCTGAGCAGGCAGTGTGTTAGCTGAGAAAAGACAAAGTGTGATTACCTTGGCACGTGTTAGAATATCACTGACCACTAACACTCATGCTGTTGGGGGGGGGGTCTGTTAATGCTGTTGAGACAGGCCTATGAAGCTGGAAATAGCCAGTAGGCCGATTATTAGGTGACAGTCTAACACAGGTTACTAATGTAGATTTCAGCAAGTCCTTTAAAAAAAAAAAAAAACAAACTCTTGCACACGGAGGTATCCTTGAAATTTTTTTTTTTTTTTTCCCAACACGCTGGCATGAAAGTTACATTTTGCAACAAGATCATTCATCTAGGAATACAAAGTTATTAAACTATCCAAATGAAATTTTTGGCAAGACAGCCCTTCCAGAAGCAAGAGCAAAGCTGTTTACTCACATAATCCTGATTTTTAAAGTGTCTATACTTGCCCTGTGATTACCACTTTCTTCCTTTATTACCAGGCTAGTATTTGTAGGTACCTACATACTGCCACATTTTTAAGATAACGACTTAATAATGTAGACACACCCCAGGTAGTTAGAAACTAAGAAAGTGGTCAATTTGTCTGAAATGTTCATGGCTTGCAGCTTAAAAACACCATAAAATGACACATAAAAAAGATATTTACCTCAGACATAGAAGTGACTGTATCAAATAAATGTGAAGTTAATGATATTACAATATTCAACTGAGTCACCTATTTTGTTCCTCATTAACTTTTTTCCCACATTTGTTCTGTGTTAACCTCATGAGATTTATCAGTTAAGGTGATTGAATATGACAGATCTCATTCTACAGTTCATATGACAAATTACCTGAAGGAACAAAAAATAATTTTTTCAAGAAAATTTTTCAGAAAACTGATGAAGACATGAAGCTTCAGCTGGATTCAGAGTGCATCCCAGCTTTTTAGACAAACTGTGAGGACAGGTACCATGCAGTGACATAAATTCACCCTAATGGCCCTGACCAACAGTCACTTGGGATCTCCTCCCCTCTACCCAAAGCCTCCAAAAGGTCTATTTAAGCTAAGGGCTGGGAGCCATTCTTACCTGGACTGAGTTGTCCTGCCCTGGGAATGGACCTTGCCATGTTCTTGTCTCTTGTCCTACCTCTGGCCTTATCTCCCACCTGGAGTGACTGGTTGAATCCTGAGCCTGATTAATCACCATGCCTTGTCTGAGTCTGTTGACAGCCCAGTTATATACATATATGTAAGTGTGTATATATATATATATATATATATATATATATATATATACAAACACACATATATAAATACATACATACATATATATGTGTGTATATATGTATATATATAAGTACCCCGGGCCCCAGTGTGTTCAGGTGCAGCAAGGTTGCCTTATGTTCAGGGAGGGTACTACTGCCTGTGTTGGGAGCATTCTCAGTGCCTGCTTTGTCCCCAAGCTTGTTGAGCAGTTCTGCTATTGCTGCTTGGTGACACTGACTTTGTGAAATGGAGCCATAAGAATATGAAGTGGGAGTTTGTCATCTCTCAGAGTAAGCTGCTTTGTGAAGGGAAGAAGGGGAATACCAGAGGAAAAAAGGAACACAAAGAACATGTCAAACATTGCTTCAAGCAAGCAAAATTCATATGTTCCAGAAACTGTCATTAGCTGCACAAAACCACACCAACTCAATCCAGGAGACTTAATACAAGAACAAGTTGATTTACCATCACACTCACCAGGATCTAGATAGAAGATGCTTGAGGAATGACTCTCTTGCACCACAAAATGACTGTGGTTTCAGAATTCAGTACTGTCCAAACATGTGCAGAGGAGTACAAGTATCTATAACTCTTAAGTACCTAAGATTCTTCTCTGCCTTGCCTGGTGCAAGTTGCTTCTTGGGCCTTTAAGAGAGTAATTTCCTCTCTTCATATCCATACAACAGCAAATGTTCATGTGATGAGAAAACTAAGAAAATAAGCAAGAGTTCTGCTACTGAATTTAAAGAAGTCAGTTTTTTTGCATATAGCCCAGTTATACCAGTATTTCTGAAAGTGTTCTGTATAGAAGACATACAAAAGAAGTTTTTAGAACATGGACAGTATCAGAAATGGGCATACAAGTACAGGCAAGTACTTCTAGCTAGAGGAGGCTACAGGAGTGATCTGTTGTATCAGCTAACATTGATAATACTATCAGCACAGTCATCAGATGAAACTTCTAAAGCAATCAGAGCACAAAACAATGAAAGCACAAATAAGGGTCAGATGTTCTCTGGCATACTGTTTAGCTCTGTGATGAAAACATGAAAGCTTGGAAAACAGGCAAGTTGAAAACTATCTTATGCATGCCTGAAGGCAGAAAAGGCAAACATGCTGTTCTAATCCTTTGAAGGATGATTATGGCAGCTCTTTCACCTAGAAATTCAGCAGGACACTAAAAAGACTAAATACTTCCAACTGGTAGTTTATTCAAAACACTCTGATTTGAAAGATGTTTTTTACAAATTTTCTTTTAAATTAAAATTGGTCTCCCCAACACATAACCGCAGAGCAGGAGCAAACAATTGAAATGGTAGGCTTCTAGCTCAGGTATGACTTCTTATAGCCAGTTTGTCCCGTTTACACATTGTTGAAGTTTTGCTTAAGCTCTTGATGCCTCATCTGCTCCATGCTGCTTTGACATAGGCCAATATGTCAGCAAATTTCCCTGACAATCACTGCAAGATTTCTGGTAGACTCCTTGTTATCCTATTCCAATTCAAGATAAAATTATACAAAAGTATGCTTTTATTACTTGGTATCTCTTAAAAATAAAATTCAGATACTATACTGTGGTAATTTAGAAAAACAATGGTAAGAATAGCCAAGAATTAAGGCATAGAACTTTCAGAAAAAGTTTAGGTACATTCAAATCACCAATAACATGAGTTACTAAACTAGTTGTCAACCAAATACCTCCTTACAGAATATAAGAATGATGGCACTTCATACTGAGAAGAAGCCTGTTTCCTTCTCTGTCCAGTTCGTATCCTGACTGCGGTTTTCATAGGCTTTCAAAACTTAGTGTTGTTGTTTACCTTACACCCGAGACTGCACCAGAATATCCCTATAAAGGCTCTGTATTCAGATTCAAATCTTCATCTGACTCTAAATTCAGAGCTGATTTTGCTCTTTCTCTACAAATGATTACCTATCCTCAAGAGCCAAGTAAAGTATGTATCCCTTTGACAGGTCAGTGCCATGTCCTATACTGGATAAGAAAGGCAGGAGCTGTGTAATGAATAAAATAAAAAACATTGGTTTGAGTCTATCAGACTAAAATGTGAAATTCTTCCATATGATTATTTCATCTCAAATGTATAAACTGGTAGGTTACTATTGGTTCTTAATTCATATCCCTTCAGGATGATAGTAAGAATGAACCGCAACTCCATCTTTTCAGCATCAAAAGACTCACTGTTGTGAGCTTTTTCATTGACAGTCAACAAAGTTGTTCTAGGAGTGAGAAAATCTGAATATTTCCATATGCTTTTCTGGAAGCTTATGCCCAAATTTTACTGGGGTACTAATGCATTGGTGTAACATACAGGGCATATGGCTCCTAGTATGAACACAGCTTCATGAATTCAGGCAAAACTACAAGTTTAGCCCTAGAGCTTATTCAAAGAAACAATGAAGTGTAAGTTTTTTAAATGATCTGTTGCATTAATAGTAAAGCTTTCTGTTAAAAAAATTCCATCTACCAGAGATGATATTTCTCTACACCTTTGAAAGGCTGACACAAGTCTGTAGTGTTGACAGGCTGGAATGAATAATTTGAGACAAGACACTTCATGTAATGCAAGTATTTCAAATGAATGTCCCCACAGAACTACAAAATAAAGAAGCATTAGAAAATATTATAAAAGTTAACTTTATTTTCTTATGGATTTGAATATTAAACTTTTTCTGATGATAAAAACTTTCATAATGTCCAGTCCATGCCACAACAACTTTAGACTTTGTCTCCTCAGGTCGCTGCAATAACTCTAGTATGATTACACTTCTCATTCCCCAAATCCCCATGGGCCATTATTAGTCAAGAGTTAGTTTTGTGCAGCTGTTTTAGCATTATGACTTGATTACTAGACAATCAGACATCAAATTCCTTATTACTTGTCTAGTTTTAGATTTACAATTTTAGACTTTGTTAGATGTAAGTTTCACAGCTAACCTTCAGAAATCAACAGACACAATTACTTCGAAATTATTATTTTACTGTAATGGGAATGGAATGCGTGGGATGTGAAGAGCTGGAAATTGCATTTTAAAAGCATTTTTATATTTACATAGATTGTTCACATTATAAGTTTCTACTTTTTTCACTATAGAAAAGGTAGAACTCGATAGTGGGGGACAATCTGCAACATAATATTCAGAATACAATGCTGTTTTCTTTCTTTTTCACGTTACAGCATTCTGACAATCTGAAAAGCCAGTTCTCTACTTATAAGTCATAGACATTTTTTTCTTTTAGGAATTTCTGTTTCACCTCTTTCTATTCTAAAATTCAAAACTTCTATTCCAGATGAAAAGTCACTACTTTAAAATTACAGAAATTAGCTGGCACTTCAGAATTTATGCTATCATTTTCCTTTAGGGAAAAAAATCCAACTACCAGACCAAAACCCAAAGACTCCATATATCTAAAA
>JAWWEU010000091.1:29462489-29488188 GCA_035583155.1 Acropternis orthonyx
ATTTTGGAAAAAACTGTAGGTGTAAATAGAAAAGATTGGTCTTCAAAGTTAGATGATGCATTATGGGCTTTTAGAACAGCATATAGAACATCTACTGGATTTTCTCCGTATAGGCTTGTATATGGTAAGGCATGTCATTTACCTGTTGAATTAGAACATAGAGCATATTGGGCATTGAAAACATGTAATTTGGATGATGAATTAATTGCTAAGGATAGAATCTTACAATTGAATGAACTTGATGAATGGAGATACAATGCATATGAAAATTCAATGAACTTTAAATGGAAAAGTAAGATTTGGCATGATAGACAACTTAGAACGTCTAAGGAATTTCAACCTGGTGATAAAGTGTTGTTGTTTAACTCACGTTTGAGATTGTTTCCAGGAAAGTTAAGAAGTTATTGGACAGGTCCTTTAACTATTAAACAAGTCTTCCCTTATGGAGCTTGTGAAGTGATGAACGAGGATGGAACAACATTCAAAGTGAATGGACAAAGGTTGAAGTTTTATAGGGAGCCGTTCGAGACAATCGAACATGAAGTCCCACTAGACTAAAAGAGGAAAAGCAGTCCAGCTAAACGACGAGATAAAGAAGCGCTTTAGGAAGGCACTCCTAAATTAATAAGTTTTTCTTTCCCTATTTTACTTTATTTTTTTTTAGACTTGTTATTTTTAGTTGTTTATTTTTGCTATTTGTTCAATATTCCGTAATTTTTTGTCTAAGTGGTTTTTGGCGTTGTTTATGTCTACATTTTATTTTATGTGCATATGGGCGTCGATCATGTCTAAATTGCTTTCTTTAGATACTGGATGTTCCAGTATAGGATTATTATTATTTTTACTTGAGTAGATACTGGAGGTTCCAGACATGTTAATTTGTGCTAAGAAATCTATTATGTCTGTTTTATATATATTTACTTCAGGAACAACAGGTACAGGTCTGCTAAAAAGTCCGCATTTTCCTTCAGCTTGATTTTTCTGAAACTAATCTTTTAATAGCAGAATGTATTTCTCATCTAGAAGCTCTACTATAGAAAGCAAGCATGTTTCTTGTCAGTAACTCTTTCTATTCAGCAGTTTCTGCCTTTCTCTTATTTTTTTTTCTGCCCCATTGCACAAATACTGTGAGAGGCTTTACCTCCTACTGTTTCACAGCTAAGGTGTTTATAAAACATTGCTTTTTTTTGTTGGCTTACAATCGTAAAAAATATTTTTTTGTGATCACGTACCAGGTCACAGCAGAGACAGAAAATAGGATTAAGTTACTAGCCTTTTAGTTTAGAAACAGGTGTCTGCATTTATTACCAGCACTCTAGCAGCTAAGGAGCTAAGACTTAAAAAACCCTGATCACTGATATGTATAACATTGTGATGTTGTTAAGATGGCAGACAGACATTCTCATTCAGTTGAACACAAGTTTTAGTAACAAGAAGATTTAAAATCAGTATGTGGTTTATGGCTTTGTTCCTTCATACAAATAAAAATTCCATTTAGTGGCTTTAGATTCTTGAAGAAAATTAGGAAATAAGTACTTCACTCTAGGATTAAAAAAATTAGGAAGTTATAAATATTGTCAAGAGGTGAGGTTATGTTTGTAATATCCCTAATATAAATATGGATGAGCTTGCTGGTCAAAAGTAAGGAGGTAAAATTAACTAAACAATAACACAAAATTATCTAGGTAAGATGTTTTTGTTTTTATAACTGCATTCAGAATATTTGTGTGAAGTCTCAAATTTCAGTTATGTAGGATTTAAAATATTTGTGAATCCTTGTATGTATTGCATTAATTTACATTGAATTTCTATTATGTACCATGTAGCTAAACAGTAGCTTTGATAGAATAGATGAGGAAACTTTATGAATCATTAAATTTTTTGAAAAATTGAACAGTTCTCACGTTCATCATCAGCCTGACTCAGCATGAAATTTGTGAATGTGAGTGGGCCAAGAAGCCCTTGCACGTGAGTCTGCGTGTTGTTGAACAGAAATGCTGTGCTGAATCTGAAGAAGGTCAGTAAGAAGATCCTAACTGGAGTGGACTTTTCACTGGATATTTGTTTTTTATTCTTGTTTTTATTTTACATAGTCTCCATAGAGTGCTAAAACAAATAGGAAGAAGTATGATTCTTAGATAAGCACCCATCTACTTCATGCAGGTCCTGTATCTTTCTAATTTACCTTACAGTCACTCTTGCCTGATTGAGATCTGAGGTGATGCCTCTTTATATTAACAGAAGTCCATATGTGTAGTAAATGTTTTTAGCTCTTTATTGGCTCTATATAATTTGATAGCAGACAAACTATGGAGTTTCTTTGGTTTTCCACCTATTTGAATTGACTTGACATCAGGCTAAATAGCAAATAGATAGGGTTACAAACTGGCTTATCTTTATGTGTAGAGAACAAACATGCAATACTGTATTATACAGCCAGTTGTCTATTTATAGCCATCTAAACAGGTGGCTGAAAAATTGGTTACAGAAGAAGGAATTGATTCTTTTATGATTTTAGAGACTTAACACAGGGGAAAAAAACACAAACCCCCAAAAAACCTGAGTTTGCTTTAAGAGAAACTTTATGCATTGTTTTGTGTTTTTATTACAGGTCTTCCAAAGGCTGCAGTCATCAGTCACATGCAGATTCTTAAAGGAGCTGCTGGACTGTGGGCTTTTGGTGCTACTACAGAAGACATCATTTATATTACTCTGCCTCTTTATCACAGTGCAGCATCTCTTCTTGGCATCGGTGGATGCATTGAACTGGGTACAGCTTTTTTAATTTAATTGTGTGGTTAATAGAGAATGAGTTATTATAAAAATGTATAAAACCCACTTCGATTCATTGCCACTAGGAAAACTGATGTTTTGCTGAAGTAAAATTAATAATCTTTTTTTGGAAGAGCTATATATTTATTTTGGAGAGGAGGAGAGTGTGGTAATAACAAAGGATCTCTGCAAGCTTTCTTTTTGGAGAAGAATTAATTATAGTAATTTGTGTCATAAATGCTTTTGCTTTCTTTTCTATTTAGGTAAAAATGAAGTTAAGGACATTTGCACTATTTTGACAGTGTGTACAGTGCATTAGTATACATACAGACTAAACATTGTACAGTGGAATAGAACTAAATTGTATTTTGGTGAACTTAAAAACTGACAAATACATTTCTAATAAACATTCAGTTTTTTCATACATCGTTAGATGAAATACAACTTTTTTTCATTTAATTTCTGTACTGTTTTACCATGGACAATAAAATACATATTTTACTGAGACAAAGTAGGTGCTCTCAATGACTGTCTTATGAAAGACTTATTTGGAACTTCATGGTAAATATTTCTTGTTTCCTTATGCACCAAGGACAAGTCAGAACAAGGGAAAGACCATGGTAATATGGATTAATTCTGTCTGAACCTGCACTGATGAATACTGTCTTTAAAAATGAGGTTTCAGTGATACCCAAATGATTTGCTAATCAGTCTGAATTTTCTGGATATTTTCAGTTAAACTTTTGAATAACGTTACAACACCAACAATGAGATGCTTTCTTCTGGTTTTCAGGTTCTTACAGGTTGTTTTACTGTCTCAGCCAGGAGATTGTTTTCGTCTTCTTTCTTTGTCTACCAGATTTCAATGCTAGTCTTCAAATAAAACAGCTTAAATACACATAGTTCTCTGAACAAGGCTGTTCTTAGTGCCTCTGATGTTCTGTTTTGTAGAAAAAGTGAACATAGCGAGCTAAGCTGCAACACAGAGAAATTGCTTCATTTCCCTTTCTACTGTTTCCATAAAGGTGCAACCTGTGTGTTAAAAAAAAAGTTTTCAGCTAGTCAGTTTTGGAGTGACTGCAGAAAGTACAACGTGACTGTCATCCAGTACATTGGAGAACTTTGCCGTTACCTTTGCAGTCAGCCAGTGGTAAGTGGAATCCAAGCGATGGCTATTTGTCTGCAAATTATGTGTACATTTATGGTTCTTAATGTGAATATGTTAAAAGGGAAACAAAACTGTGTTGGAAGTGCCCCTCTTCCCTTCTTTTTGTGTGATGTTATTCAAATATTTGGTGATCTGTAGATGCTTAATGGTTTGAACCATGAAAATGTACTGAAAGTATTAAAAGAAAAGATTTTGAGACCAAAAACTGATGCTTTGGTGGAAAAATATTATTTTACAGAGTTTCACAAGTTCAGAAAACAAGGATTACTCTTCAATGTCTTTTCTAATTTTCAAAACTTTGTTTCTTGGCACCCGAGTATATCAGAGCTCTCATGTTTTGTAAGTCATGTTTTAGCACTGTGGAATGTGCATGTTTTGGGGCTATTAAAACCATATTTTAAAATTTGGAAGGGGCTTGGTCTAGGTTAGCAGCCTTTGGTTCCAATGAAAAAAGTTTGAATTTTGTTGCAATAGGAAAACTATTCTAGACAACAAAGCTAGTTTTGTTAGAGTGACATTCCTCTCTGAGATTGCGTTAGTCTGAACTTGAAAGTACTTCTTTTCCCTCAGCAGTTAGTGGTGTGATGGTTTATTGACACGGTGTCACGTGCAAAGTATGCTGAACCTGTTGCAGTGACCAAGTATAGCTGACTCAGGTTAATTGAATTAACTTCTGATCTGGCTATTATCTGGTATATTTCTGTTTCTGCTGACTCATGATAGAGAGAGCCCAAGATGTTTAGGCTAAGCTAAAGGCCAAAAATTTGTTGGAATTAACTCAAGATGTATAGAATAATACAGATGGAATGATTATAACCTGTTGCATGGCAAGCCCAACTGACTTTCCATCCTAAGTGTGTCAAAATTTATATGCAAAAAACATTAATTATCCAGTAAAAATTAAAATTCCTCTTGCTAATGCTGACAACTTCCATCTGTTTGTGAGCTGTGGGTGGTCCTTATTTACAATAATAAATCCTAAATGTTACCTCTTACATTACCTTACTTGGTTAAACATTTTAATAAATTACCTTCCCCTATTATTATTATTATAAACAGATTTTATTTTGAATATTAAATAACAATAAATAACAACATCCAAGTACCTGTATAACATTAAGCAAAAAGAACTGTGTCCTCTTCTAATACTACAAAATGTTTAGGAGAACACAAAGAGATTTGTGAAGATATACAGAAGATGCAATGCAGCTGTTATCTCTATGAACAGCCTTCCTTTGCCCCTATTCTAATTTCATTTTATTATTTAAAATGTAAAAAAAAATAGTGGTTTATTTCCTTTTTAGAGAATTTTATTAAAGTGGCTAGTCTCTTAGGAAAAGGTGTCAATAATTCAAATTACTTAATCTGATAATGATTTTCTAATCCCAGTCCTCATTTTACAGTTTTCTAGAATAACATCCTCCTTAAGCAGTATTCTAAAATAAGAGAATGTGAATCAGTCTTGTTTTCCAGCAGAATAATAATTTGCATTAATATCTAAAGTTGCTGACCAAAGAATGAAAGAGGTAATTGGATTTCTTTTCCTTCTGGAAAACTATCAGAAGAATGTTTAAGCAATGTAGGGGTGGGTCACAGACACTACTGCACTATCCAAATGTGCCTCAGTAAAGTGGATGTTTTTGAGCTAAAGAAAGCATGGCTAATGTTCCAGTGACCACTGTGATGGGAACCCAGGATAATACCTTTCTCTCTTGCTGTTTTTTTTTTTCCCCCTCTTTTGGCTATGTTTTGATTTGGGGTTTTTTTTGTGTATTATCATTATTATTATTAGCACAACAACAACAACAATAATATTTTTATTTTTTTGGCTTTTAACTTTATAGTGAAATAAACAAAAAAATACAGATAACGAAAAATCAAGTTAAAGACCATAAGTAAAATCAAGACATATGAGAGACATAGTTTTTATAAATTGTGATTTTGCTTCATTGTAGGCTAACTTAATTTCCCCAAAGTCATCTCCTTTCTCTCCAAGACTTCACACTTTTTGCCATGTTTGCAGTTTGAGATATTAATTGTTCCTCTTTTCTGTCCTGTAACTGCACAGTGAGAACATGGCCCTTTTTTTCACCCCTCTTTATCCTGTTCAGTGTCTTAAAGCAAGAATGATACTTTAATATACTTCATTTATGGAAGAAACAATCTCATTTTTAAATCATTACCAAGACATCATGGAGTTAAAGCAGTTTTAATTTTTTTAAATGAAGTTATTTATGCCATCATTAACTATTTACATACTACATACTATAGTTATACAATCATTAACTGTCCACTAACGATATAACTATTCTATTTGTTATTTTATGTGCATACTTTCTAGGAGCTGACATGTTTGAACTTTTTCTTCTGTGAGACTAGAGTGGGGTTTTTTGATTTTGCTATCTTGCTAAAGCTTCTCAAGAAAAATTAAAATCATAAAATGAATCAGTTTGACAGCTAGGTACTTGAAGAAAAATAGTAAATAGTTGTCATGTTAAAACTGGAAGAGAAACATGTTCACACAAATAAGTGGAAGGTTTTAAAATATGTTATGCAATCCATTCTTAGTTTTCAAGTAGGTAAAATAGTTCACTACGTTGGATTCTCCCTGTAAGTTTCATTAAAATAGAAGTACTGTATATGTTAGCAGCATGAGAAAGATATGGTAAGTACAAGTTTTAAAGTTGTGTGAAAATAGTATGTGGGCAGCGTTCTCAAGATTAAAGTACCATAAAGCCCTTCTAATCAACATAGATTAAAACCATGGCAATTACCTTATGTTTTTGATTTGTTTTTTTAACACTAAACTTGAAAAAAATTGCATAGTTCTTACAGTTGGAGTGGCCTCTTATTTCATAGATTTTGAATTGAAGTTTGGGCAAGTCTACATGGTAGCATATGGACTCTTAGCTGAGCTTCCTTATTGGTTTTGTCGTCTTTGATCATTCTGCCTCCCACTCACATCTGCAACTGCTCTTGAAGACTCTTGCAGTATAATTTTTCTGAAGCTGTTCTGCGTCCAGTTTGGTTTAGTAATCTGATGTCTGGAAAGAACATTTGTTAGAAAAGGAAGTTGTATTTCTTCCTTAGGTCAAAAGACCTTGCATTATGTGACATTTATAGATTTTGCTGAGTTCCTAAGTGAGTAATCCTCATGCCTGCTGACTTCCAAGCTCTTCTTCTGCAGTATTTTGATTATAGTGGAAGCAAAAGAATCATCACTGATGGCTAATAACCATAAGTAGCTACAAAATGGGTCCTGCTCTAACATACCAGCATGACAACTCCAGTGAAAACGAATATTCAGGAAATGAATAACTTGGTCTTGCTGGATGACATTGCTCAAAGTCTCTATTAACAGTGATCTACAAAATTACAAAAGTATGGCATAGCAGAGCTCCCTATATCCTCTCTCAGCAAGAGCCTTGGAAAGACTTCCTTTCTAATCAATGGATATGTTTTTCTTAGAGGCTTGCAACTAACTTAAAATTTAACATATAAAGTGTAAACAAAATCTTTGAACAGCATTTGCAGATATATTTCAAATTTTATGTGATGATCTATTTCAATAATGCATTACATCCTGAAGCTTTTGGAAATACAGGAATGGTAATGCAGCATCTCTTTCCTGCTTTTCTGTAAAGAAGACCTGATTCCTGAAATGTGTTACAAGCAGAGGGTAGAAATCAGTTTTCCTGATCATTATTTTCTGTCTTCTGCCTTCATAAGCTGTCATACAGTATGACAACATTTGTACAATTTGTGATACCTTGCATGAACGAGGTAAACTCTCTATTAAAACCAGAGTACACTTCTACTCGTATTCAAAATCTGTTTCACAAATAATTACAGTATTTCTTAGAATTTCACATTCGGTATCTGTCCTGTTTTATGTCTACTTGTATTGAACCAGGGTCATCCTTCGGCATCAGCAACATTTTCTATTTCCTTGGGATTGCCTCAAGCATGTAAGACCATGTATATCAGCTTTCAGACTTTGTTTTGTTAAGCTGAAGCAAGCCAGTCTCTCTACTAGATATGGTCTGGCCAAGGGTTCTTTGGATGGGATTAAACTCTCTGAAGTGACTTTAGAAAAAATGCTTAAGGATTTATTTTGTTAAAACTCTTCTGTGTTAGAACAATAGTAATTCCAAAGGAGAAAACAAGGAAGTTAGTGCAACTGGGAAAAGGAAACAGAATGAACTTTTATTTCCCTGCAGTTGACTCAAGAATTGTGGGAAGGGGCATGAGAATGAGGTTTATGTGTGTTGGATAGCACTGTCTCTCACCTAGAAACAAGTTCCTTTGGAGGAAGGGAATCTGAAAGTCACATAACAAAGGAAAAATCACTCAGCAGGCACTGCTCTACAATGCAGGTTTGACTTGAAATCACATTTTATTCCCCATTAAAGTTTAGCTCAGTATATGTTCAGTACTAGAAACTGTTCTTTCTGATATCCTGCAAATGTGGAGTGGAAATTTGTCAAGCCCTCTTCAGGTTTTCAGCATGAACATTTTATTGAATACCCCAAACCAGTAATGCGACACGCTTACAGACAACTGCATCTATGCCTTCCATTAATAATCTCTAGATGTCATTACAATTTAATCAACAGGGGGGAATTTTGCAATTTATTTATTCTTCTAAAAACCCGTCCTTTAAAAAAAAAAAATCTGCAACCATTTGCATATGTCATAAGCAGACATCATTCTTCATCCAAGTTGTTACTGATTTACTGCAGTATTAACAGTGCCTAAAATGAGAATTGAACACTGTTTGTACATGCTGTTAGATAAAACAGAATTTTTAAACTAAGGGCATAATCATCACATCTGAAATTGAAATTTAGAAATGGACCTGATTTCCAGACTACATTAGTTGATCAATTGATCTTATAAAAACAACAAACTTTGTCTGTTCTTTTGACTGCCATAACTACAGCAGTATAATTTTTAAAAAATTACTTTAAAAACAGATTATAAACCCATCTAGTTTGCTTGCTGCCTTGTGATACTTAACTGTTCTGGCATACTTCTCTTGGACTCCACCCACATGATGATCCTGTGTCTGTTTTCTCAGTCTTCCCACTAATAATGGTAAAAGTTTTCAGATGTTTTTTGTGAAAAAGTATTCTGTAATGTTTGTAGAGTTTCTTTCACTTTAGAAAGCATTAGCTTTTCCTATCCAAAATAGCACTGAAAGCTAGTTGCAATGTCAGCCACTGATTCTAGCATGGTAGCTCAAAACTTTTCTGTCTTTAAGTGGTCACATAACTTAGACCAATTTCCTTACTTCCAGCTTCCAGTTTTTTTAGATACTCATCCTTTGGGCTAAGCTAGTGAAGTTGTGCAGAAAATGTCCTGATAATGAAGCCTGGAAATCACAATCATGCTTTCACAGAGGGAAGCTTCACACTGCTCACAGAATACTATGTACAATATGAAGCGTGAGAAATAATCTGTGTATGCTTTAATTCTCTGAATTGATTTTTGAAAAGTTTTGTGGAATTTGTTTTGACTTGTGTGCTCCAGGGGCAATAACCAAAAATACAAGAATCTCCTTCATAGTACTGGGTGGAACACAGACAAAAGTGACTTCTTTTTTATGTTGGTAGGTATTTTCTGAGGAAATGGAAGTAGAGTTAAACAAAACATTTCTATGAGAAGAGCTAAAGGAAGAAAGCTTCTTTTAGAATCTAATCCTATTAGATTGTCAAGAGATTGATTAATAAAAATGTGGTGAGATTGAGCTGTGCTAAATAGCAAGCAACCAGTTTCAGAACTAAGAAGGATGTGTCCTTTTCCTACTACTTCATTCCTTTCTTATGGTGGATCTCTTCTCTATCCTTCCTGTTTTCTTTTATTTGTATTTTTAAGTATGGGTATTTGTTTTCCTCAAAAAATCTAGTTGCATTTAGGCATTACTGAAAAGTACAGGTGGATGTGCATCTGTAACAGTAGGATATCACTCATTTTAGTATAATA
Source organism: Acropternis orthonyx (assembly GCA_035583155.1). Lineage (NCBI taxonomy): Eukaryota > Metazoa > Chordata > Aves > Passeriformes > Rhinocryptidae > Acropternis > Acropternis orthonyx. The sequence continues at coordinate 29,472,415 of JAWWEU010000091.1, forward strand.
AACTACCGAATGCCCCTTTTCCAGGTCTAATATGTCAGTAGAGGACTGGTGAGTGTGTTGTTTCATGAATTTCTTGTAAATACATGAAGACAAATCCTGTGTAATCTGTATTACCATATTTTATATTTAATAGATGTTTGCATTTCTCAGGCCCTGAGATTGCTTTAATTTTCATCAAGGCCATGATACAGACAACATTTCGTATGCCTCCTTTACTTGAATTGTCTTTGCTTCTCTCTATTTGGCTCTTCCTTCTGCAGAAATAGTAAAAGTAGGACAATGAACCTATTTTCTTGTATTGCTTTAAAGCAACTGCTAAGGACTTTTATACGACCGCAGTCATGAATCCTTCCTGCACCAGTTAGTATACTGTTGATAGCACTCTAAAAGGCATTTTTCAAGAACTTAATCGCATAGATAGTCCAAGTAGTTTACAAAGAACTCTTAAGGAGGAAAGATTGGCAGAGGGAAAATTCCAAGTATGTGGTATTTAATTTGATAAGGCAGATCCTGACTTGTTATAATATATAATTTATATACAAGAGAAATAAGCATGCAAAATGGAGACATAGTATGTCAGAAACTGATTTATGATGTATGCAGATGTTTGGTACACAGTTCAAAGATCTTAGCAGAACGAACGGAAGAAAAGTCCAGGTGTACGGTAGGAACAGTTCTTTCTTATTAATGCACTGATTTCAATGCAAAAAAGGCATTGAAAAAATGTTTCACCTTTACTGTTCGAAATAAGTGGGTACAGACTGAACCCCCATTTTATTTCAGAATAACTTTGTAAGAAAATAAAACCACAGAGCAGGAAAATGAATAAATGGGCATTTTAAAAAACCTTGGAAAGATATTACAACATTCTGTTATTCTAAAATCTGTCATCCTAATTATCTGTAGAAAACTATTAATCACATTCAGAAACACAAATCGTTATCAAATTATCACAGGACACATATTGTTTGAACTTATTTGTGATAGCTGATCAGGGCAATGCACTGAGTCCTTTGTAAATGAAACATTGTAAGGAAATACAGCTTTTAGAGTGGGAAGAGCTTGGTAGTGTGCAGCAGGCTAAGAATATACATGCAGACAATTGCTGCAGACCAGCTGCTGCAGAGTATCTGTCTGACATGCCACAGCTTGTTCAGGTGTCAAGAATGGCACAGGGATACAGACCTTATCTCCCAGAAGAGTTGTGTACTAGGTGACTCCTTGGAATTCCTCCTACTCCTCTAATTCTATCTGTTGTACCAAAGGGAAGCTAGTTGATGAAATGCCATCTGAATAGGGTAGAAATTCAAAGAATGACTGTTTGGTCTAGTCAGTTTAAACTATAAGTTCCTGCATATTTGCTTTTTCATGAGGACAGCCTAAGTGTGCATCACTCAATCATGTTTCTATAATTTGTTTCTATAATGCCTGTGTCTTACTTGTAGCATTTTATTTACTGCATAACTATTCAGCCACAGTGCCCATGGGAACCAACATGCCTCCCCTAGAGTTGGACTCTGGCAGTAATCTAGACAATAATGTATGTGATGATGTTTCACATTAAAAAGAGATGACAGATGTTAAAATGGCTAATGCTGTTTTATTTTCTGTGGCTCAATTTCCATTGAAAGTTAGTTACATGTAAAGCTAACATGAATTAATGTCATATATCAGTTATAAAAAATTTTAGATAAAAATAGCTAAATTATAGCCATGTTAATTTACTTACATGTTAAACTAATGTGAGTTAAACTCACAGCTTAAAGTTTCCTCAATGTAATAATTTTCTTCATACTTATTAAACCTGCTGGGAGGTTAAATTACATATAATTTCTATTCTTACAGTTGAAAGACTGCTAAATGAATGACAGTTTTAATGTCTTCCCTATAAAGTCCTGCAGTACTCTTCAGGGAGTCTTGTATCAACAGAGAGGTACAACTATGTGGAGCTGACTAAATCACAAATACAGCAGTTGTAGCAATGCAGTCTAAGAGAAAACTTACCGTAGTTGTCAAGAAGTGAATTACTGCCCTCCCTTTTAAGACAACTTGCTTTCTGTGATCATTTCTGGGTGACATCATAAACCTTCTTTGAATTTTTGCTAAAGGAATGAGCATCCCTTCCTAAAGTGAAAGATGGTCATACACTGTATTGTTGATGTTTGTTCGTAAGGGTTAAAATTGCAAAGCAGGATGCTGACCTGTCAGATCTGCTCTGCACCTTTTCCAGGAGAGAAGCAACTGAGCCAAAGTAACATGAGGAATTGAAATTACTGCAATTATAAATTATGAGATATTTGTTCCTTTGGAGAGGAAAACAAACACCAGAAAACAGCAGGCCACTGTTTCTTAGTTCATCCTAGTTTGTGTCTTTTCAGCAAACAGCTGTCAATACTTTTATTTTTCATAAAGTATAAATAATAGAAGCAAAGTCACCTTTTCATTAGCTTAGCCTCTAGAGGTTTTGAATGTTCCTAGCCTGATGAAAGTCTCACTTAGTTACTGTGTGTATATATAAGCACGTTTGTATCCTATGTTCATCGTGGTACAACGGATTTCCTTGAAAGTATCTCATGAGTTATTTTTCGTATCTTAGAAGGGGCAATACACTTGAATAATTCAGTGGTATGAGGAAGGGATAGCTGCAGTTCAGTTGTGGACATGTGCATTTCAGTTTAGCACTGAAACTGTAAGGAAAATAACCCATTTTGAAAAGTTTTAAGTTCAGCTGACAGGAATATCCTAAAAATGGTGCACAGTTTTACGGGGGAAAAATAGTTAAAAGCTTTCTCAATAAGTTCAAAGTAACACTGAAACAGTTTCTCTTAAAAATAGGAATACTTTTGTTTTTCAATGACAGTATAATGACTTTGAATGTGTAATCTAACAGACATTATTTCAAGTATATGAAAATCTACACTGCTGCATTGTGATATTGTATCTGAAGTTGAAAAAAGCAAACCACTGGAAAAATTACATCTGTGGGCATTTTTTAGACACTTTGTTCCAGGCTATGTCCAGATTCACTGTGCTATGTAATGCAGCACTTTTAATAATGATTTAGCAGGAAGTCAATGAAGTATGTTGCTTGTGTGTTTAGAAATTACTTTCACAACTAAAGTGAGATGGGAGAGGAGAAGGGAAAAAGGAAGAAATGGATTGTTGTTAAAACCAGATGCTTAGTGACCAAGGCTGGAGAGTGATGTAGTTTTGAGGTAAAATTGCAGGATAATGACTCATATTGTAATCTACCAAAAGCTATCTGCACCTAGTGAAAATAGGTGCATTCCTTGCTGAATCATTCCAGCAAGAGGACTTAATTTGCAGAAGGAAGATTCTGAAGTGCAATAAAGAATTTTTTTCTCTTTCTATGAGTTACTGGTTTTGAAGAGGAAAGAGAAGACTCAGTTTGTCATTTTGTGTTGCTCTTTGTGCTTGCAGTTTCTGTTACAGAAGTCAGAATTCACATTCTCATGAAAAATTTAATTTGCCCAAGACATAAGCCTCTGAGGAATGCTCCTGTCTATGTACTCAGTAGAAGTTTTACTGGTTTTAACAGCCAAAATATTTAAAAGATTCCTGTTTCAGTCAGCTGACCAGATCTCTTCACAAAAATAATTTGCTGTGCTTCTATGTGAGATTAAACATGCTAAAATGGGTTTTTACTATACAGACATAAGTAATTCATACAGGATTACAGTCAGGAAATGGGGGGAAACTAGAATAGAATAGAAAATGGTGACTCTGTTTTCTGTGGTGTATATATACGTGAATATGCATATATATGTATACAAATATATATATATAAGGGATGAAAATATGTGCATATGTGTGCATTTGTATATAGAGATGTGTTTGCACATGTATATATAAATGTATGTAGATAGAGCTATATACAGACAGTGATGCAGTACCATAGTGCTATGCAGTTCTAAAGCTATGTGGTAACAAACTGTGCCTGTATTTATTTTGTGCTATCTCACTTCTAGAGCATTCTGTATTGCCACTTGCAGTGATTAAAAAGGCAGTCTTATTTTAAAATAGGTGTAAATAAAATACTCCAAACAAACCAAAGCAACACTTCAGAATTTTTGCCTTCTGGTACTTCAACTTAAATCTGATTGTATTTTAAAGGTGGTCCACGCAATGTGAATGTTTGGAAATAATAAAATTAGAGCACCTTATTGAACTGGATATATGCTATTATGTTTGTTGTGATAAACATGGGAGCTGACAACAGTAAACACTCAAGATTGCTAGGAAATAATGTATTCCCAGTAACACTGAACAAAATCTCGCAAGTCTTAATATTGAAAAAATACAGAAGATGACTCATACGCAGTGTGTGGGAAGGAACAGATATTACAAGTGTGTGAAATCTGATGGTTTCTCACAATCAGTCTGAAGACAGAAGAAAGTAACTGTTCTTCTCTTCTGACTTTAATCTCATGACAGAAATAATTCCTGCCTTTCTCTGTTCTTCCCTGGTTTTTAATTCCTCTGGGTAGAAGTAGGCTGAGACAATACAACTTTTAAAATATGGAAGCATTTATATAAATTATTGTAGCCATTATTCAGGAAATAATTTGTTTGTTCAGGAAGATAATAGGTTTTTCATTGCAGTTTGCTAGATTGTAGCTGTATGCTAGCTATGTCAGCTTTCTTTAATGTCTTAATTGCTTATACTTGTATTTTAAAGAAGGTACATTTTCCCCACAATATATGCAACAATCAAAATAATTTATCAGTAAACTATATTTTAATTTTTTTTTTTGTTTTTTTACAGAAGGAAGGAGAAAAAAATCACAAAGTCCGACTAGCAGTTGGAAATGGAGTAAGAAATGATATATGGCGGGAATTTTTAGACAGATTTGGTGCTGTTAAGATCTGTGAATTTTATGGTGCTACTGAAGGAAATATTTGTTTCATGAATCACACGGGAAAAATCGGATCTGTTGGACGCACCAATTTCTTTTATAAGGTGACTATTTATTTACATTTTCTTTAATTAAAAGTAGTGCTGAAAAATTGTGTTTCTCAGTTTGACACGGGGACATGGGACTACAGTCGTAAGTCCAAAGTAAATTTTTAAAGTTAGTTTTTGCAAGTTCAGTCAACGCTCTATAAAATCTTGGCATCCAACCCAGTTATACTTTCAGCGGTAACACACTTAGAGTTTTTTTAGAGTTCACAAGAGTCAAAAAGGCCTTGTCCCCCTTCTGACAATTTTTAGTAGGTTCCAAGTATCATTTCAAATCTCTACTATGTTAGAGGACAAAAGAGAAAGTTGAATTTGTTTTAGTACCTAAGTGCTCATTATATGTGAAATAAGCACACAAATGTCCTATTCTGACTTACTGTTCTCCAGATTATATCTAAAGAAGTTTTCATATAGAATATTTATATTGTATATTACAATGTAAATATTTGACATTAAAGGGAATTAATAGTGATTAAAATACAGTAGCATATAGATATTTTATCCCTAGGTGCAATTAAACATAAGTTACTCAAACTACATCTAGTCTGTATCATTCAGAAATGTCAGAGATAACACAATACATATATAATTGCTGTTGAGTAATTGTGACAGAGGTTAGTTGCCAAGATTATTAATTTTAAAATGCTACACCCCTTTATTTACTATCTGCTATATGTATTTGGTGTGTTTTAGGTTACTAACACTAGCAAAAAAAAAAACTTCAGTTTTTCATTAGCCTTGAAAATGGCATCATATGTCGTGGAGAGAAGGATTACACGTACTGAATTTTCCTTCATTCTTCTGAATAAACAAAGAATTTGTTTCATCTTGAAATTCACAGATAGACTTTTTTCTTTTTGGTCCTATTAGTAGAATCTTTTAAATGGTTTGAGAAGTCCCTAAGTAACACGTGCCCCAAGCTTTTGCTAATAATGTGAAAAATTACTTAGCAAGGTGTTTTGCAAGGAGACTACATATTTAACATTTTGTTGTTGTTCATGCCAGTTTTTACTCTTCTTGAAATAAATAGTACTTCATGCATTGCCTAGAATTTTAAATACCTGCTAACTTAAATGACATTTGTACCCTTGAGAGAACCGATAGCAAAGTGTTCTGGCAAAATATTTTTTTCAAAGTGTGATGTAAACCCATTGTTTGTAAAAATATATCAGAGGCATCTTCTGATGACATGCAAATAGGTTTCTTGGCAGCATATGTTCTAGGGTCCACAGCTTCACTACAGCATCACCACATTACAATCACCACAGACTGCTTTATAAGCTGGGGCCAGAGGAATCCTGCACTTCTGGTATAGGAACTCAGACTGTCGGAAGGAACATGGAAACACTCAGGAAAGCACCACTAGAGCAGGTGCATTTTTCAGAAACTTTTGGCAGCTCAGGAATTTAAGCAGATAACTCTGATTCTCTGTACTACATGTCTGATGCTCTGTAGCATGCACAGTGGCCATCTGATGCTGATGGATATCTCTAGAAGGGTACAGATCCACTACAGGATATCAGGAATCTGGAATTTAGGAACCAGGAACCTTAGAGTTGATATTAATTTTTGTTTCAGACTTTTCTAAGCCACATGCCTTATAATCTTATGAAATTTTGCGTGTTCTAAACCTGACTAAACTTGCTCTTGGTATTGCAGTACTTTGGCAGCGTTTTGCCATAAGTCATTAATCTTTTCGAAATACCGTGTAAAGGTTACAGCAGATAAATGATTAGCCTTGAAACTACCCATATATTTATTTATTTATCTGTATTTTTAATCAAGCAGTGTGGGGGTTTTTCATGTAACACACAAAAAAATTTCTTTTAATGACATAGATAAATTTGGTTTTACTTATTTCAGGCATTTGTGTGTTTTTTAAAAAAAATATATTTTGTGTGTTGCAGATTATTAAACAATGCATTCTGAAGCATAGCTGTTTTGTTTGTTTTACTGTCAAGGGCTGTGGACACATAATTGTGGTAACATTATCTGCAGAATAATTTTATTTTCATAACAGAATAGAAAGAAGTTAACATGAAGAAATAGATGAATGTTATACCAGTTGTCAGACATCCAAGAAGTTACTGTGTTTAAGATGCTAACTAGAAGCAGTGCTCTTGTTTGTACTTGTTTATTTTCACACTATGTTCTTTATATAAGAGGGAATGGTTCATGTGCTTGAAAGCCTCCCTGTGGTATCTTTCAAAAAAGATGTTTATATGGAGTCAGTGAACAGAAAAGTAGAAGCCTCTGAATACCTTTATAGCTGGTGAAACTTAAAATGTTTTACAAAGAAGACAGTGCATAGATTACACATCATAATATAATTAATTACTGTTTAGTCTTTGCATCTAACATACATACCTGTTTAGTTAATATTAATTAATTCTGTTATATATGACATACGAGTGTGTATATATATAAATGTGATATGGAGAAAATCTGTAAGACCCTCAGTTGTGTCCATCAGATATATATATAGGTCTCTTTCTTATACTAAAATAAATTCTAAGTGATGACAAGACAACAAGGGAGCAGGGGACTAATGAGGAAGCTTACAAGAAGGGCTAAAAATAACCCATGGCAATGGGTTACATCCGGAATATCAGCATGCAGAAAAAAGAAGTTGTCCAAATTTTATTTGTAACTGTAATTCTTCATTATTTTAAACACAGTTATTTAAACTATCTCAGGAATCTAAATATCTGACTCAAAACTACATAGATCAAAGTCACCTTTAAGCTGAGAAACATTTAAATCTTGTAACAAATCTTTAATAGCTTCAACATATAAAATGCCTTTCACAAAGCAATGCAGAATTAGTATTATGCAATTTTTTCTTGTGGTCATAGAACTTAAGCAGAAGTTAAGGCAAAAGACATACTTTTTAGTTTAAATGTTCACTGTTTAGTTTAAATGTTTACTGTTTAGTTTGTACGTAAACAAAGTTAGTTTTAAGCAAATTTTGAGACCCTGGAAAACTGGATTCACAGGAAGAATACTGACAGGTGTAATTCTAAGCACTGTAAGTTCTAAGTTCATTTGCCAATGAAAGTTAATTCTGGTTCTGCTCTTTTGACTAGTTTTGAGCTAATATAGTTTACAGTACTACAAGCATATTACAAGGTATTGTACTATTATATGTGATGAATCAGTTAATATAAATCATAACTTAAAAGTGTTTTTTTCATGCTTTTGTTTCCTTTGGCTAACAAAACTATGTGGAGGACCTATGCATCTAGTCTTTACAGAAAACATAAGGCATTAAAGTATATTTTAAAAAACATCTCTAATGGTACTGTGCTCCAGAATTTTTTTCTTATGTTTCAGTTTTTAAAGATGTTTGAAATTAAATCGAGTATATGTAATGCTTTGTTTTATAAACAGATATTCTTCCAGAGAATTCAACACTATCTCACCTCTAAAATGAATAAGTAAGAAAAAGGCATAGCTTTTGATCTGTGTTTTCTGATAATGATTCTGTGAGCATTCAGTGTAAACTGAAGCTTTGGGAATTTCAAAACTATTTTCAAAACTTGGGGGTGGAAAACTGTTTTTAGATAATGTCCAGACAGCATAGTAATAGACAACAATTAACTGATTTTAAATTTCAGCTAGCTAAATTATGCTTTTTGTTTGCTACATTTATGTGGTGCTTCAAGGAGTAAAATGTAGATTAAAACAATGAATATTACATGCAGTACTCTGTGAAAAAAAAAAGGTAATTCTTCAACAGCTCAGGTCCTCTTCCCCATTAAATTTTAAAATGAGTGTCTGTGTCCAGTCTAAATACTTTGCAGTGGAGCTTTCATTTTTTAGTGTTTAATATGGAAAGCAAGCTGCTTAGAATCATTGAATGATTTCACTTGGAAAAGACCTTTGCACAGACATAACTGTTTGCTTATCTAATACAATATGTGACATTTTCTTTTAATTATGTATTTGCATGACTACTATGTCCAAAACCTCTGGAAGAGGCCTAGTTAATACTCTAAACTTGCAGGCACTAAAAGATGTATAAATCACCATAGTATAGTTATATATATAGTAAAAGTCTCAACACTTTTTAGATGATCTCAGATACCACATTACAGCTTCTGAGTGTTTATAACAAAATAATTCTGCATTCCTTCAGAGCTCAATAGCTGTATCTTGTCAAAATACTACTCTGTATGATGCATTATTCTAAGCTATTCTAATAAAACACAAAAACAGAATAACATTTCATTTTATACAAATTAATTTTTATTATTTATATTATTCACTGTGTTTGGTCTGTCATATTAAACATATTAAAGTTATAAATATCAATGCAAAAAAAAAAAAAAAAAAAAAAAAAAGTGAAAAGGAGCAGCATTTAAATTTAGGCATCCAAAAGAAAAGATCATAAGAAACAAATTACTCCCAATCGTCTTCTTAAGAATAATACAATTGTTTTCTAGTTGAGGAAACTTTTTGGCTCTCAGATTCCTGACTGGAAAATGCCTATAGTCTGGGGTTAATAGAAAAAATTGCCATTCACTTCATTAAAATTGTGTCCCATTCTTTAACTACTATTTTGCAAGTTATGACCTTTTTCCTTTGATCAACTGTTAAATTGCTTTAGACTTAGGGTAGAAGGAAAACACAGTGCTGAACATTGCAAAGACTTAGTGAAACAATTTTGTCCATATGAGACTGAAATTGTGGGATTGATATTTAAATCAAGTTGCTATTTATTCAGATATCCTTGAAAACAAAATTATTTTATATAGTTACAGCAGCATTTCAAACTAGGACAAAGCAATTATGCAACTCTTCATCCAAATTAGCTGCAAAAAAGCAAAGAAGTTTATGTTTTAGCATCCTACCCTTTACTTCAGTTACTTTCATAAAACTGTCCTTAAATTATATTGCATTTGTTTATTGTGAAGACTCAGCTGTACATTGACATGTTTCATAAAATTGTTTCTCTGATTGCCAAGATTTCTCCAGGAGAAGATAATTACATATCTTTGTTTTGACTAGTTGTTAAATATTGCTGATATATTTCTTTATGAACAGGGAAAACAGAATCTCAGACTGGGCAAACTGTCTCCTTAGAATAATAACTGCAAACAGAGTGGTCCAAATAGTATCAGGCATGTGGTATCTCTCAGTGTCTCTTAGAGGTCCAGTTTGGATTTATATCACAGTAGAAAAATAAAGCAAAATAAGACTCAAATTATTTCCAGGGGAAAAAAAATTGCAATTTCTAGTTTTGATGAGAGAGTATCTTGTCCTCCCTAGCTTACTTCAATCCACGGGAGTACATATCCTTCTGCTGGTGCTCACTTTCCACCACTATTCACCTGTCTGAGAAACCATGAGGGAAGAACTGAGGCTACTTAAGCAAGAGTAAAGCCCAAGAGGAAGTTTCCCTTTGCAAGGAGATTTAGGGCTTTCCTCTGCCAGCTGTTTTCAGTGCCAGAAGACCCCAAGAACACATATCAGTCATCCCCATTAAATGTCACTTAAATACCAGATATGCTTCTATTATCCCAACTTGTGTAGGCTGTTCCACTGATAGTGTGGATTTCATAACTTATTTGTAAGAAAATTAACAAAAGGATAGTTCTGTGTCTTCATTTATAAAGATGGTAAAAATGTTATTTATAAATATAAAAACATTTATAAATCTTATGGTGTTGCTTATGTCCAGGAAATGGTGGTTTACATACAGAGTATTTTCAGTTTTAAATGAAACTGTATTCTCCTTTCAGATGAGCAAGAGTGGAGTACAGGTTTTTCTTCCTTGCGTTTGCTGCCACCAGATGTCACTGTGTAGATGAGTAACTGATGACTTTTTCCCTTTTTTAGCTTTTTTTCCCATTTGATTTAATCAAGTATGATTTCCAAAAAGATGAACCAATTAGAAATAAGCATGGTTGGTGTGAAAAAGTTAAGAAAGGTAAGTATGTATATTAATAGGATATTATAGCCTGTTGATTTTAATACAAATACTTCAGAGAATTTTTTAAGGAGCCTTGCTATAGTGTTAACACAGTATGCCAACATCAGCTATTACTCTCTGCTCTGAAAAAAAAAAAAAAAAGCAGTATGATTTTTGACCTAAGACAAAACATCATTAAACATACCAGTGATGACACCAGAAGAACCCAGGAGATCTTTAGATATATTCACAGAAGAGCTGTGTTCAAAAGTGATGATATGATATTATCCTTGAATACAATGATAGTGACATCTGTGTTTTTTAAAGGAGGTTAGCATAGGGAGATGGTTGCCTAAGAGATCTACAGGAAAGACTGGTGGATTAGAGCAAATGCTTCTTGATGAGAAATTGTTTCTGACTGATACGATTCCACTTAAAAAAAAACAAACAACCAAAACAACCCCCCCCAAAAAAAACCCCAGCAACAAAATTATTTGATTATAGCTGTATTCAAAGTACATATCAAATATCTCATATGTCATGATTATAACATTTTTCAAAGTGTTTATCAGATACTGAAGCATCTCTTGCACTGCAGGAAGGTAACAGCTGAAACTGAAGCAAGAAAAAGTCATTCTAAAGGTCAGGCAGGGAGTTTTAACAGGGAGTTGAAGCAGATTTTTCTGCTAGATTCTCTAACAGTTGTTAATCAAAGTTGTGCGCTTTGAAGAAAAGACATGCCTGAAAGATGACATTTTATAGGAATTTATCTCTAGGGATGTCAGACTGACCTGTAAAGGGAACACATGCTCTAATTAGATACCTGGTCTAATTTTTTTCCAGCTACACCACTCAGTCTAATAAAAATTATTATCTCTGTCTATAGTCTTTGTCTTACCCATGCTCTATATGTTCAGAGCATCATGGCTGCAGTGACACTACCAGTGAGCTAAATACTTCCAGTTTAAACACTACCAATTTATGGGAAAACAGCACAGATATCTTATGAGGAGGAAGTCTTAAATTAAAAAATTTGCACATTTTTGGAAGCATTTTTACATCTTTTCATATTTATAATTCTTGTCTCTGATACAAAGTAATGTAACTCTCAAGCTTTACTTTTCACAACTTGCTCCCAAAAGATTATTTCATACAATTATTCTGCTTTCAGCAAACTAACATCCTGATACATTACATGCCTAACAGGATATTCCTTTCCCCGTCTCTCACTATTTTTTGAGGGAAAAAAAAATTATTAAAACTTTTATATTTACTCCAAAAAGTCAAACAATGATGCTATATCACTTAAATTAATATTCTTAAGAAGTGTTTTCAGAACTTCTGAAAGGAGACTAAGTAGGGACTTAATGCCTGGGTTGAGCACCTACTTTTTATTAACATTAGTTTTTCGGTAGGAAGCTGATGAAGCTGAGACTCATAATTGGAAATTCAGTAGGATGCGGGGAGTGGGACATAATATGAAATTGAATTGTGCGCTGTAAGAGGATAATAGACCTACTAGTGAGCTTACCATGGATAGGTGACAGTTCTGGGAGAAGACTGATGAGTCATCAGGAAGAAGTATAAATGATTCAGAACTTCAGTGGACAATACTGTAAGTAATATTAATGTCAAATACAGGAAATCTCCAATGATACCTTAGGTTTATATTCTTTTAACTTCTCTGTATAGGTGAGGCTGGTCTTCTCATTTCCAAAGTCAATGCGAAGAACCCGTTCTTTGGTTATGCTGGCAATAAGAGACACACAGAAAAGAAATTACTCTGTGATGTATTTAAGAAAGGAGATCTTTATTTTAATACTGGAGATCTAATGGTTCAAGATCATGACAATTTTCTATATTTTTGGGACAGAATTGGAGATACCTTCAGGTATAACGATTGTTTCTTTTTGCATTTCATTAAAAATATGCAGAATAGAATAATACTGTCATATTTGGTTTTGACCAGAAGTGTTCAGGTTATTATATTGTAATGCAGCTTATAATGATCCTGAAGTGGATGATAGGGGTTTATTTTTGTCACAAGTGTGCCTGTGTAGTTGAATAAATAATTTCCAGAATGTTTTGGAGGAATTCCAGCTCTTTGAACACCCCTTTCAGTGAGCATATAACTAGCAATGGTTTTGTGTGAGCAAGGAAGTTGGATACTGATGTGAAGAAAAATGTATCAAATAGAAGAGATGATACATTTAAATACATGCAAAAACGTTGGAAACAATTGTTTTAAGCTTTCAATGTCCCTTACAGTGTTCTAATACCCAGTAACATTTGAATTGCACATGGTCCTTTGGTGATCAGATCAATATAGCAACATGACGTGTGAATATGTCTAAGGGGGCGTTAGTCTGAAATGAACAAAGTTCCTACTAAAGTTAATGTTTTTTAAAGAGGAGGGATCCCTATGTTTTCATGGGATAATTTTTTCACGTTTTAGATGGAAAGGGGAGAATGTTGCAACTACGGAAGTTTCTGATGTCATTGTAATGCTGGACTTCATACAGGAAGCAAATGTGTATGGTGTGTCTGTGCCAGGTAAGAGCTTTAGTTCTGTGTTTTTCTTCCCGTAGGTTAGTTGTTAACCCTAATAGCTCTTTTTATTTCATCATTTAAACCTATTAATCACTTCTGATTGAGTAATACCTAGTTAAAATGTAAATGCAGATAATGAAATGCCACCAGATTGTGAATGAGCCAGTGAATCATGCATTTTTATTTGTATGCAGTAATGTGTATTTTTGAAAAGCTGTCTTGCATGAATTTGTGACATCTGCATAACCTAAATGTAGGTATAAAGATTTATTAAATTCACATCTGTGGAAAATCCAGGCATCCATGTGTCCAAAGAAAATGTCAACAAGGTAAGAATAAAGTAAAACTAAAGGAAAATGTATAAAGACATTCTTCTTATTTAACTTTTCACTTAGCCTCATAAAGTAACTGTAAACACTTACTTTACAAAACACAGTACAAAGTGAAAAAGAATACAAAGGGAAAAATAAATAAATTACTAAAAAAGAAAGTATGTTCTTTTTAATAATTTTTTTGTTTCGTTATTTTTCATGAGATCATATGGGCCTGATTCTTATTCACGCTAAATCTTTTTTTTAAATGTATACTATGTCTGGCTGGGATAGAAGTAAGTTACTGTATAGGAGGCCATATGGTGATGTGCTTTGCATTGGTGGCTGAAACAATGTTGGTAACTTACCAATTTGCACTGTACCAAGGCTTTCTTCCTGCAGCAAGTGTGCTGGGGTTTGGCAGGAACCTGGGAGCAGATGCAGATGGGACAGTGGGCTGAAACTGACCGGAAGAATATTCCATATCATGCAATGCCATGCTTAATTATAAAAGCTGGAGGAAAGGAAGTGGATAAGACATTTGTGGTTGTGGTGTTTGTCTTCTCAAACAACCACTGCGTGTTTTGAGTGAGGGCCTGCCCTGCAGGAAGTAGCTGAACGACTGCCTGATGATGGAAAATACTGAAGTCCTGGTTTTGCTTTGCTTGTGCATGTAACTCTTACTTTGGGGCCGTCCCGTGGCGTAATGGTTAGCACTCTGGACTCTGAATCCCAAGGGCTTAAGTTCGAGTCTCAGTAGGGACCGTCCCCATGGCAGTTAAATGCCTCCCTGCCACCTGATCCCGTCAGATCTCGGATGCTCAGCAGGGTCAGTCCCCCGGTTAGTACCGGGTGCTGTAGAACAGTCCCGGGGATTTCACTGTCACTGTCCAAGCTTGCTCGGCCATGGCAAATGGATCTTAGGACTTAAACGGTGGGGCCAGTTCTGCCCAGATCTTCGTTCGCGAAGTCTGGCCATTAATTAATTAAACTCTTACTTTCTCTATTAAACTGATTAAACCACCACATCTCGATATTTGAGTCTTGCTTTCCTTCTGCTGCCACCCCATCTCATGGGAGAAGGGAGCGAGCAAGAAGCTGGCTAGATGTTTGCTTGTTGGCATGGGTAAACACAAGGACTTTAAAATGTGAAAAAGGTGTAACTTACTTGTATTTTAAAGCCACACAAGAAGAAAGACTGTAGTAAAGAAGAATGTCTGAAAATCAGACTCAAAAATATGAGAGCTGTTCCTTTTCTATACACTATTTAGCAGTTTATGTAACTGTCTTGATAATCACACTTAAAGGATAAATCAAGTTCATTACAGATTTTGTAATATTAGAAAAGAAACAAACCAAACCAAACCAAAGATAAGGTTGATAGAACATCTCTCCTGTTAGTACTAGCTGATACTTAAAGTGTGCAGTTATTTTTGACTGCTGAAGTTCATTGCTTTTATATTTTACCCATTTTTCCCCACGAAGACACACAGTTCTCTCTCTCACTTCTTTTTCCCCAGATTGTGAAGGGAAAGCAGGAATGGCCTCTCTTATTTTAAAGCAGAATACATCATTAGACTTGGAGCAAATGTATAAGCAAGTAGTGACTTATCTACCAAGTTATGCTTGTCCCCTTTTCTTAAGAGTCCAGGTAAGCTGCATTATTGCACTATGCATACAAACATCGACATCACTTAAACACAGAGATGGCTCAGTGAGTAACAGAAAGTGCTTGTTCATGTATCACTTCATTAGTTTTAGATCTGGTCCTATTTGCTGTCTTCATTAATAGAGTCCTGGGAAAGGGATTACACAAAAAGTCAATAAATTTTCAGATTATGTTTAAATGGGAGAAATTGTAGAAATGAACAAGGAAAGAGATCATACAAAAGGATTTAGGGAGATCAGAACCATAAGCATCATAAAACAAAGCAATTCAGATTAAAAACTGTGAACAATTGCATCAGGAGAAAAGTAATCTAAAACCCATTTTATTCAATGGAAATGAAGAAAGATGT
>JAWWEU010000091.1:29495820-29508412 GCA_035583155.1 Acropternis orthonyx
ACAGAATATTTGGTTTATACAGCATGAAAAGAATTATTGAAGCACTTTGTCATGGATGCTGACTAAGAAATATCTTCCTTACTCTCATTAATGACTGCTATAGATCATTATTTTATAAGTTTAAAATATAGCAGAAATTTTAAAATTCTGTGTTCTAATAATTGCTGTTTATAAGTTTTAAAATAAAGTACAAGATCATTTAAACCAAATACTGTACTGTCTCAGTTTGATTTAAGTCTGATTGCATAAAGTCTGTTTTCTAGCCTCTTTTGATATACTACATGCACAGTGTCCTCTTCTAATGGATCGTGATGCCATCTTTGATCAATCAGGAGTGCTATCAGAGAATACTGAAAGGGTGACTCTCTTCAACACTGGGCATCATAAGTCTCTCTTCTATCAGTGATATGAAACCTGGTTCTAACAAAAGAGTAGGATGTAACACACATTAAAAAGAACTGTATTTGCTTGTGTCTTCCTATGTGTGTTCACGTTACAAGACATTAAAATCTGCATCAACTCTTGGACCTCTGATTATCACTTTCACTGATTCTCCTTAAAAAAAACCAAACCACGGATGCAGTAAAAAATGTATGAGGATCACAGCCTGCTTATGTTTTTGAATACTGTATTATTTATGGGACTGCCAGTATAAATAAGCAAGTTTACAATTTGTCAATTTACAAAGCAGTAAAGCCAAACAATACTTACACCAACATCATGCTTTATGGTAGATGTTAATGTAAAGTACATAATGGGGAATGAAGAGAACTGTTGCATAAGGATGGTAGGGGTCACTATGGTCTAGCTCTTCCTGAGCAGTCCCAATTTTTCTGTTTCTTTAGGCAGCACTCAAACGGCTGTCTATCGCAGAAAGCTGGAGGGGGGAGTGCTTGTTAAACCAGATGGAAGTAGTTGCTCTGTTCTGCAGATTCACTTTCCTAGTCAAGAGCTGCAAATTTAAGAATGAGGTATGTGCTATAAAGTTAAACCAAACTTTGCAAGTTAGGCTTCAATTTTGAGCAAAGGATTGGCTTTTTAAATAGAAACTACTTTCTCTCTTACTTGTGTGCTGAATATACTTCAGGATCCCTTTTCTTTCATTGCAACAGTAAAATTTACATCCTTTCTATGGAAAATAATTGGGGTTTTTAAAAATATTAAAAAAAAAAAGGTACCCTGAGATCCATAATAGCATGTTTAATCTTGTAATAGAATATAAAAGAATATAATGAAATCAGATACTTAGTTTTGATACCATATTTAGCGCTTCTAAAATTTATTTTGCTTTGCAATATTTGATAGTATAGATGTCTAGTTAAAAGGTTCTACCACTTAAATGCAAAAAAAAAAAAAAAATAGGAGGGGGAAAAAACATGAAAAAAAAACAAAACCAAAAACCACTCTTCCACACAAGAAGAAAAGAAAAAAGAAAATAAACAAAAACATTTTCATGAATATCACTGTTTGGTCACTTATTTGTAAAGTATCTATGATGAACCAGATTGTTTCTGTGAAGAATAGTTGGGTCAGAGAAAGCATCAGAGGAAGAACAATGTATGTGTGCTTTCATGCTCTATCCACTAATGGATCAGCTGGTGTTTCTGAGTTCTGGGGTGCATTTTCAGCAGCAGTGGGACTCTTCTAACTAGCTGGCTTGGGCAGCCTACAGCTGTTTGTTTCCCAGCTGGGACCACTAGTGAAATACAGAATTCTGGCTACTCCCTGTTTTCCTTAGTGTAACTAAGACAGCCTGGGCAAGCTGCCTGTTTTCAAAGGCTAGTAAAATAGTTCTGTGCTGTGCACTATCCCAAGTAATGGATGCTTATGACATCAGGAAAATAATAAAGGGAAAATCTACAGAATTAATAGGCTTTATATTTCTGAAGGGGAAAACAGTATATTATTTTCAATCCAGTCGTTTTCTTTCTTTAGCCAGTAGATTAGATGCTAGTCGATGCACTGAAGCATGTTGCAGCAAAATATCACATTTCCCATGGATATGTAAATTGTTGAACCAGCAGTGTAGTTAGGCTGAATAATAATGATGTTCATGTCAAACACCACAAAGGATCTTCCTTTCAGAATGAGAAAGTCTTTGGACTAACCTGTTTGTTTGCAGCCCTCACACCCAGCTGAGAGAGACAGAACTTTCCTAGAGAGTTCCCATACCTGTAACAGCCACCATAAAGAAGGTATTTCAATTGACCTACAAATTCCCTGCAGATGACATACGGAAAACATGTTGGGTTTTTTGTTTGTTTGTTTGGGGGGTTTTGTTTTGTTTTTTTTACAAAAGGAGGTAAAGGAAGGAGAAGCAGTTTTGCCTGCATTTTTAAAACTGAAAAATACTGAAGGACTATGGGAAGGAAGACAAAAATGCCGATCTTCTTTTAATAAAAAAAAAAAAAAGCAATGGTCCATTTTTAGCAGCCTGTCCCCAGCTACCAGTTCAACTAGTAATTTGATGTGCATTATTACAGCAAAAATAATAAGACACATACTAGTATTTATGAAACTTATTCATTAAGTCAAGACTAATTACAAGCAAATAATGTCTTTCTGTTTAATATTTGGTACCAAAAATCTTAGATGCAATGATTCAGCAGAGAGCCAAAGTTGCATGTGAACAGTAGTAATTTTAAGAATAATTTTAGCGTGATGTGTTGTTATTAGCAGTACTGTCAATAACTGACAGCATAATCTGGCAATTAATTTGGCCATATGGGTAACATCAGAAGATCATCTTCTTGTGTGCTGATATTCAGGACATAATACCTTACACATTGTACCCTTAATTAACAAAGCAATTATATGATCATGCAATGCTAGTTTTAAGCAAACTAGATCATTACCAGAGTGAAATTAAATTAAACGTCACCAACAAATCCACAAGTTGGAGAATCTTTTACCAAAACAGACTTCACTGAGTTTCTCCAAAGACTGCAATAAGCACAGCTCAAACCAGTCAGTCAGGAATTGGTTTTGCAATACAACAAATCGGTCTTTGCTGGTGCCTTGCAGAAGGAGATACACTGATCTATTTCCACTTGGAGCTGTTTGGGCACCATGAGGTTTGCATACTTCCTGTTATTCCATAGTCTTGCATTACAAGTGTGAGGTTTTGCGTTATGTCAGCTGGACCACACATAGGATTAATTCTTACTTATAAATAAAAAGAGCATTTAGACTGGTAGATAATCACTTATTACTGTCTCCATCAAGTAATTGATACTGCTATGCTGAAAAATAATGTTTCTCACAAGTACATACAGACCATGTTACTAGTATAGGACCAACCAAGTCTGGTAAGACAGTTTTTGTGGTAGTACTCGGTTTAGAACTCAACTAAATGACTCAGTTCACTTAAAAAACAACTAACCAACCAACCAACCAACCAACCAATTATTTGAAGTATATTTTGCAAGAAAGGAGTGAATGCCTTAATGGGAATTATAATATGAAAAAAGTCTTGCTTATTCAGTGCAAGTGAGTACAGATAAATAGAATTGTCATTCTTTTGCAATGCTTATTGTATGGAAGGACATACTAGGTTTTAAAATACTATCTAAAAGAGCCAATTTGATCCCAAACCAGAGAACTCATTTCAGGATACAATTATTTGTCTGATAGAATTAATTTCTCATCTGTTTTTGCCAGGTGTTTTTGCATCATTATTTAATATAATGGCCAAAATATTGGCAACAGCACCTGTACAGAATGATGGATGGCAGAGAAACTTATGGCTTTGTGAGTAATGACTAGAGTGTTATCTGTGATTCAATTAAAAAACATGTCGTGGTGCTTAGAACAATTTTCATTCAATTTTCTATTTATTCTGCCTTTCATTTTCATTCCTTTCTGGTTGCTAATAACAAAATATACTTGCTTTTTTTTTTTTTTTTAAATTCATAATAATAAGTTAGGAAGTTACTAATTCTGAAACTAGTCACATTGGAATTCTGTTGAACCCAGTAATTATTAGTGAATTTAGGGATCGGGACACAGTTTTATACTAGGTGAAACTTTAGTCATTGGGTTTATACAACTTTGGACTTGTTAAGTTCATGGTGTCATTGAAAGCACAGAAATCAAACAAGGGAGGTGCCTTTGAAAATCTAGCAAACTACTTAATTTTTTCTCCAAATGCAGGATATAATCACAATAATTAAAAAATATTATATTGAATACCAGCATAATTAAATACAATACAGGTAGCTATGAGATCATTAAACATTTGCTTAGCTACCCAGGTGTTTCCAAACATTTTTTTTTTTTTTTTAATCAGACATGTCTTTTTCACACCTTTGCAGCTTAGGCAGAAACTCGTGTGCTGTACCAGTCCTAGCTCATGAGCAAACTGTGAAGAGGGATTAATTTCTGCCAGACTGTACTCCCCATGTATGAGGATTCGTTTTTACTGGTAGTGAGAAGCATGAACTTGAAGATAGATCTCTGGGGAAGAATGCCTAAGCATTAGCTCATTCTAACAGCTTCTTGTCCTAAAGGTATGAAGGAATAGGATGCTACTACTCTCAGATCTTGCTCTAGTTACATTTGAATGATAAGACTTCTTGGTAAGTAAAGAAAATTCATAGACAACCAAACTGACATGAACATCAAAATTGTCTTCTAACATTTAACTTTATTATCAAGGAAAACTACTATCATCTTCTAGGTGCAGAAGAGCTAAAGATGTCATTCATTCAAATGTCAAAATTACAAGGTATTTATTTTTCAGCTTCTGAAAAACAGCATGCAGGAACTGTAGTTTGCCTTCTGCTTCACTAACATTACAATGAAATTTAACACTTCTAGACTACAACTCTATTGTGGTTCTAATTAAATGAACACCATGTGCGTGGTTGAAAAGAACACCTCAAGTATCTTCATCAGCTGCATTTTTTGGTGCAAACTTTTGATACCTTTTTTAAATTTTTAAAAATGAATTTTCTAAAGAAATCCCAAATTGGCAGTAAACACTGTATATCCCAAATTAGCCATGCAATCTAGGGAACTAGAGTGGATTAAGTCAATCAGATAGAGTGAGATACAGGGAGAAAAGATTATGTTTTAAACACCTTACCATTTTCTGGTAGAGACTGGCACTTACCCCCAGCTACATAAATTTTCATAAGAAACAGTGCTTAGCCTGTGAAAATTCTTTATAAAAAGCAAGAAACAAAATATTAGCTATGAAAATGTGGACTGTACTCCAGATTTGTAGTGTATCCTTATTTCTGTAATAATCCAAAGAAAATCTTGAATACAAAGTAACTAAGTGACTACAATTTTGGAAAAGTCTGGATTAAAATTTCAAGGGTATGGCAGATTTTGAAGTCCTAATACTCAGAGCCCTTCCACTTATAACCTTCTACCTTTACTATATTTTTATTGTTTTAAGCACATATATATATTTACACACATATGTGAGTTTGAAGAAGAAAAGGCTCTGGGGAGATCTTACAGAAGCCTTCTAGAACCTGAATGAAGCTACAAGAAAGTTGGAGAGAGAGTTTTCACAAGGGCATGGAGTGACAGGGAAAAGGAGAATGGCTTTCAACTGGAGGAGGGTAAATTTAAACTAGATATTAGGAACAAATGCTTTACTATGAGAGTGGTGAGGCACTGGAACAGGTTGCTCAGAGAAGCTGTGGATGCTCCATCCATGGAAGTGATCAAGGCCAGGTTGGACGAGGCTCTGAGCAATCTGGTCTAGTCAAAGGTGCCCCTGCCAGTGGCAGGGGAGTTGGAACTAGACGGTCTTTAAGGCCCCTTTCAATGCAAACCGTTCTATGATTCTGTGATACTAAACAAGAGAGATCTAGGTTCCTGATTCCTTTGAAGCCATCATGCTTCAGGAGCAATGTTGCTTATTTTGCAGCTGAATAGCTAAAGGAAATAGAGAGGCCCCAGGCATTGTTTCAGTGCCTAGCTC
Source organism: Acropternis orthonyx (assembly GCA_035583155.1). Lineage (NCBI taxonomy): Eukaryota > Metazoa > Chordata > Aves > Passeriformes > Rhinocryptidae > Acropternis > Acropternis orthonyx. The sequence continues at coordinate 29,501,759 of JAWWEU010000091.1, forward strand.
AAGATCTCAAATGCTTAGTGAAATTCACAGACACCGTGTTGGATGACAGAGTTTTTAAAAATATGAGGGGAGAGTTATATGCCTGAGAGTAAGATCCACAAAAGTCATCTCAAAGAGTGAGAACTGCCTGAATTGAGTAGTAGGGAGTAGTGAGAAGAGGATTATGTTTTAAATCCATCTCCTGCCAGAATGTAGGCATCTAACTCTCATTTGCTGGGAGAACAGAGATATTTGAGCTCTCACCTACATTACATAAGCCCCATTTTTTTTTTTTGCAAATGCTTGCAATTCTACAGATTGCCATGAAATAGTAGTCATATACACTCAGCTCAGTTTCTATCCAAGCATTTCATTAGAATCATAAATTAAAGAGAGGAAATTATTTATTGATGACGTGAAGCTCTGTAATCAGATATATATCACTGAGGTAACAAAGCTATATTCTGTCATAAGATGAGGAAAACCTCTTTTGTAGTATAAAAAAGTATAGCTCCATTTTCATTTTTCTGGCCACAGAAATCCAATTTTTGTGAAGAGAAGCTTACATCTACCCAAATGCCTGTAATCTGCCATTAACAAACTGGTTTTGTTGGGAAATTTGCAGATCAAAACAGTATTAAGTATGACTCATCATTGTCTTAGTCCATCTTTTGGCATATCTCTCCTACAATGAGGAGTCCCTGTGCCATTTGTCAGGCATATTCTGAACCAGCTTGAGGTGGTACATTTTCTCTAGGTGTACAGATTATTTTTAAAGACTTTTTGTCTTCCTTCTGCTGTGCTAAAATGAAAGTTCTTTGGAGAAATGTGGCATACAAGAAGGCTTTTTGTCAAATATTTTTTGAGATCACTCACTTTGTTCAGCTAGTCATAATATGAAATAATTCCTAACAAAATGCTGATCCTACAGTCTGTATTTTTCTTGAACCTCTCTATGTGATGTTCAGTACAAGTTCTTCGTAGACGACATGTGACCTAGTTAAGATAATCTCTGCCTTGCTTTGGTACACAAAGATCAGTGTCAGAAAAGGACTTTTAAAAACCTGTTTCTAGAGAACATTGTTTCCAAGGCTGAGTGGGGACAGTCAGGGAATTACCAATAGCTTTTTATTTACATAGCCAGGCAGTGGATGACAATTACCCTCCTGTTAGCTGCATTGTATATGTTCTGTTGGCAATTCTTACAAATACCATCAGAACCACACATATTCAGCATTTAAATGGAAATAATTCTTCCTGCATCCCATAAATCACAGTATCTTGCTTTCTGTCACCACTATCCTGTCTCTGTTTAAAAAACAAAGTTGTTACACCTTCTCAGTACAGCAGCCAGCAGGACCCTAAAACTGTACAGTGAAATCAACTGAAGCAATACACTAGGTAACATTGGTGCATTTAAAAAAGGCCCATTGCACTCAATAAAATATTAAAACAAAAATATATGTCTCATTTTGATGACAGTCCATTGTAAAAATAGCTCTACGTAGGTGTTTCTTCAGCTGCAAGAGCATGAGGTATTTGAAATAACTCAGAAGTTATTTGAAAAATTTATGCCCAGTTTACAAAACTGAAGCTTGTAAAAATCCTACTACAGTTTTTTTTTAACAACTAGAATTTGTACTACAACTGCTAATTCACACATCTGGCAGCTGCTGGTCATCACAGAGGTTCTAGCTGCAAATTCTCATAGACAATAGGGCATTACACCTAGGAACATAGACAGCTCAAAGCCATAATACTGCATTTCAACTGAGAATGCCAGTCAGTTGAACCTATTGAAACACACACAGGGAACAATATTACCCCTGCATATTCCATTGCATTGTTCTTTTTTAACAATATCCTGCTCAAATTCATGGTTTTTTGGTCCTAACTTTCAACAAATACTTATTTTACAGCCTATCATTGAACAAAAAGTCACAGAAATCCTATTCCTAGTGGCAGAAATCCCCTCAAAGACAAAACTCTTTAAGAAAAAAAAAAGGAATTTTATTTTCCTTCACCTTTTTGTCATCTACTACTTTTACTTGGGTGCTGCAGCAATAAAGCCTGACTACAGAAATAGTTTTGTAACTACTAAGGTCTCAGACACATTTATTTTTGTGTTTGCAAAAAGGGTCAACTGCTACTCAGCTTCTCTGGTATGAATATAATCAGTTAATTGTGCAGTGACAATGAGATTATTCATTCTGATCTCTTCAAGATACCAATAGTAGAAGCTAACTAAAAATAGCTAACTGTGATCTGGAGCTCTTCTTTCTCCCGAATTCTGTTAATCCATTGAAAAAAAAAAAGGAAAAAAAGTTGCTTTTAAGGAAGCAGGAGGCAAAGGATAATTATTTTGTTAATGCAAAATCACTCATGGGTTAAGGATTCCTGGAAATAAAGCTATGAATCTCCTGAGAAATGAAAACCACATTCTGCTAATGCAGAAGTTTGTCAGGCAGATGTTCCAAATGACAGTAATCAAGTTCGAAAGCTTTTGAAAGAGCTCTTGAGTTAGTAAATTACAACCTCAAAATAAAATATTTAGAACTGGGAACCTAAGGGCTGGAGTGACTGATTTAAAAATAGATAAAATGGAAATAAATGCAGACAGTAAAAGAGCAAACAAAAGATATTTCTTTTCTCCTTAAAAATCTCTAATATTTTCCTCTGTCTTACAGTTGGCTGATATACCTCATAAGAACGGAACTTTACTTTCCAATATAGGTCAAAGCCTGCCAAAGAGAAAAGTATGTCAAAAGAAAATGCAAAGCAAAATGTTATAGAAGCACCTTGTTGGTTCAGGTAGCTATTCATCCCGAAAAACAAGCAGAGAGGCTAAGAGTCTGATTGCATTTAAAGTAACACTACAGGGTTTAGCTCTAAGTAATTGTGCTGATTTTGGCTGGGATAGAATAAATGGTCTTCACAGTGTCTAGTATGGGACTAGGTTTTGGACTTGTGCTGAACATAGGGTTGATAACACAGACATGTTTCTGTTATGGCTTTGTTTTGTTATTTTGTTAGTGTATTTGTTTTAGAGATACAAGACCTTTTCTGCTTTTCCTACTGCCACGCTTGGGAGGAGACTGGGGGTACACGGGAGGCTGGGAGGAGACACAGCTGGGACAGGTGACCCAAACTGACCAAAGGGATATTCCATACCATATGACATCATGCCCAGTATATAATGTGAAGGGCGGGGAGGAGGGTAAAGGAGGAAAGGGAAGATGTTCAGAGTGATTTCATTTGTCTTCCCCAGTAGACATCACATGCAATTGGGCTCTGCTTTCCTGGAGATGGCTGAACACCTGCCAGCCCAAGGGAAGCAGTGAATTTATTCCTTGTTTTCCTTTTCTTGTGCGCAGTTTTTGCTTTCCCCATTAAATTCTCTTTATCTCAAACCATGAATTTTCTACCTTTTACCCTTCTGATTCTCTCCTCCATCCTGCTGGTGGGAGAATGAGCAAGTAGTTCATGGTACTTGGTTGCTAGCAGGGTTTAAACAGAGATGCACACTGAAGAGTTACAGAAACAGTCAAAGAAAAACATTTATAGGAATGAGGAACAGAAAACTATCAATGAGATCATAAATCGTCTATCTGAAAATAAAGCAAGGCACATTCAGCCTGGTTCATATTTTAGTCAGAGGTTTCAGAGCACTGAGGTTAAGTTGGTTTTATTTCCATTTTTTTCATGATAATGAAGTGTGTACATATGTTTACTTGTGAAGCATCCTTTCAGAAAAAACAGGCACAATACACCATCAAAACAGTTATTTTCTTCTGTTACTGTTCTTTTCTGTTTGATGTCTGCTAGACATCTGGAGTTCATACTTTTTGTTGCAACCCCTGCAGAAGTTGTCATATTAACTGGCCAAGAGTATTGAACTACTAAGTTTCTTACTTGAAGTGCCCTCCAATGCAACTTGATGGTTGGAGACTAATTAGTATGTATGCCAGCACATCGGCAGCATGGATGAAGCGGGCACTCCAACCTAAGCTGCAAGCCAGCACTACCATACAGACATGGCCAGAAAAACAAAGCTCAGATCACCTACCCCTTGTAAAATCAGCACCCTTTGTCTCTGCCCACAAATAGTCTTGCCTGTTCCATGAGGGCAGAGAGAAGAGGTATCAAGCACCTTCTTCTCCCTCATTTAGCATTTCTGTCAGCACACAGGAGTCAGAAATCATAGGATTCACTAGAGAGCCAGAACCAACTGAACAGAAGGCACACAGATCCACTGCAGTTCTTTCCCTGCCAAATTCCCTCTATGGCAAGGGCAGACCTCTAATATATTCCCTGTCTCCTATTGATCTGGTCCCAATAGAAGTTGTGGAGCATTGGATTGAATCTATATCTTCTCAGATAAATTATAAGGAATATTACGCAGTTCTAGGAACACCTTGCAGAGCTGCATAAATTACTGTGACTTTTACAGCCTTATTTTTTATAGTTGGATGTCAAGAATAGTAACAACATAGTATATCACTAGAAACAGAAGAATTGTAATTAAAATTTGTAGGTGACTGTTTGTCCACAAATGCAGCTATGGTACACATGAAAGCACTATTAGCTCCATCACAAGGTGTATTGTTCCTCCTACGTGTAACTCAAATACTGTATTTCTCTCACTTTATGAATTCATGTAAGGTGTGTCCATTATCAGTTCTGAAAACAAAATCCTAAAGAAGGACTTTTGTCTTGTGCCTTTATTATCATATTTGAAAGACAATTTGAGGTTGTCACTTCCAGTGACTAGACATTTCTCAATCAGAAATCAGAGAATCAATCACTCTCTTCAATATTTGCTTTGTTAACCTTGTCCACTCAAAAATACTTCTCTTAAGGTCAAATTTTTCCACAGGTGCGGAGACATTAGTGCAGATCAGATTATCTTTGCATTCTGTTCCATGAAATAAGGATGCCCAGAAGTCAGAAAGAAGAATTAAGGCTTCCTTACACATATCCAGAAACTCTCCCCTTCAGTGAGAAAGTACAGCAAGCACAAGTATGTCTCCAGCATTATGCTCTTTGAGAAATATCATAATTCCATTTTCCTCCTTCCCAGCCCCTAAAAATTTTGGTTTCTGTATTTCAATCCATTGTTAACCAATATGGCCAACTATGAAAGACACCCTGGTCATTTCAAACAGCTGAGGGCCCAAGAACTAAGATGTTTCTGTGTGTCAAGTGAAAATTAGAGTTACTCTTTTATAATACACTTTAAAAAAAGTTTGTCTTTGTTTAGATATGAGCCCCAAGGAGCTAAAAAATATTTAGAATCTAGTTTGATTTAACACCCTTCTTTCCTATTGAATATTAACTTTATTAAAGCAGCTGGCAGCTGAGACACATTTTTTTTTTTTAACTTGTGGTTTGACCTCACCTTAATCAGGCAACCTAGTGATCTAGAACAAATTCTGACAGGCAAGACATAACATCAAGTTGTACAGTATATTACATTAGTGTTCTCTGAGGCAAAAAAAGACTGACACATTCTTTCATGTTGCCAAAATGCAAGCAAAAAATGTTCACAAGGATAGAGGTAACCAAAGAAATCTGCACTGTAGATTTACTCAGAAGTTCCTAGAGATCTTCTTTGGAAATTAAAATTATCTTTGTAATTTTAAACATAAGGGTTTCTGAGGTAAAATTACTCCAGTGTTTAAACCTTCAGTCCAGAAAAGTATGTGTTCCATTTTAAATTCAGTTCACCAAAAGACTACCCTTGACTTAGGAAATGCACAATTGGTTGGATTAGGACCTGCACACGGATGCCTCTCAGTTGTCCTTGATAGAAAGCAGAGTTCACAACTTTATCCAGATCTCTGAAAGAAGAAGCTCAATGAAAGAACTTCCACTTAAACAAGGGAAATAAGAGCAGATTGAGCATGAGAAAACTTGGATAGACCAAGTTATTTAACTTAAAAAGTCAATTAAATAAGGTAGAGAATTACCCAGATGCACCTCCTACGACTGGTCTTGCATAGAAATATTTTGCAAGAGATTAAGGCTTCAAACTAACCTGAACACTAGCACTACTTTATCCATTATCATCTAGTCAAATTGTGACTGAGTTTCCAGGAAACAATTAGGTATTAATTATGGAAATATGTACAGACAGATACCATTGCCCTCTTGTGCTGTACGATGCCCAAATGTATGAGAGACAGGCCCTGCTAACACGGACCTAAGACCTTCCATGTGATCTATGAAAGCAATGGTGCAAAGGACCCATAGAAAACAAAAGGAGACTATTAGGTTAATTCCAGTTTATTCAGCCATGTATCCCAGTCCATCAGACAACAGTGCCTCTGTCCTGACTGTTTTCAAATTAAAGTTTTCACTTTCTTGAGGGAAAAAAAAGGAACCAGGAACTTGCTGCAATTTTTCCCCTTCCTTTCTACCGTCACCCAAAAGATAACTCCTTCCATTACAGACAAAGTGTCAATGAGTATGCAAAATAAAAAACGAGCCTTCAAGGAATCTACAGTTTATGAATAGCCCAACTATCCACAGTGAATCTGGCATTATGAAAACATTATAAGTGCAAAACAAGCTTGTCCAAGTGACATACAGAGGTACTTAGACAAACTCAAGAAGTGGGTCCATGGAAATCTCATGTTGTTTAACAATACCAAATGCAAGCTCCTGCACCTGGGT
>JAWWEU010000091.1:29532481-29546162 GCA_035583155.1 Acropternis orthonyx
CACTTAAAATATAACAGCAGACCTCTTAGTTTTGCTTTCTGTGCAGCTTATACATTTTGTTCTGTAGCCTGAGAGAACTAACTCTGAAGTTACTGAGACTGTAATGAAACATCAGTTAAAGAGAGCTGCGGTTGTGCCAGTATGATTTTTAATGTCTGTAGACGAGATTTTCATTCTGCCTTCAGAGATTATTACTACCAGTGCACTGTGTAGTCCAAAAGCTGAAGTAGTAGTATGTAACAATGACTGAAAGAGAAATTGTTACAATTTCTTGCTTAATGATTTTAACTTGAATCTCTGTATTTTCTTTTCCCCACAAGCCTTTCAAATCTGAATAAGAGTGAATATAGCTTTCCTCTGGACTATGCAGGGGGAAAGGGTTGTTAATATTAAGAGGTGTGGGTCTGCTGCCTGTTAAATCTGACATGGGGAAAGGATCCAATCCAAGCAGGAAGCCTTATTTGTAATCCAGGGCAGCCTTTTGCCTCAGGAAAGTCTAAAACCAGTCAATTTTCATCCCAGCTTTGTAAACGATACCACTAAGAAATGCTGGAATAGAATTGGCAGTACTTTTGTTAGTAGATGTTTTTAAAAATGCCTTCCATCTTTTTTACAAAATGTACACTTGTTCAGTTTTGAAAATACGTCACATTTTTCCTTCTCTGCTCTTTTCTCTTTCAGCGTCTTGCTCGTACTGGAATTATAGTTACTACTAGTGAAGCGATATTGCTGCAGTTGGTAGCTGATAAAGAACATCCAAAATTCAAAGAAATCCAAAATCTCATTAAGGCAAGTGCCCCTGAGTCAGGGCTCCTTTCCAAAGTTTAAAGTGAATGTGGAAGAAGCGGATCTCGCTATCCTCTTTAAAGAGGAAGGCAAGTTGAAAGCGCACATGTACACCTTTGCTCAAAGGTTGGTAGAAATGTAAAAATAAAAATCAACATACTCGTGCTTGCCTTAGCAAAACTGTCTGGTTATACATCTGAGTGCCAGTGCATTCTGTTTAGTTACAGCTGTCAGAGGTTTTGGGTACCATAGGACCCTTTTGTTGTCAAATTTCCTTATTTATTTAAAAAACCAGTAAAATTAACAGAGGTGCCTGCCAGTCCATACTGTACACTGATTGTAACAGCTACAAAAAATGCATAATTCTGTGACACCTCTTGATTGTGCACTTTGTAAAAGTGTTCTGTGATATTCTGTTTTACTTTTTTATTAATAGAAGATAATTATAGATTGGATAAATGTGATATTATATGCTTTCACGTTCTATGTCAATTAAGTATTTTAATAAGGCATAAGTTAAAACTGAGTAAGATATATGGACATGTGTGCTTTTGTTCTCTAGGATAAAATTTAAGCACTTTATAGACAAGACAGATAAATCCAGCAGCAGCTGATGTTCAGTTGCCCTAGGTAGCTGAAGCTTGCGTTGTGACTTTCAAATATACTGAAATTGACTGACCAAGGCTCTACTTTACTTAAATGTATACAAACAGAAAACTGCCATGTAGTGAGTTCTTTATAAACAACTGGTGTAAAGTCCTTCAGAACTTGCAAATATTACCCAAACTTTAAATTGGCAATGCTAAGGATGTTTAAGAACAAAAACTTCATATTCAAATGCTAAATCTACTGCTAAGTTTAGATATATTTTGCTTTTTTTAAAACCCTTTTTAGTTAGATTGAATAATTCTAACCAATTTACCCAAGTGGGCTCTGAAAGCAGCCTCAGCTTCTCTAGGGTTTTGTGCTTTTTTTGTGGGCTATAGTTGGGTGAAGTTTAAATAGAATCTGATCTAAAAGCATTCTTCAGAAAAATAGCATATTTACCTTAATGATATGTGTATTTTCTATCTAGAACCAATCTTTTAACATGTGGTTGTTCAGAAATGCACTTCCTTCATGTTCTAGGGGATTAAATAACGTATAAAGTTTACAGTTTGCCTGAGACATTTATTTTTTTAAAAGAGTACTAGAAGATGTCATACTTAACACTGATCTTTTTAGTATAAAACTGATTAGAGTACATGTATTATTTTAAATTGCTTATTTTCCCCACAAGATGGCTCTAAGAGAATTGTTTCATAAATAAAAATTGTTTCCATTGTTTCATATAACCTTTATATGTTCAAAACAAATAAAGAGTTAACATTTGCTGTCTCTCTTACACTGTGATATTTATTGAAGAGCAAATCTTGAAAGCTGTGTTTGCCATGGACCTTATTCTGGTTTGCACAGCTGTGGAAGTTCTAAGATGTCATGGGAATTTTGTGTAAAGATCAAGAGTGGATAATGCCGAATAATTCTTGTCTTCTATGTCTTGTTACAGTGTTATTTAGTGCTCCAGAATATGAGGAACGAACATTATGCTTCAAGCTGGAGGCAGGGGTGCAAGTTGAGTTAAGAACCATTGTCCTATATCACCAACCTACTTTTAACCTTCTTTTCTAGGGTATTAATCATGTTGCCTAGCAGTATAAAGTTCACATATAAATCAACAACTATGCACAAAAATACTATAAATTTCTTATGAAATAATGGTTTTATTGCTTTTCTTGCCTTTATGTGTTGATAGTACCAAGAGGTAGTAATTGAAGAAGAAATTGTAACATTCTTTTACATGGTTATTTTTAGAATAATATGAATTTCCTGAATAACAAATATGCAGATTTTTAAGAAATAATTATGTTGGTTACTAAAATTTAACCATTTATTTACAAAAATAAGTTGGAGGAGAGATGTCACATCTTCCTTTACACACAGTCCTTTCCTAAGTTTTTTGCCATGAGAGGAATCATTTGATAGCAAGATGGCACTAGAGAAGAAGCTATAAAATACATTGATATTCTCTGTAATGGTTCTACTTTCTTTTTTCCTTGTATTTGCATAGCCTTCTGTGGACACTAAATTTTTTTCAAGGTCCTTAATTTGTCTTTTTTCCCCCATAAGCTTTAAAAATAAGAATTCAGAAATATCCAGTATTACCTTATAATCTTAGACGTGAATTTAGGGGCATAATGATTGAATTCGTCTTATAGATGAGTGCAGTAATCAGCATCACAATGGGTCATTCAGACAAGATTGTAAGAGTGTTTATTTAAAAAGAACAGAAAAAAAATTGTTGCCATACTACTTCTTTTAGTTAAGTAAGTTTATTCATGGGAGATAATTTCCTTTGCTTCATGCTGTCACTCATCTGTATTTTTTGTTCTCTGACAAGTGGGTATTCCCATGGAGTAGAACAGCAAAACTGAGTTGTTTGAGAAGAGGTCTGCAGGCTGTTGCATTATCTAGTGTAAGTACTGGTTTATCCAGCAAGAATAGGAAATAAATTAATGAAATAACATGGAGGAGGATTGCTTAGGGCTATACTCAGGTGATTGTGAAGAAGCCTAATTCATCACTGTCCATCAATCTGTCCTTTATTTGAAGATTTCACTACAGCTATGGTTAAGCAACACAATTGCTACCCCCTGTAGGTGGCTTCAGCATAATTTCTCTTTCCTTGGGGAAGCAGTAAATCACTTCTAGATGGAAAAGAGTGATTTATTTTCCTCATTAGTAGTTCGGATTCTGTGCAAAGTTGCTAATACATTGTTAACCTCACTGCAAAGCTGATATATAAATGCTGCGCTAAATATAGTAAAATATGTGCATGATTAGTTTCTCTCTGCTAATCCTTAACAAAGATGAGTAGTTTTTTTCTTATTGGAACGGTTTAGGTTTTGAGTCCAAAATAGTGTCTTTCCATAGAATCATGGTCCTTTCATTATCTTTCCACTTGAATGGTAATTTTGTATGAACTAAAACGAGTAATGTTGCCAGTAACCTTTGCAAAACCTGAAAACAGAGAATGAATAAAAAGGTGAGGTTTTATGACCCAATGTTTTATATTATGGTTGGAGAAATAATGCTGTGGGATTGCTCCACCATAATTTCTGCACTTGGCTAAGAGTTGTTCTCAGGTAAATGTTCACTTAAACAAATCATGCTGCTTATTGACTATTTTTCCTATAAGACATCAGGGTGGTGCCCTCTCTCCATCCCCACCCCATGATTATTATGTTACCTAAGCAATTATATTAACCTTTCAGGAGAGAAGAATTCAGATCAGTTGTTTTTTACTGCTACTAAACTTTTTTTTTCTCTTATCAAAGATATGAAGGTTCAATACTTTATTGCTCTAACAACTTTGTTTCAGTTAAAAATTAAGTAATTGCTGGAGCTCTGGAGCCCTGAAGAATGGCAAGTGATACTAAGGACATAAAGGCTTTTCCTTTAAAAGCAGTGATGCTGGCTAGTACTGTTATGTAGTTCATTTGTACTTCACAGTATTTTTCTACATTAAGTGCTGTGGTAATGGCAGAAGATGGTAGTGATTTCTAGAATCTGGGGTTTGGGGGTTTTTTGACTTCTGGATAAATTACATATATAGTGTATGAAGTAGGTATAGCAGATGTCCTTTGAATAGGTTTAGAATATCTGCTCTGAAATGGGCTATGGCAGAAAGTCCATGAGAGAAGTTCTGTATTGACTGTCCAGTGCTGGCTTCATCTTAGTAATTGGAATACTTTCATGAGGCTGTTAGTCCTTTGTGTAATTTCAAGGATTACTTCTGGTACAACAGAGATTACAATGGACGGTATGTGCTGCTCCTTCTAGGACACAATTATGTGTGGGGTCTGGTCTCTTATTGCTTATTTGAAGTGCATAACTTAGTTGTTCATATGAAATAAATGAATATTTGCAAAGGACTGCTGTGAATAGAAGGAATTTATTAAGTATTAGCATGCTTAGGTCAGCTTAATAGACTTACTAAAACTGCCAGGGTTGGCAGCTCTCCTGCCACTGACAGCATTAGGCTTTGCTTTAATGAAACGCTTTTATCTACTCAGGAGAGAAGATTGAGCAAACAAATGAAGAGAGCAGTTAATAGAGAATAGGTGGTGAAATGCAAAGGCAAAATGGGAAAGAAAACATTTTTTAATTATTACTGGTTTTTTTTTCTTTTTTTTTTTTTTATATGGGGATGTTAAGAAGCTGGAGCACTTGTTAATGTAGATTTACATACCTTAAGTATACAAAAACTGACTGGGTCAGAGCAGTCACTGTTTCTATCTTGTAAAGAATTTCTTCCTATCTCTAATCTTAACCTGCCCTCTCAGTTTAAAGCCATTCCTCCTTGTCCTCTCATGCCCTTTTAAAAGTCCCTCCTCAGCCTTCTTGTAAGTCCTCTTTAGGTACAGAAGGTGCTATGATATCTCCTTGGAGCTTTCTCTTATCCAGGCTGAATAACCCCAACTCTGTCAGCCTGTCTTCATAAGAGAGGTGCTCCAGCCCTCAGAGATCATCTGGACCCCCCTCTAGACTTACTCTAGCAGATCCACATCCGTCTTATGTTGGAGGCCCCAGAGCCAAACACAGTACTACATGTCGTTCTGTACCTACTTGCATTATTTGTGTCCCAACAAAACACATCGGACATTCTGACCTTCAGATTTTGATCCAGAATTTAAAGATTTCATTGGGTGTGTTAATAATTTCAAAGGGACTTGAGTTGAGGCATTGCAGGCAAGGAGGACTTACTTAAGTAGGAATCATTACTAATGGGAAGAACCAGGGAATAAGTTAACTATTCACTAGAGTTTTAACCAACCCATGGCATCAGCGTTTCCACTTTAAGTCTCCAGCTAGCTTAAAAAGGACAAACTCAGAGGCTGTTCAAACATTGTCTTTTTTTTCCCCTTTGTTTTCTGTGTGTGTGTTATATGTATGGTGTCATTGTTTGGTTTTTGGTATATTTGTACTCTGGCACTGAAAATCTTGGAGGTTTGCCATGTTGAATAACCCTGCTGGATGTTCCTATTCAAAATTCTTTTATCCAAGGAATCAAAGGATTACTGTGTTGTCTGCTAGGAACTTGAAGGGTATGTTAAAATCCTTAGAGGATAAAGACTATCTAAATTGGGGTAAACAGTGTCATACAGGAAATTGTTATCACTGAAGCATTGTAAATACAGATTTATGCTCTTGGTGCCTATTGCCTCAATACTCAAGGTGTTGTTACTTGCAACTCCCATACCCTGTACTCACACAGTTTTACTGGTGTTTAGTAGACATGTTTGGGATGATTAAAATGAGCAGTTTCAGTAAAATTACTAAAATCACCAGAAACAACATACCATAACCTTGTAAGACCATGCTAACCAGGTAGACTACAGTGTTATGTTGATGTATAAAGTTAGCCTTTGAATGTGACTGTTTTAACTTCAAGCTAGGTTAGTTCATGTAGATAATCTGTCTTTCCACTGCTTGTTATCAGTAGTTTTCATTATTCAGGAAATAATTTTAGCATAATTTTTAACTTGTGCTCCAGCTAGAATCTAGATAATATTTTTTAACACCATCAGCATTGAATAGAAACCTCAAATCATCTTAATGTGTGCCTTCAGTCTGCCTTTACACTAGCATACCAGCAAGAGTTGCAAAAGCCAGCTGTGACTTGAAACAGATTGCCCATTCCTTGGGTGCATGGGTCAAGGCTTTCACAGGCTATTGCAGCTTCACATGAAATACTTCCTTAAGGTGTGGCGAGAGGCAGGTGGTCCTGAACCAGTGCTGCACAGCTGAGCTGGGGAGCTCTGAGGCAAATTTAGTCCAGTTGCTGGTGCTTAAGGTGTATCTGTGACAGATACCACATAAAGTGGACTGAGATATGACATCTGAACAGCTTTTGAAATAACACACCTCTTATCATGGTAACTGAGTAGAGACAGCAATCAGGCCTTCTGAATTACATGGAGATAGTTAAAGGCTGAATTTCTGTCTCTTGTTGTTCTAAAAATTTGTTTTGTCTCTTCTCCCAGGGTCATACACAGGAGATAACTGCTAAACACATTGCTTACCTCTTGACATTAGAGATTTGAAAAAACAAGTTCAGTTCCCCAAAGGGATCTGCTGGAAGAGTGGAATTTGGGGGATCAGGTGGGGCACAGTGATTATACTGATTTAACCTGCTCCTTCCAAACTTTTGTGATACACAGAAGAGGAAAATCACTGTCTTTCTCATCACGTGGTAATTGTTGTAGCCAAAACTTTACATTGGTGTAGAAATGGGAAGATAGGAGTGGCAAGAATTTCTGCAATTACACCCTTATTTATTTAACATTTTAAATTTTAAAGGGATGTCATTGAGTGTCAGAAATCCAGTATATGCAAGTACACATCAAATAAAGTAGAAGAATAGTAGTGCAGAGTTCAAATCCAAGTGCAAGTGGTGTCTTTGAGCTTTTAGCAGTGGAATGTAATACTTGCGTGCCTGATTAATTTGTCCACAAAAAGAAATTGATGTGGAATGAGGAAAAAATATGAAGTAAACGTGACTTTACAGTGACATTCACACAAAACAAGGTTCTTAGTGAAACCCCACTGTAATATTGTTGGTACCTTATAAAACTCTTTGCCCCCATAAATACTTTCAATGAACATGTCTTATCTTTTCTTTGTATGTACAGGGAACAAGAAGAGATTACTCCTTTCTGGAATAAAAGCAAAAAATTAAATCTTCAGAGAGCATAAAAAGCGGAAGCCAAAGTGTATGTGCAGAGAGACTAATTCTTACCAACAGGATTTTTGCAGATGCCCAAGAAAAGTATGGGACAGTATTCTATTGCTTACCTCACACCACAACCTGTTTCTGAATACCAATAGTTTAAATGCAGTGGAAGACAATTAGCATAGTATTTTCAAATGTACCTTGAGTCCGAACACATACTAGAATTTACTGGAAACCTCCACTTTACAGATAAGGGAAGTAATATTTAGATACTTAAAAAAATTTAGTGGTTTAACATGGGATATTTCAAACTATTCAGTTTTGGACTGATCCTGTTTAGGTCATCAGTATTGTAGGTCTATCACCTGCATATGCATACAAGTAGATGTTTATGACCATTTTTGCCCTTTCACAAGTTGATGTCTGTAATATTAAAGTGGACTTCTTTTCATATCATCTTGTGTTCTGTAACTAAGAGGCAAATAAGATGTCCCCATGTTGGCCACTGATGTTCCACTGAAATTGCTGAACATTACTAGGCTGGTAATTGGCTTCTTTGCAGATTTCATTCTGAACTCCAGATTATGATTCCAGTCTGTTTAGGTTAGTAATTTAATTAACTTGTGAGTAATCCCATTAATTACAAAGGGTTAAGCAGTTTCATGGCATGCAATAGTTTCACCGCGTGTTCCTTAAAACAAGCTAAAATACTTTGTATTACTGCTCATGACAAATCCTCGAGATTGTTCCATTTCCACAGTTTATGGTAGGTTACAGTCTTTTTTTTTCTTAGGAAAAGTAAATGATCTTTACTTTCCAGAATAATGTGTGGAATAAACAGAAGCAAGCACCAGAATAATAACTAATATTTAGCAATTATTATTAATACCAAAAGCATTTTTTTTTTCTGAAAGTGGTAGTTGCATTCTTTTCATTGTTCCATGCAGCCTTGCAAAGACTTGATTATACGTCTGGTCTCCTTCAAAACCCAGTAGAGTAAACTCTTTCTGTTGCTCCTCTGTAAGATGGAAAGGTAACATCTGCATTACCGTACTGCGTTTTATCCCATCTTTGAAAAAAAGAACTAAAAATCAATAGTATTCAAGGATCAGTGAAAAGGACGCACAGAAAGTTGCTAGACAGGCATTGTTTGCTTCCTATACACAGCAGTATAGTAAAGGGCCCATCCTGGCTAGGTTTAACTTTATTAAAATGGAGAGCTCAGCTGGTCACAGTTGAGAGACAGTTTGGAAAGCCATTCTATACTCTTTACTAGTTGTTAGCTGTTGTTTTCAAACTCAGAGGCTGGTGTCTGGCTGTGTCTTATTTTGGATGCTGTAAAAATTGAGGAGTCTCAGGCACAGACCAAATATGCAGTGTGAACATAGTTTTTAAGTGTTTGACACATTTGAACTAGTGGGATGAAAGAATATATTTGCTCTCTGTAAGAGCATTGGGAGATAAATCGTAGGGAAGATAAAGAAAACAATCAGAGCTTTAAGAGTTATAATCACAAAAGAAAAAGGCATCAGCCAAGAGTGGCTTCAAACTGGAAATTAAGGACAGTTGCAAATCATCAGAAGAATGTGTTTATGAAATATTCCTCCAGTGGAAATAGTAGCACAAACCCTGACTATTTTCAAATAGAATGTGCATGTGTAACCTGCATGTCAAATCCAGCTGATAAACAGGAATATAAGATACAAGTGCTTCCAATAGGGAGCTGGTTAAAATTTAAATAGTTAGCCAAACTCTGAATAATTTGCCAGTTCGGGGAGATGAGCACTTTGCACCTGCACAGACCACTTGATGCTGGCAGGCCTCCTCACATTTTCATTGACATCATTGGTGGATCTAGACTGTAGCCCTCAGACAGCACTGTTTAAGACTGTCAACAAGCTATAAGACCTCTATGAGAAAAAAAAATCAAGCTGGGAGCTGAATCCACATCACATAAGAGCCTGAATAATTATTAAAGTTCTAAATAAACTTCTCTTTCTGTATGCGTAGGTGAGTCATTAACCTGTTTACCAGGATATACTTATCACTCTTTAAAAAAATTGTATTTAGGTTGCAGGACAGCATATCCTGTGGGGTCTGAGAACCTGGGAGAGGTAAGTCTGCCGTCCCTGGATCCAACTACCAGCACAGCTGGATGTGCATTCCCAGAAGGCAAATGCACACAGAGTGCATGTACACACCTCATGCCTCTCAATACATGCATACAGCCACATGAGTCAGACAGACACCAGAGCACTCACACAGACACAGACTGCACTGAGGGTGTCATTCTACTCCCCTTTCCAGCAGAGCTGGTAGGGGGTCAACAAGTGACAAAATACACACACTTGTGTCCCTCTGGCAGCTGTCTCAGACCCTGTGTCTGACCAGCAGCTGCCCCTTCATCCCAGTCTCCCCAGTTGCTAATACCAGAATATACAATCCCTGAGGTTTCACCAGTGCACCAGCTGCTGTGACAGACTGTTGCACATGTGCCCACAGACACATGTGCACACACAGCTGGCTGGGACTTCTCTATTCCCATAACCAAATCCCTTGTGCCCTTGTCCTCAGAGGACCCCACATCCACTTCTGTCCAGTTCACTAGCCCAGCATCTCCTCCACCATGATCCTTGCTGGCACTTGCACGCTCACTTGCACACCCACTCTCACTATGGCCACTGCACCATAGACAGAAGGCCCCTACTCGCCCTCTGATAACAGCTAGTGTGTTCAGACCCCATATGTGTGCACACCCCTGTACACATGTGCAACACACACGCTAATGCACACACACGGAGCTGTCAGGGACAAAGCAAAGGACTCCGTGAGCACCTGGGACAGATTGCACTGGATAAGTGTAGGGCAAATGTACCCACTGACTAATCACCAGCCCTTTTTGTCCCCTTTCCTCTCATTTTCCCATCCCTGGTCCTCCCCAAATCACCTCCACCATCTCTGATAAGGGACAGAGGCAAGGCAGAGGTCTTTAACACTTTCTTTGCCTCTGTCTTCAACACTGATGGTGGACCAAGGGGGTCTCAGTGCCCTGAGCTGGAGGACCATGACTGTGAGAACGGTCAACTCAACTCCCAGTCAACCCTGAAACTGTGCAGGATCTGCTGCTCCCGCTGGATCCCTACAAATCTATGGGGCCTGATGGGATTTATCTTAGAATCCTCAAACTGCTGGCTGATGTCATCACAAAACCTCACTTGATGATTTTTGAGCAGTCTTGGGAATCCAGAGAGGTCCCAGCTGGTTGGAAGTTGGGAAATGTTGTCCTGATTTTCAAGAAGGGCAAGAAGGAGGATGACCTTATAAACTACAGGCCTGTCAGTCTCACTTCAGGGCTTGGTGAAGTTATGGAGAAAATTATCCTGGGAAGTATTGAAAAACACCTGAAAGACAACACTGCCATCGGTCACAGCCAGCCTGGCTTCAGGAGAGGGAAGTCCTGCTTATCAAAACTGATTTCCTCTTATGACAAGGTAACATCTAGTTGACCAAGGGAAGCCAGTTGATGTCATCTTTTTGGAGATCAGTAAAGCTTTTGATACTGTCTCGCACAGGATCCTTCTGGACAAACTGTCCAGCACAGCTGGATAAACACATCATGTGGTGGGTGAGCAATTGGCTTATGGGCTGAGCACAGAGGGTAATAGTGAATGGGGGAACATCAGAGTGGTGACCTGTCACTAGTGGGGATCCACACGGCTCCATCTTGGGCCCTGTGCTCTTCAACATCTTCATAAATGACTTTGACATAGGACTGGAAGGGACACTAAGCAAGCTTTGAGATGACACAAAACTGGGAGGAGCTGTTGACTCCCTTGAAGGCAGGGAGGCCCTGCAGAGAGACCTCAACGAATCAGAGGACTGGGAAATCACCAGCCATATGAAGTTCAACAAGGGGAAGTGCCAGATTCTACACCTGGGATGGGGCAACCCTGGAAGTACAGACAAACTGGGGAATAAGACGCCATAAAGCAGTGCCACGGAGAGGGCCCTGGGGGTCCTGGTCAATGGCAAGTGGAATTTGAGTCAGCAGTGCCCTGGCAGCCAGGAGGGCCAACCATGTCCTGGGGGGCATCAGGCACAGCATTGCCAGCTGGGTGAGGGGGGGATTGTCCCGATCTGCTCTGCACTGGGGCGGCCTCACCTTGGATATTGTGGGCAGTTTTGGGGCACCACAATATCAGAAAGATGTTAAGGCATTAGAGAATGTCCAAAGAAGGGCAACGAAAATGTTGAAGGGTCTTGGGGGGAGGCTGTACGAGGAAGGGCTGAGGGCATTTGGTCTGTTCAGCGTGGAGAAGAGGAAAACTCAGCACAGTCTACAACTTCCTTGTGAGGGGAAACAGACAGACAGGCACAGATCTCTGTAGTGACCAGTGACAGGACCTGAGGGAATGGCCTGAAGTTGTGTCAGGGAAGGTTTAGGTTGAATATTAGAAAAAGGTTCTTCACCCAGAGGATGTTTGGGCACTGGAACAGGCTTCCCAGGGAAGTGGTCACAGCACCAAGGCTGACAGAGTTCAAAAGCAATTGAACAGTATTCTCAGGCACATGATGACTCTTGGGGATGGTACTGTGTATGGCTAAAGGTTGGACTTGAAGGTCCTTGTAGATCCCTGTCAACTCAGCATTGTCTATGATTCTGTGAGCCTTTCCCAAACATCTCATAATAAATCCTATGGGACCCCAAGTTGCTCTTCCCTTGCACACACAATGCAGTTCTAACCTTTGGCATCATCTCTCTTCAGTTAGAATCATAGAATCATTAAAGTTGGAAAAGACCTCCAAGATCATTGAGTCGAACCTTTGACCAAAATCCATCTTGTTTACTGGACCATAGCGCTATGTGTCATGTTCACTTGTTTCTCGAATACTTCCAGGGGTTATGACTTCACCACTTCACTTGGGCAGTCCATTTCAATGCTTAACCACCCTTTCAGTGAAGAAATTCTTCCTGATGTTCAACCTGAACCTTCCATGGTACAGCTTGACCTCTTGTCCTTTTGCTAGTCTCCTGAGAGAAGAGATTAACCCCCACCTCACCACAAACTCCTTGCAGGTAGTTGCAGAGAGTGATAAGGTCTTCACCAAGCCACTTTTTCTCCAGGCTAAAGAGCCCCAGATCTCTCAGCTACTCTCATAGGACTCAATCTCTAGACCTCTCCCTAGCTTTGTTCCCTTCTCTGGACATGCTCCAGGCCCTCAATGTCTTTCTTGAAGTGATGGGAGCAGATCTGGATACAGTAATTGAGGTCCAGCCTCACCAGTGCCTAGTACAGCATGATAATCACTTCTATAGGTTTGCTAGCCACACTGTTCTTAATACAAGTCAGGGTGCAATTGTACCTCTTGGATACCTGGGCACATGTTGGATCATGTTCAGGCATTGTCAACCAGCATCCCCAGCTCAGTTCGTTTTCCATTAAGCAGCTTTCCAGCCACTCTTCCCCATGCCTGTAGCACTGCATGAAGTTGTTGTGAGCCAAGGGCAGGATCTGTCCCTTGGCCTTAACCTTGTACAATTGGCCTCAGACTGTTGATCCAGCCTATCCAGATCCCCCTGCAGAGCCCTCCTACTCTCCAGCAGATCTACATTTCTGCTTAGTACTCTCTGTGAACATAACTAAGGGTGCACCTGATCCTGTCATCCAGATCTTTGATAAAGGTGTTAAACAGGACTGGCCCCAATACTAAGCCTTGAGGAACCCCACTACTGGCCATCCAACAACTGGATGTGTCACCATTGACTCCTCTCTGGGCTCAGCCATCCAGACAGTTTTTAACAGAGAGTGCAGCTGTCCAAGCCATGGGTTACCAGCTTCTCTAGGAGAATTCTGTAGGAGACAGTGTCAAAGGCTTTATTGAAATTTATGCAGACAACATCCACAGCCTTTTTCTAATCTACTAGGTGGGTCACCCTGTGATAAAAGGAGATCAGGTTGATCAAGTAGGCTCCTTTTATTGTCCCCCACAGTTCTGGCCAGCGGCAACTCCATTTGAGCTTTGGCCATGTGAGTTTTCTCAATGGCAAGCAGCATATCTGTGTTCTTCCTTGTCACTTCATCTTTCTTCCGCTGGGCATACATCTTCCTTTTTTTGCCTTAT
>JAWWEU010000091.1:29553795-29569914 GCA_035583155.1 Acropternis orthonyx
TTGAGATCTGACTAGCATGGGAGACCCTACCGGAGGCACAAACCACCGCCAGCATAGCTCACAACCTCATAAGGGCAAGCAAGCTTCTCCCCCACGACAAGGGGGTGCCCGTGGAGAAGACAAAACAAATGGAAAACCTATAATATGCCTCATTGTGTTATGTTGGACTGCATGTGAACAGCATACAGATTATCAGTAAGAGCCACAAACAGGTTGAGGGCTGGTTGGTAAAAATAAAGGACAGGACCAATAAAGGAGACCTGGTGGTGGGTACCAATAAAGACCACCTGGTCAGGGGAAACCTGTCAATGAGGTCTCTTGCCCAAGCATCATGCTCTTAAGCTCTCATCCTGGTGGCAGATTTCAACCACCTGGACATCTGCTGGGAAGGCAATACAGCTGGCTGCAAGCAATCCAGTAGACTCCTGGAGGACAGCTTCCTGGTCCAGGTATTAGACAAACCAGCCAGAGGTAAGTCGTAACTGGATCTGATGCTCACCAATGCAGATGAGCTCATTAAAGGAGTTAAGACTGGAGGCAGCCTGAGCTGTAGTGACCAATCTCTGGATGAGTTCAGGATCCCAAGGAGCCTGGTAAGGAACAAAGTCAGGACCCTGAATTTTGCAGGAGCTGTTTAAACTTCCAGCTGTTTAAGGAGTTGGTGAATGACATCCCCTGGGAAACTGTCCTTAAGGACAGAGAGGCTGACCAGAGCTGGCAGCTTTCTAAGGCCACTTTTCTTACAGCACAAGTGCTCTCTCTCCCAGTGTATAGGAAATCAAGCAAGGCACGCTGGAAATCGGAATGGCTGAGCAAGGACCTGCTCCTCAAACTGAGGAGTAAGAAAGAAATGCAGAGCCAGTGGAAACAGGTGACCTAGGGAGAGGTACAGGGACACAGTTTAAATATGTAGGGATAGGGTCAGGAAAGCCAAGGCCAAGATGGAACAGAACTTGGAAAGGGATTCAAAGAATAACAAGAAGGGATTCTGTAAGTGCATAGGTCAGAAAAGAAAGGCCAAGGAGAGTGTACACCACTGATAAGCTTGAAGGGTGAACTGGTGGTGACTGATATGGAGTAGACTGAAGTACTCAATGAGTTCTTTGCCTCAGTCTTCACTGGCAGTCAGGCTTCGCCCTTGTCTCAAGACCCTGATCCTCTGTGAGGGGGTGGAGGGAGTAAAATCCCTCCCACTACAAGTAAAGAGAAGGTGCAGGATCACTTGATGTTGCTGAGTAGCCTCAAGTTTATAGGACCTGATGACATGCATCCCAGGGTCCTGAGGGAGCTGACTGATGTTGTTTTCAAGACAGTCTGCATTGTATTTGAAAAGTCATGGCAGTCAAAAAAGGTCCTGGTGACTGGAAAAGGGAAACATACTCCAGCTTTTAAAACAAGGAGAAAGGAAGATATGGGGAACCACAGACTGGTGAGTCTCACCTTTGTGCCCGGGAAGATCATGGAACAAATCCTCCTAGAAGACAGGCTAGGGCATGTAAGAGACAAGGAGGTGATCCAAGGCAGCCAGCACAGATTTACTAAGGGCATACTGTTTCTGACTGATCTGTTGGGACTTGAATCCACATTCTCAAAGATCCAAGAGAGATACAGATCCCTAGTTCTACATGGCTTAGTGAGGTCTGACTGTAGTTTCTTCACTGAAGTAATAGTAGAAAATACTAGTGGAGAATATATAACATAGACAATATGGTAATTTTCATGTAACTTTTCCAGCTGAACACTGCATTTTAAGCTCATCCAATTGGCCTGCACAGGAATTCTCCTCTTTCAAGGATGTATCGCCAAAACACAACTGGAAATTAAAATGTCACACGATTGAAATCCAATTGCTTACCACAGCATTTGTGAGGGGTGTTCAAGTCTTATGTTCAGGTGCCCAGAAGGGCACCTCTCTCTGCTCATCTCACCACCAGAATCTCCACTGAACCACAAATGGAAGCTTTATTTCTGTGTCCTTTGTCTACCCTTTTCAAAATCCTCTCTCTTTTATGTGGTTTTAAGAATTTCTGTAATATTGACATTGACCATATTACCAGTGTGAAGATTCAGGGGTCCCATTAAAAGACATAATCAAATTACAATGAATCTAAGAGGAATTCAGTAAAAATCAATAAAGTAATATAAAATAAAATAATATTAAATAGCACATGAAATATTACATATCTATTTTTTGCCTCTAATTATTGTAAAGCAGTAGAGCAACACTGAGTATCAAACTACAGCAAACTTGATACATCATTTGGGGTCCAATTTATTGAATAAAAATACTCTTGCTACAATTGCAGTGCTACTTTCTGCATGAGCTGAAGCAGGGCTAATGCCTCTGCGCCACCAGGCACTGACAGCGGGTGGTGGTGCAGCACTGGTGTTGGAATGGTGCCACTTCTGCCCACTTTCTTTTTTGTGCTTTCCTCAGGAATAAGAAAGTTAGGGCTAGACAACTGGATCACAATGATATTCCTTCCCCACTTTGGAATATGAAGTTATTTAGGATAACTTCTAGTCATTTGTAGAATTTAAATGCTGGTGAATTTGTTGCTTGCGGTGGGTTTTGGTTGTGGTGGGTTTTTTTGTTTATTTGGTTGCGTTTTGGGGTTGGGGTTTTTTTGTGTTTTGTTATTTTTCCCCTTTGTACATTAAGGTAATAAAAACACAAAGGTGATTAATGGAATTTATTTTACACCATGCAAGTTTCTGCTGGACATAACTTTAGCAGTGACTATGAGATAGGACTTTATTCAGTATAAATATAGATTGTATTGAATGCCCAAGCAAAATGTCAAATGCCTGGATTTAATAAATGCTACTATTGACTACTTCTAAACAAAAATATCTTACAGTTATATTTGCTGGAGGTTATAATCCTGAAAATCTCTTCTGGGGAATGGAAAATTCTAGCTCTTAAGTGAGCCTGAGGAGGGAGGGGAATTCTGAGTGGAGTGAGACAGACTTAGATACACACATGTATTTTTTCTGCATGACTTCAATTCTCCTGAAAGTGAGATAATAATAGTAATGGCTTGGATCAGACATGGTGCAAGCAACCACTGTGAAATCATCCCTGTGTAACTCTCCTAATGGACCTCAGTGCTGGCTTGTGGTATCTCTCTTGGTTCCACTTCTGGACCTCTCTTGAGCACAGGCTGCCAATTGTATTGTGTTGTGCCAAATTATGTGGTGGTTTTAGACATGTGCAAATTTTGCCAAAGAGAGATTTATTTAAAGAAATGAATCAGGTGTTGAGATGTTGTTATAAGAAAAAAAAAAAAGAGCCATTTATATGCTGAGTTTATTTCTAAAGTATCTTTTGATACACAAGTCTAAGCAATATAACTCTTGCTAAAGTGTTGGTGTTTGGGTTCTTTTCCAGTTATAAAATAAGAAAACCACCCTGAACAGGCTCAGCTGAGAAATGGTTAGTTAGTATGCATAGTAGCAGCCCCAGGAATTATTTGGAAAGAACCGAATGTGGAACAACAGATTCAATGGAACAACCTTTTCCAAACTTTTAAGGCTTCCCTAATTGGAGCTTATTCTGTTTAACACAAAACACTACAGTTTTTTTTGTGTTCCTGTGTAAACCACATGTTGCTGGATCACTCAATAGGACAGATGTGTGGATGTAAGACAGAAAAACTTACATTTTTAGATTCAGCCACGGCCACAAAGCATAAAATCATAACAGATGTATTTTTAACATGGCAACTGCATAACCTGACTTGTTTCTTGGTTCTATTGTTTTGAAACTAACATCAATGAAAGACAAAAGAAAAGGTCTGGTTACCATGTTAGAAGTCTATTTGAACCCTTAGGGTAGAATTTTTAGAAGTGCTTAGCAATGGCCTTTCTTTGCCCTTCTGATATGAGCAGGAACAGAAATAAGTCTATGCTGGCAATGCTATCCTTAATATGTTTTATAGGAGAACTTACACCTCATGTGATGCCTTGTTATTCCTCTTTTCTCCTAGCTACTTAATGGTCTATTTTAATTAATTTACTCTCTAAATTGGTTAGGGAATAATATTCAATGGCTAAAGTCACTTTTTACATCATCACTATAAAGATTTGCTGCTTTTAGGAAATGTAAGACAAATGTATGCGATTTCAGAAGCTATCCAAGCATCATGGCATCATACTGACTAATACAACAAAAATATATGAGTTCTGTTAAATAAGCATAAAAATGGGATAATTTGTCAGAGCTGTCGATTCTACAAAGTGGTCTAGAAATCTTGCAAATGCAGTGAGAGATTTTTATGAGGTTGCTAACATACCTTGATTTTAGCTCAGTTGGAAGTATCACAGCAACAAACTAACCTTTTTTTCATTTTTCCCCCCCTTTTTCCTTTTTTTTTTTTTTTGGTCTTTTCTAAGCTAAACTAAAACTTATAGAGGTAAAATAACATATACACTTGAATGTTTCGAAAATGTTAAGTTTAAATGCCCCTTCTTGGGTGAACTCAAATCTAGGCTTTTTAAATGGGACCATTAAGAAAGAAAGAATGTAATGGCAAAATTCTTCCCTTTAAATCTGATCTAAAATTGAAGGCTCAAATTTTGTTTATGGTTACACAACAGCAAGACTGGGCTGTCATTATTCAGTGAATTTTCACTTGTATCATACACAAATATTGAAGAATTTGGAATTTAATGTGTGTGTTTCTCTTTTTTGGCCCAAACACCAACATTACAATATATAGACAAGAAGTACTCAAAAACTGTTCTTTTCTGGGAATTCTACTTTAGCACTAGCCTAACACCTCATTCCTACCTGATGGTAATTCCAAAATCTAGAAACTTTTGCAGAATTCTGGAATAAAATTAAGGAAGGACTAAAGTTACCAGTGTTACGCAGCAATCCAGTTCCTCAGTGATGAATTAGGCAAACAAACATCACCATCCTTGGTAATTTTTTTCCTAATTTTTGAACAACTATGTCATTTAAAGATGGCTGGAGTAAGAGCACCTGATCTCTAGACATGTCCTGATCTGAATTGTAATCTGCTGTAATCTGTGTTGGAACATAAACCAAGTTTTGAAAATGAGGGAAATGTGAAGGACTGTAGATTCTCATCCAAACAGCCTGTCTTAGACTCCACATTGTTGTTTAGCTCATGAGTTTCGCTGCCAGATAGTTAATTAAGCAGGGGCTTCTGTTCTTTTTATGTGGGTATTTGATGGAACGGCTTGATACCACAATTTGGTTAGAAATTATTTTAGGAGAGATATCCTCTCATTTTTTTCATTTTTGTAGTAAAAGAGTGTACTTTTCAATGATGGCAGTGTTCCTTTATGTATGAAATGTTAATCGCTAAGGTAGATATAATAAGTTTTTAAACATGGAATTAAATGACCATCATTAGCTTTAATTACCATTAAGGGATAAGAAGCTTGCCATAACCCTGCAAGCTCCAGCTGTCAAGACAACTACTGTATGCCTATCTTTTTAATACAGAGAAAATACTGCTGCTGCTTATTAAAACTTTTCCAAGAGATTTTTTTTTCTTTTCTGAAATACAGTCACCATAAAATTGAATTCCACACTATCTAGGCTGCTAAAGGAGTAATATAGAGCACTGGTATATTTGGCTCTTTCAACATGAAAGATTCTACACAGCAGAGAATGGTGACCTAGTTACAAGACATACTATAGCAAATAAAAATGAAAATGGAGGAAAGTAATATCACAAGCTACCCTTATTAGCAGTGACCTTTCCTGCAATTACTTAGAGGATTTTTCAACTTACGACACTAAAATTTTTAATCTATGACAATAGAAAGAGATGAATTAGACTATTTTGGCAGAATAACAAAGCTAAATTATTTTTGAAAAGCATTTTAGAGTACAATTTTCCTTCTTTTTTCCTTTCTTAATTTGCTGATGAGCTAGTAGATTCAAATGTAAATTAACCAGCAGGTGGTAGCAGTGTTTAAGATTTCTAAAACTGATATATAAATCATGCAAGTTACTAATAGACAGAAAAAAATATTTCAGAGTACAGACCGCACAGTCAATGTCTCTTCAAGTTTACCTTCATGGCAAGGTTCTTCTATTTTTATTGATGACATATGGATAGTTAGTTGACACCTTAAGATATTTCAAGGATTATTTCATATTCAGGGTAATAGTCAAATGAGACTAATAGGTTGCGAGTTTTTGGCTTGGTTTGGATTTTTTTGGCAGGAGGTGAATTATTAGCCTAATACTTCTATTTCACTCATTTCATGACTGTTTCCTCTGTATCTACAAAACAGAGAAACGTTTCAACTGTGTTCACGTTACAGCAGGTTTTTTCCTATTCATTTCAATTCCACTATATTTCAGCTTTATCCTTCTAGTCTATTTGGCTTCTGTTATTACAGTCATTAAAGCGAATGAAAAAAAGCATCCCATGCTATCATCTCTTTGTAATTACTTTTGTTATTTAACATAAATAATTGCAAACAATATGAGAGCTCTGGATGTTGTAACACACACAAAAATTATTTTAAAAGAAGAACTTCTGTGTAAGTAAGATAATTTGGGATCATGATACATGCAGTCTCTATCAATGGCTAGTTAATTTCTGGAAAATGCCTTAGGAAGATGGTTGTTAATGAAAAAGTTGTGATATCAACACTGTAGCAAGGTACCTATACTTCAGTAAGTGACTCTCTTTAAATAAGAAATTTTGTGCCATACTAGTCAATCACTAAGAGCAGAGTAATTGTGTTGAAACTACTGATGCATAGAGTCATGAAATTTCTCATATGGTAAGTAGAGAAAAAGAAGTGTATCTCCCCAGACCTCAGTTTTAAGAGGTCAGAATTATTGCATTCAAACAATATTTAAGAGCCTTTTAACAACTACCCACAGTCATGTAAGAAAGGAGACTTAGAGGAGACCTCATCACAGCCTACAGCTTTCTTGTGAGGGAAAGAGGAGGGGCAGGCAAGGATATCTTCTCTGTGGTGACCAGTGACAGGACATGAGGGAATGGCCTGAAGGTGTGTCAGGGAAGGTTTAGGATGGATATTAGATAAAGATTCTTCACCCAGAGGGTGTTTGGGGACTGGCGCAGGCTCTCCAGGGAAGTGGTCACAGCACCAAACCCAACAGAGCTCAAGAAGTGTTTGGATGATACTCTCAGGCACAAGGTGTGACTCCTGAGGATTGTCCTGTTCAGGGTCAGGAGTTAGACGTGATGAACCTTGTGGGTCCCTTCCAAATTGGCGTATTCTTAGATTCTGTAAATGCTAATAAGAAACAAATTATACAAGGCATCAATGACAGTTTGAATTTGCTGTTATATCAGGGTTTGTCTTTTGCATTTAAGGCATATTCATTGCTCCTCTCCATAAAAGGCAACCCAAAATCTCACAAAATGGAAAGGGAAAGCATGATTGTTAGGACACAGTTTTGTCAGAAATAAAATCCAACTTACAGTATACTGTAAAATAGTTCCAGTAACTTATTAGTTACTATTAGACTATTAGTAGTCTGTAAGCCCTCTAATTTTAGTGGGGAGAAAAAGTAATAAAGAGTTAAGTGATGAGAAAGAAAATGGTATAGCTGAGTCACAAGTTTGAAATAATTATTTAATCATAGCATACCATCTAAATGCAGCCATGCTAAACTACTGCAAATGATCAGCAAACAAATAAAAAAGCCTTGAAATAATGAATGTGGATGAAGTAATTTTAACTGTAGTAATATTCCCATTGACTTCATTTATCAGTTAATAATTTCTATCTGTGCAACAAGATGTATTCACCTATTTATACAAATAGCCTCTGCTTCAGCTTAATTGATACAGCTGCTCTGCACAGGTGTTGCATACAGCACACTTCATTATAAACTATCTGCAGTTATTGTGGCATTAAAATAAATTATTAATATTATTTTAGAGTGATTCCTTAAGTATTCCAAAACAGCATAAACATAAAATGTGCAATTATTATCATATCTGTGAGAAAACTTTGCTGGTATAGCAGCATATTGCAATTCCCATCCAGGGACATATAACTTCTCTCAGTGCCTTGACATGCTGCATCTTTTAAGAAATAGAGATCTTGTGTCCTGGTACTTCAGAGGTAGTTGCAATGTATAAACCTGACACAGCTGCTAAGAGCTGTTCCTCTTGGCAGAGTCTACTACATTTTTGGGAACCCAACTTCCTCTCTACCATTTACTGATAATAGTTTATGTAAAATATTTTATTTCTTCAGGTTGTGTTCTTAATTATTTATCTTTGAATAAAACCTTGTAATCAATTGATCTTTGATTTGTGGAACTCTCTAGATGTTGTCAACAACATTTTCTCTTTCCTGGGTGAACATAATTGTGAGCAGCACTAGTCAAGTGTCTTTTCCTATCTTGCATCCATTAACAGTGTGAGGAATGGATAACTGCAGTTGTTTGAAAAGAAAAAAATTTTCTATTAATTAGTGTAGATTTCAGTCAAATATTTGGCTTCACATACAAGTTTACATTGTGTCCTTAAACTTGTAAATGTAGGCAGTTGCTGAACTAAGTAATTCATAAAATACCATGTGTTACCTGTGCTAGCTTGTTAAGAATTCAATGGCAAATTGACATTCAAAGCCAATAAAATCTTTGCTGATTCCCCTTCGTAAGTGGGTGCAATTCAGCAGTTGCCTAGAAGTTATAGAGATGTGTCAGCGCACTATGTCTGATGTATTTTATCAGCTTTTCCATACCAGTGTAAAAAGAAACACAGATTTGTTTATGGACTGTATTCTTCAGGTCTTAATCTAGTTCTTGAGTGGGCTTTTTCTTGTTTATTACTTGGAAGGTTTGGTCATTTGGTGCTTCCTGGTTCGTAAATTTCTGGAATGATAAGTAGTTTTGACATGGAGTCTTTAATTTCCTTTTATTTCAGGTAGCCTTCTTTCAGAATTTATGGTTGCCTTTCATATCAATACTGGCTTCAGAAACTCTTTATCTTGCCGACATTACCTATTTAATGCTTAACGTATTACACATTTAATATGTAATTTTCATATTCACTCTGCAGAAAGAATCACAGTAATGATTAGAAGTCTACAGTATTTGAATATCATGGTTTATTATCTGTTTCAGTTGTGCCTCATATGTACTCATAAATATGTTGCACTGCTGGTTAGTAAGCAATTCCAAGCACTTCATTTTTTTTAAAATCAAGTGAACAGTCTTGTACTTAAGATAGTGTTGAGAAAACTTCTTCCCAAAGAGCAGACCTCTGCAACAGCTGAGCTCTTAAGGGTTTGGCTAATTCACAATATTTTTATACTTCTGTGAAAATATTTAATCCCTTCCTCCCTTTTTTTACCTATCCGTAGCCCCCACTGTGAGCATTTGTCTCAACAGCATGTTCTACTGCGACTAAGTAACAGCAAGGCCACACTGACATTCACTATCGAGCATAGTAAGACCATCTTGTTTGAGGTTGTCTTTTAAATTTCTGTCATAGCTTCTTCTTCCTGAAAGGCTGGGTGAAATTTTATGCAGGAGGCATGTCAAATATTGCCAAACCGTTTAGTCCATATAATAACTGTCTTACTAAGGTAAAAGTTAGGACTAGCTTGTGGTTTTGTATATTGGAAAATAGTTATACTTTCTTTATTTTTTTTTTTTTAAATAATTTTCATGTATATATATATATATATATATTTATAATTACTCCCTTGGCTGAATGGAATATTGAGATGCTAAGATTCAAGGAAGATAACATGACCTGGTTATTGTACTGATCCACAGGAATGGAATCCAAGGATTGTCTAACTGACCTGACTTCTCACCAGGGACTGATTATCCTATAAAAACACGCTATGAATAATCAAGTGCCTGATTTCTGTGATATAGCACCTGGACTTGTTTAAGGAAGGGGTGTCATGTTTCAAGAGAGTCTAAGGAAGCTTATCAGATACTGCAGGTGGTGCAGTCTGTCTCCGTATGTAATTTTGTTTTTATAGGATTGACTTGTGGGTAAATCAGCCACGAAAAATTATTTCATATATTTCATAACTAATTATGAAGAAATTACTCAGTAAAACTGAAGTAGTTGAAACACATTTAAAATAAATCTCACAAGTTGCTTATTTACTTTTCAGAGTATAAACTGAGAACTCTGGAAAAGGATCAATCTCATCTCCAGTAACCACCCACACTGTCCCTCAAGTTCTGTGCTATCATGACCTATGACTTCACTTCCCTTTGCTGGTGTCACCATCTAAATATGATTTAAATGTGTAAATTTGCAAGTCTTTATTCAATAACTTAGCTCTGCCATTCTGGACAACCTCTCCAGTTTCCTGGTTAGATTACTTGCAGTGACTGTACCATGAAGGACTAATGAGCTGTAATCAGCTAGCAAGCTTGTCCTGTTGTTCCATACATCTGCTGCTGCTTATTGTTGAACTTTGAAAGTGTACACACTCTTTTCCCTAGTGAAGAATTAAATCGATAATTCCAAAGCAATGGATTACATTGATGAACAAACTAGAAACAAAACTGAAGAACACAAACTATATTTTTGTTTAGCAATACTTTGGT
This sequence comes from Acropternis orthonyx, assembly GCA_035583155.1. Taxonomy (NCBI): domain Eukaryota; kingdom Metazoa; phylum Chordata; class Aves; order Passeriformes; family Rhinocryptidae; genus Acropternis; species Acropternis orthonyx. The sequence continues at coordinate 29,564,351 of JAWWEU010000091.1, forward strand.
TGACTCTCAGGTTTTTGGTTTGGTTTCAATGTTGGGGTTTTTTCCTGACAGAACTTAAGTCTAGGAAATGTCTATGAACTTTGTTACAAAATGATGGTTTGGGAGGATAACTGGGTCAGGACTTTCAATAAAACAAAAAGAAGGAAAAAGTATTTAAAATAACAAGACCTGTAGATGACAAACTATTTCAATATATTATTTTTAAAATGCTTTTTAAAAGCTATTTTATGGCTATGAAAATGCTGCAGGCATGTTCACCAGTGTTTCTTTCTACTCTTTTCTTTTGGGGGAAGCAGTGGGGAGATAATTTTGATCAACCTTACTGTTTCCAGTGTATTTTTTTTTTCCAACAGTAAATCAAGTCCTGCGGCATATGTTCTTCCCCAGTGTGCTTAAGCTTCAAGTCAGACTGGAACAGGAAACCACTCTTAATCTTACTTGATAGTAATGATCTGTTGAGCAGAAAGGTCAAATGCCTACCAGATCTATCTTAGCCTTTCCCTTTCCAACGAGACATTGGTAATAACTCAATTAAGGGACCTTGCAGATTTGCCAAAATTTCCCAAAATGTTGATTGAACTCCTATTTAGAAGATATGATGGAAATGAATAATTACTGCTCCTCTCTGGAGGATCTTGTCCATGACATCTCTGTTTTCAAACTGATCACCTGCCTTGGCTGATGTTTAAGTACACACACACACAAAGAAACACACACACACACATGAGCATATAAATATGTATTTACACATATATGCACATATATGTGTATGTACTTACATATATGCACATATACATTTATTAGTATCTGTATACACACAAATATATAGAAATAAATATATCTGCATCTGAACACATATGAAACTGTTATAGCTATAATAAATTAAGAGTTACAAGGATGATAGACTCACATAACTAAGTAGAACCTTTCAGACTATGACTTCAAATATGTAACTTTATTTTCAGATACTGTCCTCTAGTATGCTTACTCTTTCTTCCATTTTGGTGTATATCTAATAAACATGGGATTTTTTCCTCATTTTTTTCCCCTCATAATTTGATTAATGGTGGAATAATTTTTAAAAAAACATAGGTGAAACTGTGCTCAAGGCAGCTATAGTAGCAATGTGCTAACAATGACAGCCGGCACTTTGGCATTACCCAGTACTGTTTTCTTCTGGCTCATCCTTCTATATTTGCATATAATGTCATGTGCAACATTGTCCAAAGTTTTTCTAGACAAACTCAATTACATGCTATTAGTGCTTTCCTTTGCTCAGGAGGGTATTAACCCGTTTGAGGAAGAGAAGAGGTTGTCTAGACATGATTTGGTTTTTGATGGAGTTTGCAATTTGCCTTGTTCTCATCTTGTTTTATTCAAAGATTTGACATTCATTTACTTCAAATGTTTACTAAGTCGTTCCCCTTGGCCTTATGGACATCAAACTCAGGGTTGTATATGTACCTCTGGAGGTCATCTGGTCCAAGCCGGCTAATTCAGCCCCTACACTGAATACAGCAATGCCATGCGCTAATTCAGCAAGGCCACAGTCAGTTGCTGAGGATGGTGTCCAGACAGTTTTTGAGTATCTCTAAGGAGAGAGACTCCACAACCTCTCCGAGCAACCTATTCCCTTTGGAATTATCAAACTGTTGTGGGAAATATTTATTTGGTAATATTAAATTGAATGAGAATTATCTCCTTCTTCAACTTGCAAATGAAAATGGTAAGAGTTCTCCTTTTCTCCATACCTTTTTTTCTCTCCAGACTTAGTTTGCAACTGAAGTTTTGACAGATGTGAAAAGATGAGTTAAATTAATGAAGCTAGAGTAACTTCTGTATATAATTCTAGCTTGAAGAAAATGTGTTGAATCCTCAAATTGGTGCTGCTGCTGCTGCCATCAACAATGCTGTTTCATGTAATGGTTGACAGAATTGATAGAGGATAACATTAATTTCTTTCCTTCCTTTTTAGGTAGAAAGAAAATCAGCTTTATCATTTGACCTCAGGAATGGTATTTTGATCATCAGGCTGTAATATGTTTTAAAATAGGCTCTTTTATGTCTAATTCAATATTCATTAGATAATTTTGAATATCCCATCATGAATGAATGTCCTAAACAACGAGTATTCAGAACTCTTTACTCAGCTGTTATTTATATTGAATATCTGATAAAATATTTGGTATCATGAAACCAACTGAAAGAGTTATAAAAACCTGTAATGTGCAAATGGAGTTCCCTGTGAGGAAGGCATCCCAAGTTGCTCCTTCTCCTCTCCATCTCTGCTGGAGAGCACAGATTTGTTCTTAGGGTTCCTTGACTCCTAGATTGGGTATCCTGTTCAGTTCATCAGTAGGCCAGCTATTGCAGTTTGCCAAATACTGTGCAAACACTTGGAGCTTGAATAGATTTCAAAAATACTAATGTAATTTGCTTTTCTGGAGTGGAAAACAACCCACTAGCTCTTCTCTTCACCTGCTCTATGTAGACAATAAGCAAGACTATTTCAGCAAAAAGCTTGAAGCTATTTCTGTGAATTAATAGTTTTCAACATAAGAGCATAATCATTTGACTTGTTATAAATAGCAATAGAGTATATAATTAACAGTCAGGATTGTTAATTTTTATCTCTGGTTCTTTCAATGATTTGCTGCATTGTTCCATGTAAATCACTTTCTTATCTTTGCAAATGTATTCCACAACTTTTAATTACTTTCCAGGTTATAATACTGACATCTATGAAACTATTTGATATATTTGAATAAGCAGTATTATAAGTAACAGAAGTTCTTTCTAGAAATGAGAATGTTCAAATGCTAATGCAAATATAATGGTATCAAATCCACCTGTCTTTTATTAATAATATTGTATACTTACATTTTCTTAAATCTGGGATAATAATAAAAGAAGTAATTATTTACTTTAATTTGAGTTGACTATCTTGATGGCTTCTTCCCTTTATCTTCAGCTTGGAATTTTATTTTTGTCAGGGGGAATATGTAGATATAAAATTAAGGAGTAAAACCTGCCTTTTAAAAAAGACTACTTGGCAAATATGCATATTATTTAGAGTGCTAGGTACCCCTCCCTACTCTTTTCACTAGCTCAGGACTTGTTGTTATTTGCCTTCTATTGAATTCATAGGAGTTCAATATCCTGCTGGTTGTAAAAATTAAGAAACACCAAGCACTGTTTATGTATCAGTTCTGTCAGGAAGTGTCAGATGAATGTTACTCTTTTACTTACATGCTTTGAAATATAGGAACACAGCACAATATCTTCCTTGTTCTATGATATCAGGTCTTTCATATAGTGTTAGACAGATACATTTTAGTCAGCTTGAATTAAAGACACTATCTGTAAATATTAATAAAAATGCATAATAAATAAAATGGAACTGGTATCAACAAATAACTTCATAGAGGAAAATAGAGGCATAATGTCAATATCTAATTTTTAATATCTATTTACAGATTGATATCATCCAATTTTCTTGAATAATTGCTCCAATAAAGTTCATTTACTTGCTTGCAGAAATGAATTTTTTCAAAGGTAATAAAGTTAACAGCCCTTGTCTTTGAATTACTTTGAAGAGAATTTAGTGCTATAGGTCTTCAAAGTGCTAAGGCAAAAATGTTTATTCTCCAATCCAGTCCTGGAGGCCACACAGCTCTGCACTGCCTCAAGAAATAATTTTGATGAAATAGGACCACCTAAGTGAGGGAAAGACATTTGCAACATGAGTTTTAGGACTCATGAGAGTGACCACTGTGCTGCAGTAATAGGTCCATTTGATTCCAAGTGTTGCAAAGTTGCAAGGCTTAAATATAGGTCTTTTGAGGTATAAGCCAGGGCCAATACTCTCAATCAAGGTGACACAATATGTACAATATGTACAAGCAGTAATTTGGTTTATTTCACCTGACCCAGAACGGAAATGAGATCTTCATATCACTGCAGAGGTGATGCACTTTTGTTCTCAAACTCCCTGCAGAGTCCTGGCATCCTTCAGTCTTCTTCTCTGATGAAATCAACACCTCAAAGGTTCCTGTGGCTCTGTGTATTCCCCTCAGAGGCATGTGGAAAGCACACTGGTCAAATCTGACATTTGGACAAGAAAACAGAAACAAGCATTTAGAATTACTTTAAGTTTTGTTTATCATAGATTTCACTTCTAGCCAGGAAGATTGTCTGGCAGAACTTGGAGAAGAGCAATAGGTTATTAATCTGAGTGGTCCACCAGAAAATCTTGGCAAAACACAATGAAGTTACAAGCAATAATCAACTTCTTATGTGATTAATTTTAAAACTTCAAAATTGGCCTAGCTAGGAGATGTTATCATGATTTTGGATCCAGTAGGAGATAAAGTTGTTTATGTAGGGAAAGCTAAATAAATGTTAGGAAAACTGGAAGAAATTATCTAAAGAAACAATTTCCAATATTTTTTTATAGCTGATAGTAAGTGTAATGTAAAACTATCATAAGTATTTCTATGAAAAGACACTGTGTGTTTAGCAAAAATATTTGCCTTCAGTCTACTTAGGTGGAATATTTTCTGCCTTGCTTGTAAATTTCGGCAGGAACTTAGAAGATGGAGCTGTTAGTAATGGAGTTATTACCATATAATTAGTGTAGAACATTAACTGAAATGCAGAACAAATTAATTCACTTTAGAATTATGACATACTGGTATCTGAGAGGTGAAAGTACCATGATGTCATTTTTGTATTAACAAATTATTGGTTAATTAGGAGGTAAAAAATATTTTGTTTGTTTTGCACTAATAGATTACTTCCATGTGACAGCTATGTGTATTTTAATGATAAATACAACAACACAATATTTAATTTGCTAATTAATAAAAAATAGATTATTTAATATGCTTTGCTGTAATTAAATATGGATCTGTAAGAGTTATTCTGTTCTAATAATCGTTCTAGTTATTGTGTCATTTCAGTTTGACCATACTATGCTCTTCAATGATTTCAAGGGAATTATTCCTGCATATCTTGGGCCAGCATCTACTACCTTTTGATCATTATATAATACTGGTTAAATCCCCATAACATCCTTGTTGCTTCTTTCCTTGTTTTTGCTGAAAGCACTTTGACCTGATATTTTGAATTATGAGACTTAAAGTATTTGGTATTTAAAATGCTTTATTGAATTGGTTTGATAGATTTGAAAGTTCACGTCATCAATTCATTGGGTAGGTATAAAAATGTTATTGCCCTGTATTCTTCATTGGTATGTAGTCTCAGTGGTGTCCTCATGTCCTGTTAGAGTATCTGAATGCTGTATACTGAAACTGAGTCCTGTAATGCCTTGACAATAGATACTCAGATAACTGCATATTATATGGAGAAGAATTCAGATAAATGGAGAGTGATACCTCTAAAACATAGTCTCTCTGACTGTGTAGTATTTCCATTTTATTTTGTGCAGTTAATTCTTTATCTGTATGTGCAGGTGATCTTTAACTACTGTGATGGGTTTGATAAACCCCAAAAAACTCAGATTAAGGTTTTAGTTTTAGCTAGGCCCCACTTCTGTGGGTCAT
>JAWWEU010000091.1:29589569-29600407 GCA_035583155.1 Acropternis orthonyx
TTTTTTCTATTTTTTTTCTTTGCTTTTTTTGGCAGAGTTCATCTTGATAATTTTTTTCCTCCTTACATCTAATAACAAAAATATTTTAGAAGGGAACACTGAACTCCTTCACCTATCCAAAGTCTTGTGAAGTTGCTAACAAGTTCACTGTTTTTCCTCAGTTTTTCAGCTACTGTCTGGCAAGTCTGTAATCCAGCAATAACCTAAAAATCACTGTGAAATGAGTGGTCAGTACCTAGAAAAGGACAGAAATCAGCTACTACTTCTTAAATGAACCTGTAGACTTCAGAACAAGGCTCTGCTTTTCCCCAAAACACTGGTCAAGTGTGAGGCTAGGAAAGATTAGAAGCCTGAAAAGCTATCAGACATAGAAAGAATACGCCTCTTATTCCTTTCTTTCTTTTAATGACTTCCTTTCTCTCTCTCTCTGTCTGTCCCTTTTTCTAAAGTAGCAGCAACTTCAGTAAATAGTACTTCAAAAATATTTTAGTTCTATGGTTGAGTGAAGACTTAGCGAAGAGGCTATAATATTTAGTGTTACAAATCCACCTCATTAGTATCATGTAAAGCTGTGGAATCTTCTAGAAACCAGCATTCTAATCCATAAGATAAATATTTTTTAGTTCTATAAGCAATATTGTGAAACACAACATGTGGCTGAAACTAATGGTGATAAGACTCTTTTTTCAAAAGGTCATATCAACATGAAATACCTATTCTGTCATTTATAACAATAAAGGGATTTGTTTTATTAAAGAGTTGTTTATTCACACATGTTATGCAGCTGCTAATGCCAGTTTATCTTTGTGATCTTGTTTTGTTCATTTCGTGGCAGCTGGAGATTTGCTCTCCATGGGTTTTGCAGAGGTCAAAAAAAAGTCTTTCTTGTAATTTGAAAGTCTCTATGCCTTAAAAAGAGCTTGACGTCTTTCAGAATGCAGTCTAGTTTGTGAATACCAAGATATTCTATATAGGTATATATTTCAAGTATGCTTATTATTCTTATCCATTTTCAGTTCTGATTTTCTTAAAAATCTGTCTCCCTTATCAAACACCATTTTCGAGTTTGGATTTTATTTTAATGACTTACTAAAATGTATAGTGAAACAGTGGGATCAACTAATTGTATGGCTAAGTTTTTTATATTTGGTTCTTCCTTACAGATTTGAACTGTAACTGACTGAAACTCACACAAATTAAAATGTTTCTATTTCATTTAGAAAAGACCTACTATGTGCAATGACTACGTATGATCTCAGTTCCTTTCAAGACTGGAAAACTAGTAGTGTGAAGGATTTATCTAGCTATAATAGCAGGTGACAATGAAATGATTTTATTATCCAGATTTCTTTAACAAGAGTCTGTGAATGTGCTTGTGTAAATATGTAAAGTAAACACTATTACTTTTAGAGTGTACTTGCAAATGAGAGAGAGTTTCTGGGGTTTCATTTAGGACATTCAGGAATATCAAGTTTTGACATTTTTCTTTCTTGTTTTGCCTTGAGGGCAGGAAGAACTGGAGAGAGATGTTTCACAGTTTTGATTTCTCCAGGCAGAAGAAAACATGTAATCTGAAGGTGCTCATTTAAGTGTAACCTATAATTTCAGTGGAGAAAAGAGTGAGTTTCCAATTCAGTTATAAGCAAGGATTGTTTTCTTCAGAGGGTGGGGTCAGTTGTTCATATGAAAATAAAGGTTACACTTCTTTGAAAATATCACACTGAGTATGTATAAGTCTGTACATATAATTTTGAGATGAATTCTGGTATGGACTGGTTAGGATTTTCACAGAATTAAAGCAACATGGGGAAAGAAGAGGCTTTTCTCCTGTGTAATCCTGGATCAACTTTATCTTCTTGACCTTTGTTCATTCAGCCTGTTGGGACCCAAACTTACATGCTATAATAATTTGCAGCATTTTCCATCTCTTCTATTTTGAGTTGTTGTTTGATTCTGTGGAGTTCAGTTGTAAGTCCAGAAGATAGTTTTAAAGATGACTTTTATAATTAAACTTTTATAAGGAATACCTCCTCAGGGAATTAAACACATACACTACAATGTAACACTGTTGCCTGAGACACTCTTCATCATCTAAAATTTCTATCTTTGCTCCTACTTTAACTTCTAGTGATTGAATTAACATAGTGACCTAATGACTTAGTTTTTTAATAAACATTTGGGTAAAATGACATAAACCAGCAAGACAGGCTCATAGCTGTTAAAAAGTTTTTTTGAAATAAATTTTATGTATTAAAGCATCTTGTTTTCCAAGACATACTTCTTTCTAATTTCTTGTTACTGAAAATCTACAGAAAAAAATAATAAAAATGTTATTTTATACAGCAGAATGAAAATAGGCCTTAAATATTAATGTCCTTTAACCTCCAAGAGTAGAGAGTAAAAGATTAATTTTTAAGCTTAATTCATATTTAAAAAACATCATTAAACAATTCAAGTTTACTTGCCTCCCAGTTTTAACAGTGTGAGAAAACTAGCATATGTTTTCTCTATTATTAATTCTGCTTTTAAAGAAAAAGTCTACTCGTCTACTTGAGACATAGTTTGCCTGAAGACAAGCATAACTTTTGTTCCAGGTTGACATTTATTCCCAGTGTGTGACTACAATGATGTAAAACACATAGCAATACATAATGTGGATTAATATTTACAGATCCTTTTTAACAATAAAAATATCTTATATGTCCATTATCCACATTTTTTTCATTTTCATATGTATCATTCATTTTTCCTTCAATAAGGCAATGGAGGGAACAACCAGTTTCTTTGTTGAACACCACTTCATCTGGAATTCTTGGTATACATTTTTTTAACGTTGTGTTAAATTGTGTTGTAACAGATGGCTTTAAAAGTACTTGAAGAACATGTATTTACAGTAAAACTCTTCTTCAAAGAATACACAAATACTGTATTTTTGGACAAATTACTATTTTAAAAATGTGTACATACTAACATTCATGACAATGATTAATCAAGTTTACATAAGACTTTTAGTGTAACTGTAGAAGATCAGTCATGTTTATCAAGCTCATGCTAATAGCATTCCTTAGTATTCCAGTTCTTTTATGTTTCTGTCGCAAGTCTTTATTCTTGTAAACTTCTCACTCATACTGTTTTGTACTCATGAGTGAAAAATTAGCAATGAACCAGACTAAAATACACTCAAGTCCTGTCCCTCTTTTACTGATTTATTTAATTTTTTATTTTTTATTTTTTAGGTAGCTCTTCAGTTTAGTTCCTCTCCAGACCCTGATGGACTGCAACAGTTTTGAGATTAGTTTTCTGCGTTTTTTCCAAAGAAGAGAGGACTTAACAGCTTATCCTCTATATGAAATACCACTATATTTTGGAGTGAAGTATCTCACATTATGTATGTGTTTATATGTATTGTATTTTGACTTTACAGTCAGGAAGTTTCCCACTATATTGTCAAATGTCTGTGTGCTCTAGAAAGTCCAAGTTTTGTACATGTTTGACTCTGTGTCCATAATTATGTTCTTAGTGACATAGGTGTACATTTTAAAATTTTTTGACACTGAAATGTAATACTGAAAAAATGATTGTAATCCATTTTTCTGCTTGCTTGTTGATGATCTCATATTATCTGGGCAGATAAAAAAGACCTTGAGTTATTTTCACTGTTTCTTTCATGATGCACCTAATCAATCTCAAATTATTTATCAATGTAAACAATAATTTTAAATTCAGTCTTATAACAGATCTGCAAAAAAACCTTCATCGGTGTATACAACCTTCCTTGAACTTTGATGTTAAAAAACCAATGTCGCTATCAAAGGCACTGTACTAACAACAATTGGCACCCATAATCAAAGGAACACTGTGCCTTCCATGTCTGGTTCAGTGAAGTACATCATATAGTATTGCAGACTTTTAAGCTACAGTTCTTAGATCTTTTAACTAGATTAATTGTAACTTGGATAATTTCCAGTATCAATGAAACAAAGCAAAGGATAATCAGCAAGTACTCAGTACCAATCTTAGATAATGCCATCATGAAGTAACTGCTAATAACATTTTATGTTACACCCTGAACTATTATGTTATACTAGTATGTGGTATCAAATAATTTCCTATGAATTAAAAGTATTAAATGTAAATGCAGTTTCTTGTTATGTAGCTCCTACTGCTGGTATCTTGAAACTTACATGAGAAAAATTCCCCTTTTGTTGTGAAAGGAGCTGTAAATTCTTGTATAATTAATACATATAAAAATCAAGTGAAATTCACTGTCTTCAAAAACATTTCATTTTCATGACTGGTAGTCATACAAACAGATGGAAATAAAAATATGTTTCTTATAAGCATGTCTTCTCAGCACAATTAAAGTAAGACACAAAACACTATAAATAAATTTTTTATCTGCCAAAACATAAGTTCAGAGCAATTCTCTTCTTTTTTAAGAGGTGACACCACAACCAACAAAAGCAGCAGTACACATTTGTTTGTGATATTTTCTTTGCATGTTAGAAATGCCATCAACTACAACTGGGAACTGCCCCCCCCCTCAAAAAGAAAATAAAAAAACACCCCAAGCAATAACCAACAGAACAGAGAAAAACAGCCTTCATTAGCTTTTGGTGTTTAAATCATGAAGGAAATAATTTTAAACAGCTTGGTTTTAAAATGTATTTAAAAAACATTCATTAGTGAATCTATATGTGACTAAAACTTGAAGATCTTTTACATTTTTGAAAAGACTTAATTTGTTTTGAAATTATATTTAATAGGAGATTTGAGGCCTGAAGATAAAAATAGAAAAAAAACCCAAAACCCAAAACCACTCTAAAAGCATAGGAATATAAAAACATTTTGTACCTTTCCAGATAGGGAAGGCAACAGTTGTTCCTATCAATACTGGTGCAAAGTGGGGAATTCAAGCAAATATGCCTTGCCTTCATTTAGCTCCAGTGTCCCTGTTTTACACTCTCTATAGCAGGAGCTCAGTATGGAAACAACCCCATCTGCCTGGACCAGCAGCACATGGACCCAGTTCAATTTATTAATGCACTTTCTGCAGCAGCTGCACTGTATCACTGAATAAATGGATAGGGATGGGAAAGATATGGCAGCCACAGAAAGAAGGGGGAAAGAAAAACAAGAAGTGGCAGATGTCTGTGAGCAGCTACATAACATAGTTTATTTTCTCAAGTTCCAAAACCAGTTGGAAAACAGTGCTACAAGGCTGCTTACACTTAGGTTTGTTTGCATATAAGAGAGGTCTGAATGCTATCACCTGGTAAGTGTGGAAATGATTTCATTTGATAGATAGGCAGAGTGCTGCTTCAGTGGATTGATACTCACAAGCATATTCTCTGAAGGTGTAATTACTTAGTACTTAAGAAACTTGTTTATTTCTTTTTTGTTTCAATTATTCAAAATATAATAAATAAACAGAGTACACGGACACTGGACATTTAGTATTAGCATGGAGTTAAAAATTTTTTAAACTTATAAATGTACTCACTAATCGAGGTTTATTTATGCCACCAAATACAATAAAAACTCTCAGCAGTGCATTATACAGACAGTAAAAGTTAATAGATACTTCTGTCTGAAAATTATTTCTTATTCCTTGTTTTTACTTCTAGTTTTCAAAATCTTAAAAAAAGTTACAAAAATCATCAAAAGTTACAAAGAAAGATCAGCTGTACATGGTAAGGAAGTGTTGCTTGCCAATGTTTTCTGAATTCTTTGTAATAGTGTATTTCTGCACCTGTGTATTTTCAAATAACTGGGATTTCAGCTGTGTGAAAATCGGCACAGTTGTAGAAAAATGAAAAAGAAGAAAAATAAAAACTCAGAATCACAGAATATGCTGAGTTGGAAGGGACCTACAAGGATCATCGAGTCCAACTCCTGGCCCTGAACAGGACACCCCAAGAGTCACACCTTGTGCCTGAGAGTATCATTCAAATGCTTTTTGACCTCTGTCAGGCTTGGTGCTGTGACCACTTCCCTGGGGAACCTGTTCCAGTGCCCAAACACCCTCTGTGAGAAGAATCTTTTTCTAAGATCAAACCGAAACATCCCCTGGTGCATCTTCAGGCCATTCCCTTGGGTGCTGTCACTGGTCACCAAAGGGAAGAGCTCTGTGCCTGCCCCTCCTCTTCCCCTCACAAGGAAGTTGTAGACTGTGATGTTTTGTTTTGGTATGTAGAGTGAATGTAAAAGAACTGCTGACATGGTGTATTATGTATCTAGTCTTCCAGTAATCTAGAAGCCATGTGTATGGTAAAATTACATGGGTATCAGACTGTGGATATTTAATATAAAGCAACAGGTAAAAAATAGGCAAGAGAGAACTTAAATGTACCTCAAGCGTACCCACAATAGGGACAGTGAAGTCTCAGAAAAATCTCTGATTGTATAAAGCAACAGACCAGCTAACGAAATAATTTAAGGAATTTTCATCTCCTTGCTTATGCATTCTACTTACTACACATGAGAAATCATATCAAAGAATGTACATCAAAGTAAACACATTTCAAAGTAAAATGAAGTAACTCATGAAAGTGGATCTTCTCATCAAATGTCAATATTCTAATGTATTAAAGAAAAGAAAAATTGTCAGGAATTTCTTACAGGCAACTTGGGTTAGGACACAATTTCCAGAGTACTACCACTTTTACTGGTAATACAAGTGTTGTGAAACAGCCATAGGCACAGCTACTAGCTCAATGGAAAGATGCCCAGATTTTACCCAGTATGCTATATCTACAGAGTCAGTGCCTGCAGCACACTTCTGTTCTGGTCTGCCCACAGAGTCTGTGGATGATCGTGGAACTCTTATGGGGCCATGGGGAATTGCTGGGTTGTTCTGCGAGCTCTTACTTTCTTCTGCAAATCCTTCTGAGCTATTGCCTTTATGTTTGAAAATTTCTCTCTTTGAAGACAAACTGACTTTTGCTATGCCAGCTCACCAACAGTAGACTTGAGCATGATCATGCACTATTAAGTGCCCAAGCATAGACACTGAGGCTTACTCTGGATTTCTAAATAAGATAGATGAGGGCTCACATTCTAGCTCCAAAACCATGCAGCAAAGCCTTGTTTGAGTACACACATCTAAACTTTCACTCTCCTCTCTGCAGCTAGATCTCCTAAAATAGGGCAGTCACTCTGGAGTCTTCCCAGTTGGAGTAATTCTTGGCGTTTGTTATTATGCTTGGGAAAGCACAGCTTGGGACGGCTCAGGCAAAACATTGCTAGGGAGCATCCTAATGACAAAGCAGTGCAGGCAGATAATGAAGAGAATTCACATGATCTCTGTATTATCACACACCCCCAGCTTTTTGCCTTTGGGATCCTTGCAAGTTTGTGAAGTCCTGGCACAGGACTCACTCAAGGATGACCCCTACTGAAATCAAGATCTTGTGGAAAGGGTAGGACTTGCTAATTTACCCCTCTCTTGCAATGAGTTAGTTTTGTGCTGTTTGGACCTTATTCTGAACAATCATGTTGTTAGAAAGAAAAGTAACTTATGCCTACTGAAATGCAAATATCTAATGAAAGAGAATAAGCTATTTTCTAGTGGTTAAGCAGATTGATATACATTTTTAAACCTTTTATTTCAATTCCAGAAGGAGTGATCTAGTCATCAGTTTGTGTTAGGAATATTTTCCTAGCTAAATCTGATCAAATAGGCCTCAATTCTATTTCTTTTACAAGTCAGTAACTTTAAATTTATAGCTAATTTCATTAACATCAATGGGACTGTTTCCATTTTCAAAGTTATGAAGATACATGACAGTATCTTCAGTATATGCCTAAACTTTACCCTCTCACCTTCTTTTCACAGTTGTCATTCATACATTGATAACAGATGCATATTTGCATTACAGGTTCTTGAGGCAACATGTCTGGATAGTCACTGTCGTACAAAGAAAAAGAATATTCTTTGATCCATGCTTGCCAATTTGTATTTCATATTCAAGATACATGAGCCTTCTCTTCAATTAAGAACATAGGATGTGATTTGAAAGTCATGATAAAAACTCACAGAATATCAGACCAGCTATATAGTGAGTCCTGTACAGATGCAGATACAGAAAAGGGAGGCACCTCTAAAAGTTTCTGCAAGAGAACACAACTTGTAACAGAGAATTTATATGGGATGACATTCTGAGCAGACCTAACAAAATCTTGCTTCAATAAGAGACGTGACTGCCATGAACTGGTTTATAAGCATTTCTAATGAATAGCCATTTACAATTGTAGTTGATGGTGCTGATTTCATTCCAGGGTAAGTTACGGAAAGCACTGGCACTCCTTTTCAATCCAAAATCATTGGTTTATACAGCACTGAATGGATTTTTACTTTTCTTCTCATTTTGCACATTGAAATCTGCCTGCAAACAATATGCAGTGTAGGTATTTCTTTTCTTTGTCCTGAGGACAGCTTAACAGTTTGCAGCATTAAAAATATCTCTAGGCACACTTTTAGCCTGGTTTCCTGAGGAAACAAGGCTTAGGCAGTCATGCTGTCTGTGTGTCTGCCTCTCTCTCACTGGCACCCTGGAGTGCCTTAGACAGTTTTAAGAAACGTTTGACAGACATGGAGTTTTCAAAGATACTAAGCTCTTTCAACCAGCCTGCACAAAATGTTGCCCTGGGGCCTCATTCAGGCTCCAGAGCTGTTTGTTTGATTCATCAAAGTTGAGTTGTTCTGTTTAGGCTCAACCAACAGCCAAGGAACAGCAATTAGCCAGGCAGTAAGCTGAAAGAGAGCTGCTGGTCAGTTGGCACAACTGCAATTTTCACCAAGCCAGACCATGTGCTGCTTCTTGCTGAGCTGTCAGATAAAAAAAAAAGATAGATAGCAACCTGACAGGTTGTAGGCAGGCTCATGCAGAAGTGAGGATATGGCTGCGTTGGACTGCACAACACTGGAATTCAACCATTCTATAAAACAAACAAACACACACCCCCAAAACAAACAAAAAAACCCCCAACCAACCAACCAACCAACCAACCAAACATACCAACCAAAAACACATAAACACACAAAAACCCCATGAAAGAACCCAGCCAAGAATTAAAATGCTATAGGTTTATTTATCTGTCACAGAACTACTTAAATGATGAAACAAAACACAGGGTGCAACACTCGTCACCATCCAAGTATGTGCATAACAAATCCCTCAGGAAGCAAACAATATCTGAAAGCTACAGAAAGACACACACATCCAAAATACGTGAGCATGTGTGTGCATATGGATATATATACATACTTGTGTATGAATGTACTAATCCTTGCATCTTCATAAACTGAGGTGCACAGTTCACATAAAACCAAAAAAATAATATGAAAATCAAATTCTGTGCTCTTGGTATTTCCAGTGCATTTTGGCAACAGGACACTTTGTTGCTGCTTCACTCCAAGATGGTGGAGCACAGTATTTGGCCAGTAAGATTAGCGTCAACTCCACCAGTCTTAGCGTAAAGCTTATTGGTTTTGTTTTTATAAATGCTATTTCTGGATAAACTATGTTGTTTGTCACTAGCAGGGCTCATATTACATAATTTTGAGCTGCACATAAGTTTTATAAGGGCAATGATATCACAAAAATATTCTAGTAGTTCTAGTAAGAAGTTTCAGAAAAAAAGTCAGAAAGTGTTTCACAAATTCCTTTTATTGCCAAAAGTCTATCTTAAAATGTGTTAACCATTTGCCTTTACTCTTTACCATGAACTGCTGTCTCTCTTCAGTTAAGAACAAAGCAATTGAAGCCAAATGATTAGGGCAACAATTTAATATTATTTTATCATTCAGTGAAAAATCTGTATTAAAAATGAATAAAAAAAATTAAAGGGAAAAACTCTAAAGCAACAGCATTTGAAGGGCACAACAGAGTGGACAGCAAATGTCCCATAAGTGACGCCAGCAGGCAGGAAATAACATAGATTAAATTCAAAGCAGCCATTTGTGTCTTCAGTCTTTCCAAGAATGCTAGTATAAATCCAGCTGGCACCTCAGGTAGCTTCTCCAGCCACATCTGCCTGATGCATTTGGCTGTGTCTGATATTTTTTTTCTTTTAAAGAAAGATCTAAATGCTAGAAAAAGTATAATTCTTTTATTTCAGAATTTCACAGAAGAGATAATTCACCACGTGGCAACTTTTCTCCTCATCAAGTTTTTCCTACCGATGAGCAATGCTGAGCAGGAATAACTGAACAGCTATGACTGCCATGCTTCATATTATTTAGAGAGGCATGGCTGTACTATCACATTTTCACAGTGTGGTTTCACTTTTCCAGCAAGATGCCCAGTTATGAGCTTAAAGAAATGATAACTGAAGGAAAGACTGCAAACATATAGGTGTTCATTCCAATCATATAAAGCACTAGCTGGTTAGCATTGTGCTGGTCCAAAATGTTTTTACAAGCTACTAGAAATCACGTAATACCAAAAATTATTTGACCAGATATCTCCTTCATTTAATTTTGTTGACTTTTAGCTTAAAATCAAGAAGGATTTGGATAACTCTGGCTGGAAAATTACTGTAGCCACAAAATGTGAATCAAAATTCTCAAAAGCCTTTAACTTGTAAGTGGAGTTTTATTACAAGCTGTCTTTCTTTGTAACAGCTGGAACAACATGGGATTATGGAATTTAAATGCTTTGTATTTTGGTTATATGTTTTTAACTCGTGAAAGTACAAACTATTTCTCTATTTAAAAAAAAAGTCCTTTGTATATCTGCCTGCATGCAGTCATCCTGGAAAATTGTATGTAAATTTGCAGTTCAAGTTTGAGTCAGAAGTGTCTATGTGAGACCTCAAAATGACAATAATCTACT
>JAWWEU010000091.1:29612793-29631029 GCA_035583155.1 Acropternis orthonyx
AGGTGCATACAGCTGAAACTAAACTAGTTTTCAGAGCTTCAGTGTCTGCAATAGCTGACCTTTCAAAATCTTTCTGAAGGTTTAACATAATTCTAATGGTGTTTCTAAAACATGTTTCACACATTCAATGTGACTTTAAAAAAAACAGTTTTGACCTTTGCGAATATGCCAGAAAGACTGATGAGAAGAAGGTATACATGCAGAAAAATAAATGAGTGCAAACTTGTTATGAGTAAATACAGACCAGAAATTATACTTCTGAGAATTCAAGGAATAGGAATTTGGAGAAATTTTGCTATGGTGATAAATAAGGACAAGTTAATTTTAAGTGGAAGTTTACATATTTATGGAGGACAGGACAGAAGAAGATTATGTGCAATAAAAAGGGTCTAGAGTTAATATTTCATGATGATCTTTCCAGCTTTATGTTCTCACATCAGGTTAGAGAAAACTGCAAGGTAATGGAGTGTATGATTTTTACTATACAGTAGCTGAAGCTCCACACATTAAAGTGCTAAGTTTTTAACCCAGGGGAGTCTGAGTTTGTTTTTGAAAGAGATACTACTCAGAACAATACACAGTTGGAACTGTCTAAAATACCAAGAAGTATCAAAGTTAAATGCCCATTTTCAAGAAAATTCTACTCAGTAACTTAGATAAATAAGATGCTACTAAAAATGGGATTTATTTTCTTAAATCATCTGGTTGCTTTTGAGACCTGTACTCATTAGCTCTTGTAAGTGCATGATTAGAGAAACATTCTTTTTAAAAAAAATATTAACAGGCCAGGAAAAAAAGATAGCTATATTCTGATGGCATGATATATTTTATATTCTGATAATATGATATATTCTATGTAATATAACTTATGATTCAGTATATGACAATATGATGTTTCAACTTATTTTCATATGTTTAATAAGCTGGATAATTCTGAAATATCAGTTATCTTTTTTTGCCACAATATAAAGTTGCTACATTTAAATGAGAAGCACTACAGAGCTGTAAAACACTAGGCAATTTTGTTATTTCTGGTTTTGTTCCAGTAATTAAAACCACAGATACAAATTTGTTACTGTTTTAACATTGCCAGTTACTATCAGTTATTTTTAGGCTATTTTTGAAGTGACAATTTAAGTTAACTATGGTTTTTGCTGACAATACTCCACAAGTTGCAGCTCAGCAGACCCCTGCCATATTTACATGCTTAAATAGCACAGCTTGTGATTCTTAGTTGAATTTATGGTTAGGCAAGGTACACTTTCTAATAGCAAACTCTGGGAAAACATGGGCAATTAAGCCAGGTTGCAACCTTGCATAAACCCTTAATTGGGAATAGTCGTGACAAGCAAGCAAATAAATTGTGTATCAATATTGGGCTCTTTTTTCCTGCCTAAAGATTTATTTATGGTTGTGAGTTTCACTGTCCGCTTTGCACCAGCACATCTGAAGTCGAGCAGTAGAGGTCCCAGGGAACGCTTTCTCCTGGTTTCACAGCATACTTCTATCTGCTGTGGACAGCAGCTGGCAATTAATCACAAAAACCCCGGCCCCACTCAGACACATTTATATTCCAGGTGTTCTTCTGCAAATTTAGGCTGTGAATGAGATTATGTCTGCCTTTTTTATGCTGCTTGCTCTGTTGGCTTTACAGCACAGTACCCCCAAGTGGCTTGTTTAAGTCAGAATTCAAACACAATAGTTCACTGATGGGTTTTTAATGAACAAAGCCGAAACTGGACTAAGATTAAAAAAATAAAGAGGGCAGTGAGGAGCATTTCAAAGAATCCTATGTAAACAAAACTGAAGCTAAGTGACCATGTCAGAGGAAATGAACATTTTACTTAAAACCACTTAGAAGACAATCACCCAGTTTTCACTTTGCAATGCCTTTCAGTGGCCTGTGAGTCCTGGCTTATGATTTTGCTCAGGGTGTCTGTAAAATGGCAACACTAATCTTTGGAAATAATTTTCCTCCCTTCATGGAGATCTTCTGTGGTCATGAGCCAAGAAGGACTGGGTAGAACTCAAACTTGTTATCATGTTTATCACATGGAATTAAAAACATCAGGGCAAATGGTAGACTGATGACAGTGACACTGAGAGGATGGGAGAAAGGAGATTCCCGTAGGAATTAGGTTCCCCTAATATTTATTCAAGAAATAAACTATAGTACATTTTGTACTGGCAACTTCAGCTTCAGGTATTCAGCCAGCCTGTTGAAGTAAAAATTCTCTGGACAGTTGTCATTAAGCCTTTTGATTGGAACCATGTTGTTTTAAACAGATACGGGGTTATATTCTGCCAGGACCCAAGTGCTTAACAGCCTCACTGAACTCACTTGGAGGTGGAGTCATGCTGCTTGGGGTATCAGTCAGGGACTGTGCAGTACTTCTTTCACATGCAAAGGTACTGGCTCCAAAATTGGTTGGGGACTGCTGAGTATGCTGAAAAAACCTCTTGCACTTAATCATCACCCAATGAGAGTTATTCTGGAGCTGAATGCTGAAGTAGATGATGAATGAACATTTGTTATAAGGTCTGTCTGCCTGATGTACAATAAGGCTGGTTTCATCAGATTTGTTCCCACCATTAGCATTATGTAAAAGCTACTAAATACTGTGATTGTCTTTTACTGCAATATGGTAGGATATCATGCCTTGAACTGAGGTTTCTGGGATATAATCTTTCCTGAACAGTGTCAGTTAATTCAGCTGACTGAAGAACAATAACATTACAGCAAACAAAGTATTTAATGTAATATGATAACTTCAGGACTTTTTCATCATTTAAAAATATGAAATACATAGTACTGTGTTTAGGATTTAGTGTCAAAGGCAAGTTGAACACAGTAGTTGACTGATACTGCCAATTGAAATACCAAGTGAAGATGAACCACATAGTGGTTTGTATAACAACTGATATGTGGGGTTAATACTAGTACTTCAAAGGTGATGCCAAAAATGGCTGGATGGAATTACAGCAGCAGCAGTTACAAGTTACCACCAACTTATGTTTTGGATTTTGTCTCTTTTTCACCACATAATTACTTCATTAAATAAAATGGAATACTTAGGATTTGAAACATTACTAGACAACTCTGACTGCTCTAGGACCTTCTATTAAGGGCCACATTGAAAAAACTGTCCAGCTTCCCCACTGTGGCAGCTCACCCAAAGCCAAGGCAGCATGGCTTGCATAGGGTCCCACCAGCAGAACTGGTGAATCTGCATCTTCAGTTCTAGCAAGATGCACAAGTACAGAGATTTCATTACTATATGGCAATGATCATGGTAAGTATAATTGTAATGAAATGCCATATAGTAAAGAGCAAATATTGAAACTACATGGGGAAGCTATAATCTATCCTCTCCAGTTCTTTTTATTGTTAACGGTGTTACTGGTTAGATGTTGCCAAAATACAGAGGAAAAGAAATTATCTGCCCCAAGGGACTTACAGTTCAAGGA
Source organism: Acropternis orthonyx (assembly GCA_035583155.1). Taxonomy (NCBI): domain Eukaryota; kingdom Metazoa; phylum Chordata; class Aves; order Passeriformes; family Rhinocryptidae; genus Acropternis; species Acropternis orthonyx. Next base: position 29,616,262 of record JAWWEU010000091.1, read on the forward strand.
CCTGATTCTGCTTACTCTTGTATATGACTGTACATACTGGCATAGCATATATTTTCTGTTTGCCCATTGTCTAAGGTTCTTAAAGTTGCAGTTTATTCAAGAAAAGCTCTCACCAGTATCAAAGGCAATTCTGATGCTTCTAATATTAAAGTGTGCAGTTTGTGAGGACTAGCTAGCACTAATATGTTTAAAAAATCCATACAAACTGACTGGCAGGAATATTGACATACATCAGATTGTACATTTGTACATATGTCTAATAAAATAAAGAGTTTAAGTAGTCCTATAACCACTTATTTCAACCAGTCAGAAAATACTTTTTTTTTCTTTTCTGAACCACTTGGTTTTGCTGATTTGTTAACTTCCTGAATTTAGATTTTATTACATGAGTTCTACTTTTTTTACTAATGGTACCTCCCTGCCACTGGATACCTTTTTGTCTAGAGTTCTGTCAAAACAAGGGATTAACTGTATAGCTAGTCAGTTGTTGGCTATTCATCTTTACCTTGTTATTTAAAACCACGAAGATTACACAACTTGAAGATTACACAATTACATAATTTGTTATTTGTTTGGAGTTTTTTTGTTTTGCTTTATTTTTTGTTGTTTTGTTGCTCTATGAGCTAACTAGGCCTGCATAAAATATATTTATTCCTCAGAAGTGAAAAAATATGGTCTTCCTCAGAAGTGAAAAAATATGGTCTTCCAGCATTTTTAAACTACTCCTGTCATTTTCGTACAATTTCAAAGAAGTCCAGTAGCCTTGTAAGGGGTATTTGATTTAACAAATTTTATCTCTTCTTCAATATTCTGTTACACAGGTATGTATGTATGTATGAGAATGGCAGAGTATTTTCTTGCATTTTGTAAAGGAAATCTAAAACTGGTACAGCAGTCAAACATTACACTTCTGAATAATGATTTTGAGGTTGAAGGTTAGAGTTTCTGCAAACCATATCAACCTGCTTATTGCCATTGAGAATGAATGCTGTATATTCTATCCTTTAAACATAAACTCATGGAAAGAATAGCTGCTATGTGCAAGCAATTATTTTCTTACTTTGTAGCCTTCATACAGGGACAATCAGACCATGTTTGTTAAGGAAAACTTAATAAGCATTTCCTATGACATAGGCCTGTAAAAGCAGAGAAAAATAGCTCTGCCATACAAGAAACTTGAATATTGCATAATGACTTTCTTTCACGCTGTCCTGCTTAAACAACATAGTCCTAAAATACATATCTGTTTTCCTTCTTCTTAGCTTTCTTATTTAGACAAAAGAAAGCCCTGTAAATAATCTTGGTCTTTCAAGAAACCTTCCCCCTGCTCCTTTTTTTCCCCCCCTCCTGGTTTTCCCCCTATGGGACATTGCCTCCATTTGATCTTATAATGACCTTTCATTTTCTGAAAACCTTAGTCAGTCATTAATTGCTTCTTATCTGGACTGCTGCAATTCCCTCTTCAGAGTCTTTATAAATCCTTATTATTTCAGCTTCAGGAAGACTGAAATATCATAGCCCGACAGTTCTGTCCATCCAGTAAATATCATTATATGAGCTTCATCTTCCAGACCATTCCCTAGATTTCTACTTAACCTGATCTTCTAATAATCTTCAAAATTATGTTTTTCAAAATGTTAATAAATTTTTCTAGTTCACTGTATTAAATTATTGTCCAACTATGCCTAATTTTACTTTCCCCCCGTGATACCTTCTCTGTCTCTGCTCCATCATTTGAGCTGAGCATTAAGGTCCCATTCTAGTCAAACGAAATTGCCCATCTTTGCAGTATCTCTCTGACCAAGAAAAATTAAATCTCACACCACCTTTTTATTTTAAGTTGTTGGGTTTTGTGCAAATTCATGTATGGTATTTCTTTATACAGAACTGTATTTCAGAATTTGCCAATATGAGAATAAAACAATAAGATAATCCTTTGCAATTCAGTGGGTTTTGTTCATTTCATACTGGATGACTTAAGCCAACATATGTGATTTCAGCATAGCTTTTGCTTAGATGAGTCACTCCAAAATCAACTTGGCCTCTTCTGTGATTCTGATTTGTTCTTTTTAATCCTCTAAACTGAAAGGGGAGTGTACATTAAAAACACATATATAAAAGTACAAAATCTATAGTTACACAATAAATTTGAAGGCTTTTAATTTCATAGACCGATACATTTAACCAAAGATTTAAGCAAGCAATAATATTTAAATTTTTCTTAAATAATGTTTAAAAATTTTTAGATAAAGATATAAAATAAATTGATGAAAATTCTCTGGTATGAAGCGTTTTATAAGTTGTAAGAAAGGCTTTCTAGAAGGAGAAACAAATTTAAATATAGAAATTAAATAAAATCCACACTAGCTTTTTCTAGTACAGCGGAACTTTTGACTAAGGCCCTTCCAAGATAAGTAAAGACCCCTTTTCTGTTCATAAAGGTATCAAACCTTTGTAGGGCTATGGGGATGTTACATTTTCCATCTGAAAGGTACTGCTTGCTGGCAAGCCTTTAATTTATCCAGTACCTACCTTTAGGCAAACTTACATTGGGAAGAATACTTTCTAATAAATGGAAACGGGTATCCTGACTTGGAATCATACTTAGAAGGTTCTTATTTTATTCTTTCTGCTGGCCACATTTTGGTTATATATAAAAAATATGAAAATTCAAACATAAATATTTTATTTGATATATTCTCTTCTGTATCACAATGAGGCAATTTTGTAACATGTCAGGTCTGATTTCTTTAATTTTTTACAATGTTGACTTACAAACTGAAGAAGGATGTAATTATTGCACTACAGAAGGATCCGTCCTTTTACCAGACTAATTTAAGATATATTTTTTTCCTTTTTTTTTTTTTTTTTAATTCGAACAACTGCTCTCTAAGGTCTAATTTAAAATAATAAGGATGTTACAATCCAGGAAACTGTACTTACGAAACACTCTGACTTTTCAGTGAGGTACAGAACATCACATGTATATGAAAGCTGCCAGTAGAAAAGTAAAGGAAACAGAAAAAAAAACAGGGACAAGGTCAAGTCCGGAATATTTCAGAGACTGAGCAAATGACAAACAAGTGTGATAGAGGAATGAAGGAATAAATTCCTGGAAACTTACTTTACAATTAGCATATGAGTCCTGGGTATCTATTTGGTGGACAGTCTTCGGCTGCAGTTAGGTTGACAGATTAAATAACTTTGTGTTTTCTTTCCATAATGGCAAGGTCACCACTACTTCTATTCAGATCACCATACTGCATCATGACTGTAGTTGGCTGTTCACAATTTCTTTTGTTATTCTGACAGTCAGAAATCTGGGCACAATGTACCTCAACAAATGGAAAAAAAGGTATTAGAAATCATAACTTTGTAATTCCTCTGGAGATTGCTATGTACATTGTTGTATAGGTATCAGTTAAAGGTCAGTGCAGAGGCTTGGGTGATCACATTTTGCATCATTTAAGCTCATTCATTACATTTAATAAGAGTTTAAATAAGGTCATGTGAATGCAGTTTATAATTACCACTTCATAATTTTAGAATTACCAATTTGGAAACAGGCCAGTATTTTCCATATAACAACCTGATTTAGAAACTTATTATTTTGTTCCCTTTTATTTTTTCTTTCGGATAAACTAACACAGTTTCTAGATAAAATCTTGCAGTGTGAAAAAGCAAAGCCAAACATACCAAAACATTTATTTTTTTAATAATAAAGACAGAAAAAAAAGATAAAATAGAAAACTAATGACAAGAAAGTATCAGATTTTTCTGATATACCTAAAAAAACAGCTTGAAAGAGACTTATGAATGTGATGACAATATAACTGAGGGAAAGGCTTAAAAACCTTCAGCTTAATGCAGATGTATTGACTATTGTTTAAGCAGTTGCTGAGCTTTGGCTGTAGGCTTTCCACATATCATGACATAATCAATGTTTTAAGCACTCCTTCCGTGCAGATTGGTTTCCTTTGACCATTTCAGCTTGGACTCTCAAGGAAGCCAATCTAGAGGCAGTAACACTGAGGCGATCCAGGGACAACAATTGCAATTACAAAGATACACACAGTATTTAGAGTGAGGATTATAATTTAATATGTTTACTACATGAGGCATTGCTAAATTGTATGCTACAGCAGACATGAAGATGGTCTTCTGAGAACCTAAGACAACAAGAGCCATTTAACTGCAATTAGAACATCACAGAGCCCAGGTTAAGAAATCTTCATCTGAAGTATGGTATATTACTTCATGAAAGATACCAGACTACTGTGGCATGGCTTGTATTGGTTGAGAGTGCAAAAGAACAAGATTATTTGCTAGCTAACCCACATGCTTACCCATGTAAGTGCAGTCATAATTTCTGCAAAGAGTTTAGGTTGCTCAGGCAGTTTCGTTGTGTACCTCTAAAATAAATATTTTCCTCAAGAATAGTCAGAGCCCTAGCTCAGAACAAGATGAGTGATTACTTGTTTCCATACAGAGGTATCTGTATCCTCTATTATCTGCTACCTAATAACTTATAATTAAACTAATGAAATCCCAGTTCCATTGCTTTTTAACTACCATTGGACATCATGCTGAAAATTGGGGTGTGGGGGCAGAAGGGTGGGAAATGAGATTGCAAAAAAGTTGAACTGCTTTTTTCTCTCTTTTGAAGTCATTAAAATCATCACAAAATTACAAAAAACCGCTACTTTGCAAAAATTACTTGTTTTCAATTCAGATTAACTTGCAGATAATGGATATCACAGAACCACAGAATCAGTCACATTGGAAAGGACCACAGTGGGTCATCTGGTCCAACCTTCCTGCTCAAGCAGGGTCATCCCAGAGCACATGGCATAAAATTGCATCACGATGGTTCTTGAATGTCTCCCATGAGGGAGACTCCACAACCTCCCTGGGTAATCTGTTCCAGTGCTATGTCACCTGCACAGTAAAGAAGTTCTTCCTCATGTTCAGGTAGAATTTTCTGTGCATCAGTTTCTGCCCATTGCCTCATGGCACCACCAAGAAGAGCCTGGCTCCATCCTCTATGAGGGGTATATCCTTTGGATATTTACACACATTAAGAACAGGCCCAGTTCCCTCAACCTTTCTTTGTAAGACAGATGCTCCAGTCCCTTAATCTTCTTTGTAGCCCTCTGCTGGACTTGCTCCAGGAGCTCCATGCCTCTTTTACATTGAGGAGCCCAGAACCAGACACAGTAGTCCGTATATAAATACAGAAAATATATAGAGAGATATTTAGAGATATATATAGAATATACACTCTATTATCAGAGATGTTGTTATGACTGTTAAAAAACTCCTTACTTTGGAGGATATTGCTTGCTGTGGAGCCATCACATTTGTAGATGCAAGGCAACTGGAAATGAGCTGCTGGAGGATGCAGAACTGCAAAATCGGGTTGCTGAGAAGTCCCTCATTCTGTACTTACAAATAAATGAGTATCAGTACAAAGTAGGATTTTCAGGCAGTGGTTTAATTTTTAGAACCATCTTGCACTAAAACATTGATCGTGTTTAATACTTTTATGCAACAGGAAGTAATAGGCAGGTATTCTTATTTTAGGTTAATACTGGCAAATAGCACACAAGGCAAGTAACATTTTGGAAGAATTCATTTCTTTGCTTGCATTTATGTTGCAGAGTGTGATTTTGGCCTGGCCCAGGCACCAAGAGAGATTTCTAGAATAATAATAAATATAATTTGGAAAAATATTTAGAAGATGCGGCCATATTTTCCTGTATGTGCCATAAATGAAGGGGAAAAAACCCCAAAATAAGCAGCTTTTGCAGTCTGAACGAAAGGTTTCAAGCCCTAAAGCTAAGCAGACAAAACTTGTTACATTGACTGAGGGTAGCTGGCACCATACTCAAAAGAATTTGACAACCCCCACAATAAAGCTACAGTCCCTAGAACTTCCCCAAGAGGCCATAAATCTCATTTTCCAAAGATAAGTTTGCTAGAAAACAGATGACTTGGCACTCTATTTTTCAAGATGTTGTATATCTTAAATAGTGGCAATGTATAATGCACAGACCAATGAGCGTGACTTCAGGTACTGAAGCCTGGGGTTAGATATGAAATCACTCATCCCAGTCCAACAGCAAAATTACCTCAGTAGCAAAGTACCTTTAGAGAAATTGTGTGGTGTCACTCATACTTTGCTGCGTCAAACTATATTTTGGCATCAACCAAGTACAACTGTCGTATTTAACAGAAACCTGGACCCAGTAAGCCTGTAATGTTTAAAATCGTTGCCAGAGGAAAAGAGGAATTGCAGGAGTGCAAAGAAGCAAAAAAGAGCAAACAGAAAAATCAGTGTGGTACAGTATCTGAAGGTATTTCTCATAAAGAAAAAAGTACTATATATCTTGCAGGGGAAAACAACAGTAATAGCTTGTGATGTAGTCCTGAAAATGTGGCAGTCAGAAACTGAGGCAAGGTAGGTCCTACCATCCTAGCATCCTCCAAAAAGTAAGAGAAGGGATGATATAAACCTGCCAATTTGTTCTAGAACATCTTCAGTTAAAACATTAGGACTAGTAGCCCTACCAAAGCAAAGAGATCCCTTAAACATCTGTAGCAAAATATAGAGGAGTAGAACATATGTGCCTGCGAAGGAATCCACAGATCCAAGTCACTAAGACCCAACACATACACATCAAAAGCATCTGATATGCTTTAAGAAGTGGTCTGCCTTCAAACATCTTGTCTTACCTACCCAGAATATGCCATACTGTTTGTGCTTAACAGAGCCTGAAACTCTACTAAATTAGCACAGTAATACCAATGGAGCTATGTTCTGCATAAGAATCCCCATAAACCTTTGGTAAATGTGGCTTCTCATCTAGTAGCTTTACTGCAATAAACAGTATTGTGTTGTGCCTCATAAAAGTATGACTTACAAAATACAGTTGTGCTGTTACAGGGTTTTGGTATGGCTCTTGGACTACCTAAAATAGTGTATTCTGCTTCTGTGCTTATCTTCCCTGACAGTTGGGGAAACATGCTCACGTTTTTTCTTCATGTGATATGGTTATTCCCAGAATGGAAACTTCTTTATTATGAACTCTCATTTTACTTCCCTGTTACCAGTTGTCTTCTCAGTTGTTTTTTTCCTCTATGTGGCTCTTTTATGAGATGCAACCAACTTATGAACACTGTAATAATGTTTGGCTTGTTGCATTCATGATAAACATCTATGCTTGCATGTTCCCCTTGACAAAGCTTTTCCTAAAAAAACACCCAAAATATTCACAAAATCCTTAGGGGACTAATAGATCACTCTAAAAGACCAAGTAGATAGAACACAGCAAATGAATGTATTTTTATAGAGACTGACTGTTATATCTATAAACACAAGCATTATTTGAATATACTGACCACACTGTCACTTTTGCAGATTATGTTTAAATTTGTGAAATGAGTTTACTTTGTTTCCTCAGAAGAAACCGAATAGTTGAGAATATGAGCTTTAACTTTTAAGTGTTCTTGCTTTTCATATGTCACTTTACCTTGTTTCTGCTCTGCAGCTGGGTGAACATGAAGCCTGCGATTTGGGAGAAACAAAAATGAAGACCTATAAAGAGGATTGCATCTCTCAAGAAAAGAAAGTTTGGGAATTTTACAAACAAGGAACAGATAATCATTATCAGATTCCCTTTTTTGTTTTGTTTGTTCAGGACTGTGCAGGGATTACCTAAAGCATCATACCTAAAAATAAAACACAGCTACTGTTATATTTAATTCAATTTGAAAATAATTTCTCTATCCAGACTTGCACAAAAGGGAAACATATGTACATATTGTCCAGCTTAAAAACATGGCCACCACTTTGTCTGGCTTATTTAATTGTTTTACTGTTATGGATTATAGGAAGCCTCTTTCTTTCCTCAATGAGAGTCCTATGCCATTTAAAAAAAAACCCACCAAATATTTTGAATTTACTGATGTGTAAATTTCTGTCCATCCCAACCTCACAAAAAGTCCCAGGTCTGGTTTTCTACTTAAAGCATGAAGACAGTAAGATTTTCTCTTAATGTTTCAGATTGGTTATAATATGTGTCAGGATTTTCAGATGTCTCTGAAAAGCTGACAAGGAGCAGATAACTGGAGCATGATACAGCATTGTGAGGCAGACTAATGCCCAGAAAGAAAATTGCCCAGAGAAGCTATGGATGTCCCCATCTTGGAAGTGATCAAGGCCAGGCTGAATGAAGCTCTGAGCAACCTGGCCTAATGGAAGGTGTCTTTGCCTGTGACAGGGTTAAAACTAGGTGATCTTTAAGGTCTCTTTCAATGCGAATCATTCTGTGATTCTGTGATGAGAGAGGCCCAAAGACGGAAGAGGGCACAGGGATGGAGCTCAGGGATGGAGCTCAGTATCCCCCATTTTCTCTTTGTGACACTGTACAAAAGATAGCTAGCAGATAATTAAGTCTTGACATTTTTCTGAGAAGGTTCCTGAAGTCACTTTTGCAAGGATATGTTGAACTTGGCTTGGGTTCATTCTGCTTGCAAGGTGGCTGTGCAGGGAACTTTGGGATCTTCAGGGGTATTCTGGGACCTGAAGACCCAAATGTAATTTAAATGTAAACAGGTTAGATCTGATGCTTCTGAAAGAGACTTGTCCATAGGGGAATGCACCTTCAGCAGATAAGGTGAAACTTAATCAGACAATGTTTGTACATCTGAAAATGTACAGAGCAAAAAAATTATCATAAAGATAGAGCACAAGTAAACTACAAGTCTCCTATTACCTTCACTGGACCTGGGACCAGTCCCATAAATCAACCCATTTGCTGTTGTTGCAAGCTAGCCCCTTTTTAAATTTTTAGGCTGACAGATACCTTCCTCCTTACAAGGCCTTGAAAATCTTGAGGATTATTACAGAGCTGTGTACTCTTCATAATTCACCATAATGCTCTGTGCTGTGTTGCAGCTCTAAACGATTAAAGAATTCAGTTTCTTTACTCCAAGCATATGCCAAATCCCATTATTACTCTTGAGATAGTGTGATTCAGCACAATGAATTGAGTCGATAGACCAGGACTTATCCTTTGCATATTCTAACAGAAACATAAGCAAAAAATGAAGATTTATTAAGAAGGGAAAATGTTTGTAACTTAGCATGGCATCTAGCATTTATAATTCTACTTTGAGTAAGGCAGAAATAAAGTGTTTAATGTATAGGAAATGCTCAAACAGCCTTATTACGACATGCTGGTGTTTACTATGTTCATGTCAGAAAACTTAGATTAGCTTGTCTGTTAAATCTTACTTCTACTTATAAAAAGTTTATATATGTTTGAAATTAACCTTGCATGTGTTGTTTTGGTTTAATAGCAGCGTGTTTTATTGGTTCTTCATTTCCAAATGGACTGCTTGGCTGTTAAGAATGAAAAATGACTAGTTTTTGGCAAGTATGAAAGAGAGCACAGCCCTGTTGAACAACTTCATACAAATCTGTACATATAAGGATCTCTTCAATATATATCAAATGGTTTTACTATTCATGCTATCTCTTCACCTCAGCCTTGCTTCACTAGGGTCACACATACAAGTTTTCTTTCCTAGTCAAACTCCCCTACATCTGAGTATGAATAATAAGAATAAGAGAGTTGAGGAAAGGACAGGGGTGAGGACAAGACCAGGGACAGGACTTGAGCTGGGTTAGGAGAAGGGCTGTGGAGTAGAGGACTTAATGGTTACAACAAGCTGTGGGAGATAAACCACTCCTGTGGGGCAATGATGTTTAGGATGGCAAAGGCTGCTGTGATGGCAAGAGTCAGAGATCTGGAAGATCTCAGGAACTGATGAGTACTGACATTTGTTTAGAAAGTGCTTAAAAGGTTAAAATTTCAGTAGCTGGCTGCATCTTGCACATTCTGAGACACACCTGTGCATTGTTGAGACCATGTTCAGAAGTATCCAAAGATAAGGAAAAAAAGATGATGTTACAACAAGGACAGTACTTGTGATAGCATCTTCAAAGTTCAGTAAATATTTCACTGAAGTAACCATGCAGCAAGGGATCCCATTTACAGAGAGTGACTGCTACAACTGGAGAATGAATTCAGGAGGTGGAGCCTGCAACAGGGAGGCAGCCCTACTTACAATGACATTCCAGTGCAGTCTGAAAGACAGAATAACTAGTGACCTTTCTTAGTTTTAGGACAGAAAAACACACTTTTGTCTGTATCTTGGTACAAAAATGGAGGGCAAGTCAGTGAAAGAACCATAACCAAATGTCACTATCAGAGCTGAAGGCTTTGAACAAATAAAAATCAAAGTAAACACTCAAATCATTAAGGCTTTAAGACAGACCTAACTGTTCCCAGCATGTTTCTCCATCAGTAGGAAATGGTATTACTCAATGTGCCAAAATGTATTTGAGAGGAAGATAGTATATGGGATGAAGTAGTTCTTGTGAGGGTGAGTTCTGCAGCACACAGATACTGAACCCAGCTCAGGAATAGCTGAAAGTCAAGGCTGTGTCCTGCACAGCCATGTTTCACATCTGCTGAGTCTTCTGGCACTGTGCCCCCTGGGGTGACAGCTGAGAAAAAAGGGGTGCCATCAAGGTAGTTCTGGCTAGGCAGAAGGAGGCAAATGTTGGGCTGTTCATCCTTGTAGACAGCAGCTGTGTTTTGGGTTATGACTCCTTGCTGGGCAGGGTAGAGGACAGTTGCAGCCTTGCAATGTGTGAAAGAACAGTTTGTCTAACATGTAGCTTATTTTTCATGGATGTGATGTATTGGAAGCATTTTCCTTATTCCCCATGGAAATGGTGGACTCCCAGCTGCAGAACATAATTAATATTAGACTCAATCTCAAATGAGGTCATAATAATAAATATCATAAACATCATAAAGTAAATTTGATGGTCTCCTTCAACATCTGTAGTTTTCTTCGTATTTGTGGCAGTCATCACTTTATAGAACAGAAAAGATTAATATTTTTGCTAATAAAAAATTGGTTTAGATTTTCTCTATCTTTCCCCTTCTCTATTCCTACAATAACTCTTCTAATCTTTTTTGAAGTAATCTGCTATTCAGATTCTTTTTGCTAAGGCCCATTTTTCCTGCTAAGAAAATCTTAAAAAGGGAGAGAGAATAAAACACCATGATACAAGGCAGACACTGTTTTGCAGCAGAATTTCTTGGATTCTGGCATAACAATTTCTCTGCAGTAAATGTATGTTTTCCATCAGAGTTTGCTCTACCATGTGGCCTAATCTTCTTGATATTTTGCCCAACATATTATGAGTTCAAACTACTATTTCTTTCCTTTGTACAAGCCAGTAATATAAATGCTAGAGCAAATGGTATAAGTCCCAATGGAAAACACATATCTATTTCATTGGGGTTATTAGTTGCCAATGGGAATAAACAGATTTTTGTATTTGAAGAGTTCATTAGCTTCTAAGAAAAAAAAAAAGGGGGCAATACAAAAAACCCTTTCTAACCTTATAAATCTATTGGCACCCAAACTCAAAACTTCATTTAGTATTTTTGGGAGCATCTGCTGACCTTGGCTTTGACAAACCTTGTGAACTGTATTTTAGCCCACACAGCTTTAGATGCTCACAGTTATCTTAGAAGATATCCATTACTGCTTGTGTCCAAGATGAAAAAGGGTGTTTCTTTAGAAAACAACTGCCTGCACTACCACGATTATCTCCTCTAATAGATCATCCCTATTGCCAGCTTTCCCCTACTATTTGCTTATCTTTTCCTCAAAGTTGGCCAAGGGAGTATCTTTCCTTGACAGTGTAAAGAACCCAACAATATTGGCTGAAAATCCTATCCCACTACAGAAGTGCAGTGTAAGCAGGAGGTGCAAATACCCAGCTACCCATCTAACTCTCTGTTTCTGTTTAAAAAAAATAAAATAAAAAGAAACTAGAAAAATATACTGGGTCAAATATTATGATTCTTATTTGATTTAAATTGTTATAACCAGTGAAAGGATGATTGTTCAAGAAAATACCAATAAATCTACCAGTTTTGTTTTCCCAGAAGGCAGTCTCATCCTGCTGTTTGTCTTGTCTCCAGACTGAATCCCTAGAGAGAATTCTAAAGAAGCTCTTTTAATCATATGTACTTCACAAGAAAAATTGTTTTGCAAAGTGGAAAAAGATACTGCAGAAAAACAGTACGTAGCAAAAGGTGAGAAAATTATTTTTGTTTGGGATCAATTTTACTGGTTCCATACCCACTTAAACTAATGGTTTTATGATGAAGAATACGTAGAAAGAATCAAGTAGTCAAATTTAAATGGAATTATTTTCAACCAAAATGTTTGCATAAGAGATTGCAAATGCTGACAAAATAATTAAAACTTTCAGATCTATACATACAAATTCCTGAATAAATTTGAAAATTTAATAAATAAATATAATTATACTGCTAAATCTAGTATATCATATTTTAAAATGGATTTTAAAAGCTATCAGGAGAGACTGACAATGTATTTCAGTGAAAATACAACTTTTATAATGTTGGCTAAGTAGTAATTACAATACCTGAGTTGTTCAGAATTTTACATGCAAATGATTTATGTGATCCAGGAGAATGGTACCAAAATATTCATAACAAGTTGTAGAATTCTTTTCCTGTATTGGTAGAACTTCAGGTTTTCTTCAGATATACAATGTCCATAAGTAGCATGACTATTAGTGCTCCAAGAAGAAAGCCACAGGATTCAGATTTCTATCATAATCATCTTTATGTCATTTGTCTTCTGGCTGCCTTACGCTCCCCAACAGTTCACTGCCTGCTTAAAAATAACTGTTATTAAAATTTTCTTAATGAAGATAATAGGTTCTTTCTTTCACTTCACCTACTATTCATGAGTTTGTTTGAATGTCATGTCCAGCCCTTCTCCTAGTACAAGCTTTTATGGCTTTTATACAGTCTCAGCCTTACTGTGATGTGATCTGTAACTGGTAGCATGTTGTCAGCTGTTTCTTTTTTAGTGTAATGACATTGGCTATTATTTAAGTGATGTCAGCAGTGAGTAAGAAAGGAACAAGATCACTTTCGTCAATCATAGAGAAAAAAACATGAGGGAGAAATTGCCTACCATGTTTGAACTACATTTTATTCTAGTGCTGATATTTTTTCCTGCCTCTTTCAGGATAGCGACAGGAGTGTGTTCGGATTTGGTGACTCAGCTCACTGTTGGCTCTAGACCATCATGAAGCAGAACCCATGACACTTCATGTATTCGTACAATAAATAGTTATAGTCAAGGATACTGTTTGTAGAGCAAGCAACCAAAGTGCTTACTCTTCAAAACACAAACAGCATTTTGCAGCATGCCTCTCTATGTAAATAAAGCAACTCGACAACATTTTAAATAATTTAATAGAGTATAAGAAATATAATCATAAATGAGTATTCACATGCAACCCTTTATCAAGGCTATTTTCTTCTGAACAAATGTTGTAGTTTCCTGTGTACCAAAGTGCCAGAATGTACATATTTTTGTGGAGTCAAACACAGAACCTGAAGATCTCACACAGAAATTTGAATTCAACTATGAAATTTCTTTACTCATGCAAACAGAAGGAACATAAAGGTGGCGGCACTATGTAGTGAAGACACAATTGAAAGGGAGGACAGCAGAGGAATAAACCAGAATTAAATCAGTACTTTACCTTTCCAGAACAATGCTAAAGTTGAATTCAAGGTTCAAGGCAGAATGGCTAGATGGCATGAGAGTATTGAACTAGAAATTAGTATGTTAAAGACTAAAACAGAATTTCACTAGTTTATTGATGAAGGTCAGCAGGTTCATAATCTTCACTGTAGAATCCTGCAAAGTCCTCCTTCTTGGCAGTTGGGCTCAGAGGAAGGTCTTTAATAGAAAGTGAAAATCTAAGCTGATTTTTTCTGTGCATGAGACTCATGTGCTATATGTTTGTGAACTATAACACAAGTTTTTCTTCTTAAACTGGAGGAAACATAATTTTGAAAGCATAAAAAAAAGGTGTTAATCTTATTAATTATTGATAATAGAATGTGATGGGAAACTGTTGTGATTGTAATAGGTCTATCTCAAGCTTTACCAAAAGGTGTTTCAAGCAGAAATCAAGAAGCACTGTTGCTTTTCCACTATACAGAGCGAGATCCGACGTGTAAGGGAAATTGTTGCAAAGTGGTGATGAGAGGGGACTTTTTGTCAAATTGCTGATAATTGTAATGACACAAAAGGAAATATATAGAAATTATCAGTATCTATAAGCTAAATATTTCTAATCATCGGGAGTGCTATAGAACAACTTTCCGACAGTATTAGTGATGGGAAAATAGACTCCTGAAACTGTTCTTAATCTATTTGTGGATAATAATACTTGGCATGCTGAGCAGATGGCAGGGTTCAATGTTGCATTAGGACCCTCCCAGTACTGTGCTTTTCAGAATGTAGAGACCTGTTCTTGCCTGTTACAAACAGTGTAGTTAGTGAATTTGGATTTCCTTCTTAAAAATAACCTTTTAATATTTTTTCCTCATAGTATGAGATACTTCAGAAAAATGAGAAATAAATTCTACTCTGAAAGTCTCCATATAAATACAGGATCTATAATGGCCAGACTTGGTGAACTAAGATCTTGGGAAGGGCTCTCCCCACCTGGGTGTGCCCCTCCAGCCTGGGCAATGGATTTTATTAGGTGAGGCACAGCGTGCGCAGAACTGACCCCACCGTTTAAGTCCTAAGGTCCATTTGCCATGGCCGAGCGAGCT
>JAWWEU010000091.1:29631129-29641817 GCA_035583155.1 Acropternis orthonyx
TAAGTCCTAAGGTCCATTTGCCATGGCCGAGCGAGCTTGGACAGTGACAGTGAAATCCTCAGGACTGTCTACAGCTCCTGGTACTAACTGGGGCTGACCCTGCTGAGCATCTGAGATCTGACGGGTTCGGATGGCAGGGAGGCATTTAACTGACCAGGGGATGGTCCCTACTGAGACTTGAACTTGGGCCCTTGGGATTCAGAGTCCAGAGTGCTCTCCATTACGCCATGGGACTGCCTGATACAGAATCTAAAAGAGAAAAAATTGGTAAGATTGAGTGAAGAGTTTTAACTAGGATATTGTTTAGTTGATGAAAGCAGAGTCTGAAGGAAGAACCACAGATAGACTTCAAGGGATGTGGGACAACACCTGTAATCTGCAGAGTTTTTAGAAAGGGTGATTTAAAGGACAAAACTTGAAGGTACCAGTTTTGGAGGTATAGCAGTCTCAAACAGCAGACTTGTAATAGCACATCCCTAGGAACTGAATCACTAGGAATAGTTTAAGGTGCTCGCATCTTTCCTGGGACTGTGTCATGGTTTAATCCCAGTTGGCAGCATGGGGCATCCCTTTGGTCAGCTGGGGTCAGTTTTTCCAGCTGAGTACCCCTCAAAATTCTTGTGCAGACCAACCTGCTTGCTGGCACGGCACTGTGAGGAGCAGAAAAGGCCTTGGCACTGTATAGGCACTGTTCAGCAATCACTAAAGCCTCTGAGTGTTAACAACACTGTTTTAATCACAAAACCAAAACATAGCACCATACAAACTGCTATGAAGAAAATGAACTCTATCCCAGCCCAAACCAGTCAAGTCTGTCCACAATTTCTCTCACATTTGCAGCATTTATTAAAAGTAATTTTTAAGACACAGCTGTCAGAGTGTAAATGAATATGTGCTGACATTTTGGACATGGAAATGCAGTTTGGGATGGTTTTCAGTTTAAAAAAAAATCAAAATAAATAGAAACAGCAGATGCCTCAGCATTTTTCTGTGAAATTCTGATGCTCCAGCCCTGCAGGTCAAACCCACAGGCAATTTCTGCTGAAGTCTGAAGTACTTTTATAATCCATGTATGAATTGTTTATATATAAGCCTAATCAACTTTTACAGTGTAAGAAGGTTCACTTTTATAGTGTAAAAAATCCTCAGCTTCTTTATGGAGTGAAGAGTTCCTTCTTGGGTTATGTGCATTTTCACTGAGTTTACGCAAGCTTGCATGATCCAACAGAAGGTTGTAGATTCTGTAGGGATTCTGTAGGTTCTGTGATTGTTGCACTGTGACATTGTCATGGTTTAATCCCAGTCAGCAACCAAGCACCACAAAGCTGCTCGCTCATTCCCATGCCAGCTGGATCAGGCAGAGAATCAGAACAGTAAAAGGTAGAAAACACGTGGGCTGAGTATGAGAAGCTGGGAAGGCTTCGGTTCTGCATAAGCCCTGCTCAGCAATAACAAAAACATCTCTGTAGTATCAACCCTGTGTTCAGCACAAATCCAAACCACAGCCCCATATTAGCCACTCTGTAGAAAACTAACTCTACTCCAGACAAAACCAGCACAGACATATTTTTTGTGCATGGTAGAAATAATGTACCATGGTTGTACTCTTAAAAAATAGAATTAAAATTTGAATTCATTAATGTCAGCTGGGTCACCTTCTCCTGCTTACTAGGCTGACTGTGTCAGGACTTATCTAACCCAGTTTGCATTACAATCTCTGCCACCTTCCTAAGTGCTGCTGCTGCTTTTTTTCCTACTGGATTTTTCTGGCATTTCGGATTCCAAGCCTGAACTGCTAGGCCTAATAGTGTCTATTAATTCTGATTTCTCTCTGCATAAACTCATTTAATATTAAATGTATCTCATTTAATATTAAATTGTTGGATTAGTTGGAAGTAGTGGTTTAATAAAACACTATATTTTCGGACACAGTTATGAACATTAACATTTAATTTAATGCTAGACACAGACACCACTTGTTAACCAGTAGTACATTATCAGTACACTGACCTCACTACCCAGTTGCATACTTAACAAATTTATTGACCATGAGAGATCTTTAGCCTTTCTGAATTTCAATCAAATATTCATAGCATTTTGCTGTTGATTTATGGTGTTGTTTACTTACATGTCTGGTTGCATAGCAAAATGGGTGGAATCTCGCTAAAATGAAATTACTTATGAACTTCCCTTGCTCCAGTAGACTACTGGGCATATTTATTTTACAGATTTTTCATTTCCTATTTAAAAAAATAGCAATATTTTATTTTAATTTTAGTATTTCAATAATTTCGTTTAGCTGAGTAAAATACTTCAACTTGAACAGATCAAGTGTGAAGAAACTTACTGCTCTGGGCAACTGTAGAACCCATATGAACAATAAATCCTTTGAACAGCTTCAAAAATTCATACTTTCTGTAAGTAGCAATGAAAGAAATAATTAAGATAATTATGGACCCTGCTTATTTAATTGTTCCTTTCTCTGGATCTTGCTTTTCATAGAGGACTGGAGATACCAACAGTGCAGTACACAGAATCCATATTATATATAAATTTCAATTAGAAATCACCCAAACACATAATGATTAAGAATTTCCATGTTATAATCTGGATGGGCTATAAATAGCTCTGAAAAACATTTGATTTCCTGTCTATTAAGACACTGGTAAACCATTGTTCTTGTAGTTATGGGTGCAGTGCTACCTATTAATCCTTTTCAAGACTAAGCATAGCAATATCCTGAAGTATCACAGGAGATAACTAGAGTGTCAGTTACAAAGATGCTGGTAAAGACTGTTTTATGCCATGACTATTCAAGAAAAAAATATCTTAGCTTTCTTTTCCATGACATCTGTAACATCTCAGTCAGTGAGTAGTTCCAAGTAATTGTCTGCTTTTGGGGCTGGTTGAGTGTTTCATGATGAGGATTTTTTGTTATACTTGGATAAACTCACTAAAACTCACAATTGACTATTGGCTTGCAAAGAAAAAGACTATTGGCTTCAAAAGGGACAAATATTTTTTTGGCTTGAGTTTTGGTCAACTGTATCTCTTGGTGAGACCCTAGAAGCACTGGGGGAGTTTCAAATTGATAAATAAGCCAAACACACAAGTTGATTTTGATCAATGAGATTACTGGGAGAAAGCAAGATACCACTTCATTTGCACTCTAAACTTGTGAAAACTTGCTTTAGTTCTCAATTCTTTGTGCACCCACAAATTCTTTGTTTACCAACTTGCTATCAAACATTCTTCCTGTGACAGCACATGTAGTCAGAACAACAACAACAAAAAATCTAAAAACTTATTTTTATCATGTTTTCTGTTTTGTGGCATAATGCTGTGCCAATCTTTAATGCTTGTTTGCCACCTTACAATAAATAGGAATAGAATGTAAACTGTAGCCATTGATGCTAATTGAACAAAAGGGGTTATAACCATAGTCCAACATGCAAAGAGAAACCCAAATTGAAGTAATATATTTAAATTATTTACAGATTAAGAACAATCTTCTGGGCCTTTTACTCCTGTTTTCAAGACAATTTGTTATGGTGATAAAGCAGTAGTATCTACACAGATTTGTTTTGTATTTTACTAGGTACAACAACAGTAGTCCCTTTTGTTCTGAGCATGTATGCAAACAAGCTCATGGGGAATGAAAATAAGCAGAATTAGCCTTGTAAAATCTTACCAGAAGAGCTAATGACATTGTCCTACCTTCTGTTAGGGTAGTTGTAACTGGAGACTCTGTCCCAGAGCTTTCAACTGAGAAGATTATAAGCATTTTCAGGCAGAATTTCTCAGAAAGCAAACTTCTACAATGTTCAGCATTCATTTAATTTCCAGATGTAATACAAAGGTTGGGTTTCTATTTTGATTTTGTTATTTTGCTTTTGAACTCTCCTTAATTTCATTGGTTCCCATGTGACTCAAAGACAGCTACTCTCAAAAGAGGGCTACCAAGGGAGGTAAGATGGTCTTCAGCATTCAAGATAAGATTGACTGTTTATTCATGAGAATGGGAAGTTAAGTCTTTTTTAATGAAAGGCTCTTCATGAAGATCCCAGATGGGGTTATTGTAGTCTTTTGTGAAGATGCTAATTGTATGCGTGAAATTCTTAGGAAATTTCTGTTTTTCACATAAGTAACTCCAGTTTGACTGTGCTAAATTGTAATCAATACAAGGATAATCCTGGCAGAACTGACAAAGATGACTGATATATTTCTTGCTCTCTAATCCCTGATGTGCCTTGTTTGGGTTACAAATTATCAATGTTCTGTTTTTGTCATTTAATATTGAGACTAAAGGGCCTAGTCCTTGGACAAAATTTTCAAGTATAATACTCAGAGACTCTCCAATCCTTTTCTTATGAATTAGATAGGATGGCCTGCATGCAATCCTACTGCTTCACAAGCAGGTTCATCACTAAGCATACTTCCCAGTGTCTTTCTGTTGTACATACAGGGCTTTGGAGCAAATTCTGTTGTTCCAGTGTGTTTTATTCAACTCATTTATTTGACATTTGTAGTATTAAGTCTATTTGCCTCAGTTATTATTACAATTTCTCTCTTTTTGACTATAACAACTGTTTCTTTGTTTTTCTTCCTGTTCCCGTATTCACTCCGCATTGTATTCACTCCGCATACTATCCAGGTAGCCAGATTTTCCTACACACTCAAACCTTTACCTTATAAAAGATCTCATTTCTTCTGGAGTCAACAGTAAGATACTATTTTACTTTGTGTGTCTGTCTGGTCCAGATGCCTTTCACAATTACTTACTAAAACCTACTGAAAGTATTGTGTTTGGGGGTGTGCCCAGGGGAAAATATTCATGCTCTCCATGGATTTTAAATTGTTCCTGGTATCCTTGTTTTTGTTGAACATGATCTAACACAAAGTTTCAAATATATGTCCAGAACAATACTGGACACTGAGCTCACTCCTAACTTTCATGGCACAAATTCAAAAACTTGTTATGACTGAAGGGAAATATGACAATTCAGGCAAATATCTTTCCATGCAATTAAGCCATACCTCTAGATTGTTCTTGGCACCTCAGAGCTGGAATCCTCAGTGTGTAATGAGAAAAATGCAAACTTCTTTGTATGCCTCTTCTCAGACTGTGAACAAACACATAATGCTCATTACTGATTCTGTATTGTTGTTGATTAAATGAAAACTGAACCTTTCTAATCGGTTCATATCACCTGAAGTTGAAAAACATCAGTTTTTATTGTCACCAAATGGAAAAAAAACTGACTACACCACTGCATGAAACAGAACAACTTTGGTATGGAAAATCAAGATAATAAACTCTTGAGATAAAATACCTTCATTTCTGATATAAGAACTCATATAAAACAAGTAACAGGCTAGAAAAGAAAAAAACAACAACAAACAAACACAAAAAAAATAAGTGAAAGCCCAAGTTCCTCCTACATGAATCAGTTTTGAAAAGATACCATCAAGTGCCAGAATTCAGGTATACATTGGCATATGAAAATGTCAGATCTAGGAGCATATCAAAACCCATCCTAGTCAATTGCTGTTGTAAAACTAAGATTTCAATTTATGACAACTGTGGTGGAATATAATGGAATTATTAGCTCCCAGGTGGTAGCAGTGAATGAAAAGAATGACACCCAGATGTGAAGGGATAGAGAAGGTTTTCTGGAACAGAAATTAAATTAATTAGTTACTGAGATAATGGTCTATTTCATAGAATCATGTGCCATAACATCATTGACATAGAACTACAGAATGCTTTGTGTTGGAAGGGACCTTTAAATCACTTAGTTCCAACTCCCCTGCCATGGACAGCGACTAGACCAGGTTTGACTGTAGCTGACCACTGTATATAAAAAATGGCAATAAAAAAATTAACAGCTCAGAAGACATTAGTAGTCTTACTAGATGTCCAAGTGCCTAAAACTTTGGAACAGCAATATGGGTGTAAAAATAATCTTGTTAATTATGTCATCTCGGACTTTTTTAAAATTGTATTTAATGAAACTTTTTTTTTTCTCTTTCTTTCAGTAACATTTTCCTAATTTTTATCAAATAGATTGCCTGGGTTTTTGGATAGTGGAAAGCTGGTGCGTGATTCCACAGCTACTGAAGCTACTGAAAAAGTCTACCATCTTCACGGCTACATAGAAGCAGACCAATCTTTATTGCTAGCAACAGTTTACTATAGTGTTCATTTCACCTGCTATTTTATTTCTAGTTATTACTAGAAATCTAATTTTCTATTTAGGTCTATGGCTTCCTGTCTCTTGAATTAGTTTTGTTTTCAGGTTAGCTTGTCTGTTTTTGCTTTCGGTTTTGAGGGTTATTTTTTGGTCTTTTTTTCTTTAAATAATATTTAAAAATTACTTTAGACTTGAAAGCTTCTATAAATACAGTCTTGCATTGTCCCTGACAGAACAAACATTCTGTTGTTTTTTTCCCATAGCATTGAATTTCTGTATTTTTTTAAGATACCTTTTGGCTATTTTGGTTTTATGCTTAAAGTTCTGCATTCCCTCTGTTTTTTTAAGAAACTCCCATACTCAGCTGAGTGACTCTAATTAGGGATTTTTTGATGTCATATTGCAGGGCTTTTAGCTTTCTCCCTCTCTCTCTCTCTCTCTCTTTAAAGTACCCTGCCCTTAGCACAAGATTTTTTACTTTGCTTTGTACTTTTTCTTTCCTCTAGACTGTTGTACTTGTCTGAATTTTGGAGAGTAACAGAAAGTTATTGTGATCTTCCTTTGTTACCATTCAATCTCAGGATCCTATTCAATTAATTCAGACATATATCTACTGCAGTAAAAGTGAATCCTCTCTGACTGCCACAGGCTGCAGCACTTTTGTTTCACGTACAGTTGCAAGTTTGTATCTGTTCTTAGATTTTCACAGAGAAAATACACAATTTGCTATTGAATACATGCCCACAATGTATCCACATGTGTTGTAGGCACTGTATCTATAGCCATGATAAAGGGTTAAGGGACACTAATACTGGATTCTGTATTAAATGCTTCCTTTAATCACTGTGGTGCTGGACACTGCAATGGAGAGCACAAAGGTTGTTCTGAGTAGGTTGTAGGGAGTGCAAAGGAGAAATGATGAAACTGCTCAGTAGCCTTACTAAGCCATATCTGAGACACCCCACCCCCCCCCCCCCCACCTTCTTTGTAGCACAAGGGGAACAGAGACAGAAAGAAGGACAGAGAGGAAAATGTAAAGAAAACAAAACAATGATGATGGTGATAAGCTTTTTAACTACCCTTAAAGAGCTTGAGAACCTGACCTCTCCAGTAAATGTGTCACTTCTCTCCAGAGCGTGGCTCATGAAAATATGCTAGCACTCTGTTAGCACACTTGTTTTCTATTCTTGATTGCATAACCCTGAGGTTGGGAAAACCAGAATAATAGTTACCAATAAAATTCAGTCTGGGTTCCCTTCACACAAGCATCATGAACTATTCCCAAAAATGGTAATGCTAGTAGTAAGCATGACATTTTTGCAGGCAGACATTTAGTGAGATCACAATATTTGTTTGCAGTTATATTAGATAGTGTGAGATCATTACAGAAACAGGTGATTTTATTTCTTTTAGTAGTAGCAAATTTTGCGCTCTCTCTGGAACTACTACACTTTGTTTATTTAAAACTTGTAGTCCAGTCTCATATTTTTAGAAGTTTATTCTGTTTGTTTGTTGGCTATAAAATTGCAACAGAGCTTTACTAAAAAGATAGTATCTAACATTTCTACAAACGAAATTGAAGGCCATTTGGAAGAATCAGTACTTTTAGTTGTCACAGGTTATTAAAAGGCCCATGTGGATAGCCATTAGTCTAGCTTATGACTACAGAATCTGCTAAGATGTTTCCTAATGCTGAATTTGAAAGATAAGGGAAATCACGCAGAGGCAGAAAACACTCTTGAATCCAACTTGTGGGAGTTTATATACAGTTTATTCCAGCTAATACTTGGAATATACCTCACTCAGAGATACTGGGAAGCCCTTGTTATCGTCCTTATTTAGACAGCAAATCAGGGGAAGTTAAGGAGAGCTCTGTGTGCTACATTTCTCCCTGCCCCACCACGGCCTTCCCCTCCTCCCCTCTACCCCCCACCTGCTTTGTTTTCACTGACCTTTTGAATACAGCAAAATCTACCATATTTCTATGTATTTTTGCTTTTGTACTGCATTTATTCTAGAAGGAGAAATGGTATATTGTCCTGGAATACAATGTACCAATACTGACTTACATCATTTAGTCATTTTGGAATGCACTTCCTATGAAATACTACAAGATAAATACATTTCATGGTTATTTCTTAGGCTTACAAAAGATTTAAAGTCATGAGAGTTTTTTTTTGTCTGGGATCGGGACCAAACGCTATGTCAACAAGTTTCCATAAGGGTTGCTGGATGCCTTCTTGTATGTCCTAAACAGTTTTGCTTTTTAAAATCCAAGGAAACAAAATATTTTAAAGCACTTTTGCTTCAAATGTGTTGTTGAAGAAAAGCATGAGGAAACACTGAAGAGAAACTGAACTGTGGCAAAAGACCCTCCTGTTGAACAGAATTGTTCAAGTCAAACAGTAGTAGAAAGCAGATGAAAACATGACCTGAATCAGCAACTGAAAAAAAGAGTAGATGTTAAAGCCATATGAAATGCTTCTGTCAGATTTTTGGCATAGTTTTGCCTTATACTGCATGTATAAAATACTGTAGGTATGTTCTCAAAATAATAATAATAATAATAATAATAATAATAATAATAATAATAATAATAATAATAATAATAATAATAATAATAATAAGAATAATAATAATAATAATAATAATAATAAACAACATTAAAGCAATTCTTCTTGAAGCAGGAATAGAAGTTTAATAGAAACCATCTGTTAAGATGCCTGGACTCAAGAGGCCATTGTTCTAGCTGGTTATTTTGATCTTTTTCTGTGATATTTGTAACAAAAAATTCTTTGCAAAAGTATCTATTTAAATAATTTCTAAATTAGAAAGCACAGACTTTTTTTAAGGGGTGAAGAACTTCGATCACACTGCCCTTTTATTTACTTAATAACAGTTTATATGCTCTTTTATTCATGGGAGTAAGATCCTCCTGGAACCATTTGCTACCTTGTATTTAATAAAGTTTTACAATAAATTTTACTTGTAGGCACAGCACAGGAAGTTGAAGCCTGTCACTAATACCTTGTAATGGTCAGTTTTCTCCCCTGAATTTTA
This sequence comes from Acropternis orthonyx, assembly GCA_035583155.1. Taxonomy (NCBI): domain Eukaryota; kingdom Metazoa; phylum Chordata; class Aves; order Passeriformes; family Rhinocryptidae; genus Acropternis; species Acropternis orthonyx. Next base: position 29,640,384 of record JAWWEU010000091.1, read on the forward strand.
ATCTTTTCTCTATCTTCTGCTCAGTAGTATGTATATGAGAGGGAGATTCAGCCGGTAATCAGTAATGAGTTAAACTCCGTCTCTGTGATGAGTCACAAATAAACTGTTTCTATTAAAGCAAAAGCACTAATAAAGAAACTTTTGGTTTTTTCTCTCCCTTTGTGAGAGAAAAGTGTCTTAAGACACTTCTTTACTTTGTACTTCATTTAGAGACCATCTCTGCACAGCACTGCAGCATAACACACAGTCCTCTGAAATAGGCCTTAACTAGTTTTGCTAACAACAGAGTTTAGTGGCTAGAACACTTAGCACAAGTAAAATGTCAGAATATTTTCTTGCCTCACACAGGTTTTGCTCTGAGGCTGTTTCACACAAGAGAATTTTTGCAGCCTTGACTTCTAGCACTGCTGGGGCCCACTAATGCAAGGCAGACACTGAGAGGTTGCAGCAATACAGCTGTAAGGAGGTAGCAAACTGAATAGTGAGTAAGACAGTAGACTTGCCAAGGAATGAGCAGACAAAGTGCACCAAGACAATTTGACTCTAATTTATGGGCCTAAGTGAGAGAAGGAGTTGAATTCTGGAACAACTTAAAGCACATGAGTAAAAATTGTTACTTTATCAGAGCTCATATGCTTTGTCTGGTTCTACCCTCAAGCAAATGGATGTTTTGCCTAATACAGGATCAGGTTTTTCACTGAATTTCTTGTACAAAAGCATATTCTCTGTCTACAGTTGAAAATATAAATGAGAGTTTATATCTTTTTATCTAACATTATCTGAGTTCTTGCATCTGTAACAGAACTACCATTTTAAGATACAGCTGCTAAGAGCAGATTCTAATTTTATTTAAAAAATAATATTTAAAGCAAACACTAGTGTTTTACAGATAATCAGTAACCCAGTCGTTGTGCTTAGGATGACATAGAACATACATATGCCATTTCAAGTTCAAGTTAATTTACCGTAATTCCGTATAGTATTATGGAAATTACACATGCCAGCCACTGTAACAGGGAGCAGTGCAAGGTTTCCACTGAATGAATAAGCTACAAGTTGTTTTTATCAATAGTGCTAGGGCTTGAGCTGGGGTGCCTCTGATGAGGGACCCCAAACAGAGAAATTGCTGGGCAATTATGCTTTTACCACCTAAGTTCCCCATGCCTCGGGTGATAGTTCAGACCATACTAATATAATAATAATATAATATTAGGGTCCAAGGTTTGCCTGTTTTTCTACTGGTTATATTTCTTTGGAGGGGGGATTTTTTACTAAGAGGTTGTTAAGTGGTCAACTTCTTATACAATATCACATCCTCTTAGTTTGGTTTCTTCTCCACAGGCACCCCCTTGTCGGGGGGGAGAAGCTTGCGTGCCCTTATGAGGTTGCGAGCTATGCTGGCGGTGGTTTGTGCCTCTGGTAGGGTCTCCCATG
>JAWWEU010000091.1:29655406-29666072 GCA_035583155.1 Acropternis orthonyx
CGTGAGCTGCAATCTTAACATACTTGGGGATGGATGGAAAGAGTAGAAAGTGGCTGTGACAATGTAAAATGATGGCAGGATTGAAAACAAAATCAATTATTGGTACTATTATTCTAATTTGTAGCCTTTATATAGCATTGCGAGTGCACACGCCTGCAGCACTTTACAGAATTTAGACTTCAAACAGTAGTGGTTCTAGGGAGAGATAACATCATCACTATCGTGGGTTTTTTTGGGTGGCTGGGTGATGGTAAATCACCAAAGTCACATGATAGATATTTTCTTTTATTTCTTTCTGAATTTGAATGTCTAACTTGTTCTGTTGTTGATTCATGAAGATATGCCTGCTTGCTTTTTGTATGCATGGCCATGAAGTGAAACCAGGTAAAATGTGGAAATTTTGACTGCTTATTCATTTGCCTGCTTGAATGTATTCAAAAATCAAAACACAAACTGAAAGTAGTGGAGAGGGAACATACGTGGATTGACACCAAATAAAATATTTGCCTGCACTCCTGCAAAGTGAAACTGCCAAGTTTCACACAACTCTAAGTGGTTGGCATCTAATTATAAACATTTTGTCAGATTTTCCAAAGCGTGGTAGCAGAAGTAGTTGTGAAGAAAATTATTGAAAGTCAACTGATGGTGGTTTGAAAGCAATCAGGTAAAAGATTTTTGTGTCCTGGAAAGGCATTTGTCTTCTGTACTCTTTGTTATTTTTAGAATTTTACATCCTTCTGCATTGTGTTGGGATAAACTTAAGTTAGAGAAAATCTTTGCAAAGAAATTGTGAGAGATAATTATCACAAAAGCAATGCACATCATTGCACATCTGTAATTCCTCTGATTTGTTATATAAATTGGAATTCACTGTTTAAATAGACCACAATTTCTTAGGAGCCCATTAATTTTTAATTCTATTAGACTTTACTAGGAATACCAGCTTACTCCCAACCCTTAGGTGTCTAAGAATGCATATGCCCAGATTGTGCTTCCCCATCCAAAAAACTGCAGCTGGAACATAAAGTATTCTGTGTATCTCAAATAAAATTGGAAGCTGTTGTTGATGTTGACTGGTGTTGTCATGATCCTCAACTGCGTGGTCTTATTTGCGGTGAAATAGTTAAGCAGCTGTTCTTCCTGAGAACGTTGCTGTGTCAGGCACAGTTAAAAAAAATTGCACAGTGCTATTATGTCAAAGTTGTCATAACAAATCTTAAGCTATTTGTCATTCTTTATTCAGTCATTGCTTGGGCTCTATTACATATGTAAGTTGCTGAGTTTCCAAGAGTATTGAAAAAACATCATAACATGAATTGCATATTCCACCCTGTTTCATCTAGGCCTTGCCCTGCAAATAGAGCCAAGCAGTATTTCAAACCACATTTTCTTTTTAAAGATGTGAAAATGCATTGGAACTTGAACCTACAAGTATTTTGTTGTAGTTATCTCAGTTAGAATTTTTTTTTATTTTAAATATAGAGACATTTCAGGGAAAATATGTTATGAATGTCGTAGATATACTCTAATTTCAAAGTCTTGCAGACTTTGGGTTAGGATTACTAAGCTGCATACACTTTGGAAAGTCAAACAAATGGGCTAATAGGCATCTTAGGTTCTGTAATTCTGCTCTTCAGATATTAGCCTTTTAGTGAATCTCTTTACCCACCAAGACAGACTCTTTACCCACTGCTGACAGACAGCAGTGAGTTTGCCACACAGGAGGAGGGGTGAAGAAGTGTTGTGGTTTGGCCATCACATACAGGGGAGGTTCATGCATGGTAGTACAGATGTATAGCTGTTACTGTACAGCTAGTTTTATGAAAAAGTACTACATTTCAGTAAATGAGAAATAGGCCTTGAATGAAATTGTACCATCCACACAGCATACTGGTGTCGGTTCCTGATTCTCAGGGCACAGAGACCTCATATGCCAGTGATATAATCTGGAAATGGGAAAAAATGTCTGTGTAGAAGTCTTAACTGATAATTCTATACTCAGAAAGACAGAAGAATATTGTTGCAGATGTTAGGCACCCTATCTCCTTGAAGTGGGATTTAAATGCTTTTTGAATATTTCACTGGTTGCATTAGGGTAAAACCTGTAACATACAGCACAAAATTAAAGCTTCCCCATATTTCTTTCAGCTCTTGAGAGCTTCAGTAGTGTGTTTTATCTTGAGCTGTTCATCAAAGGCCAGTATGTAGGATTGGTAATGATGGAGTTCATAACATGCCATGTAAATCATGTGAAAATACAAGTGAAAAATGAGAGCTGTACTCCTGCATAGTTACTGACCATATTCTGACTGCAAGCATGGTCTTCGTTTGGCAACTTACCTTGACAGATGAAAGAAACATAACTCAGTGGGTATTTTCTAATGAAACTGAGAAATGGAGCTGTGCATTTACTGTCTAGAACTCCTTCACTGTGACCTGGGTGCACTCTCAGAGCTCTCATGTTCAGTGGTGACAGTCCCATCCAAGATCTTGGTAAAACACTTGTGGATTCTTACATCTTTTTGAAGCTCAGTGGAATTTGCTGTGAGTGCATTTTGGGATTCTTTGCTGGGGCTCTAGGAAGATTAATAAGATAGGTTTCCTAGGGTTCTCCCATCTGTATGCCGACTCCCTGCTTGTTGTTCATGGTTAGCCAAATACCAGGATGTAAAAAGTCCTGATGATGCCAGTGAGATTGAATTGCAGAGCTGGATCATTAATGATTTTAATGGTTGTTTCCTCTGTTAGCTTGTGCTTGGCTATCATACTTAAAATAAGAAAAAAAATGATGTCAAGTGTTACTGAACAGTATTATTTGTGGCTTGTAATATATATAACTGGTAATTTTTTTTAATAGCATGCTGTAGGAGAAACTGACTATGCACTTAAGAAATCTGACTACTAGTTCTTCATCTATTATTAGAATGAAAATTAAAGTAGTCTTACTGCTTTTCCCAAAGAGTGCTATAAACATGGCAAGTGTGTGCTTTATCTCCTACTAATTTAATTTCATTTCAGAAAGAGAGGTATTATTATAGTTTTTTCTCAGTACTGAATTGCTTAGGTAATACTCTATGTCTGTGTACCAACAGGCAGAGGTTTTCCCAATATTTCTTTTAGTTTTAACCAAAACAGTCTAGAAAAAATAGAGAACAGCTAGGTAGAGAAAGGATTTGAATGGCTTTTTATTTCTAAAGCAATGGTTATGTTTAAACTTTTGGGAAGCACAAACAGGAGCAAATGTATACAGAGAGGATGGATAGGACCATGCAGCTTCATCCAGCTGTGCTGTTCATCTCAGTGCTTAGCATGTTGTCTAACAGAACATCTCTGGAGTTCTGCCTAAAAAGGCAATGTTGTCATTTCAGTTAATTTACTGGAGAGAAGTTTTGAAATTCATCTGGTTTCCACTGGATTTTAAGAATGTGAATCAGTCAATAGAATATTCATAGGTATCTAAATCCCCAACAAGTCAGTGTCAAATAAGATTTGCAGTTGAAATTAGTGTACATTTTCATAGTGACTTGAGTAGGAACAAGTCTTAACACATCTCCCAACCAATCCAGGGAAAAACTCTAGAGAAGTGTATGGGTGCTTTTATTAGGCCTCATTGCCATTAACAGGCAGGTATTTAAAAATCTGATCAAGAGTTTATAGACAAATACTTCACCTAAAGAGCACTATCCAAAGCAATGGTGCCAGCATCAGCAAAAGAATGGATGTCACTTGTTCTGCCTCATGCAGAGATGTACCAAATGTAACTGGAAAACTGGATTTCAAGAAATATTTCGGGTGGTAATGTCCTACTTTTAGAATAAAACAGAAGTAAATTAGGATGTGAAAAACCTATGTGCCTTCTCTGGCTAAAAGAAGGGTTGTATAGCAGTTCATTAAGATTTGAAAAAACCTGAAGCATCTCTACAGGAAATGTACAATTTTTTTTTAAACTCCTGACACAAACTGTATTTTGAAGATTAGTGTCATTAACTAATAGTAATGGAACGACACAATGGATTAAAAATATTTTAGATTTGTTAGGATATTCTAAATTCACATGGCCTTAAATTGAGGACATATAATAGAGCTCCTAGAAAATTGAAATTGTTTATTTCATACCTCTCTATTAAGGATAGTTTAACTTTGTAGCTTATCTCAGAACAAGCAGAATGAAATTGGAATGAGCAATAGAAATAAAATCAATTAAAAAATTTCTGTTTTCCTAAAATTGTGCACAGAGTCAGTTTTGAGGATAGGACTCAGCCTGAGAAAAGTTTGAATCTATGTTTTGATATCTTTCCTTCTTGAGTGGTGTTTCAACATTTTTATATGAGAAAAATCCCAATGAATATAGTTCTTAGTTACACTTACTCATGATTCCTGCAATGAGAATAGTGCTGATACAGCAAGTATGCTTGAATTTTGGACAGGTTGGACAGTTTTGAAGGGCTGTACTGAACTTTCACCTTTTGGTTGTACAACTTCCTGCAGTGGCAGTGCAGTACTTAACCTGCTGCAGCTCCTTTCCTGGCATACGGTCAGTCAGAGAATGAATATGCTGCTTGCACCTGGTGTGAGTAAGGAGTCTACCTGCTGTGGACATGCAAACTAGTCTTGCCTTTGTGAGTATCCTTGCTTTTGTCAGTCTCTGGCAGCAGATGATCAGAAGCATCTCAATGAATTCATACACTGCCCTGGGATGCTGTGCTATTACAGGTTGTGAAGTCTTGGTGTAAGGCTCTGAGACTTCTTAAATAGACTTCTGGCTTCGATCAAGCTGGAGAGTGCCTACCCCATTGCACGTCCTGAATCACACAGTACTAACATGCAAGCCTGAAATTGCAAAGCTTAAATAGCAAGCCTTTGCCAACCAAACGTAGTGCCTCTACCTCCCCACTTCAGTGATGTTGCAGTTACACATGGGTATTGAGTAACTTCCACTTTTCCTAAAGAAATTTGAGACAATTACAGCTGCTTTTGTGCTGGTGGTAAGCATTAGAAAACAGAAATCACCAACAATTTTTTTGTAAAAGGGGAAAGAAAAGAGACTGTTAGCAATCTTTATGGTCCATTTGATACATACAGGCTGAAGTTTGACATCGCATAAGGAGGATTATAAAATTGAATAGGATTATCGTTATAGGGTGCCAGGATGAAAGTAAGTACACACTCTTCTTCTATACACTGAGCTTCCTGGGCTCCTTAAACGAAGGGGAAGACAAATATAAATGGTCTTGCATTACAAGTTTGTTGAAGAAATGAAACTTTTCTAAGAGGGACAGAAATAACTGTTGAATGAAGGTACTCTACAAGGATCGCATAGTGAGAGGTCACAGGTTCAACAAGATTTGCTTTGCTGACTTTAACTTATGCCCTATTTGTGTTTTAAACATCTTGAAATGGGCAGTATAAAATTTTCCTCAGTGGAAATATGTGGTCAGGGTAGGGCATGAGTGGAAATGTCAGAACAGAAAGCAGCTTTGCTCTGTTATGCAAGTGTGGAGTTTTTACTGGAAAAAAACCCCCAAGCATCCCTGGGAAAATAAAGCATTGGAATAAAATTTTTTGCTTCCCACCTCAGCTTAAGGTAGATGAACCAATGAAATGCGGTGAGGCTCCTGGGAAAATGCGTTCTTTCAATATCTGTTGAATCTGAACTGGGTTGTTCCTCCTGGATTTATGTGGCAGTGGAAGGTGGGAGAGAGGAGGGCAGCTAGACCTGTGGGAGTCTAGTCTCCGACAGGACAAAGGAAGTTGTTCATATGATGTTACTTTGACATACTTAGGCACAGGCATATCTGCCACATTTTTGCATCCATCAAAAGCTTAGCTACTGTGTTTGTAATCTCTCTGTTACACTCAAGTCTTTTCATCAACCTCTCACCTGGAACACCTAATGAAGCAGAACTGAATACACAGTAGAGAAGCCTGAGAAAATTAAAATTAAGAAAGTGACTGTGGCCAGCTTTAGAACCTAGCATATATGTACAAATAAAACCACTGTTAACACTGTCAAAAAACTTCATAAACAGCAAGTTAATTACAAACAGGACTATTAAATCCAGGTTGTGTGGCTGGGGTTTTTGGTTTGGCTAGTTTTGGTTTTGTGGGTTTTTTAATAAAGGAAAGGACTACTGGAGATGATATCCCTTTAAAAGTTTGAATACTATCATTAAGTGCCTCGAAACAACAAAGATATTTTTAAATATAAAGGAATAAAACCTCTTTGTTTCTGTTTTCCTTCCTGAGCTCCGATGCTGCAGTCTGTTGCTATTCTGTGCCTTTCTGGATAACGCATTATTTGGTTGGATATTTCTTTTGTGTATCTGAGAACTCATGTTAATTCATAAGAAGGGTAAGTCTTTTAAACATAGAAACAGTAATGTTAATGTAAAGTTAAAAGGTTTAGACAATTAGTTTTGACTTAGGCCAAAATTACCTTTGAACTATAACAATCACTGTTTCCTTTAATATTAAACACTGTGGCATGGTATGTGAGAATTTGGGCCAAGATACCTCAGACCATGTGGTAGTGATTCCTTTCCTAAGTGCTATCCTACAATCGTGTAATCACTCCATCCTGAGGCAGGTTTGATTTGTGATTCCAATCCTTCTAATAATAGCCTACTGTCCTCCTTAAATGCTTGGTTTTAGTACAAATACTTCCTTTGCAGCCTATTTCCAAGTGATAATTAGAAATAAGAAATACACTCTCTCCAGAGTGGCTTATTTTAAAAAAAAAAACCAAAAGAGGTTGTTGTGCATCACTTGAGATTTCTGCCCATAGAAATTAATAAATGAAAAATGATCAAGGTTATTTGGCAAGATACAAAAGTGATACGGTAAATCAGAAAAACTGGGTAGTTTCATTAATTAAATTAGGGAAGTTTTGACCCACTAATTTGAAGTTAACTGCTTTCAAATAAAAGGAAAGCACTGAGTGTCTCCCAGCCACAACTGCTATCGTTAGTGAAACTAACATCTTCTTCAAGACTTTTAACCCTGACTTACATGTCTTATGTGCCGATTGATTCTTCTCTAGCAAATACACCAGTATTTTTAAAAGAAACAATTGTTCTTCCATGTAATATTACATTAAAAGCACAGTTCTTTATCTTTCTTTTCTAAAAGTTTTCTTGTGAGAATGGGGATTATTTTGGTAGTTTCTGAGCAATTGTGGCGGGGGGGAAAAGGAGCAGCATGCATGATCTCCATGATAGAATACCTTATAGTAAGGGGAGCTGGGAAATAGGGAGGAAACAACAGAAAGCATTAGATGTGAGAGCTGTGGGATTGATAGTAGGTAAGAATATTCAACAAGGAGTCTGTGGAAACTGATGGTCATGTAGAGATAATATTCAAACAGTGAATGAGATGAAGAGAACTACCAGGATAGAAAGGAGTGGGACAAAGCCATTTGGATTTGGGGCAGAATGAGTTGTTTGCAGTTGTTCTTCTGTAGAGTGCATGTGTTTCCTTGGTTTGCTTAGATCTCTCACAGATGACTTCAGGGACATACCATGAGGATTGACTGGTTTCTCCTTGTTTAGCAGAATCAGCAATGAGGTGGAAATAGTGTGAAATATGCTGAGCACATGCATGTGTGTTATATTGCACATCCAGGCAGCAGTTGGTCAGATTTTTATATATTAATAGCCCAAAACATATATATTAGTTTTAAAAGCAGATGAACATCTGCTTGCATTAACAGTTCAGTTAACATTTTGTTGTTAACCTGTCATTGCCTGGACAATCTGGTCTTCTTGTTTATTTTTATTGCTTCTATTTTTTTCTGCTTATTTGTTTGCATAAGTGAAGAAGGGAATTATTTGGAATCCAAATGATTTGGAAGGGAAAGAATGAAAAGTATTTCATTCTTTGATAAATCTTTGATAAATCAATATCCTAACATTAGCTGCTAATAATACATACATCTACATGTAAGTGAATAGAAGTAAAATTTTTTGGAAGGCATTGCTGTAGAATGTTTTTCTTGGGTCTAACAGTACTTCAGTTAGAATTATTTTCTGAATGAGTTTTGCATCCAAAAATGTAGAAAGGTGCCTGAAACTGACTTGTGAAGTGATTAAGTTTCTGTGTGATTATCTTCCAACTATTGCATATGCTTATTTTATGATCTCAGCTGTGCTACCTTAAGGTCTCGTTACATGTCAGAAGTTTAACTGGGTCAAGTCAGGTCAAGCTTATGTAGACAGGAGTAAGTTAAGGAAATACAGATATTTCTGCACATGATACTAATTCAGCTGTGGACAACTTCTATGCTTTAGTACAAAGTAAATGTCCTGTTATGTCCCTCTGGGCTTCGGGAGATCCTAGCTGGGAGAAGTGCTGAAGTCATGGCTATAGCTATTACAGTAATGCCATCTTTTATATCAGATGTTAAACTGTGCTTCAGATATGACTGCTTCGACGCACATATGAAATGCTTTGGTTTCCTTCTGAAGGAAGGTGGGAGACAGCAAATAAAAGGGACATGATAAGAGACACATATTCTCAATAATATATGTCATCTTGCTTAATTTGCTTTCAAAAAATACTGTAAGCATGAAGCTCTCTATATCTGTTTCTGTCATAAACTGTGCATGAAACTTTTCTAATTCAGGCAGTCTTTTAAATCTTCTGAGTATTGGCAAGTTTGTTGTAAGTTAGGAGAAAGGAAGTTGCTTAGGTGATTTTGTGTGTAAATAAGAGGTCCCCAATCTCTTTTGCCCCTCTGCAACATAAATGTACTTCACCCCAAATACTTACTAAGTAACACAGAAGGGAATGAAGGAGTTCCAAAGAAAGGTTTATAGACTAGAATGGATGCAATTAGGTATATAAAAAGATTGGTTTTCCAATTTCTTGCAGATTGTCCTAGCATGTTTCCTTTTTTCTGTCTGATCACCTGTTTCTTCTGTACTAACCTGTCTAAGGAAGCATAATAACAAATTTCTTGTGTGTCTCTTTGGGTTTTTTAACTTCTAATACTAAATTGTTTGCACTGGAAATAATGGAGGCAAATTATTCCTTTCTTTTGTATTTCATGTTGGGTGATAAATCTTTTACGTATTTCATGTTGGGTGATAAATCTTTTACGTATTTCATGTTGGGTGATAAATCTTTTACATATTTCATATAAACAAATTTGCTTAAAAGTGACCAGTAAGACTGATGCTACTTGGCTCAAGGTGCTAATATCAAAATTCCATTCTGATCATAATTTGTATTCTTACGCACATAAAGGTCTTTAACGTAAAAAAAAAATCATCCCAAATTTATTTTCTCTGAGTTTAAATAATAGTTCTTCAAAAATAGTTATATTCTCTACCTTTTTTCGTAAAGGTAGGAGAACTTTAGTTTCATTGTGGAAGAAAAGGTAAATTGATGTTTTTTTCCCCTGAAAAAGGGAAGGGAGAATCTAGGGGTAGAAGTTAAAGGCAAAAACCTATGTAAGTTCTATATATTTTTAACTTTTTTAAGCAATGTGAATCTAAAGTTATAACAAATTGTGAGAGTCTTATTTATTTCTCTTACAGCCATCTGTTTTGGATTCATGTAATTCTAGATAGAGATATAAAAAGTGTAAGCATAACTTCATTTTACAGATGGACTAACTTGATTTGTCAAATTGTAGTTCTATTCCTATAAATATATTCTATTTTCCTTTCTTGAATTACTGTTTTCCACAGTTAATAGTTTTGGCAAATTGGAGATTTGAATGAAACTGAGCTTCATGGAGTGTTGCCTTGAATTAAATAGTGTTTGAAGGCAGTTCAGCCCCTCTCTCAGATGAAAACCAAAATAATAGACTTGCAGATAGATATTTCAATGAGGATTAGCAGAGATTAAATTTCTCTATGGGCAATTAGGGGCGGGTTTTGTGTCTGTGCCATATCCTTCGTTGCCTACAGTGAAAGCACATGGGTTTGAACAATGGCAACTCATTGGTATGCACTATTTAAGTGTTTTGCATGGATGAATCAATTTAAACATGGATCCTTTTTACTGGTCTTTTTGGTACTATTCTAGGTGTTTTATCTAACGTAGGTTACTTACACAGTTGCTGATACTTTCAGTTTTAATTTCCTGCAAGGTACCAGGTGTAGAATGTGTAGTGCTCATCCTTTGTGTATTATTACAATTTTACCTGTATAAAATAGCATTTTGTATTTTCATGGGATTAAATCAAAGCTTGCACTAAAGAAATGGATTTAATGAAGTTTCATTAGGTCTTTGATTCATACTCCAAAAGAGTTGTTTTAGTCTTACTACAAGAATTGCAGAAGTTACTCATATTGCACCAAAATGTTCTAAAGAAACATCTTTACAAGCACAGTCTTTTAATTGCAAAGATTTTTTCCTTAGCTGGTATGTTTCCATAGAAGTTCCTTTCTCTATCTCTAGTCATGTTTAGCTGTACAGAGAGACTTTCTTAGACAGTAGTAATAATTACTGAAACATTGTTACAGAATAAGTGATCAGCTCATTGTAAATAATTTTTAACTTAAGTTTTATGGAATAAAGTTTTTTAAATCCTGGTTTACTTTATGGAAGCTGTTGCATTTATTCTGGAAAGCAGATATGGCTGTTTTGGGATTTTTTTCACTTTTTGGGGTTTTTTTTGACTTTGTGGTGGGTTTTTTATGGGACTGTGTTGCTTTTTCAG
>JAWWEU010000091.1:29675226-29687451 GCA_035583155.1 Acropternis orthonyx
CCATGATCTAGTAACAGACAGGAATTGGACCAAGGGTTGGACTCGATGATCTCTGAGGTCTTTTCCAACCCAATATATTCTATGATGCTATGATTCTATTTCTGTCTAATATCCAATAAAATCTAAGGCCATCACAAAGAATACATTAAACACAACTAAGACATTTCTGCAAATGCATTCTGCACATACTAAAAATACATCCCAAATGTGGAAAGCTAGGCATGTACTTTACACTATCTGTACTTGGTAAGTGGGCAATGAGTGAATAAGCTGTGTAGACTATTTGTGTCTTTTATCTTAGAAGTGCAATCTGCAGTTTAAAGGTAGATTCATCTTAGAGGTTTATGTTCTGATCTCAGATATTTATGTAGGGAACCAGAAATGTGAGCTTCTCATTGAAAGTGTGACACTATTTGAGACCATTTAAGTGAGTAGGTTTTTGCAGAGCTACAGGATTCTTACCAAGAGTATAAGCTGACACAGCTCCCCAGTTCAAACTCGACTGCCTTTTCCAAGTTTAGCTGTACTTTGTCAAAATATCACTGGAAGAGCACAAGCTTTTCAAGATAGATTGCACATTACTGAGAACTGAATAATTGAAATTCAGAACCGGAAACTATGATGAGAAGCTTGTAGGCAATGAATTTGGAAGATGGTTATGGATCAAGGTGTTGCTAGTGAGATATTCTTACCACCACGTAAATTTGATTCTTCTCCACTGCTCTTCACTAGGTAGGTACACAACGCTGTACAGGCCAGAAAAAAGGTTTTGGTCGCTAGGCATGAAAGTTTTCTCCACAATGAGGTGCATTTTGTTTCTACTTGAAAAACTATTCTAAGTAAAGTTTATTTTAAAAATTGAATGTAACATTCGTGTTGCAGAGGTAAAAAAGTAGAATTGTAAGCTTGAGCAAAAGTTAGTGTTGCTGTTGGTGCTGTATTTTGGCAGTGCTGCAATATTTCCTATCCTGGATTATTCTCTTTAAAGTTATGCCTTAACTGCACATATAATAAAATATACATGGTTTCTAATAGAGAGATGATTTAACTTTGAGTTGGAACTTTTAATATATATGCATAAATCAGAAAGAATAGGGAAAAGCTGAAGTAGGATTAATAGACTTCCAAAACATCTTTATGAAAAAAGGGATTGAGGAATTAATTCTACCTGTATCTAGTTGCAATTGATTGTATAAAATGTGATATGTCTTAAAATGGTACCATGCATTGTTCACTGTTAATCTTCAGAGTATGCAGTTATATGTAAAGTGATACTAAAATCAAGGGATAATAAGTGAAATAACTGGTAATGTGTGCGATAGATCTCAAACATGTTACAAAATAATTCATTGCACTCATAGAGTTATTAAAATGTTTTTATTTTTATGGTAGTCAATGATTGTGGTTACTTCTTAGGTAGACTATTCTTTATATATATATCCTTCTGCATTGTGAAGGCAGTTTAAAAAGCATAGTAAATATTAGAGTATTGGCGATTTAACCAGCTCTTGTACTCAACACAGCAGTAATTTCAAGTAACATGTTTACAGAGGGAGACCTAAGTATTAAAAATGGGAATATTTTATTTCTGGGTAGGAAACACGAAATTTGGAATCTGGAGGAAATGCCAAACATCTTAGGATTTGGCTGACAGTGGATTAACGGGCAAATGGTAGTTTGAGGGGTAACAATCAGAGATCCTCTGGATGGACCTAATACCTATAGTTTATTTATCCACTGGTCTCGTTTGCTTCATTTTCTTTTCAACAATTCTGATTCCCTTGGATTTGTATCCTTTTTGTGATCAGCTTACACTTCACTCTCCACTGTCATCTTGAGAGATTCTTGCTCAGTTGAGTAAGGTTATTTGAATGATAGCATTTGTTGAAATGTGTCACAATATGCATACCCATCCCAGTCTTGGACTCTTCACTGTTCTGCTTGATTTGTATCTAACAAAAATGAAGAAATGCTTTTTTATGTGCAACATTAGTTTATTTTGATAAAAGTAGTCATGAACTTAAATATGAAAGAAGCGTCTCATAGAGAATGATTTCCCTAAGAGTTCAGAGTACTGTGCGTCTCAAAACAGACTGAAAGTAGGGGAGTTTGGAAGGATTTAAAAGGCTTGGAAAATGTGTATCTACAGGTCTCAAATTTGGGTGCTAGTACATGAATGCATGCTTTTAAACCCAGTGGTATCTGCATAAGAGCTGAATGTTTTTCTTCTATCTGTGCTATAAGGTATATAGCATTGTGCATGTATGTGTACTTTTTTAAGGCACAGCCCTACCATTAAAAAAATTTCTAGAAAGGATTGGATTGAATGCTGTCTATGTCAGCAGCTGAAAGCTAGTCAGCACTGATAATAGTGACTTTCCGCCCGCTTTGATGTATCCTAACTCTGTACAGCACAGTGAAGTGAGCAGGCAGGTAGAGGAAACCTCTAAGAGAAGCATGGCATATATGATGTGCACAGCCATGAAATATGGTGTGCACAGGCATGAAATATGATGTGCACTGCCATGAAATTGAAGACAGAAGTTGCTGGCACTTATGACATATTTCTTTAGCCTTTGGCAATGAAGGTTCTTAATGGTGGAGAGCAGTAGTGTGTTTGAAGAAAGAGCATGTGAAGTTTTTGCACTGTTATTTACACAGTTTGAAAAGTTGTTTGAGCTTGCTTTATTATTTGCATTAATAAGAGTGGGAGACTTACTTTTGTTGTGTTTCAGCTTAAGTCAGGTTCTAATAGCACTGTTAGAATCATGATACTAAATTTAATCTGGACTCCTAAAATCATGGAGGAAAACATTCTTTAGAGGGGTATACCGATAAACAAATTAAAGACTATACCTCTGTACTCAGGAATAAATCTTCAGTTCTGGGACATTTGACAAATAATACAAAGTCTATTACCAGATTAGGTTTCAAAAGAAATAAATATTGAACTTGTAAACAGGATTTGGTTTTTTGCATGGTACATTGAGGGGAACCTTTCATTTTTATACTGCAAGTGACATTAGTGTTTTGGTGCTGATGCTTGTCATATGTGTATTAAATGTACATTTACTGCATCTGACATGAATGCATTTTTTTCATACTGACACTTGCCTTGAGCAGTATGGTGAGACCATGAGGAAGTGCAGTCTTGTACATCCTGTCCTTGGGTGCATTTGCTTCACAAGACAGTGGAGAGTTGACTGCAAGGAAATTTTTATTTGCTTCTTGACATGGCAAGTCTATATCCATTTATTACTGAAATCTAGTTTAACGTGCCTGTTGGATGGATGAAGGGCCAAAAGAGCAGGAAAGGTGTAATACAGCGGGAGTTTACTTCGGAAGAGAATGAGGAAATTTTGACCCTGTTGCTCGTTTAAGAGAACACACCGTTACTAGGCACTCCTGTGTCCATGTGAGCATGCAGCTGATAGTCATAACCTGCAAGACAGGAAAAGGTGTGTAACTGTACAGGCAGCCTTGGTGGGTGACAGCAGGGACTGCCAGTACCAACAGACCCCAGTGGATCTGCCAAATGGCACAGCTGAGCCCTGCAGCTAAGATAGCAATGTCTCTGAAGAAAGGAAAGGGTAAAATGTTGCCTGGCACTGTGAGGAATGAGGAAAAGTGAGAGAAACTTCCCTGCATAAACCAAGGGTAGAGGAGAAGGAAAAGGAGGAGGTGGTGCTCCCAGTGCTGTAGTAGATATACTCATGGCATGTCCTCGAGGGGGTTCTCCCCATGGAAGACCTGATGCCAGAGCAGGTGGGCATGCCCTGAAGGACAGTGCAGGCTGTGGAAAACCTGTACTGGAGCAGGCTTGTCCTGAAGGTCAGCAGCTTGTGGAGAAGGAGGAAGGATAAAATGTGAAGATGAGGGGGCAGCAGTGAGAAACTGTAACATGCTGACCATACCCCCTGTTCTCCACCCACCCTGTGCCACTCAGGATGCTGGAGGAAGAGGTTTTCCATGTCTCCTTGTTTCCTACTATTTTAATATGGCAATAAATTAATTTTCTTGCAGGTCAAGTTTTATTTGCCCATCATTTGATGAAGTTTGCTCGATACTTAAGGTCTCTCTTTACTGCGTAAAGTAAATAAAATGCAGAACAAGTACCCAATTTATCCTTACTTAGAAAATCTGAGGAATTTTTTGCCAAATGAGACTGGGCTGAGCTTGAAGTCTGCTGAGATGCGTATTCTACATTTAAGGGTGCTTTTTTTTTTTTTTTTTTCAGGTAAGAAACTTGAAAATGCAGGATAAATAATGGTGTGCAATGTTACCTATGCATGAGATAAGTCCAGCATTCTGGTAGGCTTTTCAATTGCGCTATGAGTGGTGGTAGTTCTTGAGAAGAAACTGGTGGAAGATGAGTTAGTTCCTCAGAATTCACAGTTCTACCCCAGATATGTATTAAGAGTTTTTATTTTTACATCTATTTAATCTTTGTTTTGCTGTGCATTTTCATGGCATGGAATTTTTGCCATTTGAATTGTCTGAAGGTTGTAATTGGCCCTGGCATTCAATATCTGAAAACATACTGAAACTATGGTGCTTTAATGCATGGCTGTTATTTTCTCTGCTTTCTGTGTTTGCTTCCGTGTTAGAAGATCTTCTTAACTCCACTTTTAGTTATTATGGAAAAATAAGGGCATGATTGGTAAGGATATAGCTTTATCTTCCCTTTTCTACCTGAGAAATTGTCCAAGAGATGGAGAAATAGTAATTTTTTTTTTCAAAAGCAGTCAAAATGGTAGCAGATTATTTGGTTATCTAGACTTTTCTGAAAATTACCCATTTACATACATGTAACTTTATGTCACTTCATTTCTTTAACATCTGACTTGGGAAACTGGCAATAATTTTTGGATTTCTCTACCAGTGAATTAAACTTCAGCTTATGCAAAGAGCTGAAAGAAAACATTAAGTGTCAGTGGTCATAGCACAGCTTTTCATTAGGTCTAGTTGGCAATCTGAAGAACATCATCTTAAAGCCCTGGTTTCAATTTACAGCAAAGAGAATGAAGACAGAAGAAACACGGGAAATGTTCTATGATTAAGTCTTTGTTCACAGGCAGCTAAGGCCTTGTTTTTGGTTGGTGGACAGGGAAAACTTACAGCACCACCTAATGGGCTGCTATTCCTGTATTATATTCAGAGTTTGTCAGAATCTTTCATAGGCTAAATAATTCTTAAAAAAAAATAAATCTATACCTGAGTGGAATTCAGCATTAGTCATAAAAATCAAGTGCAAAATAGTCTATGCATTCTACTAATATTTGAGAACTATCCTCTTAAATAAAAATTAATTTCACATAAATTATAGTTTATATTAGAAAATTTGTTATCTAAAAATAACATTTTCCAAGATGCATAGAGGTGTTATCTCGTAGGTGTACAGAAGGTACCTAGTGATACATGACTAGCTAATCTTCTGATGTGTGACATTTAAAGCTCATGATGAAATGAACCTAAAAAGCAAGTGCAAAAAGGAACAGTGAAAAACCCAGATACTTTTATGTTTGTGTACATCGTTAATGATGACTTTCCAGTATCTGTTCAGCATTTCATAACTAGGGTAGATGGTTGAAAAATTAAATACATTTATTTCATGTGGTTGTGCAGAAAAGTTTTGTTGAATTTTTTCTCCATAAAGTAATGCCCAATTATGTTTGAAGGAAATTGTATTTTGTACCACATATAACATTTTATGTTGTTTTCTTGCTTGGGTCAGAATATTTTTGGATGATTTATCCGTATGTCAGGCAGGATATCCAAATGTGATAATGGCACCTGTATAATTCTAGAAGAAACAAATTAATTTTGCATTTCTCTCCATTGATGCTATATAGAAGAGGTTTTTGCTTCTCTTAGTCAGGTATATCATGTTGTTTTCCTTCTGTAGCAAAACTGTTTAATATGTTTTTTCAGTTTAGAGAATAAGGAAGGTAACTCTCAGTCTTGCTGATGTGGGAAGAAAACCCCCACAAAACCTTTCTGTCTCCAGCTTTACTCTTGATAGGAACGTGTGTGCGTTAGTATCTTAACAATTTGAGCTGAGTTAGGTTTGTATGGTATTTATATAAATATGTTTTATAGTTTTTTTAAAAACTTTGGCCACATTTGTAATATTAGATATGCATCTGGTGTGTTAACTTTTCATGTATGTTTGTGTGTATAAATATTTTGGAATAAGGGAGAAGCTAAACAACTGAGTGGCAGTATTAAAATATTTTTCTGTTGTAACTGCTGGCAATGAAGGAAGGATTACTGCCTTTTTTAATGCTTTTTTTTGTTTTGTTTTAAATTTTAGTAAGTATAAAATGAGTGCCACAAGGTGTCTTTTCATTTGTTCAAAATGTATTCTTATGCTTTAAATTTTTCCTGATATTTCATCAAATATAGTTATCTAAAATTCTGACAATACACTGAATAATAAAACCAGTGTATAGACTTTTCTGTAAATGCTGTACATACTTAAATGACCCCTTGAGTCTCCTAAAGCAAACTTTTAACATTTCATATGTTTTACTGTGCACATGCTACTGGCATGTAACCACCCACCCACCCAGATTTAGTTGAAATAAATTTTGTTCTAGTTCATTTAAGTAGAAAGCTTGTAAAATATGAAGGTAGTCACTTTGCTCATAAGGTTACTGAAACAAAGTGTTTTCTTAAATGGAGTTTTGTGGGTTTTCTTATGCACAACTGATTAAATTCTACTCTGATGTGTTCCTTTTGTTTTCCTTTGCAGATGGGATTTATACAGATTAATGAGGACTTCCTATTTATTGAGCCACTCAATCACACTTTGGCTGTGACAGGTCATGCACACAGGGTGTACAGACGAAAAAGGTCCGTAGAGGAGAAAACTACTGAAAAGCCAGCTTCTCAGAATCAGTACTGTGGTGTTGTTACAGGTAATACACAAATCACACTGAAAAAGTTCTAATGTAACAAATATATTTTTGAGTTGAGTATACAGTAGTTAAAAAAACCCCAACCAAACAGCAAAAGCATATCTTACTATTCTTGTAGTAGTATCTTATGGTGGACTTTGAGGTAGCATGCTGAGGCTGCAATTTTACTTGTTGGAAGGGGGAACTGTCCGCTGAGGAATAGACATGGCTTCTTAATATCCATTTGTATTTGAAAGTAGAAGTCTTTGGATTGATTTTCTACTTCAACATAATAATTACAATCTATTTCTTCTCCCTCTCCGTCTTCATAGTTCCTTAATTACCCACTACATGCAATGCTTCTACTTAATTTTCTGTTTTAAAACACTGGAATTCTTTAGAGTTCTTCCTAATTTCAGTTAATAATAAGTCTTGAACTTCCAAATGTGTCTGCCACTGAATTGAAATGATTTTCATAAGTGTTCTTGTTCCATGATTGACACTTAGAAGAACTGTATGAAACAATTCTAATGTATCTTCATCAATGACAAGAGAAGCTGTTGAAGTAGAAGGATTTCACAAAAATTTGGCACATGGCACATAGTGATGAGGGAAAACTGGCTTTTGTGAAAGGTGACCTTCTGTTGTTTCTGATTCATCATCAGCTCCACTTCTTGAAAGGACAGAGGACATCTCAGTCTTTTGACTTCAGCATGAGCTGAGTGTGTTTCTAATGTTGTCATAAATTATTTTTCTCGCAGGAAATAAACCAGAATGAGTGCACATTTGTAGGAATGGTTTTCATGTAGAAATGAGATACTGACAAAGTGGAAAGAAATGGCAGAGGTGACTGATGGGTCTAGGGAGCTGGATATATGACATCTGGGGTGAGGCAGAAGGAACGGAGTAATTTCAGAGAGATAAGGAAGGTAAAGGAAGGATTCGGTGGCAGTTTTCTGGTGCCTAAGGGTCTGCAGAGAGAAGATGAAACCAGACACTATCCTTAGAGGTATGCTGTGACAGACAGCAGTTGTAACTTGCATTCAAGGAAATTTCAATTTTCATAAGGAAAAAAAAAAGCTCAGCAAGAATGCTTAGCACTGCAAGAGGTTGCCTAGAGAGTTTGTGCCCTTAGATATTTATAAAAATTGGAAATGGCTCTACAAGGGTTAATCATACTTTGACACTTGCACTGACTAGAGCAGGAGGTTAGACTTGCTGCCTTCTGGAGATCACTTTCAGCCTGAACTTTTTTGAGGCCGTCTGATCCTTCCTGAACATTTATACTGCTCTGTCCATTTTATATGGTGATAGAATCAATATGACAGGTTTTTGTGGTGTTTTTTTTTTTTTTCCATTTTGGAAGTATTGTTTTTATATTTAGGCATCCATCCACAGTTTGAAATCAAAGATAAATTAGCAAAACAAGACTCTTTTTGTAGCTATTAAGTGGGACTATATAAATGACACGGGACTTCCTCCAGCAGGCTCTATATTACTCTGTTAGGCATTGTATTATGTTGACACTGCTTATCTAAAAGTGAAATTTTCTGTATTGGCAAAAACTGTTCACATAAGGTAAAGCTGTTTATTCTTCCCTATTCGTGAGAAGTAAGTTAGAGTACCCGTGCCTGCCTGTGTTTGGGAATGAGAAATAGAAAATGAAAAGTATGCATGGTGTGTGCACTGTGAAGGGAGAGGGGCATCTGACAAATAGCAAACCATAATAGGTATTAAAATGAGTAAAGATGCAAACTCTTCTGTAAGGACATTTTTTTTCTGTAATGTTCGTTACCAGATATCCTTTCACTTCCTCTTATGCTCTAAAACCGGAAAGTCAGCTTATTCTTTTATAATAATCTTCCACTCAAGGCTTTGACTTGTCGCAGATTATCTATCAACAGAGACTCAAATATTGGCTTGAAACAACTTTTATTATCTCTACTACCAGCTTTGAAATTTCAGAATAGTTCAAGCTGTGCATGACCGATTAACATCTTCTGGCATAACTTTACTGCCAGAGGGTATAAATACCTGCAATTTCTAACTGATGCTGTTGTACTAGCAAGACCAGTGCCTCACTCTGCTGCTACAAATTATTTTAATAAGAGGAGCTGCAGTAAATTATGTGCTTAAAAGCTCTGTCTATGCTGGGAGCAATTGACTGGTGTGATATGAAATTAGCTAATACCAAAATATTCATGTTACAGACGGAGCCTTAAAGATGGGTTGAAGCATCAATAATAAGCCTTTACATCAATATTTTAGAAATTCTAAGTAAAATCCTAAACTAAGTAGATCAGTTAAACAAATGTAAAAACACAATGAGTGTTTGGAGTTCTGAGATAGTCTCAGGTTATGCACAGCTGCCTTGGTAGAGTTTTAGCTGTGTGGCACAGGGCAACTCAGTAATACAGCAACTTCTCCGCAATATGGACCTTACAACTGGATCTCTTGCTCTACAGTACTTGTGTGTCAGAATAGGTGCTCTGAAACAGGTATTTGTGTTGCTGGTTTTGGTCCAAATTGTTCTCAAAGGTTGGCTAGCTATCAAGCAAATGTGTATTGCCCTTGATGAACTGTAATTATCAGAAGGAATGAATGTCTGTGCTAGGGGTCTTGAAGGATCACTATTGGAAATAACAGTTTTTCATGGAGAACTAGCAGCGGCAATCAAAGAAGGTATTGTTTGTTGTCCGTTACTGTTGAGGGCTGATTGAAAGTTGCTACACAGCCAAATTCGTTTGGAGAGAACAAAGAACTTGTTTTTGTGAATGGGGTGGTTTTCTTATTAATTAGGGGAGGGACAGAATCATGCTAAAAGAAGGAGATGCTTTCTTGATTGGTGACAGTGTGCATGTAAATCCTTTTGTTGAAACTGTTTATGATTTATTTACATATGTAGGCCAGTTGCACCTGCACAGACCTTACACTCCACACCTTTCTTTAGCAAATGGCCGACGAAACCTTTAAAGCAAGAAGTTCAAAAGTATGTTATGAAAAAAATGTGCGAGCAGCAGTTGTAATTAGAGCCAAGGGCCACATTGGGAAGCTAAGCTCTTTTCCTTCTACCTAATCTGGAGCACTTGTTCCACACTGGAGTTGTTTGTACAGTGAACCTAACTCATAGCTAAGGCATGGCATACTTTGGGGGGAAAAAAAATAATTCTTCTCAAGTAGTCATTCCTTTGCACGCAGAATGAGAATTCCTATCCAGGGTATGATAAGTGTGAATTTTGAATCCCTTCTGAATTTGTGAGACTGGAAGGCTCCTCTTCTATTTCTTAGTTGTGGCAATAAACAATATACTGTCCTGAGTTAAATGTGTGCTTCTCCTCTTAGATTGATCCAATTTTGCAGGAAGGAGCCTGCTAAGTTTCACTGCATCAAAAGCCAGTTTTCCTTTTTGGGATGTAAACTGAGTGGTCAGATGGGAGAGCTGTGTTGATTCTTGCTCCACAGCCTGTTTCTATGTGATGGTCATGAAACAAAATGCATAAACACGTGGTCATAGGTCTGGATCTGTGATGTTGCTCTAGGTGGAGACTGATGCTACTACCTGAGATACTAATTTCCATTCCTTGGATCAGAGAAAAGTTGTCACTCTGCAGAAAGACATTTGAATTGCTATTCAAACTACAGTGAGGGTATAGATCATGGCTTCTTGAGCTCCTGAATATTCCCTCCCTAGACAGGATACTGCAATTTCTGTATGACTAGGGTACCCATTTTCTTTTCCCTGGAAAAAGAAAGTCTGTGGAGTGTTGGTGATTGGTCTGTCCTCTGGGCCTCGTGCATATACTCAGGAAATGCTTTTGTGCCTGAGGACTTGTAGGTGTCCAGGAATCCTGTAATGACAGCCTGTTATTAATGTTGGCTCAGATACTTTATGTAACCTCTGGTTGTAATAACTGGATTTTAATCTCTTCTAGTTTTTTGGGTGGGATTATTGTTTTGTTAACACTTCTTATTGTTTTCTCTTAATTGCCTGTTGAATGCAAATGTACATGCTGCAGTACTTTTAGCCTTCTTGCTGGAGTACTGCAACGTTCCTAGCTTTTTTCCCAGTCAACTGAATTTAAGTAATAAGTTGATGTGGAATCTTCCTATATTTCATAGTTGCACAAAATAGAAGTCGTATTGCACAGAACACTCCTGTAGAATTTATTTTTTATTTTGACAATGTAATTTTTTGATATGAATTTGTGCATCTTTCATCTGATTTTTGTCTTGCTAGCTCATACAGTATTGATGTAGATGTGTTTTTTTTGCAGGAGTTCTCTCTTACATATTGTGCCTTCAATAATGACTTACTCTTTAAAGTATTTATTGCTTTATAATGTTATTTATGTAAAGAAACAAGTGTTTTTACCTAGGGCTTGCTATCTGGCAGCAATTGTGGCAGTTGTTTGAATATCAGTAGAACCAAAATTACTGATTCCATTTATTTAAAATTCTTAAGGAAGAGCTACAATTTTCAGATAAATGAGGTCTCATGATGGAGGTTTCTGCCAGCAATTTGGAAAAGCTTGGCTGGCCAAGAACAGATTGTCCATTGGTTTGTTAATGAGACAGATAGCTAAGGCAAAATTTTTGGCACAGCCACTGACAGACACCTTGTCTACAGAGCTGTGTAGTCTTCTTGTACACTACAATCCCAAAAGTGGAGGTTTCAACAGTTTATGGGGCCACAGTGATGTTAGTGTTTAGCACAATGCTGTATTTTATTGTGGACTACTTACTGTCAATTCTGCACTCCTAGTTATAACTTTTAGAGAGGTGTGTTAACAGACTTCTGTGTACATACTAGTACTAAATTGAAAGTTTTCAACCACTAGCTGCTGGTTTTTACAAAGAAGGGAAGAATGAATAAACTGTTGCTGTGAACTGCACTGGCATCAATCACTGTGCCTAGAAGGAACGCAGATTGATCAGTTGGCTTCAGAGAGATCTTTTTTAACCCAAGTGAGTTTACTGTTTAATGTTACATCTATAGCTTACTGTTGCAGCATTAAGTGTTTGTATAGTAAGTCACAGTTGTATAGCTTATAGACTGTGGGAGTTTTTGCAGAAATACTGACACGGAAGCTTCATTAGAAATTATCCTCAAAAGAGTGATGAAAACACACATAATGTTTTATAAAATAGGCTGTAAATCCAGTTAGCAAACACGAATAAGGGTAGAGGCTAGCAGAAGTTACAAGGCTAAGTAAGTGTCTGAAGACTCAAAATGAGAGATTTTAAATTTAATTTTAGATAGGTTATGAATTTGTAAGCTGTTTCTACTTCTAGGCAATCAAGCACCAAATATTTATTTCTGGAAAAT
>JAWWEU010000091.1:29687551-29700608 GCA_035583155.1 Acropternis orthonyx
CCACCTTCTGGGTGAAGAACCTCTTTATAATACCCAACATAAACCTTCCTTGACACAACTTCAGGCCATTCCCTCGAGCCCTGTCACTGGTCACCACAGAGAAGAGATCAGTGCCTGCCCCTCCTCTTTCCCTCACAAGGAAGTTGTAACCGCAGTGAGGTCTCCCCTCAGTCTCGGGCACTGCTTTCTAGCTTCTCATTCCCGTGTCTGTACAAACAGCTGATCCCAGGTGCAGAATCCAGCACTTCTTGTTGAATTTCATATGGTTGGTGATTGCCCAGTCCTCTGATTTTTTGACGTCTCTCTGCAAGGCCTGTCTGCCTTTGAAGGAGTCAACAGCTCCTCCCAGTTTCTGTCATCTGCAAACTTTCTCAGTATCCCTTCTAATCCTATACCCAAGTAATTTATGAAGATGTTGAAGAGCACAGGGCCTAAGATGGAGTCCTGTGGAACCCCAGTAGTGACAGATCACCACTCTGATGCCCCATTCACTTGTTACCTTCTGTGGTCGACCCGTGAGCCAATTGCTCACCCACCACATAATGTGTTTATGCAGCTGTGCTGGACAGTTTGTCCAGAAGGATCCTGTGAGAGAAAGTATCAAAAGCTGAAATCCAGAAAGATTACATCAACTAGCTTGCCTTGATCAGCTGGGTGTGCGCTTTCCTTTTTTGCCTTACCTCCAAGAGAAGATCCTGGCTCAGCCAAGCTGGGCTTCTGCCTTACCTGTTTGACTTCCAACATTTGGAAATTGCTCCTCCTTTGCCCTTAGGAGGTGGTGTTTAAAAAGTGACTGACACTGATGGACACTAGCACATGCAAAAACATTTTCCCAGGAGATGATACTAATTTCCTGAGCAATGTGAAGTCTGCGCTCCTCATGTCCAAAGCTGAGGTTTTGCTGGCACTTTTCCTCCTGTAACAGAGATTTTAAACTCGAGCCCTTCAGGGTTGCTGTTGTCCAGAGGCCACCAATCTCCACTTTGCTCACAAGATGCACTGTTATTGACAAGCAGCAGATCAAAGAGAGCATCTTTTGAGGTCATCTGCCTTAGGACCTGCTCCATAAAGTTGTAATTCAGGTTTTATTAAGCACCTTCTGGCCCAGGTTGTCCAACTGTGTGATGCTCCCAGTCAAGTTCTGGCAAGTTGAAGTCCACTGTAAGGACAAGGGCCGTTGACTCGGAAGTGTCCCTTAGTTCCTCAAAGACTAATTAATTGTCATCATCACAGATCCCTCTTCCACTGGTATCTTATGTTTTGAATTTAATTTGTGAGTCTGTTGACTTTTAAGGCATATTTTTAGCACTTTCCTGGAGTGGCTTATTTTTTGAAGAGTAGTCATGTGTTATAAAAAACATGGCAGGAACTTTCCTTTTAAATATGAGATAGATTGATTAATTGCAAAATATTTCCTAAAAATTTCTGAATATTTGATTGTTTCCAGAACATGTGTTTATAATTGTCATCTCAAGCATCACTTTTTACATAAACTGAGAGCCCAATATTCCATTGTGAATGCTGAAAAAATCTGCACTTGATTTCAATTTCAATGAGATCATTCCCAGAAGTTCTACAACCTCTCAAAAGGATCTAACAAAACCTGGCTATTACAACAAGGAGTTCCCTTTTGTGTGTTGTTTTAAACTGGATTATTTAAAATGTCATTGCTAACTGCTGTGTGTTTATCTGACCACCACCTGACTTGAACTGTTTCTGTGTAATTAGTTCTTTTTTTTTTCAGACCTATTGTGGTGGTGTTCTTGGAGGGAAAACTTAAAATTAGAACCAGCAGTAACCTCTGCCGTACCACAATTGTAACATGTTTCCGATTTGTAGCTTTTTGTTGGTTTAGAGGACTGTCCAGAGTTTCATTTTTTATTTTACTTCCACTGATTATAATGAAAGTGGTACTAGCTTTGAAGTTATATCAGTAGGACTTCACTTTTTTGTTTCTAACAAACCTATACACTACATATCATTCTCTGTCATTCATCTGAAATACTCCTTTGTCTCTGCAAATCACCAAATTGTTCCATGTATTTTCCTAATGCTGAATTTATGGCAAATTTATATTTGCCATCTTGTATGCTAAGATATAATTACATCAAGAAGTTTACTTTGGTTTATGAGAATGGACGGGCAACAATTCTGCAATGTTAGTGAGAGTATTTTTCTCTCAAACACAACATGAGTTTACTTTTCTCTCACAAAGCAAACTAGGAGACATGTATTCTTTTATTTTAATGTTAGGTGAAAGGATGCAAAAAGTGTTTCAGATTTTATTTGAACAGATGGATAGAATTCCTGTGTCCTTGGTATGAACTAGTATTTATACATGGTACAGACTTTCAGTATAAACCTTAGCATTGGCTGTGATAAGTAAGTATATATTCAAGTTAATAGGTATCACATTCCACATAATCAGACTTCTAACGTAACCAAAGGGGACAAATCCTAAAAAGTACTGTAGGGTGTAGTTTGAAGGATGAGTTTCTCAAGCAATTTTTTGTTTTACAGACAGAAGAAAATCCAAGAATCAAAAAGTATCAGAAACAGGAAGAGGAAAGCGATATTCTTACAAGTTACCTCAGGAGTACAATATAGAAACTGTTGTAGTGGCAGATCCAGCTATGGTTTCGTATCATGGAACAGATGCTGCCAGAAGATTTATTCTAACCATCTTAAACATGGTAGGAAATTTTAAATTAATTTTCATGTTTTGCCAACAATGCATGCACCACAGTCTGATTTCATTGCTCATTCTAATGACTATGACTGAGCACTTACAAGGGACAGTCAGTACATGACCATCAGGATGCTGTCAAGTCTTAGTCCCTATATTTTACAGCATTAAACCATGGTGCTGTAGACTTGTCTGTGCTGTCTGGTCGTACATCTCCAGGGGAGCCTGAAAGTGAGAGAATAAGATGACTTTAGGTTAGGAACAAGTGGTGGTGTTGGGAAGGTTGGGATTTTGAATAGTTTATGGTGGTCTATGCTTGTTATGAAGACATGACACTGTTGTGGAGAAAGATCATGTCATCATTAGTGGCTGAAAAAAATGAAAGAGGAATGGACTTGGACAGTTACATTCCCTCCCAGCTCTGTTTGGAGCTGTAGTACAGTCATTTGGTGCATAAAATGTTGAAAAATAGCATCTGTAATGCACAAAGGGAGATTGTTCTAAAGAGGAGCATAAGCTGAGCAATTAATATAAACTTTAACTATTCTGAATTATAGGGAAATTTAGAGAGTTAGGGAGTAGCTCAGACCTCTTGGGCCCTGACCATGGATTTAACTGAATAGAATTTTTCATGTGAACAGTATTAAATGCATGTGTAACTATTTGGAGAAACAGACTACAGTCTGTAAAATGCTCATAGCCATTGAGGGGGGAAAAGGTCGTTTTTTGTGCTCCCAGAATGAATACTGCTTAAGCTCTCTTTTCCTTTGAGAAGACCAACCCAATATATTGGCTTAATTTTCTGTTAAAATTATGAAATATTAAAGCAGTCGCAGTAGAAGATTAGAATTTTTTGAGGTCTCTGAGGTTCTACTATTTTTAATGTACAGAATGTACCTTGATTTGCTGTTTTTTTTATCTTAGGTTTTTAACCTTTTCCAGCACAAGAGTCTTGGACTACAAGTAAATCTTCGAGTGACTAAACTTGTCCTCCTTCATGAGACTCCAGTAAGTATTTATTACCTTTGTCTTAACCTGTCGAGGGTAATGCTACTTAACTTGTTGCTCCAAAGGCATGCAATATTCATCAGCTTTAATGACAATCAAATTTTCTCTGTTAGCTTTTGTGCGTTACTTAGTGGTTTTCACTTATGGGCAGCCGCAGTAAAGATTAAGGTTCTCCTAATTGAGATTAGCGCAGTTAGTTAGAGTATGGTTCTAATAACGCCAAGGTCATGGGTTCTGTCCCCATAGAGACCATTCAGTTAGGAGCTGGACCTGACAATCCTTGCGTGTCCTTCCAACTCAGAATATTCTGTGATTCCGTGACTCTGTAATTTATGTGCTGCATGTACTGAAACTTTCCTGTGCTTGTCAAAAGTCAATCAGAGTTTCCATGTGGAAATCAGATAGGTCTTAACAAAATCTGCTTGTGCTCTGCTTTTTGTGCATTCACATAGCTGAATTCAAACATTCATCCTGCTTAAACCAAATGGACAGTTGGAGTACTGATGTTCTGTGTTAGCTAATCTGTGGACAAACAAAAGGTGCCATCATATAGAACTATTCTTTCAGACATCATCTCAAATCTTCTTATTTTTTTCTGAGGAAAGACAAGTCAGTTGATATCTTGACTGAGATTTTCCATTAACCTGTGGGTTTTATATCATACATCAGAACAACATCAACTTGATTTCTTGTTTGGTTTCTTTCTACAAAATATTTTGCAAATTCTTTCATACTTTAGTTAGTTCATTAAAAAAAGGGATTCCCTTATCTGTTGTTCTAATTTTAAAATATTATATTTATCCAGTGAGTAAGTAAGTATTTCTTTCTTCAGTTCATCTCAGAAGTTGGAGAAACATCATTTCATATTGAAATTCTGGATGTCCACATCATTATTCTTTTCTTCACTATGGCTAATGAAAAATCAGAAAATAAATAAGACAAGAGTTCAGTGAACAGATGAATGTACACTTCTCAATGCACTTGTCTCTATTTGTATCTTTAACATGAGAAAAAGGTGGTGTCTACTCATGAAATTTGAGTTGTTTGCTGTGAATATATTATATCATAAAAAGCAGAATGTTTTTGCTAACTCAGTGAGAAAAAGTTCTGAATTCTATTTACAGAATCATAATTTTAATAAAATAAATTGGTTTTTTTATTTCCAGGCAGATATGTATATTGGACATCATGGGGAAAAAATGCTGGAAAGCTTTTGTAAATGGCAACATGAAGAATTTGGCAAGAAGAATGATATACACTTAGAAATGTCAACAAGCTGGGGAGAAGACATGTCTTCAGTTGATGCAGCCATACTGATCACGAGGTAAAATAGTAAAAGATAAGCATTAAAAACAGACAGCAGCCTAATATGAACATAGATCAAAGGACTTGATAGATGACTAACACAGGATTTAGTTTGCATTCAGGAAGTGTGCAACTTGAGGCATCTTTCCTGAACTCAGAGATGGTGGTAAAGTGATGGTAAAAATGGCTCAGAAAGCAGTAGTTACCAGATGGGGAGCATCTGAAATGAGGAATGGGTTACTTTCTTATTTCTTCTTTGGCTATATAACTAAGGCCTTAGCTATATAGCTAAGGTTGGATGCCTTCCTCTGTATTCTTTCATTTAAGGACAGCATACACAGACCAGTAGATACTTCAATTCAAAACACAAAACCATATCTAAACCATTCCGAGCTGGATCAGCATTAGGCTAGGCACACTACTGAGTTATGCTTCCCCTCTTATGGATCTAGAACTAGTGTGTTTCATTGTGTTCTGAAGGTCCCTCATGTACATCATCAGCATGTGCTCTGCAGCCGCAGGGGTATGATTCCAGGTCTGCAGGTCCTTGTAACTCTGAAGTGTCAGGCTTGTGACACATTTAGAAGGAAATCAGCCTCCAGCTCACCTCCTTTCTTTCAAGGAAACTGTAATGGTTTTGGCTGTAGGTGGTGCACGGGGGAAGCATCTTGATGTTCAGATTGCATACAGGCATGATCAAAAGAAAAGGACAGAATGATGGTTCCACCAGCCTAGGGTTGGACTTAGTACCACTTTTGAGAAGGACCTTGGACTGAGTAACATACAGTGTTCCTTTCCAAAGAAAATTCCTGGGAATTGCTATATTGGAATACCATTGTGCAGTCCCATGCTGGTTAGTGATGTGGTGTTCTAAAACCACAAAAAATTAAAAATTGATGATGAGCTGGCAGTGTGCCCTTGCAGCCAGAAGGGCCAGTGGTAGGTGTGTGCATTGGGAAGAGTGTGGTCGCAGGTTGAGAGGAGAGAGGTGATCCTCCCCACTACTTGGCTTTAATGAGGGCACATCTGAAGTACGGAATCTTCACACTTACATGTAGTCTTACAGCATTTATTCAGTACACAGTCACTAGGAACTATATGCATTTTTTTAAAATTAGTTAATTCTGATTACTCCAATATCTATAACGCATTTCAATTTTTTGAGGCATAAAAGTGCTTCCCTAAATTTTCCTAGTTTAGAGAGCCAGTCACATACAGGACACAGGAAATTAAGAAGTCCAAATGGTCTGTGGTGACAGCCTTGTTGCTACTTTTGCTGTTCAGTCCCCTAACCTTTTCTTATAAAACATCCACTTTTTATCCTGTTCCATCTGCCTCTATTTGATGTGTATGTCTGTTTTATGAATTGTTGGGGCTTTGAGGGGGAAGATTAGATTTTTTTTTTTTCACTTCTATACTTTAGCTAAGCAGTAGTTCTTTTCACAAGGACTAGGGAAAAAATCCAGATGGAGAAGGAGAAAACACAGAGCAGGAAAGAGTGAACTTCAGCCAAGGCATACAGGATGGCTGAATATCATACATGGCATGGGGTTAATGAGCATGGCTAAAGGGGAATTAGGATTTCTTACATCTAGTTATACTTTCTGACTCTTCAAGGATAGTGAACAGTTGCATACTGCCTGTTTGCTTTAAATGTGGGGTTGTTGAGTGACTTCTTACCTATCCTTGGGCTTTCTTCTTCGAGACAGCTGAGACAGGCAGCAGCATCTGCAATAGCAGCAGAAGTTTGAGGGAGTATCAAATGCTTCAAGCCTGTATGTGCCAGGAGGGTGAGCCTAGGGCTTCTTTAGCTTGTGAGGTGTATCTCACAAATGGTAAGATACTATGAAATTAAAGCATGTAACACCTTTTTCTGCTCATTTTTTTCATCTTCACCTTAAGCAAACTTTATGGGAAGAGTCAGGGACATTCTGAACTCATGCAAGTGAGATGATAGTTAAGTAGTCAAGAGTCCAGTCGTCTGGAGATATCTTCAGCAGTTGGTGAATTTGGCCACACAGCTTTTTGAATTTAATGCAGCATTTCTGGAAGTTTTGGTGGATTAAAAATTGATGAGCTGGCAGTGTGCCCTTGCAGCCAGAAGGGCCAGTGATAGGTGTGCATTGGGAAGAGTGTGGTCAGCAGGTTGAGAGGAGAGAGGTGATCCTCCCCCACTACTTGGCTTTGCGACCACATCTGAAGTGCGGTGTCCAGCTCTGGGTTCCTCAGTAAAAAAAAGACAAGGAGCTACTGGAGAGAGTCCAGCAGAGGGCTGCAAAGATGACTTGGGGTCTGGAGCATCTCGCCTCTGAAGACAGCCTGCAGGAGCTGGGCCTATATAGTCTTAAAGAAGACTGAGAGGGGATCTCAATAACGCATATCAATATGTCAAAGTTGTGTGCAAGAGGATGGTGTCAGACTCTTTGCAGTGGTGCACTATGACAGAATGAGAAGCAATGGCCACAAACTAAAACACAAGAAGTTCCCCCTCAACATGACGAAGAACTCCTTTACACTAAGGGTGGTAGAGCACTGGAACAGACTGCCCAGGGAGGTCATGGAGTCTCCCTCTCTGGAGACATTCAAAACCCTCCTGAACATGTTCCCATATAACCTACTCTAAGAGACCCTGCCTCAGCAGGGGGTTGGATTAGAATGAGCTCCAGAGGTCCCTTCCAGCCCCAACAATTTTGTGATTCTGAATTGTAAGAAAGCTTTGCGAAAACTCTAATCATACGCTAAGATGTGATGTTCTGAAGTGCTTTGTAGTTATGATATTCTGATTTCATAGAGTCATAGAATGGTTTGGGTTGGAAGGGACCTTATAGATCATCTAGTTTCAAACCCCTGCCTGCTATGGGCAAGGACACTTGGCACTAGAACAGATTACTCAAAGCCCTATCCAACCTAGCCTTGGAAACTTTCAGGAATGGGGCATTTACATCCTCTTTGGGCAATCTGTTCCAGTGTTTCATACCTCTACAGTAGAGCATTTTCTCCCTATATCTAATAAAAACATAGCCTTTTTCAGGTTAAAGCCGTTCTTCCTTGTCCTGTGACTGCTTGCCCTCGTAAAAAATTCCTCTCCAGCCTTCTTGTAGGCCCCCTTCAGGTACTGGAAGGCGTCAATAAGGTCAGCCTGGAGCCTTCTCTTCCCCAGGCTCAACAATCCTGACTCAGCCTGTCTTCACTGGAGAGGTGCTCCAGACCTCAGATCATCTTCATGGCCCTCCTCTGGACTTGCTTCAGGGTTGTCTACAATTTTTTTTAACTGTAAGTTTAAGTATATATTTTTTTTGTTAAATCTCTGATCTGTGTTAAGGAAATGGAAGTAGAGAGCAGGGAAGTGATTGGTTAGATGTCAGTAAGTCAGCACTGGAGCCAGAAATTAAAGATCTGTTCTTCTGATATTTTTATTTTTTCAATGGTATTATTCTCTAGCCTGTAATGCCTCCCACCTCAGAACTGCTTTAGCTGCTAATAAATCATGCTAATGTGGTTTGCCGACTGTGGGAATGTTTCGCTAATCCAGGCTCCCTCTGCACATTATCAGGTTTATGGTACAGCTAACCCCATGTGTGGCTTTACTTGTGTCTTTTGTTAATTCAGAGTCATATTCTGTTTTTCAAATACAGAACAAGCTCCTTTGTCACAGCTTCCAAAGACCTTTGGACAGCAGACCTGCTTTATTGGGAGAAATAATTTTGTTTAGACAAGATGAACACCAACTGCTTGGTGTTTTTCAAGTAAAAATGCAAAGTTTTGGTTATCCAACACATTCTGTGGCAGACCTCCTAAAATTTACCACACCTCCTCTTTTGTCTTGTATGATAATAGTATGGCAAGAGTGCTTTTTAAAAGCTTTCCTATGCTTTCACATGCTAGTTATGTGTAGTAACCAAAAGAGTTAGAAATGAAGTATTGAGTGTTCTGCAGAGCTAATTTTTAATGCCTAACTACAAAGATCATAATTTGGATGTTGTAGAGACTGTTATTGAACAAAGGGCTGTCATAGCCTTTTCATGAAAAAATTACTTTTCAGTATTGATTTTTCCTTTTTTTTTTTTTTTTTAAGAGGAAAGCAAACCCAACTTCTCTTCACAGCTTGTTCTGCTACCCAAGTAGGCTGTAATGATACATATGAATCTGCTACCAACTTCTTCATTCCACTTGACTTTGGTCCTATTTCAGCCTGTGAGTTTTTGTTTAGTTTCCCTTTAAATTGTCTTATTTGAATGAAGTAATGTCCTGTTTAAAATATGGTGCCATAATGTAAAAGGAAGATAGAAAGAGTTCATAGTGCATTTAAAAAGAACCCTGGAGAGGTTAGATATAAAGAGAATGGGTTAATTAAGACAGAAATTGTTTTAAGGACTCTCTTGATGAAATTACCTCATTTATCAGATAAGTTTTACTTACTCACAGTTATAAATTAACATTGTTACTTTAGAAATAGACATTATCAGGAAGTACTTTTCTCTGAGGACAAAATAAAGCATGTCTCATCAACGTCCTCCTTGCCATTTAAGTTACAGTGTGTGAGTGCCCAGAGACAAGCCCCAATTTTGGTGGCCTCAGAGATGCCATTACCAGTTGCTAGCCGAATAGGTTGCTTGACCTGAGTGAGGTAACTGAAAGTCAGGCTGGAAAAGGCTCGTAGCATCCCCAGTTGTACTATAATGATACTTAAGTTCATATGTTGCTTCTATTGCAAAGAATGTAATGAAAGCTTTGAAGCGTATAAAAAATATGTATGCAAGGATGAGGCAGAATCTATCTTCACTTAGAAATTATACATCATGTTGTTTTTCCAGTGCATCAGTCAATCTATTGTGTCACAACGGCTTTTTTAAAAGTATGTATAAAAGGAATAATAGATAAAACCTCTCAAGTTCTTTGTTCTCATCAGAACTGATATTTTCACATATGCTTGTGACAGAAAGTAGATCTCTGATTTTCATAATATTCATCAGACAGGCAGTGATATTCCATGTTGATCATGTACCATGTGTACATCAGCCTTTTTATTCATACTCATCTTCAGCATCTGAATTCTCTTTGCTCTGGTTGACACTTAATTGAAACAGTGCTGTGAGACATTTTCACTGTAAGAAAGTGCCTCGTTCTATAAAAGTAGACAGTGGCATAAACAGCAGTTAGATTTGATAAATATTGTTTCATTTCTAATTCGTCCAACCCTCCAGAACTGTCCCCAAAGCTTGTACAGGAATTTTTTAAGAATTACTATGACTTTCCAGTGCACACAAGAAATGCAGTTCTTTTTCTGACTTTGCTATTTACTACCTTTCTGAACTAAAAATACCTCCTCAGGAGAGTCGGAGGAAGAAGACTGTGAATGATCCTTGCGTGAATGAAACTGACATTATAGGGTCACTCCAAAACGCAGCAGTGTTTGGCACTTCCAAATTGCTAAAATGTATTGGGATAGAGATTTGGTTAAGCTTCTACTGCTGTGCTTAAAACTCCTAGTGAATTTCAGCTCTGGAAATGGGAGTTCTTGCAAATACAAGAGAAATGAGGTTATTCTTAATTGTATCTTCATTAGCATAATTGCACTACTGCCAAATCTCTTGATATTTTAGTTTCGTATTCACTGGTTTGATTTTTTTGACACAACCAGCAGACATCACAGAAATCCATGAAAATGTCACATGGCTTTACTATTAATTATTTCATAATAGGACTGTAGATGCAGAAGGAAGCAGGGAAATGTGAAAAGAGTATATTTTAGAATGAAAAGTTTTAGAACAGAAAGTTTTTTAGAATAAAAAAATTTTCTTTAGAAAAGCCTCAATCTCTTGTATTTGTCACTTTAGTTTTAAGACATATATTTTTATCTTGTGTATTTTAAAAATCACACTAATTTTAAGTCATCACATACTGTTCAAAGTGTTTGAGTCTGTGAAGTGGTAATGCTTGTAGTAAGACTTGGGAAAAATCTGCGTGAATTTGCTTTTTCCTGTATGCTTATTTTTTTGAACTCTGGTAATTGGGCTACATATGTTCTGCTCACTAGTGGATATCTGTTCTGTAGGATTACATGGACTTAAACTGAATTTAAAATCTCTGATTATTTAATGTAAGACCGTAACATAAAATTTAGACAGTTATTTTAATTTTCCTGGTGAATAAGAAAGCTAGACAGTCTTGCAACAAAGATTTAAAAGAAAGGAAGATTAACTGTGTTCTGCAGTAGATTATTGGCATGGTTGTTTGCTTTCAGAATGGACAGTTGGTCTTATTTCTAATTTTTGTTGCTTCAGCTTTCATCCGTTTATCACTTTGTACCCTTTGCTACTGTTAGAAAGCTCTTCCCTATGGAAATACTTGTAGGCTGTGCTCCAGCCACAGCTCTTCTTTCTCTTTAATTTGCAGAGTTACTCTATGTAATTATTTTCTCAGTTCTTTCCAGACCTTTTCTCTTTACAAAGTTATTTCTTCAAGCATAACCACCAAAATTGGACATATGTGGTGCGAACAGTTGTAGTCATGCCGTTCTGGTATTTTCCTGCATCTTCATCCAAGGATGCTGTTCCCTCCTACTGCCTGTTTTCAAATTTATGTTTTTGTTGTTGTTGTGTCTTATCAAACCTAAGGGTCCATTTTTTGCTACATTAAAAGAAAATTCACTCAGAGAAGTCATCTATAAAATTTGCTTTTTCTTAATTCCTATGTGTATTCTATCAACTCATTTAATTTTTAAATTTTGCTGGTAATGTTCTCTTATTTTCTTCCACTTTATTGCTTTATGCTAATGCTGAATCTAGATTCTTATGGATTCCACTCAAAAAACACCTCCCTTGGCTTCCTAACTATTCTATATCTGTCTTGATACGTTAACTGCCCCTTCAATTTAGTTATTAGTTAACTTACCACACTTCTGAACTATTGTTATTCAGTTTGACTGAAACATGAACTTTAGAGGCCTCTTTATATTATCCTTTTTAATCTCAGTTCAACTTTACAGAGCCTAAGTGATGTCTTAACTACAATAAATATTTCTAAAATACACTAACCAGTGCATACTGGTGCATTTACCCTCAAAATAATAAACAGTTTCTGAAATAGCATTTATGCTAGTAACTTTGTCCATTTATTTATATTCTCAACTAAATAGTAACTACATGATTTTTCTTGTGGTTCATTAACACCAAAATGGTTTTAAATTTAATTATGTTAATTAAAAGTGAATTTATTAGTTAGTGTATATTCACTTAGTTCATATGTGAGAATAATTTCAGAATGTCCCACTATGTGAAGAGACAACAACTTCTTCAGTGTTGTCATTATTCACTTAGTACAATGCAAGTGAAGACATTTGCAATTTGATGATAATGTCATTTGCCACAGGGGCCACTAATTGCAGCTATTCTTTATAAAAACCTTATGATTTGAGAAGACTTGTTGCTTGGGCAATAAGCCTTAAATATGTCTTTAAATGTTTTAAGTCTAGAATTGGTAACAGCAGGAGTTAGGCTGCAGTTTCAAGCTTATGCTGCATTTTTCAAAATTACAAACATTAGAAAAATTGTGAAATCAAGAGTAGAGTGAAGCAAAAAGGAAGATTTGATAGACTGGTAAAATCCATTATCTCTCCTCTTCTGTTTCTTCTTTTCTCCAGTCTAGTGTAGGGAAGTAAATGACATACCAGCTTGGACAAGAAACATGTCTTTTGACTATTTTAACTTGCTAAAAACAAGTATGAAGTTTATCTAAAAATGACAAATTGCTGCAAATTATTAATAAAAATTAAGTCTGGGTTATTGTTTAGTCCTCCTCTGCTGTTTTTGATGTCTTCTGTTGTACATCCTAAGTACACATCAGGATTTATTTTAACAAAGAGAATGTACAGAGATACTTTATATTTAGAAATTAGATAGCTTTTGTTTGCTGTGAAGGTTGTTCATAATGCTTGTTATTGTTTTGGTTTGACTCTTGGCAAAATGCCAACCACTTCCCCATGTGACAGAGTTTCAGTTAAAAGAAGTGAGGGAAAAAAAAACTTAAAACTGAAACTGGTATATACACATATATTTA
>JAWWEU010000091.1:29707728-29722591 GCA_035583155.1 Acropternis orthonyx
GTTACTAACTCTGAATTTCTGTGTATAAATAATGACAAGAAAAGTCTGGTGGTTGTGCTTTATTTGTGGAATACCAGGAGCACCCAGGCTTGCACAACTCTGAAATAAATAAACAATGTCTTTCTTGAGTGTGTAATTATTGGCTTGTTGCATACTGGTAACAAATACAATTTTTGAGCAAATTCTGATATCTCAAAAGAGCAGGGTTTCCTTCAAAATATTGTTATTTTTAAAACTGCATACTATGTCATTTGATCCTGTATTTTTATATACCATCTTCAGTTAAAACAGCAGCTATAAGAACATGTATTTCCATCTAAAGCGTTTGCTAGAAAGCATTTTCCAATAAAATAGTGACACTGCAATCTCTAAACAGAATTCCCGTAACAACTCTTGTCAGACTGTTTTTGGGGGTTGGTACAAATATAGAATATTAAAAAATTCTAAATTTGGTAACAGCTAGTGTAACATACACAAAAACAACAGCAGAAAATTAAGGCACCATCAGGCCTTTGTACTGTTGCAAAGGATCTAAATAGCATGGATACAAATGATGACTGGTGAGGAATCAGACAAGCATCTGTGTAATAAAGACCACAAACCAAAATGAAGTGAAAGAATATATCTTCCATCCAAGTTAGCAAAATACCAAAGATAGGTTTATTTACTTTTCTAATATGAAAGCTGTTGGTCTTTAATACAAAGGACTTGTACTTTTCCTCCAAACTTTGCCCCTAGGGACAGTGATTTAGACCAGCCCTATGCATTAAGAGTTACACCAGAAATAGGGAATTGGGCAGACTATCCATGTCCAGTGAGAGTTAATTCTGGAAATACTGAAGCTGAATGCTTAGGGCCAGTTACAAATGAACAAGCAGCCAAAGAACTTGCACAGAACACAGGCAGCAGCACAGCAGAAGTAAACTAAGAAGTCTGTGTCCGTGTATTTCTTCATCTGAATCCATCATCTGGTGTCCCTCTCTTACCCGGAAAATCCGTCTGTTCTCTTCTTGCACAGCTGCTCATGATCTAACCAAACAGTAAGAGTTTGCTGAGAATCAGAGTGAACTCTCTCATGCTGAGCTGTGTGCTGCTGTGTCTGGACTCCTGCAGGCACTCGATGCTGCTAATTTAAAGCTAGTTCAGGTATCCATGGGCTGCAGAACAGGAGCCATGTCAGCAGTGTTGGACTTTCTGCTAGTCTTCTTTTTGTTTGTTTGTTTCTTCTCTTTTGGTGAGGCATAATTATGCAAGGAGTGCTCTTCCAAATGCAGTTCCAAATCAACATTGTAGGGTCAGGTGTTGTCAGTTGCAGGAGGCAGGAGAGGTTTCTGCTCAGTGAAGGCAAACAGGAATCCATAAATTCTGAAACCTGTTGTTTATGGTATGTTCTAAAGTTTGGGAAGAGAATTTTTCCACAAGACATGTAAAGCGGAAAGTAGGGGGTGGGCCAGAACTGCCTCTGCATAGGATGAAATATAGAACCTATGTATAGGTCCTGCCCTGTGCATAGCAAAGAACTACTACTACATAGTAGTCTTGTCAGTCTTGCAGAAGGAAATTTAGGAGGATGAAATCAGTAGAGGTTAGAAAGATGAGTTTTGTAAGGTGGTTGCATGCATCTGGGGTTTTAAACATTTCAGCATTGCACTCAGTCCAGTTGGATATTGGTGGAAAATGTTATGTTTTCAGTAAATAAATACTGTTTGAGGTTACCATTTAAAATACTGTTGACTGGGGTTACCCATACCTGGAGATGTACACCTTGCCTTCTGGCTGACTACTGTGACCAACAATTTTTTCCAGTATTCATCACTAGTGTAAATTACTTTCTTGGTTTTGTTGTGAGTGTCACTGATCTGGGTGCCATGGGGAATTCAAAGTAGGGAGAGAGCAGTTGAATGGACAGATTGTATGATGAGAAACAACTACGTCAAGTGTCTCCCAGTGAAGGCATAGGTACAGTCTGTTACATTTCCTAGGTCTCAAATGTTCTCTGACATATCTCCAAGCTTGCTGTCACACACAATTTGCAAAATCAAATTTTGCAAGAACACTGTAAGATTCCAGGTTTTGCTCTGTGAATTTATTTGCCCCACTGACAACGATACTCTAAACATATCCTATGTAAAGGAAAGACAGGGTTTTTTTTTTCAGTAAGATTGCTGATATTCGGAGGACTGGGCTTACCATTTAGTCTGCTATAGGTTTCCTATAGAGGTTTCCAAAGTGTAGCATAATCTAAGCCATTCACATAATTTTACAATATGTACAATTTTGTGTGCATACAACATGTTCTTTTACAACAAGCTCATGATAATAAATGCACTGACCTGCATACAGAGGAACACCTCATACAGTGGCAGCAGGACCATCTTTTAAGTGCTTTTGTGAAAAAATTAGAGGTTTCACTCAGTTTCACTTCATGAACTTTGGTTTTATTTCTTAAAAAAGTATTGTAGCTCAGATGCGTAGTCAGTAGCTGCAAATGCCTCAGTAGCTACATTTTCCACATGTGGTTTCTGAACATTGATTTTCTCCTGTAGAAAGTTTCCTAGGAAGTGATATCCATATGATAGTCCAGTGTATGTGGTATGCAAATACCTTTAATACACAAGATTTTTTTTAAATCATCAGGAAAATTTTGACTTCTACAGCCTGAAAAATAAAATATGCTTTTTTTTTTTTGTGAGTTTCATGTAAGTACAGCAAAAGAGAATCTAATTAGATGCAATTTCTAATAAATGTAAGAAAACCAAAGCAAAATAAATAAATTGAATTTACCCTACCTCCTGTCATAAAATATCAAATGCATGCTTGGTGCAGTTTCTTGGGAAAGTAGAACATAAGACTACAATACATGTGCTCAGTCATCAAATCCAGACATTGCTATTACAAGCCTCAACTTTTTCTTTTATTTAATTCAGTTCTAAAAATTATTGAACTTTATGTTTCCAGCAAAACTCTAAAGATGCAGTCGCATCTTACCTTGCATCTTGTTTTACTGAGCTGGACTAAGTGGCAAGGCTCCAGTGAGACCAGAGAAATAAGTTTTCATATGAAAACATGCAAACCTTTGTTTTCAAGTTGTGTTGTAACTCAGACACAAAATAACTAGGTTACAACACAACAGATTGTTTTATTTTCCAGTGTTTTATTTAAAGTGTTTAAAGCTTAATTAATCTCAACAGTAGTAGGGTAACACAGAATAAATCTCTCTGAATGGACTTTTGATGGCAATTTCATAATCACTGAGCTTTTAATTACTAACACCATGTTTGAAAACCAAGTCTTTTCCTCCTTAAACAATTGATCAAGGAGTTGCTGCTTCAGGCACCTCCGTTTTCTTTATTTTATGGTATTTTACTTTGAAATAGTAAGCCAAGGCATTTAGAGAGCTGAAAGTAATGGAAAAAAAGATGCTTTGTTTTTCAGATTATACTACAAAGGTCACTTACTGCTTTCTTACTAAGTATGTGTTAACAGTCTGTCTTAGGAAGCAGTAGGGCCTCTGAGTGAGTTTAGGAAGGTGGGAAGGTTAATTTTCATGTCTACATCCAGTTTCAAAAGTTTACAATAAAATCTGAAAAGTAAATTTTAGATAGAGCTGAGAAAATCTATGGCATTCTGTATTGAACTTCCATTAGCTTATGGATGTTCTGGTTCAAGGAATAATTTTT
Source organism: Acropternis orthonyx (assembly GCA_035583155.1). NCBI lineage: Eukaryota > Metazoa > Chordata > Aves > Passeriformes > Rhinocryptidae > Acropternis > Acropternis orthonyx. The sequence goes on from JAWWEU010000091.1 coordinate 29,711,409, forward strand.
GAGAATGAAACACGTTGCTCATTTGATGTGCAGGACAATTTTGTGTATTGTTGATAGTGTTGGTATTTATGGTTGTCTTTATTATTATTTATTTGTATAATAGTTAAAAAACAAATATAGTATAGTTAAGATAGTATGAAAGGTGCAACAATTTCTCAGTTACTAAAGAAGTCAACTCAGATGTTATGGTTATGTTGAAAGCTCTCTGAGATTAGCAATTATTTTATCTTATGTTGTAATAATAACTATTACATTATATGCATATCAAATTCTTGTTGTGCATTCCAGTTCAGATACATTTAGCTGTGGTCTTTTCCATTTTGGTGGCATGTGATGATTATTCTTAGCATTCGTTTAAAACCCAGCAGATTCAGCTACAAGCTCAATGTCTGAATTTGTTTCTTGACTTGAGTGAGTGCTCCTGTAATATGCTGCAGTACCATCCATAGCTCCTTGTAATTTCATATCCCTTCTGTGAAAATGCAGTAAAATTATGTCATTTTCTACAGATTATACTAGTTCATCACTAGGTGTATTTTTTATTTTATTGTGTGTTATTTTCTGTGTTTAGTTTCAACTTACTAAAGGTATTTAAAATCCTGTAATTGAAGGGATTTAAAATACAGAAAGAACTTCCAATATGTAAGAATTTCAACATTATGCTTAGTAGCATTTAGAATATTTGTGTTTCAACCTGGAACTTAAATTTCTTTCATAGGCAAAACTTCTGTGGCTATCAGAAAAAGGCATTTCAAAGTAAGGACAAAAGAATCTCTAGTACCATACAATGCATATTTCCTATGTGTTAAAGAAAACAGAAGGCAATTGCAAGTTAACTATCACAATAATTTGTGTTAGTCTTGTGAATACTATGTTCTTTCTAACTTCATGCATGAATCCTTCAGTTAGGCATACCAGATTCAAAAGTGAAAAATCAGTGAAGCCTCAGAGCAATACTGGCATAGTATGCAAGACATGCTCATGCCAAGGATACTGAGGAGGAGCTGAGACACAAAGCAGAGGACAAAAGTGGGCATGGCTTAACTAAGCTTAGGCAAAAATTCTTTCACTAGGAGAAAATTTACCATTTTGGCTAGTCAGATTGCAAGAGATAAACGAGTGAGTGATTTAGCAACCCCCTCACTGCATTAAACAGTGAATTATGTTCTGTGCCACTTTGTTCATCCAAACTGTTGAAAAACTGAACCAGGTCCAAGCAGCTGTGAGCACTTAAAAATATCTTTAATTGTCTCCTGGATTTTACAACTTCACTACTCACCTTTTATAGGTTGTTTTTATATGAAAAATATTTAGATGAATCTTGTGTACATTCTTAAAATCATGTGGGTTGGCAGCTGTAAATAACCATGCATCAATAATCATTTACTTTGTGTGCTATAATACCAATATGTAATCTGGTTTTGCTGGAATTAGTCTTGTGTTTAGCTTGGTAGATATGCTTGTGTATAGTATTTTTATCCTTTCAGAAGAAACATTTGAAAATTTATGTATGAATAGTCAACCTTGTATCGTGTTTTGCACTGGAAAATCCCACTGTTTTTTAGTGGAAGTGTTTTCTGAACAAGAGAGACAGGTAGCTCCTAGTTACTAATATATCAGTTTCCGTGTCCTGTAGCTATATAATGGAAGCAAAATATCAGTGTAATGGAATTAGATGGTAAAATATACTTTTTTTTCCCTTGATTTTGAAGAATGAGATCAGTAGTCAGTGGTACATGGGTCCTTTAACTGAGGAGGAAACAAAAAGAGCTCAGTGTTTTTGGAGAGAACTGCAGATTATCTATACAACTGCATCTAATGTCAAAATACAAGGAAAATTGCTTCACAAATGCCAGCAGAAAGGAACAAAGGAACAGGGCCAAGTCTCACTCTTCATTTAAATGCCTTTGGGAAGACTTTATATTTGAATCCATTTCATAGCTCCCTTTTGTTACATTGAAATAGCAACATGTTCTTTGGTATTTCTGTTTTGAGTCTGTACTGAAGTTTTTATATTCTCAGGATGATGGTACCCTATCCTGAATAAAACATCAAGTTGTCCTTTACTTAGCTTGCTCAAGTGGGTGCTGGTGCTGTCCATGAGAGATAAAGGAGTCTACTCTAGCACTAGATTACCTTGCTTTTTGCAGACTTTGCAAAAGTTATTTTGGATGATAGGTACCCTCAAAGAAGAAAGACCTGACACTCTCAGCCTTTTCAGCTGGTTTTCATTGAGTTCAAACTTCTCAAGAATCATTCCAACCAACTCAAGGAATTTATGAACTGGAAAGAGTTTGCAAGAACATTGAAATATCAGGTTGTGCTGCTGATCAGTTTACGTTGACTCTTAGGCAGCGTAGTCACTTTCATCACATGTGCTAATACAGCATGAAACTATATATCCTTAGTTATACCAATGGAGATGAAAGACAAGATGAATACCTGCAGATAACAATAGTAATTTTAAATAAAATAATTTTAGCTGAAAAGAGTGTGGTGGAAGGCTATTCTCAAGATAGGTTTTCCTTTGTTCTCATTTATCAAAAGAAACTAGCTAACCTATACAACCACATCTAGTCAGTGTTTTCGTATAAAGGAACAACTAGATATTTAATTCACATTTATGAGAAGATGTGTCTTCTGTGAGCAGTTCCAAGATCAGTCCTTTTCTTACAGGGTATCTTAGTGAAACAAAGCACAATTTCTTCACAGAAAAATCTTAATGTCACAAGTGACAAAACTTTGGCCATAGAGTAATACATCAGTTCTAAACAACCCCCAGATTAATACTTCTTTCAATCCTCTTAGCTTCCCCTTGTCTCACATAAAAGAAAGAGCAAGTTACACCATGCTTTAAAAAAAGGGAAAAAAAAATCCTAAATATTTACTTCAACTGGGATCCTAGCAACATAAAATAATCACTTTCACTTTCATATCACTTTGAACTTGATTATATCATAGATACATGAGAAACATTTTACACGAATCATCCAGGTTGCAGAAAATGAGGAATTGTTTTACTGCGCTGAAGCCTTGTTTGTCAAGGAACAATTTTAGCTTTCTGTCATAGTGTCATTTCCATAACATGGATATAATAAAATAAATTGCAAAAGAAAGCAAGGCACTCTTGTTTTCCTCATGTTTTGTTGCAGAAATAAAAATAGGTCTAAAGAATGTATATTAGAACCAAAATGAGCTTAATGAGTGATTTCACGTTGATTTGTTGTATAGGGGATGGTACCAACTATCGTCTGGGAAGAAGGCACCAAAAACTAAATTGCAGGAGAATCAGCTTAATAAGCTATCCAGGCTGGAATCTTTGTAATACTAGGAAAAGCATTAGTGATATATTATGAATAGATCAGATTGATAAGGGGAAATTAATGTTACACAAGGCTTCGAAGCATATTCAGGAAAAAGTGATTTGATGGAATGAGACAGGAGGTGAATTCAAAGGGATTGCAGTGTGTGTAGATGAACAGAACATGGGGGCAGCTTTAGCAGCTGCACATGTTGTGAATGTGAGAACTGAAATTCGTATGTCAGGAAGGCAAGAAGAGAGATAAAGACCTGGGTGAATATTTTCAGTATTTGCATGTAGTGACATAATTCCTAATTACCTCTACTATATATTTTACTCTGTGATGCTAATATATTTTGATCCAAGTGTACAGAGTTGTAGGCTTATAATATTTTAAAATGTCTTAAAGTGAACCCACTCTTCACAGCAGTGGAGCAGCTCTGACAACTAATTGGACCATCTTACGTTCCAGGATAACATCTAGTCATCATGTTTCCTCTGGTGAGAGTCAAATTTTCTCAGAACCAGAATCAGAGACAAGAGACAGTTTTAAAAATGCAGCATTTGCATTAAAATAGGAGTGCAATATGTATTTTCACCTTTTTTTTCAACAAAACAAAACACATTAATTCTTGTTAAAATGGCATGCACACTCAAATGTTAAGGGCAGCCCATTTTTTTAAGGTTACACAAATGAAATAAAGTTCCCTTCTAGAAAGCAGAGGCTGCCTCAAACTTGACCTTGAAAATTACGGTAACTTTTAGGGTAAATAATGTGGTACCTATGTAGTTCCCCTGGAAGTCTGAATCTGTCCTTACATCAGTGTTTTCATAAACATGCTGTTTCTGTGCACTGTGCTGCCTATTCCCTTGGGCCAGTGCCCTTGACATTAAATGATGAGGCTTTTTAAAAAAATACTTTAGAAGAAAATGTTAGGGTGTTTTAATATATTCCAGACATTTAGAATAATTTTAAATTGACCAAGCTTTTCATGTTGTTTTTATAAATGGATGTTTAAAATATGTGTTTACACTTAAAAAAAAAAATTAAACAATTGACAACAGCAAGGAAGTATCTGATAGGAAAGCTTCTAACAAATTATTAGAAAGAGAGAAATAGTTATCTTCATTAAATGACTTCAGTTTGTGTTAATGCCTGCAAGTATTCATAATGTGATTTCTTATACGATGGTGTTCTTGGCAAACTAAAATTTCTCTGCCTTTTTGGCAAAGGTACCTCCTTTTGAATTCAGATTAGAATCTACTGTTCTTACTTTCCCTGTTAAAGTCATACCCTAGCAGAAGCTTCAGTTTGCAAGTCTGTAAAACATTTTGCACAAAGTATTTATACTGGGTTAGAAAATGAATTTATTCTTTCTTTCTGTGAAAGTTCACGCTTTTTAAATACTTGTCCCAGTAAATCTATGCCATCTAATTCTTACAGATTTTTGAATGGACAAATACCAGATATGAGCCATCCAATAGTAATGAGGCTGTTTAAGTGTTGAAGATTTGTTGCCATGAATCAGGTGGTTTATTTCTAAAAAAAAATGTTCTAGAAGGTAAAGTGTAGGCCTGATAACACTTCTTGCCTGTTACCCCTTTTTACAATGGGACATTTATTTTTGAATGATCTGAAGATTAATTTGTCTCTTTGAAGAACTTCACAGAGAATTTCCACTTTCAAGTATGCCTCTACCCTCAAGCTTTTGTGTAGCATTATTAAACACAGATAGCCACTTACATATTCCAGGTGTTCATAGTGGTCCTACTTGCTTCCTGACAGTTTCAAGAGCTACTATACGCTCTGACATATGATTAGTTGCCAGCAACTGAACAGAACTTGACTCAAACAGAAAACAATAAGGAAAATGTATTTTAGAAAAGGCTCATTATGGATGGGTACTGTATAGATCAGTATTACTTTTTTTTCCATCTTTTGAAAGAATATCCTCTGTGGGGAGCAGTGAAATGCAGAAGGGTCAGAATTCTCTGACCAGGCTCTATTAGGTATTCCATGTGAGGAGGGTTTAATGTTTAAAACAATATTTACTTACCTGAAGACATTTGATGTTATGTGGGATTTTGATTTATGAGGGTGGTGTGGCAATATACTGAAATCAAGCAACTATAGCCATTACAATGTACAGTGCGATCACAGAACAAATCTGATTTTCACTAATGGTCGTCATATGCTCATTGTCACGATGCTGGACATTGCCAGGTGCTGGGAAGGAGTATGTGAGTTAAAGCCAACTCAAGCCCATTGGTCTTTTCAAAATTCATTTTGTCAGTTCAGTTTCTACTCTCTGTGGGACTGAGCCACATGTGCACTTACCCATTGCTGGGCTGGCTAATTCAAGAAACCATTTACACTCTTTTGATTAACTCAGAAATAAACATTTACACAGCAGTTGATCCACTAAACTCATAGAGACTTTTATCTAAAATTAATCTTCCCATTCCTCCTGTGTTAAGTTCAGTTTTCTTTGCAACAGCTATGGTTTGTCCCTACATTCTTTGCTCAGCTTCATAAACACATCAGCCTTGCCTATCTCATCTGTTTTAGGGGTTTATTGATCAGAAATCAAAAGGGTTGTAGTTTTTTTAATAAACAGGTTTATTTAAGAAAAGCAGTTGTGGAAAAGAAAAATAAAAGATTGACTAAATAAAGATGAAAAGAGTGGAAAAATAATAGTGTATATCAGTTTACACAGAAATACAGAGACAATTAGTCAAATGAATAGCCTTCATACCATGTCTACCTTGTAGCACTATACAACTGTAGGTGCTGGTCTGGAGTAGTGGTGTATCTGGTCAGAAAGGTCAAGAAGTTAAAAGGAAATGCATGCTTTGGTTTATGTATTTTGTCATCATTATGATGATCCATTTATAGCAGTCTTTCCTTAGATTCTGGGTTAGGGCTAATACTATGAAGGAAAAGGGTAATTCAGGCTCTACTTCTTCCATCTAGCATAAATTTTAGAAGATATTTCTTCCTAATGGGATTTCTGATACTTTGTATATATGCGGTACATAAAAGACAGTAATGGACAAGGATAAAAACTTATGTGTAAAGAGCAAGTTTTCATTGCTGTTTCACTACAGCAGATCATAAGATCAGAAGTGCCAGATTTTTAGATATCATGAGGACTGGAAATAGCTAGTTCACGCAGACAGCATTCGCTGTTCATTTTTTCTCCCAGGAAAAAAATACGAGCTCCAGAAGGGGTTGATGGAGAAAGCTACAAATACAGCCTGAAAGACTGCAAAACAACACTGTGACATTCCTAACCTTTAAAGGAAATGTAACTGTAAAATAAGTTGGAAATCATAGAAAGCAGGTTGAAGCTGTTAAAATACTTCCTGTGGTAATAGCACAGTGTTCATTGTCATCATCTCACCTTCTTGTCTGTAGAGTAGCAAAGGCTTTTGTCAGTGTACAGAAGCAGAATTTTGTGGTAGGAGGCAGGCCCAACTCATGACCTGAGGCATGTGGTACTCATTCAAAGTAATCTGTGTATCTGTCATGTCTGTCCAGTGCATCAGTGAAAAGCATGTAATCAAGATAATTTATTTATGCATGTATTTGGTAAGAGCTGTTCTGAAATGGCTAGTGATCAGCTTGAAACCTGTTTCTGGCTTTTTAAGTCACAAGTTTCTCCTTTTCTTGGAAAGCCCCATTAAGTTTTGTTGCCAAAGCAGTGAGGTGTCTCCTTTTCAGTCACATCTTATTTGATTGTATACAGCAGAGTTCCATGAAGCTTTCGTAGGGCACTCTTACAATTTAGCCATGTAATTTAAGGACTGAAAGTCTTTATTGTGCAAGTCCTAAAAATAGACTTTTCTACCTCTGTCCAAAAGTTTAATTTATAAATGCGGATCAAGATTTCTAATAATTTTCTATGCCATGTAAAACAAATATGTAGAAAAACTGTTCTTAAAAGTCATGCCATGAGGAAGTTAAAGTAATGGATCAAACTAGTTCAATTTCTTAGAAGATTGAATTATTTTTTATAAAGGTTATATTTGGGTTTTCTTTCATATTAATAGCATGAGAAAATATGAGACAAAGAAAATTTTTATTGCATATTACTCCATACACTGTCATTTTTCATACTTTCTTCTGAGCAGAATGACTTAGGACCTCTTCAACACCTATTATATACAAGCTAATCGAGTTTGGAGTTTTTTCCTCTTTTTAGATCACAGGTGTAAACAAGGTTAAATGAGGAGAAAAGGAAGTTGTGACTTTTTCTTTCTCAATCTATGACACTTTTCATTTTACAGCATGCAGTTTTCCATCTGAGTCTTTTCCTGTTCATGCATGTTTTTATAGACAAGTTTTCTACTTGGTGATGTTGCCTTTAAAAAAAAAAAGTCAATTAAAATATTTTAAAAGTATACTGGCTGTTGTTAGCAATGACATTACAGTGTATTACTGCTTTAAGTATTTTCCTTTACATTTTTAATATTTTTCTAATATGTGGGTTAGAAGTTAAAAAACAAAACATGGGAATAATTTGTCAGTTTTTACACTAGAAGAATTCCTTGAATTCAGAGTTGCCTTGCCTCACAAAGTATTTGGAATAGTGGTGGCCTGCGTAGACTTTTCTATGGTCCGAAGGCCTCTGTGTAGTTCAGGATAAAGCTAACAAGAAGAATTGTTGATGGACATAACAGTATTGAAAAGAAAGTGAAACAGAAGATGAAGTATTGACAACTACAAAGCAATGCATGTTAAGGAAAAAAAAAATTACTCTTTCGCTTATATGTGTGAGATAATGGGCTTTGTTGCCACTGAGGAAAGAGATCAGAGAATGATAGCAGACTGTTCTCTGAAAATCACAGAATCACAGAGTTGTTAGGGTTGGAAGGGACCTCTGTAGCTCATCTGGTCAAACTCTGCTCCCAAGGCACGGTCTCTTAGGTCAGGTTGCATAGGAAGGCATCCAGGTGGGTTTTAAATGTCTCCAAAGAGGGAGACTCCATGTTCCAGTGCTCTGCCACCCTCAGTGTAAAGGAGTTCATCATGTTGAGAGGGAACTTCTTGTGTTTTAGTTTCTGGCCATTACTGCTTGTTGTGTTGCTGGACATCACTGAAACAAGTCTGGCATCTGCCTTTGAGATGTTTGTATGTATTGAAGAGATCCTTTCTCTGTCTCTTCTCCAGACTAAATAGGCACAATCTATCAGTTTCTCCTCGTAAGAGAGATGCTCCAGGCCCCAAGTCATCATTGTGGCCCTCCACTGAACCCTCTTCAGTAGCTCCTAGGAATAAATGGCTTTGAATAGATTAATAGAGCTTTGTATTTGAAGTAGAATACCCCGTATGCAATCTTCATAAAGAGAGAAATACGTACTATTGTGCACAATTACACTCTGCAGCTATTTGCCATCACATGTTATGGACCCAAACTAAGGCAGTGTAAGAAGGGATACCTCAATTCAGCGAATAAGCGCTTTGGTGACTATTAAAGATGACAGTACGGATGCAGCTTTAGCTCCCGAGAACCATATGTGACTTTTGAGCAAAGGGCAGGAATGGACAGTGGGGGTAATTCACTTACTGTCTTGTCTGTGTATCTTGGGAAAAGTGTCTCTCATGTGGGCTGCATTTTCAAAGGAAATTAGTATCTTCCAACAGTTCTGCCATCCCTGTAATAATCACTTAGATGCCTGTGGACTCTTCAGAAATGGAAGAGCTAAGGACCTAAAACTGTACAAGCACACATTCAGAATTCATTTTTGCGTAAGGACATATATCTGCCCTTTTCATTTTTAGACTTTAACAACTGAAGTGCAGCAGTTTGTTTTAAAGCAAAAGCATAAGTTTAATAGTCATAAATCACATACTTATGACTACATATCAATAACGTATTTTTCTGAAAGCATTGTATTTTCTACAATGCAGATAAATTATAAACTAACAGAATTCATGAATAAAATTTAAGTTGCTTGGGTAAAATACAACACAAACTGATTCAGTTTTATTCCATTATTTTTTTTCTGATGTCTTGCATTGATTTGTATTTGTATAGACATACGCACACATATAGGTATATTTATCCTCACTGTCAGTATCTCACACTTTAGAAGAGAAAAATAAATATTCCCAGGCTTTTATTTTTGCAATTGAGATTCCTGTTTGTTAACTGTCTTGTTTTGATTACTACCATCTTAAGAGCTGCTGATTCACTGACAACTGACAAGACTTGTTTTTCCTGGAAATCATCTGTGACTCTCTTCAGAACAGCTTGAGCTAATTAGACTTTTAGTGTCAGCTCATTGAAAACTTTATTCTCCTGTTTCTTCAGAAAAGCATCTGATCTGCTAAAAAATCATTTATTAGGTTAGTAATCAAGTGCTGTTAAGCACTGCTTTCATGCTCATGGGCCCATTGATTTGCCAGTTCCTTTAAATACATTTTTAAAGTACTTTTTACTTCAAAATACATATGCTTGAATCAAAACCCAGATGTATTTGGGCATTAAATTATGTTTCTAATGTAGTGGCTTGCTAATTCTGTATATCATTAATAATTCGAATTAAGGTCATGCTGTCAGGAGTATGTTGCTGCGTGGCACATTCTGAAGGCTAAAGATTTTTTTTAGAATGTTGTGATTCAAATCCTCATGAGTCTGCATGTATTCTATCCATTTCAGGATTACCTATATTTCATTAGGGATTTATACTGGTTTTATGGCACTTGGTGTAGAAATGTCAGAAGAACATTCCATACATAATTACCACTTTTATTCATAGTATGTGCTTAAGCAATATCAGTTGTATCTATAGTAATTTAATAAAAATAGATCCATTGTTCATGAAATTTTCAACATGCTTGAAATTATATTTAATGCACATTCAATAGTAATAGTGTGCTTCATTATTTTACCTAGACAACAGGAAATGCAGTAGACACTGGGAATCTGTGAAGATTATGTATTGGCTTTCATATTGGTCAAATTTGGCAGTTTTTTTTTCACTGATGGCTAGATAGCACATCAAGGAGTATATTGTCCCTAGATTCCTGAGAATATAACATGCTGCTTCATTAAAAAGGCTTTAAAATGGAATTTTTTTTTTTTCTGAACTCTACTGTATGAACATAGGCACTTTTCAGTTACTTCAGCTTGTGTTTTCAAGTGTTGGAAACAAAACATGTATTTGGGATTTCTTAGATTTTATTTCATATAGACTGGAACTTAGGTAGACTCTGGTGTTGATCAGTAGTAGTAGAAGGGATATGCGGGTGATCACCTATCCTTCTTCATCAAAGAATATGGAACTTTGTTCTGTAATTTTTATGATCATTATTGCCTTATAATCAAGGAAAAGCAAGTTAGGTTGGGCATAACATTACTGTTCCCAAAACGGAAGAGCTGTGAAATAGCTCTGGAATGTATAGAAGTGATAGCCAGGTGATCAGTGGATTAAAATGGTGGTACGTGGAAGGGTTTCTTTGCTTGTAACAGTGTCTAAAACTAGCAAGTAGATTTTGGAGCTAGTCTAAGGTAAGGGATTCAGAATAAGCACATAGCTAATACCATGACAAACCAATTTCGAATGTGTTGTGAAACCAAGGAGGTTCAGGGGAAAAGAAATTTAAGTGGACTAAGTCAGTTATTTATGTGATTATGACTTTTAGTATATTAATTCTATTTCATTGGATCACTGTAAAAGGAAAAATAATAACAATTCCATAGCCTTTTAGAATGCAGTATTACACATGCAGACATATTCAAGTCATATCTGCATGTTGTATGATCAGTTTAAGGAAGATCAGTGTTTTATATTTGACTGTATATTTCTTAATGTGATTTTTTTTTTTTTTTTTTTTTTTTTTTTAATGTGGTGTTTTTTTTGGGGGGGGCAATCC
>JAWWEU010000091.1:29745798-29756282 GCA_035583155.1 Acropternis orthonyx
TGCTGTTCCTTGTTTCAGAAAAAATCTTTTGTTGAATTACGTTTCCTGTGCCATAAGTGTTTTTTTTTCCAAGGTAGCTTAAGATTTATTAAAAATTTTTCAGGCACAGTATAAAAGGCACAGAGACTCTTACTGTGTGTACCAATATAACAAATCATTTCTGTCAGAAAAAGCATGTCTTTTGGCAATCCTTGTTTCAAAAAAACAAAAAACAAAAACAAAACAAAAACCAAACCAAACCAAAACAAAAAAAAAAACAACAAACAAACCCCAGCTGTTCCTTATCTTTTATCCCCTCTGCAACCCGTCCCCCTCTCCTGATCCTCTTGCCCCTCTTTGAGCAATGTACATGCTGCAGGGGGGAGGTGGAGGTTTTCACTGCGCATACGCAGCAATATTCAGGCCATAACTGAGCCCTATGTGTCCTCTGTTCACATCCACGTGGTTTACTCTTAAGGGAGGAACAGACAGTGAGGAGAATGAAGTCATGACTGAAAACCATGGAAGAAGGAGAACTTTTTAGAGCAGGGAAAAGTATCTGCCAGGGAAATTTGGGGAAATATGAGCCAGCACCATGCAAGGCTGTAGGTGTTTTAAATAAGGTAAAAACTGTCTTGTTATGATGCTTCATAGAGACAAAATAAGCAGCTTTTCTTTCTATCTCTAAAATTCACTGCAGACTATTACCCCTGTCATCTCCCTTCTCTTCTTTCCAGAGGAAATATTTCATCCTCATTTGTTTAATTACTTTGTATCTTTTTTTGTGGTTTGATGCTTTTTGGGATTCTGTTTTTTCTAGAGGAATAAATGAATTCTAGAGGAATTATGAATCATTAGAAGACCATAAGATAGCAGTCACTGAGATGGCGTGAGCAAGAGTGATCTGGAAGTACTAGGGAAGCATGATTAGTAGAAGTCTGAGCAAAATCTGCCCAGTTGGGATTTTGTGCATGTTTAGCCTGTCGTTAAGCATACCGCAGTACCATGAAACTGGTAACTTTGTGACACTATTAGTGACTGCATGCAAAAAGTAGTTTTATGTAAGGTAGATTTTGTGCTTATTTCTGTGTTTGTTTTTCAGCATGTCATTTGCACTGGGTTGTGGTGTAAGGTGGAAAATGAGAAGGAATGCAAAACTAAACTGGATCCACCAATGGATGGAACAGACTGTGACACTGGGAAGGTATGCTTCTGGTGGAAAAGAAGTATCAATTATACTGAACATCTAATAGTTAAGGCAACAAGCTGACTAGATCTTTGCACTTGTTTTAAGTTCCTGCTTACCTCAATTATCATAAAAGTAAGCTGTGTATAGTTGAATTTATTATGTGTTATATAATATAGGTGTGAGAAAAGAACATTTTTCTAAGACCAATGAGTTAAAAAAAACCAGCCAAAACTGTAGGTGTTTTAATGTTTACACTGTTTTATTTAAAATTCTTTGTCATTTTGTATCCTCTTTATGAATGGAATGCTGTTGTTGCACTTCTGACTGTAAACAGTAACATAATCTTTTAAAGATGTAGAGTTCTCAGCTATGATTTAAGATTTAGAAATAGACTCATCAGAAACTTTCAGGATAGGTTTTATAGAGAAATATTTATAATGCAAAAGAGTGACAAATGCCATTAAAAGTATGCCATCACAGACCAATTAAATGGCCACCCAAAATCGGAGTTACATTAGATGTCCTTCAAGAGCTTTCCAGTTTTAATAATCTATGTTATCTCTTTATATATCTGTAAATAAATATAAATAATCTCAAGTAGGTAACAGAGCAGGAGCATGCATATATCTTGGGATTTTTATGATATTGTACTGACAGCAGTCTCCCACAGGAGATACAAAGGGCAAATCACTCTAAATATAATTATTATTATATCTAAAATAATGGCAATTGCTTAGATCTTTTAATTCTGATAAAGTGTGTAGTTGAAACTGACTGTTCACTGCTGTGAACTGGGCACCCAAAATTACTGTGTGTTTTGCGTATTAATGACTTGGAAAGGGTGGTAGCATCAACTCATTGCATAGGACTCATTCTAATATTACACCTGTGGAAGCATTGCACTGAGATGTCGTGGGAAGGTCCAGTGAGGAAGGTAACACCATCCTCTTTATTAGAGAGCTTAGTTAATAGGGAGTAAGTAATTAGTAAGGTTAAGACAAAATGCTTGTTCCAGTTGGAACAGCTCGTTGAGTCTTGTGCCAGGCTACAGAGGTACCTTATTTATGTATAGCAGTACAAAACTAAACAGACATCACTGAAACATCTCAGAGAAGAAATTATTATTCTTGTTTACTTTATTATCTGTCTAACATGAGCTTCACGTTGCACAAATCACTGGCTTTGGCTTTTTTTAGTGATGTTGTGGAGCTGAAGTATTGTTCTCTTGTGCTCCTCCTAGGATCTTAGGAAGGGATAGAAATGTTATAGCCTGTTCAACTTGGTTGGTTTTAAGTCAGAGATTTATAAGCATCCCTCCATGTATGGCAGATGCTATCTCTAGAGAAAAATCCGTATTTTATCTTAAGGAATATATTTAAATAAATATGAGCATTTTTGGTCTGAAACATCCAAGGCATTACAAAATTTGTAATTTCTGGCTGTAAATCTATATATAATGGTGGAGCCATCCTACATGTTCAAAAGTGGTATAATTATACCATTATTGCAGTGTCATGATTTAAGAAAGAAAATTAAGATCAGTGGAGACCAGTCTGAAACTGCAGGTGAAGTTTACAATTATCAGATAAGGATTTAGCACAGAGCCTACAAGTTACAGAAGTGTATTCTAAAAGTGATTGAATCATTGGCATGTTTTGTTTTGCTAAAAATAGGAGATTTCTTTGTGAACTTTATCCATTGATAACTGCAGTTCATCAATAGTTCAGAATATAGAGAGAGATGGGTTAAGTTGTTGATGTTAATGGCATCAAGTGTTCATTGTCTCCTTGTAGCCTTACTGCTTCTCAATTGCTGAATCATAGAATTGTTAAGGTTGGAAAATACCTCTGTTTCATAATCCATGGGACAGATAACAACTGGTATAAACTGATAAAGTATTAGATTCTACAGTTTATGATGCTTTATGCCAGATATGGACATAGGTTACAGGGCATAACAGTAGTAATTGCATAGTTTTTGAGTGAGAAATTGCAGTTGTCCTGGGAAATGATATATGCGTGCAAGATTATTGAGTGGATTGTTAGTATTTAAACAAATGCCAGCAATTTTCTTGACTTTATCAACACCACCTGTTTGAGGCTTCCAGTTTCTCTTGAATACAAGTTGTGAATAAAATCTTGTTTTTTCTATTACTTGTAATACATCTTTCAATTGAAATTGTCACTGAATAATCAGGGCCAATGCAGTTCCTGGTGGGAACTACAATGCTGAAAGAAACAAGTCCTGAGAACAGCCCTGGACACTGTACTGTGATCATCTGTACAGTTCTGCTGAAGGATGATTCCTGCAATAGGTGGGGGCTGGACCCAAAAATGCTTTCCTAGGCAGTACCCAGTCTCAAGTGAAGAGGACAGCATAGTCTGGGGACCATTTATAGCAGTTATCTTTTATTAGTAATCGACTTATGTTCAAGGTTGTGGACAAGAATTTCACCTGTTCATTGGCCACTGAACCAGAGAAAAATCTCTGACCCGTTGCACTAATTAGGATAGAAAATAAATATTTGGGTAACACTAGGCAAAAATAATGACTCATACGAAAAACTATACATTGAACCAAATGTTTGTTTTGCTTCCCATATGCTTGTGGACCAGTGAATTGTTTTTCATATGCCTTGATTTATTTACCTAAGAGCTGAATTTTCACCTAGTGGTGTAAGGCTGGAGAGTGTATCAATCGGACCTCTTTTGCGGAGCATATGGAGGGGGAGTGGAGCGCATGGAGCACTTGTAGCCGTACTTGCAACACTGGAATCAGCAGTCGACAACGGAAATGCCCTGGGTAAAAGCAAGTTCAGGTTTTCATTGCTGTTCATCAGAATTTCTGAACAAAATTTGCATGAGTACAGAAACCCATTACGATATAGCTGTCCTTTATGTAAGCAATTAATTTTTTATGAATACTGAAAAACACTTAGGAGAATAGGTATTTCAGGTTTTTTTATTGCATGGCAATACTCTTTTCAACTTCCTGGTTCTGTCAAAAGCTTAGATGATAGCAGAATAACATTTCTTGTTAATATACACCTAAGGAAGCAACAGAAACTTAAAATTCATTCTTTCTGACTTGCAGAGAGTCAGTGTGTAATTCTACTCTTCCAGTTTTTTTACTTTAGAAAATTGACTTCTGTCTCGTCTGGAGATCCAAGGAATTGCAAGTATTACAAAGGGATCTTTCTATCAGTTTCACAGATATTTAGACAGACTATCTGGAAACAGCATTTCAATTCTATATCTTGTGAAAATAAAACCCTTTTACTTTTGACTTGAATGAAGTTTGTTTCGCTGTATCTCAGTGGTCAGCTGAAAGTTGCTTTCCTTTTAATTACTTAATAACATCTCTCTTTTTGTGGATCATTTACACACCAAGTGAAAAAGAATAAATATGCACAGGAGTGGGAGCAGAGTAGACCTGACTAATGAAGGTAAGTATAGAGAAGACTAAACTAGAGTTAAATAGAGTCGAGTCAATGATTTAGGAAAATAATAGAGCAAAGGGGGAAAGTTAAGGAAGATGGAAGACAGTACAGCAGATCTGGGGGAAAATATGATAGTAGGAAAGATGGGGATTAAAAAAAGATAAATTTGCATAAAGAATTCAGAGGAAAAGTTGGATATGGCTATATAAAAGCAAGGTAGTTTAACAAACAATTTAGATATTCAGAATGTTTTCCTATTTCATGCCATGTAAACACTACTTTCAGCTGTATACCTAAAAGCTATTTCTAGAATTTACAAATATCTTAATTTTACTCTTATTAATTAATTGTTCTAGGCAAGGTTCCAAATAATTACCTCCAGTTTCTGCACTTCACTCTTCTTTTGCATATATCCATTAGGACCTGCAAGCACAAATGAAGTGACCATAAAGAAACAAAGTAACTGAACTTTGCAACAACCCAGTTTTTTAAAAGGAGAGGTAGCAAATCTGCAGGTGTTACTTCCTTTCAGTAGACCGTTTGGCTCAGTCCAGGTGGAGAAAAATCATCTCAACTGTATCAACACTGCAGCTGAGGTTCTCATTACTGAACACTCCTACTAGTCCTACTGCTTCTTTGTGGCCAAGGTTTAGCACCGCTCACTCTTTACTTGTAATGTGACCAGTACAAAGAGAAGGCAAATACGTTTTATTCTGTGACTTTGATTTTTCATGGGTAATTTTTTGATATGTGTCAACAGAAAACCTGATACTTAAATTGAATTCATATCTAGCATAAATAAACTATGCTGTAAATTGAAAAAAACTTTGCCAACAGTAAAGGGTTGTATTTATGCCTTATTTTCTAGTTCAGGCCTTGAAGGAGAGTGTCACAGGCCCACAATGCAGTATAGGATATGTGAAAATCTTCCTTGTCCTGCTGGTGTGCTTGCCTTCAGGGACTGGCAGTGCCAAGCTTTCGGTGTCAGATCTTCATATCAGAAGCATGTGCACCACTGGCAAGCTGTCATTGATGACGGTAGGTATAAACCATCTCCCAAGTTCTTACAATCTGCTTACATAGCTTATAGCTTGTTAATGTTTTTGATTAAGAAAGATATGGCAAAAACTAAAGTGAACAAAGGAAACCAAGCCAGATATTTTTGGTAAATAGTTTAAATTTCATAGACAAGATCTAGTGGTATTTTCATATGCCCTGGAATCTTTTGTCTTACATTCCTATTGATTTTGTCCTTCTTAATATGTAATGACTACATTTGAATGAAAATTCAGTGTCAGTTTTGTTCCATTTAATTGGAAATGTAGTATGAAGTAAGTCAGAAGTGCAGCTTTCTAAACTACTGCTACATCATTAAACATGCATATATTAGTAATTTTTTTATCTACAAAGTCAAAATACAATGCAGGTGTTGTGAGCTTCTGTTTTTGAAGAAAGAGAGAGCACTAGTAGCTTAACATTGTATTTCACATATAAGTGTTCAATTTTGGCAGAAATCTATATATATAATATACACTACAGTCTTAGATAAGATTTGTGTAAGTCCTAACAGCTACTGAATGCAAAGTCCCGGGATATTCTATGCATGCTTCAGTGAAACAAGCTTGCTTAGATACCATATCATTAGAATAGTGCTCAAGTGGGAATACAGTAGTCAAATTTACAGTATCTGCAACAATAATGTTGGTCTAAAACATCAGTGGCTAGAGGACAAATTTCTTCTTGCTAGAAATGTGAACAATAGTTGCCATTCCACTGAATTTTCTGTAAATTTTTGTGTTTAAATATATTTAAATAAAATAAACAAAAAAACATCAGTTATGGAAACAGTTAATTTGAGAAATTAGCAAAATCGTAGCAACTCTTAATAAAGACAACCCTGGAATCACACAGGAGTACTTTAAGTATGTGTTACCAAATTTTAAGTAGTTCTTTACTGTCATTTATTTTGAACTCTTGAAACAAATTATCAGAAACCATTAGTAAGTGTAGATTTTAAGAAAACTATTTTGCTGTCAACATACTTGAATATATGCCTAGCTAAACAAGGTGGGTTTTTTTCTTCTAAGCCTTTTCTCAAAGTGCCAAAATGTAAATTTGTGATACCATTTTCATTAGTATGTTAGCTCATTTCATAATAAGAAGAACTCTCTCCAACTATTATATAGGTGCTTATTGAGCCAATTAATTTTGGTTTGCTTTACTAAATTTCATTTTAGCACAGGAACACAGGATTTATATCCTAGGGGATCTAATGGTTTAAGTCTGACTTTGAATAGTTTGATTTTATTTGGATGAAAAATCTTGACACTGTCCTGTTCCATGTTAAGGAGCATGGATGGTTGCTTTAATCTAATGCTGTTCTGAATGATCCTATTGTTTTGAGGTGCCCCTTAGGAGAAACAAGTGGATACAGCCAAAGAGTTCCAGCATTCATGTGTATGTTGTTCCCAAATCCTTAATTGTTTGCTCTCTTTGCCGTTAGTGGAAACAGACTGTGCATCATGTCCAAAATAGTTGCTGTATTTGAATAAGGTCTCCCATAGTCTGTTGGAGTTGTCTGATGTTGTTAATTTGCTGTCTCTTTGAGTTCAGTGTCTTTAAAATGTTTAGGTAATTAATCTTGTATGCCTTTAAAAGTGCTGATACATACTTAAAACCCCCAGGGAACCTTGAGGTTACTATTTAAGGAGTGTAACAGGAATGAGGAGGGCACAAATACAGCCAGCTTCTTAGCTGGAGATGACTTGTGTCTGATTAGCTTCACATGTTGCCAGAAGAGATCACATCTGTTTGCACCAGTCTTCTAGTGATACCTCATAGTAAATTAAATGTGCCCAGACCAGTCTCTGATGTGTAAGTCAGCTGGAACAAAAGACCTCTGTACTTTTCTACTCTTTAGCGTGCTAAAACTGCTTTTTTGAAAGCAGTCCTTTGCAGATGGCAATTTCCAGTCTAGACTGAGGTAGTACTAGTTAGCACATGCAAAAAAATGTGGTGTAAACTGTTTTACAGTTCGGCTGTATAGTCAGTAGAATTCCAGTGCCCATGAATGTTTCCTGGAACTGTTTAATTTACTAATAAAAATGCACTCCAGGAATCTAGAAGTCAGTATGAAGTCAGAGTGGTATAGATTGTGTCCAAGTTGAAATCAGTTTCAGGTTCAGGATTGACTTTATCCTTTCAAAAATCTGAAACAGTTTTAGGAAGAAGTTCTGAGTCAGTACATTTGTGAACAAAGATATGAAAAAATCATGTAATTTTGTACTCAGTTGACCACTGAGAAGAGACTTAGCTTATTTTACTTACTGTTACTTTCACAATGGTGAAACAAACTTCACTGATTATAAATGATGGCCATTAGGAATATATGAATACATAGGATATGACTACGTTTTATTCTTGTTCAAAATCAGAAATTATTTGCAGAATGTTTTAGGAATTTAGTAGAAAGTTGCATGAAATTGATAAAGATGTTAGAAAGAATGTTTCCAGGGGTTTTATGGTTTTTTAGTGTTTTAATGTGGACTTTGTAAATTCTTTTTTTTTTTTCTCAGGGTGTCTCAGTTACTTCAGGTTTTTCTCTTTGACCTGAATAGTTAGGAAATCTGGAAAGTGTTAAGTTTCTTTTTTAACCAATATTTATGATCTGCCAAAAATATAGCAGAATGAAAGTATAGATTATGACTGAAATATTCCAATAGCTGTAATGTGTATATTCTTAATTGCAACAATGAACATGACATGAGTACTGTGTAGGCCAAGTTTATAGCAACAGTGTGCTCTAGGAAAAAAAAAACCTTGAGTTTTTCAAACAGCTGAGAAATGGATCAAAATCTTCGTTTTCACTCTATCTAAGATAACTTTTTATACTAGCATAGAATCATGCTATACAGATAAGCAAACATCAGTTTTAACAATAATGTTGATGATAATTCTGTATTTCTAAAGTGACCTTTTACCAGTTTTGTGGGTTTTTCCATCAACTGTTACTACAGAAAAACCTTGTGCCTTATTCTGTTCGCCGGCTGGAAAGGATCAGCCCATTCTTCTAACAGAAAAGGTGATGGATGGGACTTCTTGTGGCCAGCATGGGCTAGATGTCTGTGCAGATGGTAGATGCCAGGTACGAATTACTTGTTTCAGACTTAGATATACAGGCACAGGTATGCAAGAGCATGTATTTGTTACACATGTGTGTTACTTCTCTGATAGCACGTTGCAATTTGCATGACCAAGACTGAATGGCTCTTTTTGTATCATATTAAAATATTTTAAGCTAATTGCACTCAATGCAGCACATGTGAAATAGCAGAAGGTTTTATTTTAGGAATGTGTGATAAAGTGATAAAGATGCTTATATCAAACTGCTTCAGGGTGGATAATTAGTGTAACTGATTTCATTTATAAGAGAAAAGCTTTCAACAGGTTGGGAAATTTTGCCATCACGTGTATGTCCATATATATTATTCTGTCTTTTTCAACAGTACAAAATTTTACATCTAAATAAACCAAGAATAAATGTGCAGAATAACAGATAATTGCCGATGAATGCTTATGCTATTCCTGATCTTAAGACTCAATTTGGTTCATAAAACTTCTTTTCTCGCTTTTATAGTGCCTCTTAGGCAAAGTCTTCTATATAAAAATCTGTATAAAAATCCCCCAGGCTTGGGGTTTTTTTCACTGTCTGCTTCTCATTGCACACACTGAATTCAGTAGAAAATCAGCCTTTAACACAGCAACAATATTGCTATACACTGTCATAGCTTCACCAAATTATCTTACAGATGCATATATGCACATAGAATTATCCTTTCTCAAGTGCCTGAGTGTGTTCAGAAAAAATACACTCAAATACTTCTTTTGAGTTGGGGTTCTAGTTCATGCAACAATTACATGTTTAACTACAAAGATGATATATAGACCATTTTTCCTGAAAAAGCATCCCTTTTTTTTGTCGCTCCCTTTTCACAACTGACTAGTAAAGACCAAAAAAACCCCTTACACTAAACTCACCTCACTAAGATTGAGCTGACTTCTTGGCATATCAGATTTCAGAGACAGGTGCTAATCAGATTTGTGGACTCCCACTGTAGAGTATTTATATCTTGCAGATGTGCCACTTTGAATACACAGCTCTTTGAATGCTTATGCTGTAATCAGTGTTTTGAAATCTGTATTGCTTTTTTTATGTAGAAGAACTCTTGATAAAAATTCCATGCATAAAGCAAAGTAAAAATCCTAGTGTGCTTGGAAGTGAATGGCTTCTTAGTAGACCATGGTTTCTGTTCTTAAAAAATTCTTGTTTTCTCTCTAACTTAGCTTTTAGCTTCATTATTTATCAAATTATCTTGAAGTATAATTGGTTTTATCAAATGCGTTTATACACTGCACAAGATTACCCTGTGATGACTTTGCTAGACTTTAAAAGGCTCTTTATTATATGTCAGGCCAGCATATGATGTTAACGTCATTGCTTTTGTAAAGCTACCACTGATATTAATTCACAGAAATGTGTGTAGTACAGTAATGTGGAGATGCTTGAGTAAACTTAATTGGTTTTAAATTGAATGCTTTTTTGCAAAACACAAATACCATTTGTATTTACATATTCTGGATGTGTTTATGCCCTATTCAGCATTTTACCATTGTGGATGTGGCAAAGGACCTCCCATATTTTGAGAAGTGAGAGGTAGAGACACGTTGTAGTCACTTAGCAGGAGGGCCTGTGGGGGGTGTGTTGCACAATGGCTGTCAAGTGCCATGGGTCCTACCAGGAGGTGGGAATGCAGTTATGTTTCTCTTGGACAGCAGCTGGTAGAGTTTGCCAACCATAAAGGAAGAGTGAGTGCAAAA
>JAWWEU010000091.1:29759824-29777469 GCA_035583155.1 Acropternis orthonyx
TGTCCCCTTTCCCCTGTCCCCTTTCCCCTTTCCCCTTTCCCCTTTCCCCTTTCCCCTTTCCTCCACTGTAAAGTATTTAAAGTTTCTCCGTAGGAAACTTCATCTGAATTGAAAAGGAGTAATTTTTGAATTGGCATAGAAAGCTTAAATATTTAATTTTAGAAAAAGTATTCTTCAAAATACTGAGCTTAAAATATGAGATGTAACACATATTAAATTCTGTTGTGTTTCTGATTGGTTTTCTATCTATACACAAATTTTATGTGGCACTGTACTTTGCTCTCTGTGTTTCTGTACTTGAAATGAGTCAATACAGGCCAACACTGCTTCTCATAGTGGATATTATACTAATTGTCATACATATTTTAAGATTCAGGTTTTAAAATAGTATAGCTCACTGTAGAATTAATAATTGTGTAACTGGAGATACAGCTGTAAACACAATTTAATCAAGTGTACAGTAATAACTGTTGCTTAGAAAGCAGAAGATAATTTAAACTGAAAGATTTGATCCCTGTTGGTACAGCAAGGTCAAATACATAAGAAGTAAAAATACAGTGCCCTTCTCTGGATTTACTCGGTGGTCAGAAAACAGAGTCACTATGATCTGAAAATTGCAATGATTTTGCTAAATTGTTTAGTAAAACTACAGCCAACATCATTACCATTATTCAGTGTTTGTGCTGTTGAAGCAAATATTCAGAGATGTTGTACTTTAGCACCTCAGATATCTTCTTTATCTGAAATATATCAACATACACCGCAGTAACAGGAGCTCTGGCATCCTACCAGAAAAGATAAGGTATAACTTGCAGCTGCATTTACTGAACCAATTGACCTGCTGATGACTGTCTTCTCGCTTCTTACCTAGGAACAGTGATACAGCTGAACATTAGGGATTTCCCCCTGCTGAAATTATATACAGGAAAAACTATAAGGATTTTTGATCCTTCTCTTATCAGTACAGTATTCAGGAACGGGAATGATTTGTAGCATACAGAGGGAGAGGAGTGTTTATTTAAGGTGATACTATTTCCTAAAGCATACGCTTATTAAGTTTTTGATTAAAAAATAATTATTTTAAGAAGTAATTTTGCGATTTATTTTTAAAGAATAAACTGTTATTAATAACTCTATTTATAACCATTTTTGAAATTTGGTTCACTGTCAGATACTTTGTAAAAATTACAAGAACTGTTATAAAAAAGTTGCTTTCAAGTATTTTCTAGATTCTTATGGTAGAAGGTAACGCCTTTTCTGTTGCTAAATTTTCATTTATATTGGGAAAGTGTTACAAGTTGTTTTCAAACAAGATTCTTTATATAAGATACAAAAAGGAAAATTTAAATCTTTCTTTTTGAGATACACTAGTCTTTGAGATCAGAGAGCTCATTCACGTATAATGGCATGACAGATCCAGGCTATAATAAATAAATCTATGGTTAGTGGTATATAACTATAGAAATTACTTACAATCTAAACCTTGAACTTTTTGTGTCTTAATCAGAAATGAAAGAAACTGGATTAAGAAATTCTCCTCAACAAAGGACATTTCATGGATGGGAGTTACAACAGGCTGCCCGACCAAGGGGAGTCTGTTGATGAAGTGTTCTTACTTCAGCTGTGGGAGGCATCATGCTTGCAGTCTCTGGTCTGGCTTGGGGATTTCAATAACCTGACATCTGCTGGAAAAACAGCATAGCCAGTGTTGCTTCCCACTGAGAACTGGGAGATGTAATAGCTGAACATATTTTTTATGTCTTTATGGCTGTGTAGCCTCTTACACATCATTAAAATTGGAAGAGTGTATAGCCCTGGTACAGTAATTAAAAAATACATCGAGCTCATCACCATCACTTACATGCCATTGTTATGAAGGCTATTTTATGTTCTGCAGAGATACAGTTATAATTAGCCCCCTTGGTTAGGCACAGAAATTATGGTCATGGTTAGAGTTGCAATAGGTCTTTCCAGTCCCAAGATTTCTTTGGTTGTCTTTTTAGTTGTAGGTATATTGCTTGAATTGCCTGAGTGAGGATACACTTATGTGCTGTATTTTCTTGCTGTATTGGATTACTTTGTACCTCCTCTGTTAAAAGCTAAGTAGAATGGAAATATGCATGGTGTGGAATAAAACCCACTGAACTTGCTTACCATGCAGGGTGTGACAGAGTCAAAAATAGAAGCTGGACTGCCTTAGTCCAAGTCCAGATTTATTGTTTGAAGATAGCCTCTCTTCCTTAGTCTAACACCGGTGACTCTAGTGAGGAATCTGAAAGAGTAAATGCAAGATCTGCATATATCTGTATTCTGGAGCTGGGATTCCATTTCCTGCACGTCTGCATGCTATGGCACACATGTTCAATTTTTAAAGACAAGATGAAATGATTTCTGCTGCTCTCTGGGGAGAGGATGCTGCTCCATCTGAGCAGCATGACCCAGCTGGACCTTGGCACTTTCAAGTATATTCTTTTAATCTCTCCACTGAGTAAAGGATTATCCCCTACAGTTTGAAGACTACGTATAACTTAATTACCATTAAAAACAGACTGTTTAAACCTAAAATACCAACTTTTAAATAATGTAAAATGACTGGTTATTTTTAGTACAGGACTGTTCTACAGCATTAATGGCTTTTATAGTCTTATCATTTATTACGCAGTCCTGCAGTGATACACATCGGTGGTGTCTTATTTGGCTGGATTTATGCCAGTCTGTAGGCCTGTTGCCATTGTTTCCCATAGAAACAAAACATAACAGTATAAATATGAATAGGAGAGGAGATGATTACAGGAGTGACTCACATTAACTTACAACTTTAAAAAGGGAAATTTTGGAACATGTAGAGGTTCCCTTACAACAGTCTGATGCCAAACATGCAATTTCAATGGAGACAAACTTGTAAAACTTCTTGTCCAGAAGGTGACTTCAAATATATTCTACTTCACACCTGATTGGAACAACGTAAAATAAAGTAAAATTAAATAAAATTACAAATCATTCAGGGAAGAATCTACTCAGTTTTCTGTAGCAAACTAATGTAAAATCCTCTGTTCTCAGTGTATGAAATGTATCTTATCTTAGTGATGTTTTTAAATATAAATGAGGTCAACATGAGGAATGGTTCAGCCAAAAAGAACAAGCTTTTTCTATTTGTTAGAAGCATCCAAATATGTGGTCGAAGTATATAAAGTATTATCACATTCTAAGGTGCAGAAAAAGGCAAATGTAGTTATTAGAGGAGAAGGATTTCTGAACTAGTTTTTTTTTTTTTAATAAGGCTTTAGCCTAATTCCACAAATCTTGAAGAGTCTTTTGTGAAAATTGTGTTTCCCATGCCTTTGTGGATTATAGAAATGACCACCCTGGATACCTTTTGCCTGAAGTTAACTCAGTGTTCAAATTACAGATTATGCTGGACCCTGTCAGTCTCTTCAGGCATTAAACCACTGATACTAACTTGAAGTTAAATACACATGGTCTTGTCAAGCATTCCATCTGGAGGGTGTTTCTGAAGCATGTTCCAGTTGAAGTTCATGTACAGTAGGATCCATCATCTTTGCAATCAGAGTTAGGTGTTTTCACCTACTTGTTAAATTATCCAAACAGGAAGTGAAAAGAGAACCAAATCACTACTGAACAGACACCTTTAATGCTGGTCCTTTTTTGTACATTTTGCAGCTCTTCGGGATGCTGGAAAACAGTCAATCAACAGTGACTGGAAGATAGAGCATTCTGGAACATTCAATATTGCTGGGACCACTGTCCATTATGTTCGGAGAGGCCTCTGGGAGAAAATATCAGCCAAAGGTCCCACAACATCACCTTTACATTTACTGGTATGACAATTCAGTTTTTTTACTTGATTCCTATCATATAACATAGTAACTCATGTTTTTTTTCAGACTCCTGAAAGTAATGAGTTCTCTGTAAGATATACCTCTTTTGTGTTTATATATGTGTATACAAAAGCAGGTGTGTGTATATATGTGTATATATATATATGTATATATATACATACACATTTATGTATGTGTCATACATTTCAATCCAAGAACACTCTTCACATTGTTGAGGCAGGATTGAAGATCCCAGCATTCCTATGAATGTCATAAAATGCTGATGTGCCAGCTAAGGAGAGATTCAAATTAATATCAGATGTTTTTAGTCCTGGCTGACTATAGCACAGCATCACCATTTCAGAATTGCAATCACCAAGTTCTCCATGAAGAAGCAGAGTTTTGATGCATTTCACTGTAGTGGAAGCAGAGTTAATAACCACCAGAAAGAGGGAGAAATGATGAGAGACTACTTCATAATTCAAATCCTTTAAATTCAAGACATTTTCTTGGTAAAGCAAAATATTTTTTCCCATTGGCTTGATTTGGATACTCATTAATTTCTTCTACTAAATTCATTAGGAAGTTTGAAAGACAACAGAGCATTAAGTCATTCTGTTGTGTTTTTCAAGATTATATCCTTGCAGTTTGAAGTTTGTCTTCCACAATGTCTGTGTACATAGAAAGGTTTTCCTTCTCTGTGTCTTGCAGGTGCTGCTCTTCCATGACCAG
Organism: Acropternis orthonyx; assembly: GCA_035583155.1. Classification (NCBI taxonomy): domain Eukaryota; kingdom Metazoa; phylum Chordata; class Aves; order Passeriformes; family Rhinocryptidae; genus Acropternis; species Acropternis orthonyx. Next base: position 29,764,396 of record JAWWEU010000091.1, read on the forward strand.
AACTATGGTCTGCACTATGAATACACAATCCCACTGGATCCCCTTCCCGAAAATCAGAGCTCTAAAGTACCGGAGCCTCTTTTCATGTGGACGCATTCTACCTGGGAGGACTGTGATGCTGTATGTGGAGGAGGTAAAATAAAAGAAAAATGTTCAAACACACAGACACATACATATGTTAAAAATGAATATGTATATACAATGTGCATGTATATACACAGTTCAAATGTATGTATACAATATGCATCTATATGTATATACACTGTGTGTGTGTATTTAAGACTTTGGTGGTCAGTGTTATATATTTAATAATAATATCCTGATTGCAGCTTGTAGGATGCCATACAGTACAGACCTGCATCAGTCTCGTGCTTTTTGTTTGTATTAAAAAAACTGTGATAGCTCTAGGAAACAATTCAAACCAAATAAAGTAAGTAGCAAAAGATGGTAATGAAGGAACAAAATCTAGACCAGAAAACAAGTTCAGGACACAGCTTTCAAGAAGAAATACAAGTGCAAGAGCTAGAACAAGAATAGAAAGTTCATATGCATTCCACTCTGTATTTGGAAATATTGAAGATAAATGATCTGTAAGAGACATTTCAAACCACAGAAAAGCTGAATCCCAGGTTCAGATCAAATATGTACAGTTAGTAACGTGAGTTGAGGATGATCCAGAAACATGTGGAACAAATATTACAACATCACATATTAGTATGCTGATGTGATATTTTTCCTGTGTTTATTAACCATAAAAATGTGATTTTGGAAGAATAAAATATAATTGTGAAAACAAATATTGGCACATGAACAGAATTGATGTAACAAAAGTCTCTAAAGCTGCTGTCTAGAAGATTTTATTCAAATAGATGATTACACTGAAAAAATGCATAAGAGATTTTTGTAATGAATGCAATTTACAGTGATTTGTTCATACCTTGTTTTTCCCACTTGCAACCTTGACAGTCATGGTGATCAGCAGTTCTGAGAACTGCTGTGCACCTTGTGATTGAATAGGAAGGCTTGGAAACACTTTATTTTCTCACAGCAGCAGCATAAGGAACACACTGTTCTAGCTCCTTTGACTCTGTGAACAATCCTGGTGTCATGAAAGATTGCTGTAGTTTCCATAAACATGCTTTTAGTGGTTTGGTAAGAAAGCTTCTTCCCTAGAAGGTATTTTCTACATGGTGCTAGTAGCATCCTCTGATTCTTAATAGTACATTCCTATTCACTTGTGAATTCATGCTTTTTGCAGTGTTGTGAAGTATTTTTGGAATAATTTTAATACCATCACAATCTGTCATTAGTGTCTCAAATATTTCTAAACTTACCTCTCATCTGCAAAATCTTAAAATGCAGTATGTTGGTAATTTATTCTATATTAATGCTTAAATAAATATTTAAATGTTTTATTGTAATGTTTGTAATATTTTTCTGTTGTAACTTGCCTTCATTTTATGTTATTGTAAAAAGTAGCTGAGTTAATACTAAGTTCCATAAAAGGTATTTTTACTGCAAATAATCCAAAATACAAGTGAAAGATTTTTTTTTTACTTTAGACAAAACTATTTTAACTGTTCTTTTAGTTCTTTTTAACTGTTCTTTGGCTTTAATATCAAGCAATACTGAATCAAAAATGCTGCAGCTTGTACCCTGTCTAAATATTTGTGATTAAAATTTAATATAAATATTTTGATTAATCTGAATAAATAATATAACAATTATCAATAGTTTTGCTTAAATGCTCAGAGTGTTTGTCAGGATGAAACTATTTATGAAACCCTGTGGTTTTGTGTATGTTTATATATGTAACTGTGACCTCCTGTGTTGCAGAAAAGCTTTCTTCATGTGTGGGAGGGAATATGAATACACAGATGTATATATAAACGCAGAAAGAATTGTCAAACATTTCAAACACTGTGATATGATAGATTAGTTGAATGTTCTCTCACGTACACAAGTGGTGTGTAAAGTGTCAGCTGTAGTCACGTACATAATGTGCATTTATAACTTAAGTACTCCAACCACAGACTCATTTTTGACTTCTGGTGAACACGCATGATTAAGTCTGCCCTGCTCATGCATTTACCCTCTTGGTCAGTAAACTTCCAGATAGAGTATTAAAAAATAACTGTAGGAAAAAGTGGTTTTGAGGTTATTTTCTACTGATTAAAATATTGTGCTGGTTTAAAGGTAAACCGAGAGGAAAAATGAGCCCAACTCAGAAAGAGATTGCAGAATTACAATTTAATAAAAAGATTACAATAAATACAATGATACAGAGAAAGATTGGTTTTAACCCACAAAGAACAGATGTATAGCTCAGCACGCTGGGGCACAAACACAATAGAGCTCATAAGCCCCGGTGCTGAGCACCACGTGACCCCCCTGAGTACAAAGTAAAAGGAAAGGAAGACCTCTTGGTGAGGATGATGGTCACAGTCTAGTCGAGAGTGGCGATCACAGTCCTGTTGAGGTTCTGATCCTCCTCTGGATCCAACGAGTGGTACCAGAAGTCCCAAAACCTCAAGATAATATAATCTCAGGTGTAGGTGGGAATGGCCACTACCTCCCCCCAGGGCAGGGAGTTTCACAATGGATAATATAACTCTGTGAGTCATGAGATATTTTTGGAATCTTTGATGGTCTAGGCCGTTGCAATTGCCTATTGTACCAGTCCCTAATGGCCCATCAGGAGCCAGGACCACTCAGAGGGTGGGGTGAAGGTGCTAACGCCTCCCCGGGGATGGGGTGGGGGCGGGAATTACCACAGTTGAGTCAGTGGTGTGAAGACAGAAACATTCCCATGTCTCTTAGGGTTCTTTAACACCCAGCTTGTAGCCTGAGGGGTCAGGTGTGCCCTGGGCAGCTGCTGCAAATGATTCATTGCTAACAATCCATCAGAAACAATAACTCGGGTGTAGAATACATAGTTTTGGTTACACCCACACAGTGATAAGCTGGTCCCAGCTGCTGTAACTGGGACAAATCTTTAATTCAAAAGATTGCTAGTTTTTTCACTACATTAAATTCTAATTTCTAATGGTTCCATATTCAAGAGACACTAGGCTTCAGTCATCCATCAGGGCAAGGATTCTCTACAGAGCATTGACTAGGTCTCTGCAGGCAGTACCTAGACTCCTAAATGCTTCCCCTACAGATCAGGTCATCTGGCCTCTTTAGTTCATGGAAAATAGTGCAGGCTCCTTACTGATGGTTCCGTGTACTGATTCCATTTATCTGAGTGCCAGCCACAACTTGTCATTCCTTTCCTCATTTTATATAGTAATTAATAACCATACTTTTTTTTGTAATTTTTCTGCAAGGTTTGCTAAGTCCTGGAGTTTCAGTGATTGAGAAGAAAAATTATTCCAGTAAGACTAAGGGTCTGGCCTATGACTAGTTACAGGAGTAAAGAAGCAAAATTTCTGTCAACAGTAGTGTGCAAAGACTGGGTTGAAAAGTCACTATGTTCCATGCAAACTCTCTTAGGCTCCCTGCTATGTTTGATTTGCTTATACCAGTTCTTTTAGCCAAACTGAACGTGAAATGTGTGTCTGTGTCCTTCCTTTAACAAAGTTACGTATCCCTGGTTTCCTCTTTGTTCTACCTGCTTCATTTTTTTACTAGGTGAAAGAAAGACAACAGTCTCTTGCACGAAGATTATGAACAAGAATATCAGTCTTGTGGACAGCAAGAAGTGCAAATACTTAACAAAGCCTGAACCACAGATCCGCAAGTGCAATGAACAGCCATGCCAGACCAGGTAATAGTGATTTGGTTAAATTAAACTATAGTATCTTGATATAAAATTCATAGAGTTGACTGCCTATGGTAATGAATGTGCTGTAAATACATACATCCAAAATGCTATAATGCAAAATGTAGGGGAAACAGAAACACTGGCTGTAGTTTCTCCTAAATTTTAAAGAAAGAGAGCCCTTGCTTAAATAAAATTTTTTTCAATAAAGCAGCTCATTACTTTCTTCACAAAGTGTTCTCACAAACTGAGAGACTGTGCTGCAAAATTGGAATTTAAATGCTCTTTATAGAAAGATATATATGAGATTTAATCCCATGTTTTTAATTAATGATATATTTTAGTGTGGTTTTTTCAATCAAGGTTCTCTTCTTTAAGAGCTCTCAATAAGCTCTGAGTACAATAAATAGTAAGTAAGTAAATAAATAAACCCCTGTTAATCACATTCTCTACGTTTATGCAACTTGAAGGATAGAAAGCCTTCCCTTCAATCCTCTCTTCCCACTTGCTGCATTACCTTGTATGGACCAATAGGCTGAACTAGACTGTGATGACTGAATGTTGGAAGAAGCAGGAGGCAGCTGCAGTGTGCAGCCCACCACCCATTTGGTGTTCCTGCAGCTGAACTGGCAGCCTGCTCCTTGCACTGGGTGGCCAGGCCAGCACAGTGACCCGTTTCAGAGTTTGTCATCCTGTTTCCATATGGTAGCTAAGAATTACAACTAACGGGAGCCTCAAGTACTCTGTGGACTTGTTTAAAGTGTCTGCCACCTTTCAAGGGAGGGGAGAGGCAGCTAGCAATAGCTGGCTAGCATCCCCAGGAGTAAGCACTGGAATCCATCTGCTGCAGTCATCTGGAGGACAGGTAGATGGTATTTTTAAACAAAACAATGCAAAGTAAATAAAATGCAAATATTGTTAAAGTATGTAAAATGAACTAGAAGACATAACATTCTTGGAAAGCATGAGGAACTGAATGTGATAAAATGCAAAGTATGATATATTTTAAGTAGAACAAAAGCACTGAGATTTGGACTTCTCCATACTAGGGCATTACACTTTGGAGGGAATATTTATGTTTCCTTATATGCATATTTGAGCAGATTTTATTTTATTAACATCACTGTGCACTTAATACATGGAAATGGAATAGTCTGATCTTTTTCTGAGACATTGTCAACTATCACTTTTCAACATTGTGTGCTTTTTCCAGCTGATTAAATGAAACTTTTTAAACGTTGCTAATTGATACTCAGAGTTGCTATGCTGAGAAATGTAGAAAGACTCTTGATGATCCAATTTTTAGTAACAGTTTAAGAGGTCATTATAAAGTAAAAATTGTTAGCTTTCAACAGAAATGTAACTAAAGCGTGCACTTGCATAACTATTTATTTGTTATTGGCACTTGAAGAAGTATCTTAAACTCTATTGCATTATCTTGACAGGCTATGATTTGTAAATTATACATCTGGACTGATAACAAAAAACCGCTTAGTTAAGTGTTTTATTTTCTTGCTACAAATGCATCACAGAAGGTTGAAAGAGATTTGTTAAATCTCAGTTTCCAAAACAACTCTCCTTGCAAGCCAGGCCTCCTGGAATACACTTGTGTACTGCAACAGGGCAGAGCTGTTTGATTTTTAAGGGCACAAGGCCATAGTCTGGATCTACAGAACATCTGGGGAAAATTATGTTCTAGAATGATTGCTCTCCAAATATGTGGGCTCTGCCAAACTGCATCAGCCCTCCTTGCTGCTGTGATTTAAACCATGCACCCTGAGTTAGGCCTGACCCTAAAGAACATGAAGAATTCTGAGCTTTTATACTTTCTCCAGAGCAACAAGCCTTTCACACTGGAGTGATTTTTTCTTGCAATGGAGTATTTTCAAGGAATGCTGGACTTTACATTCATGGCATGCACTTGACATAGATAGTCATACAGACAGAGAATAACAGGAAGCTGCTCAGTGATGTATCATGTTTAAAATGTACATGTGTTTTGGAACTTCTTTAATTGGGATTATAATCAGAGGAAAGTACTTTGAAAGCACAGGGACAGTGGAGAATGAAATAATATAAACATTAACACCATATTTAATGAAAAATATGTTAAGTTATATCCATTAGCAAAAGGAAATTTAAAGAAGGCTGAAAATTTGCAAGTATGTCTTGGATGTGTGAACTGGTGAGGAAGAGAGCAAGATTATGTGACAGTCTTTCCTTCTTGATTTCTTAATACTGCATTGCCTGTATTTCTTTGCAGGTGGATGATGACAGAATGGACACCATGTTCAAGGACATGTGGAAAAGGGACCCAGAACAGACAAGTAGCCTGCACACAACAGCTCAGAAATGGGACTCTGATCAGAGCTAGAGAAAGGGACTGTCTCGGACCAAAGCCTGCTTCTGCACAGCGCTGTGAAGGCCAGGACTGCATGACTGTGTGGGAGGCAGGAGTCTGGTCTGAGGTACTGCATTTGTTTATACAAATAGTCCATAGTGGTTATTTGTGCCTTAAATATTTTCTGGGAATAAGATTTTTTCAGCATCAAGTGGCACAGCTCAGCCTAATGATTTTCACAGTCCTCGTGCAGTGATTTGGCAAAGGGTTCAGGGACCAGGAAAACCAGTCCTGGAACAGTTGGTTTTGGCCAGTTTTCAAGTATGTCCTAACTCTGGTAGTGGGCAACTGGGAGCAAATAGGCATCACTTATCAGCCACAAGACCTTGGGTTCAGAGTGGGAACATCTCTGATGTACTTTTGTACCAAGGCATGTTGATCAGCAGACAGTTGATGCCATCCTGCTTCAGAGAGGCTTAGAGGGGAGCTGCTGGCAAAGAAAGACATTTCATTCCCTTCCTCTCTCTTCTCACCTCTTTTTCCAAGACAATAGCAGTGGGCAAAAAGGCTTGTAAACAACACAATTTCACATATGTTGCATCCTGATGGATTGCTGTAGAATGTATTTATTGTTCAAAAAACTTTATTAATTGAAGATCTTTTAAGGTACTTGTCCATTTGGCTTTCTTAATTTTCTTCATCATTTTTTTCTTCATGTAAAAAGCTATACTGCTTCTCAAAGTAAATGGCAGTGGAGGAAGAAGGTTGTTATTATCACTGCCATCTGGACAAGATAAAGGGATTATTTAGAACTTCTCCTTTCATTGGAAGAATAAAGGCAATTCTGATTGCCTCCCATACTACAAGCTGTGCTATGAATCCCTCCATGATCAAAGCACAAATAGTAGCTTCTGAATGTGGGTGCACACCCTTCTTTGGACTGCTCTACTGAGCAGCACCACTTGATCCCCAAGCAAGAAAGAGCTAAGAAATAAGGAGCGTTTCAAAGGATGAAAAGCAGATGCTAAGGTAGAGAGCAGTCAGTAGCAGAAGTTCCTGCTTTGGTACACAGAGGTTTGTAGTGCAAGGGTTGGTTGTGAGAAGAATGGCATTCAGTTGCAGAGGTGAGAAAAAGAAACACATGGATTGTTTAGTCAGTTTGTTTTACTTCAGAGATGAGAAATGGGTGAGCATGTTTTTGTTGGAAGCAATAAATATATTTTGAAGAGTGAGGTATTTCCCATGGCCATTCCTACTATCACCATTATATAGGAAGCTCACCATTACTGCTTCCTGCAGTTATAATCAGGTTGGCAAAGGGCAGTTTTGAACTGCAAGCAGTGGGGTGATCAAAAGCAGTGAAAATGTTTTGAGAAGGAAATGGCATAATTTTTGGCAGTGCAAGCAAGAATGGTGGAAAATATATACATTAGGGTTTTTTGTGCAACTTGAAGAAAATTTTCACATGCTGTCTATACAGTGACTTTGAATTTTGAGATTCAGTCTGGATTCTTGCATGGTTTTAGAATATTTACTTTCAAATTTTAACTTTTTTCCCTTCCCAGAAAAGATCTGTTAGACACTAGGAGAGCTTTTCTGAAGTTGCTTCATATCTTACTCTTATGAACACCATTTTGATTCTCTTTCTTTGTAGAATATTGCCAAATATTTTTAGTATAACGTTTTGCACTCAATCATAACTTTTCAGATGTTTTCTTATTCAAAGGACTATTTTTTCTTAAACATGTAATTTTTGATCTAATTGCATAATTTCAGCTGAAAGTGAAACAACTGTCATAAGGCCACATAAGGAATTTTTGTTCTACTTTTAGTTTTTAACAAATCTAATGTTGATGCAATTGAAGGTTGGAAGTCAGGAAATCACTGAAGCCATGAAATACTTGTTTTGACCTGGCAGAGGTCATTAGAAGAGGATAAAGAAGGGAGTAACTGATTCTTTTAGAAACCTGAAAAACATCTTTTTCCAACAGTGCTCTGTAAAGTGTGGTAAGGGAGTACGGCATCGAACTGTGAGGTGCACCAATCCACGCAAGAAATGTGTTTTGTCCACAAGACCTAAAGAAGCAGAGGACTGTGAGGACTATTCCAAATGCTACGTCTGGCGAATGGGAGACTGGTCTAAGGTGAGCAATCCTTGACAGTATTGCCCCATAGCACAGTACATTTTGCAAATCGAGTTCTTTGAAAGAATTGCTTTTATCAGAAGTGTACAAGTCCCCCAGCTGAGGGAAAAATAAGGCTAAAAACAAAAAAAAACCCCTACCCTAAACTGGTAGTCAGAGTGAGACCACAGTATAAATAAAAATCAAAAATATGAAGAAGGTGAAGTGAGGTGAATATTCAGTATAATGCAAATCTCTTATAAATTTATTACTGTCAGTAGGTAGGCAAACAACTCCAGAAACTGCAGGTTACTCCAGCCTTACAGTTTGCATATTTCATTAATTTATGTTTGCACATTTTATTTGTGTTTCCAATAAGCTACAACCTCCAACTTTAAAAGAAAGCACCTTTAGCCTATTAAATTTCCACTGGGACTATTTAACATCTAGGAAGCATCTATTACTGTCTGTTCTGGACACTTGACATAATTGTCAGTACATTATTTTCTTGGCATAGGTTTTGATTTTAGTGAGATCCATAAGCATAGGCCAAACTGTAACAGATGATATTAGTTAGATCTGTGATTGAGTGTGTTATTGGACTGGTACCTTGAACATCTGATACAGGTTTGAACATCCAAAACATGAAGAAATTCTGAAATGGTACCTTGTCAAGATTTTCTCTTACTGTGTCACAGACCACGCTTCAGCAGAAAGATTGTAATCTCTTTTTCTTTTTTTCCCTTAGCTTCTTTTCACAACACTTTTACTTTCAGCACCTAACATTATTGCAGAGGCTTTTTTTACTTGCTTGTATGGAGAAGTATTTAATGTATTTTTAGTTGTCTTTCATGTGCTGTAGGAGTTGGAAACAAGGACTAAAGCCAGCAGTGTATGACTCGCCAGCCTTCCAAGAATTAACTGCAAGTCCTCAGTGAGTAACTAGCTACCTCAAAAGCACATAGAGTAACCATTAATTTTTAAAATCACAGAACCAACTAAGTTAGAGTAGCACTGTTACTTTTAGAAGATACATTTGGCAATAAAGTTCAGTATTTATATTTCTGTACCACATAACTTCAGTTAAAAATCTGCATAATTTAGCACTAGCACCAGTAAACTATGGAGGAATGACTATCTGCTTTCTTAATTGAAGCAGTCATACAAATTGGGGTTGCTGAGGCAATGCAGGGATGCTCAAACAGTTACACTGCGTTCCCAGTGCCCTCTGGAGAAAAGAAGAACTTTATTCTCTAATTCAGTACTTTCTACAAACATCCATGTCATAGATGAATGTACAGGAACTTACATCTTCCAATCTTGTATTTTCTGTTTTCCTCCTATAGTCCAAGTTGTAACACTCTCACCTAAATTGTACTTTAAACTTCAAAATTAGGATATGAGGAAATATTTCATATGGAATTAACAAAGTGTTTTGGACAGTTAACATGCAGTCTGACTGTGACTTGTGCAGCAGAGATTTTCCAAGACTTATACCAAAAAAAAGATACTTTAATTTCTCAACACAGACACGAGTTCAATTTAAAATACGCTTGGATTTCCATTTTTTTTCCTTGTTACTCTTCTGTTCCATTGCAAGAGTACATAGCAACATGAAGTCATGGTATACAAGTTAGTATGTCTGCAGTGGGGGAAAAAAATGGAAAGCTCAGATAAGTGTTAATCTTTTCTCACTGTTTCTAACCCAGAGGTTCAGTGCAGCCTTCTGTGTTCACTGCTTTTACTCTTTAGGATTGTTCTTGACATTGACAGAAGTCTGTTCCTTTGAGCAGAGCCAAGTTCCCCCAAGCTAATGCCAAGACTTGGATTGAAATATTTAAATGACGCTTCTCACACGTTGAAACAAGAGGCTTAATGTGATCCTTATTGGCTTTGCTGCTTCCCTTAAACTCTGAAAGCATAATTTTAAATGAAGCTTGAATTGCACTTTTACTGAAAAGATAACTGTCATAATGAGTTCATTTGTTTTAGAGGTATAGTCACATAGAGATCCAATAGTTCTTGTGCTCTATGTTTTAACAGTAATACCAAGATCAAATAACATTTGACCAAAATTCCAAGCTCCAACAGGTCAATAAATGCAGTAATCCTTCTAAAACTCAAACTTACTGTAAAAGAAGTCTGTGTAACCTGGCCTGCATGCAGCATTAAACTCTATAAAGGCTTTTAACTCAGGAAGGTGGGTCAATAGGCTAAGCATCGCTACTCTTAATATCAGTTGGGCTCTGTGCCCACCCTTGTGAGGAACGTGAGTATGATGAGAAAGTAAAGAACAAAAGCTGAAACTGAGCTTCTGGAGCCAGCATGTAGTAATATTACCAATTACACTGTATTTTCCCAGTGAATGCTGTTCTTGCAATACCCTGCTTAACAATGTAAGAGTTACCTTCAGATGAGGAATGCTCATAGATCATAGCAATTCCAGTGCCATGTAGGCTGAGGTATTTTTAGCAGCAGTGTCCCTTACTAAGCTTCCCATTGACTACCTGTTTCAAAGCCATTTGACAACAGGGTCACACTTAGAGGAATGCATCATCTAAGTACAAACTAGTAGGCAGGGAAGAAGTGAAATGAAATGCATATGAGCTGCATGTTTACACATCTACCTGGCTTATTAGAGAACACATAATTCTAGAAGTCATTCTGCAAAAAAAGACTTATATGTCAGCAGCATAGGGTGCTCAAGGGGCATACTTTACTTTATGTAGGAAACTGTGTATATTTTTTTCTTCTATTATCTAGGCTCTTCAGAACATTGTTGGAATAAATGAAGCATGAGAGACAGGATGAATTTTGGAACAGAGAATGATTTGGAGAGTGAGTTTTGAAAACAATAATTAAAAACTTGAGTTTGATATGGTAGTATACCAGAAACTTTTGGAGATATTCAGCAAGGGATAATAGGATCAAAAGACTGGGGAATTTAGGAGCAGCCATTTGTAGAGATAAAATATAAAGTGTGTGTGTGTATAGGAGACAGAGAAGATAATGTGGCATAACTTGGGAAAAGACTGAGAAGTGGATGCATTCTGTAGAAACTAAAGCAGGAGCAGTAGCAGAATTTCTAAACAGTATCTGCAGAAAGGTCAAATATGGATATCTGGACTAGTGGTCCCAATAGCTGGGGTACAGTTCACTTTGTCTATAGCCTGAACAAGCAAAAATGTGAAGCAAAGGTTAATCTGGTAAATTTTTTTTTCCACAGAGTTTGAAAGGGCATCTAAAGCAACTGCTGGGTTTTTATACCAGTGAGTCCCCGAATTTGTAGGATATTCCAAATTACTTATTTCAGACAATATGTGCAATGCTCCCTAGAATGTGTGTGTATATGAGTACAGAATAGCCAAGTCTCCAGCTGTTGGAGGGAGACAGAGTCACAGACAAATTTGCTAATTGAGTGGTATGGAAAGCAGATGTCAGTGATGATGATTATTTCTCTTCTGTCCCAAAGAACATATGAAAATGGAGGGAAGGAAAACAAAATGCAACTATTTTTTTGCTGACTCTTCAAGAGCATGGGACATTCAACCCTTAAACTCTGTGCTTAAACATTTAGACAGACCCTAAATTTCCACAGCAGCTAAACTCAACTGATCTAATCATCTTCAATTAAAAAAAGTCAGAGTTTGGATAATAATGTTACAACTTTACCAATTAGGTAATTAGCCTTGATTTTATTCCTTGGATCCCTGTTCAAAATTGTTAAGCTCTTTTAGATTCTAGGAATGGAAGAGGTCTGGCCATGAGTCAAAATATAACACTATCAATAGATTTGTGGACAAAGAAATTATATAACTTTTGTGAAATAATAGAAGCCAAAATAATACTGGCATCAGTATTTTTATATTGACTTAATTGTAGTTATTTTCCAGCAAATTAGTTATGTCTTCATTTCAGTAATGAAGTGTGGTTAAATAATATGGAAGTTGCCAATATAATGAAATGAGAGTGGGAGGGTTTTGTACGTTTCTAACCAGTCCTGTAATATACATTACAACAATACATACAGCAATATTAGTATCTTTTTTTCAGATAAAGGTGTGGGGTTTTTTCAGATCAATGTACTGTAGTATTTTGCCTAGAATAAATGTAATTTCATGTTAGGTTCTAGAAAAACAGAGCAAGACCCTCTTAATAATAGGCAAATCCACTGATAAAACTGGAAAGGATTTTCAAAGGTATTACCCATTTTGCACACACACAAAATTACACATAAAGGTGAAATTCTGGTATCTGTATCACTTAGATCTACTAGGATATCTTTCTTGGTTTTCTCCTACAAACATCTTTAGAGTAACAAAGTTTTTGTGAACATCAAATCAGAATCAGAACACTGGAATCAGAAGTTAATTATGAATGGGTTTTGTGTTGTGTCTTGAGTTGCATTATCTGCTAGTGGGTTACATAAGAAAATAATTAAGTTGTGGTACGTCTTAATAATTAACATCAGGATTGAACCATCCTAGGCCCCAAAGAAAAACAAAGCAAGAACAGACAAGAGTCTATTCAGACAAAGAAGGTAACATTTCCTACTGGAAGATGCTTGCTCTCTTATCTGACAAATTATATGGTAGGGGGAGAACTATATAATCAAACAGATAATGAAAAGAAAGAAAAAAATTATTTTTAATCCACCTGATAACAACTACTCTGTTTTTCCCTATATGTCCTAAGAATGGGCCTCAAGAAGCAGGTACCACCTTTATACATTAGTTTTTAAAGTTTGTGCTGGTTTAAAGGTAAACCAGTAGGAGGAATGAGTCTAACACACAAACAGATTACAAGTCAGAATTACAGTTTAGTAAAAAGATCACAGTAAGTACAAG
>JAWWEU010000091.1:29778926-29789887 GCA_035583155.1 Acropternis orthonyx
GGGTACAAGACAATTGCCACCTTGGACTCCAGACGTCAGAGTTTGGCCTGTTTAGAAGGCTGGTTGACTGAGTCCCATGGGAGGCAGTCCTGAATGGCTAAGGAGTCCAGGAAGGCTGGACTTTCTTTGAGAAGAAAATCCTAAAGGTGCAGGATCAGGCTGTCCCCATGTGCTGAAAGCTGATCTGACAGACCTGGCTCAACAGAGAGCTGTGGCTGGAACTTGGGGGAAAAAGAGTTTATGACCTTTGGAAGAAGAAGCAGGCAACTCAGGAGCACTACAAGGATGTTGTGAGGTCATGTAGAGAGAAAATTAGAAGGGCCAAAGCTGAACTAGAACTTAATTTGCATACTGGCATAATACTGTCATAAAAGACAATTAAAAAAGGCTTCTATAAATACCAACAAAGAACAAGGGTTAAGGTGAACCTCCATCCGTTACTGGATGCAATGGGAAACATAGTGACAAAGGATGAGAAAAATGCTGAGGTACTTAATACCTTCTTTGCCTCAGTCTTTAATAGTAAGACCAGTTGTTCTGTGGGTTCCCAGCCACCCCAGCTGAAAGACAGGGACAAGAAGTAGAACCAAAGCCCCATAATCACAAGGAAAAATAGTTGTTAACCTGTTCCATCACTTAGGCATGGACAAGGCCATGAGGCTGGACATCCGCATAAGGGTACTGAGGGAGCAGGAAGGAGGATCCAGATCTGTCTTGAACCTGGGGAAGGTCATGTAGCAGATCATCCTGAGTGACATCACATGGCATGTATAGAATCTGTGTGATCCGACCCAGTCAGCAGATTTGGTTTATGAAAGGCAGTTATTATTTGACTCACCTGATCTCTTTCTGTGGCAGGCTGATCCACCTAGTGGATGAGGGAAAAGCTGTGGATGTTGTTTGCCTAGACCTTAGTTCCTTTTTGCTCTTTACAGTTTCCTGAAAGGAGGTTGTAGTAAGGTGGGGATCAGTCTCTTCTCCCAGGTAACAAGTGATGGAGTGAGAGGAAATGGCCTAAGTTGATCCAGGAGAGGCTTGAATTGGATATTAGAAAAAATTTCCTCACCAAAAGGGTTATCAAGCATTGGAACAGGCTGCCTAGGGAAATGGTGGAGTCACCATCTCTGAAGGTATTTAAAAGTGTAGTTGTGGCACTTGGGGACATGGTTCAGCAGTGGACTTCACAGTACTAGATTAATAGTTGGGCTCATTGAACTTAGAGGTCTGTTCCAACCTAAATGATTCTATGATTCTATCCTTGAATTTTAGCTAAATAGAAGTCCTTTGGGTTTAGTTTCCTCATAAACTCAAGAGTTTTCTGTGTTTTTTGTTCTGAGTTTTTTGAATATCTCTCATATCCATTTACCTGCTATCACTTCTGATCTTCATGATTTAAAATTTGGTGACTTGATTTAAAATATAGTGACTGAAAGTAAAGTCATTGTCATTTGGTGACATTTAAAATATAGTGACTGAAAGTAAAGTCATTGTCAAGATGTGCTCTTCCATTTATTCAGTCTACTGGAAAAACTTCAGACTGCTACATAGTGTGATATTTAAAGGCAAATACTTAATTCTGTGTTGTACAAAACAGGTTTTTGACATGAGTTTCTTCGATTTCTGAGAAGTAAATTGGTAAAACAGAAATTTTGAAGAGAAAGAGTTTTCTAGGAGGTTTCGTCTTCCCTCCTTTGAAATTTTCTTCATGTCCTGAATGGGCTCTATAAACTATCTTTTCATTAGAAATGCCATAATCCTTCAATTACTTCTTTATGCTAATGAACTGTGCTTTTGCCTGCAAGGTTTTCTATGGAGCAGCAGGGCAGCATTGTGATATATGCTAATATACGCTCAAAGGCTAATATTTCAAATTATTTTGAAGAGTTCATTTGCATTTCACTTTTGTCATCTCAGAATATCACAACAAAGATGATTATTTCATTTCAGCTTTGTATCTGGTCTACCTTTAGAAACTACAACGAGGTAATAAAATTTATATAACTGGAAAAATAAAAGCTAGGGCTTTTCATCACTGAGAAGCATGAAAATACTTTTATGGTTGCCCTGTAGATCTATTAATTGGTCGTCAGTCAATTTAGAGATTATATCACATTTAAGCTTAGCAGAGATACACATTTTGCAAGGCACCATTACATGAAGAAAAGACATGATAATGTGATGATGAAACTGTTGGCTTGAGTTTTTGGACTAATTGCCTTTTTTTTTCCTTTTCTTTTCTTTTTTTTTTTTTTTTTTGGTAATAGAAAAGTCAAGATTGCCCTGTAATTTAAAAAATGTACTTTGAGGATATCAGACTTACCAATAAGTCTTAACATCTCCACTTTTTACTTTTAGTAGTGTGCTGCAGCCATTTAAAATGCTGATGTGTAATTAATCATTTGTCACCATTCACCAGCTTATGCACTGTAAAATCCACTGGGTTTATTGTGTCAAATACTATTCCGCAATGTGTCTAAAGTAATAAGTAAAAATAAAGAACTGATTTTTCAGGTGGAGGTATGCTTAAATTGTCTTAAAACTTTAATGTGTTTTTGTATTAAATGTAATCCTATAGGAAGTATAAATACAAAATTAAAAATGGTGTAAGTACATCTGGATCATATAGAGAAACAAGGCTTTTTGTATCTGTTATGGTATTACAGGATTTTTTCATGCTTTGATACAAGTGACAGAATCACAGAATCAATGAGGTTGGAAGAGACCTCTGAGATCATAAAGTCCAACCTATGACCAACCACCACCTTGTCAACTAAACCATGGCACTGAGTGCCATGTCCAATCTTTTCTTAAACATCTCCAGGAATGGTGACTCGACCACCTCCCTGGACAGCCCATTCCAATGCCCAGTCACTCTTTCTGTGAAGAACATCTTCCTAATGTCCAAAAAGTCATTAATTATGAGGGGAAAATGCTGATACCTTCCATGATATTGGGGGGAAATGAGAGGCTGTAATGCAGTCTGGGTTTTTTTAATGGATTTGAACTCTGGATTGTCATACCTCTAATAAAACAAACTAGCATCATTGGGACAGTCCAGATTTTTAAATGATGAAGTGGATGATTGTGTTTCATTAGTTCATCTAAGAAACTGGGGAATGGAACCTGGGTTTAAAATACAGACAAAGAAATTGCTACTTCCAAACCCAATCCAGCGAGCCTATTCAAATTCAAGCCTATGAAACCTCACTATTGATTCAGAGTGGGTGGCTAATGATGTTCTGAAGAGCAGATGTATATATACTGACCTAGAAAAAACCCCCTGGGTTTTGCAATCAAGTTCTAAACTTTCAGTAGCTTCTTGTCTTGATACAAAAGGCAGTTTTGCTTCCTTTGCCAAACAATTGCACTGTTCTGCATGAGAGCCTAAAAAGGATTAAAAAAAAATAAAAAGGAAAAAAAAATAAAAAAAGAGAAAAAAGAAGGGAAGAGAAGAAAGGTCCATATTCTTGAGATGAGGTGATGAGGGTTTTCTCCATAGGAACCCTATCTCTAGTTTATCAAACCTGAGCTGAGGCTCTGTCTTAATTTAAAATCTTACCTCTTTTGAACAGTCATACAGTACAAACTCTTACTCCAGAAGGAAGAGCTGGAAAGAAAAAATGGAGGAGGAGGGAGCAGAAGACGGGGGAAAAAATAAAAACAAAATAAATAAGGACAACTCAAACTTGCTAAACTGAGAGGAGACCAACAGTAGAATTTTTTCAGCTAAACTTAGCACAAGTTCTGAATTTTAAATTTGGCATTCTGAGATGCTGGGTGTGTCAGAAATAAGAGAGGCAGAAAGACCTTCCTGGAAATGATGCATGGGAGAACTCAGACTCCATCTTATGCTTGTATCTGTCAGTCCCTCTTTTTGTATTAGTTACACTATTCACCAATGCCTTTATTAAAAAAAAAAAGAAAAAAAAAGAAAAGAAAAAGAAGTACTTAAGTAAACTCCAGATTATTTGCTTTATTTAGGTAAACTTTAAGAATATTGCCAAACTCAGTAAAAAGCCTTTGTGGCAAACAAATGCATCTCTTTATCTACAACATTCAAAAGCAAACTTCATAAAAAGATAAAATACAAAAAGATTTTGCAATCATGTCAGCAAATACAATTCCTGCTGCTAAAGTCTGATTGCTTGCTATTCTTGTTGCACGCTCACTGTATGAAAAGGTTGAAACTACTTAAATGCTGGAACTGATGAACCTATACATAAATGATTAGGAATGCTCTGCTAATAATTTCCAGTAAAACTCATCACTGAGTTTCCTTATGAGCATGTCAGTCTCTTGATTGGAATGCTACTTAGACTTGTAAAACCATTTTACTGAACTGTCCATTTATTCTTGAAAATAAATTGTCCAAGTCAATTCTGTTAATACTGTCACAGATCGGCTTTTTTATTGTGGATAATATCAGCCTTTGCAGTGATTGCATGTTGTCTTGGCAAAAAGATGCATTTTGACTGTTACTGTCTGCCAGTGACAATTTTTCCCTTAATTTAGGAATTCCTACTTCTTATGAAGGCCAGCTGGAAGCTGCTAATGCATTACAGCAACTTCCTCAGCTGTTGGCCTTGGGAATATGTATTCTCTCCAGAATATATATCTTTGGCAAGGAACAGAAAGAAGGAATCTTGGGTAATGGGTGTTCATGCCAAGTGAAAGGATTGTTATATTTAAC
The DNA here is from genome assembly GCA_035583155.1 of Acropternis orthonyx. Classification (NCBI taxonomy): domain Eukaryota; kingdom Metazoa; phylum Chordata; class Aves; order Passeriformes; family Rhinocryptidae; genus Acropternis; species Acropternis orthonyx. The sequence continues at coordinate 29,783,617 of JAWWEU010000091.1, forward strand.
GCCTAGGTTTCTGTCCTTGAAATTATGTCTAGAAGAAGTTCAAAAGTAGGACAAAATTCATACAGGTTGGGTAGATTTTTTTTCCTAAAGAAAGAAAATCTTTTTTAAAAAATAAATAGCTGTTAATGATCTTTACCCAGGATTTTTTTGTAATCTTTAACTGGAATTTTTTACATGTCTTGCTGCCTGAATGGTTTTACAGTACATTTAGGACTGTGTCCAAAATGCACAGATTAACAGCCACATAAAAAAACCTCTGGCTGTGCATTAGAACATTTAGTCTAAACCTACAAATACAGTTGTCCTACAGGAATTTTTGCTAATCAGCTACATGGCCTTAAAGTGTAGGTCATCTGAATAGTCAGAGTAAAATGGAATTAATCTGCACAAAAATAAGGCATCACATGGGCAAGACTGACATTTGCGAGGTAGACAGTGTGGGAAGAACTTTAGAAATGTATTCTTCATTCACTAATAATAAAGGCTGTGAGTTTAAATTAATCTGAGATCTGCTAAATTAATGAGAATACTACATAGTGGCTTGGAGTGGGATTTTTCTGTAAATCTCATATATGTAAACTTTATGTTAACATATATATGTATAAATATAAACATAAAAATACAAGCAGTTTTGACAGATAACATTTCTTTCTGAATAAATTAACTGCTTAATATATGAAACTGAAGATATTCTTTATTTCCTGTAAATTGAAAGCTTTAGTACAGTTTTAGACATGGAATTCCTGAAATATGCAGAAGTTATACAGCTTTACCTGCATAAGACAGACACTACCTAAAAAGTGGCAGCTGCACTTCCACTGAAAGGTATTTACCTCTGTTTGAATATTGTCATTGAGAGAAATTCAAGGGTGAGGCAAGCTTGGGAGGCAGTTCTGCAAGAGTCTGCCTCAGCGAGAATGTACCTGTGCATATACAGTCAAATGAGTATCAAAATGAGGGTCAGAGCTTCTGCTCTGAGGGGCATCTAGCTGATTTGCAGAAGTTGAGGTGTCTCCTTAGTGAAGTCAGATAAAGTCCATACTTTGGCAGGGTAACGAAGAAAAATGTTATGAATGCCTTTTATCATCCAGTATTCAGTGGCTGCTCTCAGTTGTAACAACAGTTGGCTGATGTGTTTGCAGGATGAATTTGGTTTAAGATCACTTCACGAAGACAGAAATCGCCCTCTTTGTCTGTGTAGCTAGCAAGTTCACTGCTAAATGCGACACCTGATGTATGATTTCCCTATTTCATACTATACGATTTACTTAGAATATGAGATAATGTAGATATGGTATAATATAGATAGAGTAAAAAGATATTTTTTTCCTGGCTTCTGTTCAGTAGAATTCTGAATTTTCATGTCAGACTTCTGCTGCTGATGATGATGTGTGAACATGGAAGAGCACAGCTTCCCCATCAGATCCATCACTGATTTTAAAACCCCAAAGGTTTAGAAAAATCATGCGTTACTTATAAACTGATAAGGTTGGTTTTGAAAGTTTTGGATTGCAAATCACTGTTTTCCCCAAACATCTTACAAGACTTATTAATAAGTTCCCAGTTTTTAAAAATAGGAATAAATACACTGTTAAAATTTAGTACATTTCTGTGGAGAGAAAAGAAGATAGAACAAAAGACAAATTTCTTTATTTCCTGCTTTGTCAAATATTTCCTATATGAACTGAGACATTTCATTTAATCAGCCTATGATATCATTTTCTTTGTCTAAAGCTGTGATGTTAATGAGTAGGTCAAGCAAGACTAAAATTAACTGCAAGATCTGTACATCCTTTAATAGAAAACTACATTGTAACGCTTCATAACACTCTTTGAAATATTTTGCAAAGGCCAGTGGAGGCTCAGTTCTTAATTCTCCAATTAAGATTTTAATGCCAAAATCTTGCCAGATTCTGCATAGAAACTCGGGGCCTAAACACTGATGAGCTGAGAGAGAGATCTGTCTGCCTGTTGCATATTGTGTCAGCTGCAGTCACAAGAAGCTTTCAGGCCAGAGCTCATTTGATGTAGAGAAGATGTGACTGATGCCAGAGCGCTCTCCACAAAGGGACCTGCCTACATGAATTGTTAGACATTATCAATTAGCAGATAAACCACTGGACCCCATTTTGTTGCAGAAGTCTAGTGTTTTCATATCCCATTCTCCTCTCCAATATTCCAGATGGCTAGGTTGCACCTACTCATTTTAGGATAACCAAAGGTTACGGGCAGATAAGTTATTGTCAGGACATCTTATGTACCAGGACCACCTGCCCATGTCCTCCTTCTCTGTAGCTATAAGATAGATAAAATATAAAAGAAGATAACATATATACCTCAAGCACACACATACTCCAGTTTTGATTAATAAACATGTAAGTGTTATACCAAAGGGAAAAAATATAATACTGTGTGCATTATTACTCTAAATTAAGATCACCATGATAATATTTAAGGATTATCATCATCTTATTAGCCATCTTCAACATATTAGCTTCATCATATCACCTTCATCTTTCCTTCACTCTCACAATTGCTTTCTTGTGTTGTATTTTTAATTTTGACTTTTTTCTTTTCTTTTTTTTGTTAATTTTGCTATTCCGTTGTTTCACTTAATTTAATGTCATTGAAATATTCAAAAAATAAATCTCTCTGAAATTATGCTTAAGAGGAATTTAAGAAGTGGCTGGAATTTTGACAACATTAAGATCAATGTTCTGGCTGCTATTGGTGATAAAATTTGTGGAGGTATATGTGTGGTTATCCATATTGACAATGTGCATAATGTTGGCCATTACAGGAAGTCAGATTATTTTTAGATGCACAGAGGAAAGGCAGAGAATTCAAGAAAAGGAATTCTGTTGAGAAGATTTTTTCTCATGCAATTTTAAAGCAGTATACTAAATTCAAAGTTGGTGACAAACTTCTACTTTGAAAATTCTTCAGTACTAACTGATTTCCCTCCTGTAAACACCGTATTTGTTAAAATGTAGTTGATATTGAACAGGCAACTATCTGTCTGTAATTTAATATCTGTACATGTGCTGGCTCCTGCAGGCTGTATCTGATTAACTTAGCAGTATATAGTTCTTTACTGACTCTGTGGAATTAAGATATACATCACTGAGAACAGGAGCAAAATCAAATCCGCTTGCTGTCTTTGTAGAATGCCAGTGTTTGCTTTCATATGGTTAGAAGTGGAAGTGTGCTTTGGACCTTGTTCTGTCCCTTGTGAAAACACCCTTCAAGTGTATATCCTCGTCTCTTGTACCTCTCCTGGAACCTTGTAAGGGCAAAATATAGGAGTCCCACTTGTCTTGATATACATATTTGGGTGCAAGCCCTCTGTTTCCTCTTTAGCACATGTAAATCTTTTCTCCCAGTAACAGTGCTTAAAATGTCACTCAAAAGCACATAGATAACAAACCTAAGGGTAAGAACTCCTTTACTGTTTCCTACACTCAAAATTTTTTTCATTCTTTGCACAAAACTATGCTTTTTTATCTCCATCTTGAGATAGGATGGCTGCGAAATGTCTTTTATTGTAGCACCCTCTCCTTGACTTTCTTTCTCATTTCAGCCTTTTTCCAGCCGCTTCTTGAAGCCTCCCAAGAATACATGTTCTAGATATTTATATAATTAGGAGTTTTTAGAATAAAAATATTTTCAGGAGTAAGACACACAAATTTTCAGCCAGAGTTCATATCATTCATTGATTACTATTTGAAGACGTCCTCTGTAGCACATTTCTCCAAAACTTACTGAAAACTGTGTGTACTTGAGTCAAAATCATTAGAAGTTAGAAGAAAATTCCAATATATAATTTTTAACAGATTTATAGCTAAAGCAATAGAATGTGTGTCAATGGGCACAAAAGTAATTCACGTCCTATGAAATTTTGTTAACAAAAAGCCAGTGAAGAGGACAGCATGCATTTTTTAATAAGTTTTGTAAGTATCTGTATTTTGTAGGTTTTGTAAGTATCTGCAGCACTGCCCAAGTTTTCATTCTGTTGCTGTGATAGTAGAAAGTTCTGGTGTTACAGCACTCAGCACTTTTATTTTCTTACCTCATTCTCTGTGGCAACAAGATGGGAGAGTTGATCAAAAGCTGGGTGTCATGTCTCACATTATGTATTTGATTTGTGGGACACATGTTAAAGCATGCAGATGTGATACAAAGACAGGAGGCATACACTGCTCGGTAGAAAGATCACTTTTGCACTGGTAATGAATGGCTTACTTAAAAAAAATCTTCTCTCTGTTAGTGTCTGTGAACAATTTTTTTCCATCACTTTCAACTCTAATAAGCGTAAATTAGGACACAGATACAAGAGAGTAGCCTTTGCTCCCTTCAGGTGCATTGCTACGTTGGAGTTTCATCACAGGCTCTACAAAATGGATATTGACAGCCATAGGATGCTGGAATGAGTCCTTCAATTAATACTGCAAATTTATTTGTACTTTTTTAATTGATTTTAATTTAGCTAACCAAATTGAATCAGAAATCTTGGAATATTCACATCTGAAGGAGAAGGCATTGACTTCACCTGGACTGGCATTTCATCTTCATGATTGCAGGCAAAAAAATCTTTCCAGCAAATGTGTCTTCTATGTCTTCCAGTGCTCTGTTACCTGTGGCAAAGGGATGCAGTCCCGAGTCATCCAGTGCATGCACAAGATCACGGGAAGGCACGGCAATGAATGCTTTTCTTCAGAAAAGCCTGCAGCCTACAGACCCTGTCATCTGCACCCTTGCAATGAGAAAATTAATGTTAACACAATAACATCACCCAGGTTAGGTAAGCAATCAAAGTGACACATTCCTGCTAGAAATCTCTTTTCAGTTCTTTCTGCCCATAGATTAGTCATGCTCTCTACTTAAAAACAGAAGGCTAGGATTCAGGAGATGCTCAGGAGATATAAATTCTATGCAGAGACACATCTCCCTGCCTCAGTTCTACAGTGTGTACATCAGAGACTGTACTTCAGAATGGTGAAGGGTTTTTGTTATCTAAGGAATATATTATGAAACTATTTGATATTATGGGCACAAAATATCCTATGTGGAAATATATTTATTTAAAGACACTATAAATATGCATTTTTATATATGTTCGTCCATTCAATTTTACCAAATGTTACTAAAATAAAAAAAACCCCCTTGTTTTCTCTTTAAAAACTCTGCAAACTATGTTCTCTTGATACGTATGAGATCAAGGAGGCCCTTATTTGTTCCTCAAATGCAGAGAGCTCTTTCCATTTGTCTTTAGTTCAAATGTCTACAGTCTGTGCCTGATACATTAGGATGTGAGAAGGAAAATTACTAACATGAAGAGATTTGCTGTTCCTGAAGGAACTCAGGTCTCTGGTGTTCTTAAAGAAATTATATTATGGCACAGCTACAGAACTGTTAATTATGTTGATTATTATTTCCTAGTGAATTGTTGATGATGACTAACTCCCCAAATCATTCATCTGCATTTTGATCATGACTGGGGAATATTCAAAGGCTTACTGTAAGACAGCATACCCTTTCCAGCTTATTTTTCAGAGCCCTTGTTAAGATAAACCTTCCTGTCTATTAGATTTCTCTTGCATGGAGAACAAGTCTAGCATTTCAGACTGTATATAATACTTCCCTTAAGTCAGTGAAGGGTAATTCTCTTAGAAGTTTCTAGCCTTTAAAAGTTTCTGTGTAGTAACCATTGTTTCAGTTTGCTGGATGGGCTAGCAGTTGTTTCTTATGGCCCTCTCATCTGCTATTTCACTGTGGTAAGGTTTGTCTTTGTACTTTATCTTTGTTCAACTGATCTCTCAGAAGCAAGAGGCCATCACTATCACTAAGGCTTTCCTTCTGGGGAAATATAAGCAGCTTTGTGTCATGGAGTGAAGTGAATCAACATTTTCATAGAAAAAATAGGGTCAGATTCTTGATGTGAAGTACACAAAAAAAGATTGGGCTATGTTGCCCTCATGGAATGGATTATATAGCACTAATGTTAGTAATCTACAAGTCAGTGTCATCAAGCATGGAGTCAGAATCCAATCCAACAGAAACATTAACATCTCCAAAATATATAATGCAATGTGTCTCTTCAACATACTGATATTTTTGTCCTCCAGTTCCATTCATATTATACAACAGAGATCCTTTGTGTTTGAAGGTAGGGCTGGGGAAAGCTGATGGGAATTGTGGCACCAGCTCCTTTACAAGTACGCTCTCAGTTTTTCTTCTATTAAAATAGGAGAGTAACTCAAATCTGAGATTG
>JAWWEU010000091.1:29798535-29812800 GCA_035583155.1 Acropternis orthonyx
CTCAGACGTTTCTCCCCATCAGCTCTGCCAGCTGCTTTGCCCCCTCTCAGAGTCCATTCCAGTACTCCTCCACTTTGAAAAATCGTCCCCCTCCTGACACCCACTTTACTTTCCCTAGCTTCTTCCCCACCCCAGACAACCTTCCCTCTGCCTACTCGAATGCCTCCAGCCATCTCTGATCGTGTTGTATAATCTTTGTTGGCGACTCCCCAAGGAGAGCTGTGGCAGGGGAACACACGGTCACCCCCAGTCTCCCATACAAACAGTCCCAGGGAGGGAGCCTGAAGGATCCCAAACAATAGGGTATGGTGCAATGCTGGCCACACTCCCACTCACCCCCACCTAGGCCTCTCTTTTGTGCAGGAGAGAGGCAGCCACACACAGAGCCTCCTCCGCAGTAGGGATCCTTCTCCCCATTGTTGTCAAACAGAACGCACTGTCACCGAGCCAAGAGCTGCAGGAGGACTAAAAATGTGTGGGCAGCCCTGTCTTTTTGACTTGAGCTCTGCTCTTTGCCACCAGCGAGAAGGTTTTCCTGGAACTCTGTTCCCAGCCTCGGGATGGCAGTTTCAAAGGAAACATCTGTACTCACCATGTCTCCAGAAACAGAGTCTGCAGTGTGGCATATTTTATAAATGTTAAAACTAGGACACAACCTATACTTCTAAATGTAGTCATTCAAGCTGCCCAGAAAAAATTTGTTGTGCCTTATTTTGTCTCCCTTAAGGGCTCACCTCCTTTCCCCCCTTTTGCTGACAATCAAATAAAGGCAAAAGAACTGATGAGTTCCAGACATTAGAATAAACATGATGGCACAGTGGAGAACTACTGGCACGGGAATAACATGTTTTGCTTTAAGATGAGAGAGCAATGGGGTTAAGGGTTAGTTAATTCAGAAACAGAAAAAAGGGGGGTGGGCTGGGGAAAGGAGGGAGAATTAATTTCAGAACATATGTGCATGATCTAAAGATTCCCTAAGTCATTAAACTTTGAGAGTAGTCCAAATTGTCTCTTCAAAAGTTAATTTTCCTCTTAAGACAGTAGTGCTACTCAGGGCTCCCTGTGCAAAGTGACTTCTCAGGGGTGTGTTTGTCCTCTTCCAGACCTTTATTATGAGATCACTTAAATTCAAATGCACTTAAATTCTTATGTGTTTTCTCCACCTATAAGTTTTAAAATTTGTTTCCATTATAAAAAGTAGCTTGATGTAATGATAAAAAGCTGCTGTTCCTTCTCCTCATTTTCCTCTTTGGTATCAGACAAAATAAACAGCTTCCCTGCTTACTATGTATTTTCATTTTCTACTTTGACTAAACCAAACCATAAAGCAGTCCAGGAATCTTGGCCTTTCCTTGTGAAAAGCAGCATAAAAAGCACAGACTTTCCCTTGCAAATGGATAGCTGCTGACCATATTCTGGTGACCCCAAAAATGTCCGGTCCCAATTGACTCTCTGCCCCACAATATGTTTTAATGTGCAGTGTACACCAGTTGATTAATTCCCTATATCTGTTTCTGATAGCCAGGTTGAATGTTTCCCCTATAGTCAATCTGGTAGTTTTCTGCAGTTCTCATACTTTCTTTGTTGTATTTCCCATTTTCCACTATTTTTGGAAAACAGCACAGAGCACTTAGTCTTTGAGCAGCATGCTACTTCTTGGCATTGTGCTTTTTTGGCCTGCAGGTATTACATCTGAGTTAATGCCTGTGTCCTTCCTTTGCTTTGTCCCCTGGTTCATACATGCATTACGTATTTGCACTCTCTCCCTTATTCTTCCCTCAACGTATGAAACTGGCCACTATCAGAGTCATCTGCAAGGCTGGCAGGAGCTTTGGTCTGAGACTATACAAAAGTTTTTATGTAATGCACTCACAGCCTTGCAGGAGTCCATTACCAATGACAGATAAAACAGGTTTGTTTGTTTTTTTTTAAGGAAACAATTCATTACAAGCATAGAAGTAGTTTTAATGGTGTGCAATTAAAATAGTCCATACAAGTGCCTACTTTCTCTAAATATCCCTGTCACTTTGGCTTAATTGTTTACAATCATCTACTGATCTCTCCTATCCATGTCAAGTAGCTTCCCAGGTTGCTTTGTAGTACATGAGGCTGCCTTAGTATTTCTGACAAATAGTTCAGATCCCCTTCATTTCCTTCGATAAAGCTGACTTTCATTCCTAGACTCACAGAGCCATAAAATGGTTTGAATTGGAAGGGACTTTAAAGGTCATCTAGTTCCAACCTACTTCCCCCAGGCAAAGACATCTTCCACTAGAGCACAAGGCTTCAAAGTCACAGCCAGGCTGGCCTTGACCACTTCCAGGGATGGGGCAACCACAGCTTCTCTGGGCAACCTGTGCCAGTGTCTCAGCATTCTCAGAGGGAAGAATTTCTTCCTGATATCTAATCTAAACCTGCCATCTTTCAATTTAAAGCCACCTCCCCTTGTCCTATCATTGTAAAAAGTCTCTCCTCAGCTTCCTTGTCAGCCTCCTATAGGTACCAGAAGGTTGCTACATGATCTCCCTGTAGACTTCTCTTCTCCCACCTGAACAACCCCAGCTCTCTCAGCCTGTTTTCATAGGAGAGGTGCTCTGCTCCTCTGATCAGCTTTGTGGCACTCCTCTAGATCCAATCTAAATTCTCAGGAATCCTTATGTGAGTTCTCAACCCTACTGTCTTTCATATCTCCTTATCTACCCTTGGTTTACTCCTTGCCTACCCAATTGCTTTTCCATAACATCCCCTATGAGATCAGATTTGTTGAAGAAATTATAAAGTGCTAATAATTATTCACCATAATAGAGATAAGCTTTTTTAATTGTCCAAATGTCTAGCAATACCTGTGCAGTTGTTACAACTCTCATGAGGATTCTTTGTTGTGCACTATCAGCTTTTTGTCTGTCAGACCTTTTGTCTGCCTTCAAAATAGGTCTCTACATCAGAAAAATGCCCTTCCAAGTGCTGGGAAGGTCCTCTAGTATGTGTTTTGCACAACAGAGGGTTATAATATTAAACAAATTACTGTGGAATATAATAACCAGCCTCCTAACCACCCTCACTAGGATTAAGAAGGCTGTTACAAAACAAATCCTGCAGTATCTAGTGGCCATAAATTTCTTGAAGACTCTCTTAGTTAAAATTTACAGGTATCATCATCAGCACTTCTCAGTTTCAGTGAGCATCTTTCCCAACACCAGCTGGAGACCAGGGCTAGCCATCAGACAAGAGGAACTGACTGTTTTTGGCAGGGGAGGAAAGAAAAATTTGAATTCCAGGAAGTAAATTTCCTTAATTTTTTAAGCGTCTCTTTGTTCTCCTCTTTCAGATAGATGGGCTTGAAACCAAGGCCTTCTTAGTGTTTGGAGTCCTGTTTTTTGTGGGTAATGTCTCATATCACAGGCTGAGGAAAGAATGGTTAGGCTCTTAGGTTGTTTCAGTGCTAACAACAACAGAGGGAATAGAAGGATGAAGTCAAAACAAAAGCAGTATTAAAATGTCTCCTAGTAATAAAGATTAAATTATAATTTTAATTATATGTATTGTAATGCATCTATATGCATAATTTGCATTATGAAAGAATCAGCAGGAAAAAACCTGTGGAGTAGGCACATTAATTCAGTAATGGAACTAACACTGACTCTGTATAGATCTTTGGGCTTTTTACAGAATCCTAGTTTTGTGCATGCCAGCTCTCTGAGTCTGTTAAAAAAGGACAAACTGTTCTCAGGGAAATATTAGTTATAAACCATAATAGCTTTCTTGCTCATGAGCTATATGTAGATCAAACACAGTTACGTGTGTGCAGACTTGAGAATTTTTCATGTTGTTAAATGAGTAGGTGGTCAACACATTTTGTCTGTAGTTTCTCAGTGTTCTTTCTCTCTATTGCTTCTTTGAGTATTTGCCGTTCCCTCCTTTCATTCAGTGAATAAAAACATAAAATTGCCTCTGATTTGTTCTGTTCCACCCTAATTCACACCAATATCTTTGATTCAGTATTTATTGTATAAATTCAGTAATGAATATGGATACCTAAATCTACAATACTTCCCTCTTTCTTTGAACATTTGCTTCATGAATCAGAATCAAAACATAGAAATGTGTGACAATGGTTGTGACTCGTTTTGAATCTCAAAAGGAAAAAAAAAGCAGTTTTTGCAAGAATTAATACTAGCAAGCATACATTTACTATCTAATCTTATGTTTCTCTGCTTTCATATGCACGTTTATTGCAATCCTCTTCATATTTCTCTGTATGATTTCTTAGATCTAAAAATTATATTTGTATATGTGCCCCAGGCTTCTGTCCTTTCTTTTTCCTAACCAGTTTCTAGGACATATTTATCATGCAAGTTTTGCAACTAAGCATCAGCCTGTACTCAAGTGTATTCTCTCAATTAGCTTGCCACTTCAGTGTCTGTTCTTTAAAACTTCTGCAAACTATATCCTATCCTAAATTCCAGTTCAGTTCTCATGGTAAAACCTTGTTGCTCCTCCCAGTCTATTCCCTCTCCACCTCTGCTCCAAGCTACCACATTCTTCTATTCTCATGCCTATGGAAAGAAAGGTACTCTAGACAGAAGGGGCAAGATGTTTTGCCACAAAGCACTCTCCTTATGAAAAAAAAAAAAAAAAAAATTGCATCATGCCATCTATTCCTAGTTTGGGAGAATTTTATTTAAAACAGCTTTAGAAATTACTTTCAAGTCACATTCTTTTCACAACAGTTTAGCCTAGGGAGACCAAACATCCCCCGGTGACACAGTTCGAGTTCCTCAACAAGATGTTCTCCAAGTTCAACTATCTAGCAAGCCTGAGGGAAGAATCATTAAGGTCAATGAAAAATTTTAAATAAGAAATAAAAAAAAAATTGCAGTAAGAAAGAAAAGCAGTTGAAAAACACCAGCTCAGCTGAAATCTGGCCAGTACAGCCCAGAGGGCTTCAGTGCCAGCTGTAACTGCAATGCAGAGTAGTATTGTCAGGGGATATTTGAACAACATGTGGAATTTATGAACTAACAAAGGGACAGGAGGTCACTGAGGATCCACCCACCTACTAATGCCAATTATTGATGGGAGACATGCTTAGTCACTTCTGCAGGATTTAGAGATACAAATGCCAGCACGATGCTTCCTCCTAGGGTTTCTTAGACAAAGTCTGTTGTTTACTCTTCTGCACCTTCACTTTCTGAAGGAAACCAGTCTTCACGCATCCTTCTACACCTGCCTTCCCCAGACACCCCAGACATGTCTATGGATGTACATAGACAGTGCAGTCATAAAGTGGGTAATGATACACAGTGGCTGACTTCCACTGAAAGTGGATTCACCAGCCTGAAGAGGAGTAGAAAATTACTCAAGCAGAAGAAGCCAGCAGTTTTCTGTCTAGCATCTTAGGGACCTGCACTGACTGATGTAGGATCCCAGCAGCTCACAGAGCCAGTGTGCAGGAGGAGGTCAGATTCCTTGGGCTTCCCCAGAAATGTGGAAGGAGAAGCAGGATATGTCCCCAGTCCTTTTGCAGCTGAAGTCCATCCAGCTTGTGGTACTTTTAACAGCTGAAGATCTCCATAGAAGAGAAATAGTCTGGGAAAGGCATTCTTATATGGAAGTACATTTCTCAGGACCCACTGAGGTCTCAGGACCTCATTGATTGTTTATCGTGTTGACTTATCTTATGTGAGTCTTGTAGCAGGTGCTGCCCATACCTTTGTGATTTCTGAGAGTGGGAGAGTACTGGGGAGTTCCCCCTGTGGCCCACCTGCCACGGGGCCACTGGGTCAGGCCAAGGCTCACCTTCTGTCAAAAAAAAGTTCATAAGGACAAAAGTGCTAACGAGGAAGTAGTGTTTGCTAATGAGGAAGGACAAATCTGCACTGTGTCAGTTCTGTAGAAGCAGTCCTGAGAGATGTGAGAGGTGTTAGTGTAAGGCAAGAGCTCTCCCAGAAGCAGGTCTCTCAGGAAGATGATACACGTTGGAACCAGAGATCAGTGACATTCAAAGTCTTGTGGACCAAAAGTTGTGGTGAATCAAAATGTTGAACAGTTTGAATTGGAGAGTTTGATTGCATTCTTCCATGCAATTACAGATTGAAAAATATGGTCTCATTGACCCCTAAAGAATCTCTTTGTGTTGTTAAAAGAAGCAGCATGTGATTTCTCAAAAAAATGAGATAGAATCAGGGTTGTTTATTCTCCTGTATTGCCACCCACAGGTTCCAAATGGTCTGATTTAACAACTTTTGCTTCTGGCAGAAAGATCAGATGTTTAATTACCTGTGAGTTCTGACAGTGCCTAAAATAAGGACTCTCCCTCAGTTGAATGAAGAGCATCTTTGACATCCTAACGTTTAATAACATGAACAGAACTGTGAATCACACCCCTGCTGTCAGAGGTGCAATTCCAGTCGAGGCTATCTATTATCCCTGTTCTTCATTCTGCTTTGTCCTTACAGCTCTGCCCCTGCATCTTGCACCCATAGCTTTCACCAGAACTACATGTTCTACTGTAGTGCTCCATAGCACTCTTTTGCTAAAGAAGAGGTTTTCTTTCAGCAGGCATTTTTTCAGTTCAAATTTGTGAGAGAACTTAATGGTGTACTCACCTGTATTCCCCATATGGAAGAAGTCTGCACAAAGTGAACAGTCAGATTCCTTTATTGCATTATAAAAGTTTGCCAGAATGATAAATATTATTGCATGTGTAATTTTAAAAATTATTCTGTTGTAATACAAATAATTCTGGAAGGGGGCCTGCCTTGTAGGTAAAGGAAGATGAAAGCCAGCTTCTGACTTAACTTGTGCCTTACAGAGAGAAGAGAGAACTGCCACTGAGCTGCCAGGCCTAGACTTGAACAGAGTTAGTCAAGAAATTATGGACAAAGCCCTGGGGAAACACATTACACCCATCACCCTGAAATCCACAATCAAAAGTAACCCGTTATATAGTGATATCCAAGTGGATGATGACTGGGAGGAGAAGAAAAAGATCCCTTCCTGGACTGTGCAAGACTATGACAGGCACTCACTGCACTCTAACTTGGCCAGCCACATAAAGGTAATGCACAGTTGGGCTGAGTTTGAACAAAGCGGATGGCTGTGAGCTATGTCGTGTGTGCATGAACCACTGCGCGGCCTTGCGACCCACTTGGTTCTTTTGATCGAATTCCGGAAGTACATGTGGAGGTATTTTTTGGTACAGACATGACACTAGCATGAGTTTGATCAGGAAAGGAAGTCTACATATCTGGTGACACTTCATGAATTTCAGCTCTGTAGAACATGACCTCTGACTACAGAAAGGCTTAAACCACAGCACTACTCAGTTCCCCTGTTTACGTAGGGAGGAGCTATAAATGTGTCACTTAAATGTTATATAGCCACTTTAATAATTGTTCATAGCAAATTATCAAATTACATACATTTTATGAACCTAATCCACACTATGCAGGATCGTGCCTGCCTGTATGTTGGCACAAATCACTTTTAGAATTACTTTTGTAAGGTTTTTTTCTGCTGTTCCTTTTTTTTTTTTTTTTTTTTGTGGAAAGTCAGATCTGTGTTTACAATGACATCTCTTCTTGAGAAGACAGCATGGTTTGTTCTAGGTTTTTTGATCACATTTCAATGGCTGGTGTTCTACATTTGGTTTCTGGCTGAAAAGCGTGGTTTTAATTTTCCCCAGTGGAACATTTGCAGCATTTGGCAAGTAGCACAACCTATGTTCAAGTGAAAGTGTCTTGCATATGTGCTGTGATGTCTTAAATTCATTAATCAGTATCTGATGATAGCCGGAATACTTCTGGGTATGTTCTAATGACTTTATGTGCAAGAGAGGGAAACTGAGTTCATTTTCTGATTTTTCTTCTAGGAAAATCCTAATGATCTACACTTCTGGATGGGGGATATTTATACTCCTGGGTATGATACCTTGCTAAAAAAGAAAGAGAGAGAAAAAAAGCATTCCAAATATTGCCGAATCATCCTGCTCATGGTACTAGCTGTTTGCATTCTAATTACTGTAGTCACGCTCAGTGTTTTACTTGCTTAGGATAGCCAAATAATGTTGATGGGATTTTTTTTCCCAATAAATACTTTAATTAAAGTATTCCCCTCCCTTGTTTTATTTGCATTCTACTTTTTTGGTCACAAATACAATTTGTTTGAGATCACTGTTTAAAAAAATTCCTGTCCAGCATAAGGAATTGATCCTGAAAAGAAACAAATACTCTGAGTATGCCTGAATGTCTCCTTACAGGTATACTTTAAATATAAAACTATAAATATTCTACTTTTCTTAGTCGCTTCTTTGGACTAGTAATTTAAGTCAGTATGTTATATATGTTACATGTTGTATGCACAGATAACTAGGTGAATATTTTTTCTAATAAACACCCTCTTCATCTTTTTATGATAGCTGTTTTTAGAATATAGTAATGTAGTATAAAGCATTATTCAAGATATCAAAAAGAACTATAAAACAAAAATTAACACATTACTCAGTGACTGAATGCATTGCTGAAATGATGTATCACTATGTAAAAAGGTTGCCTAAAAGCATAAATGTTTCCCTGCACTTATTCAGAGAAGAAAAACAAAACATAGATCACTGAGTTTCTATCAGAAGAATTCCCTGAGACCTGAGACAGTTTCTCTATCCCTATGTGACCTTTTTTCTACATGTAGCATCCCTGTCAACCCAAAAGATGGAGTGACAATATGTTTTTTAATCTGACATGTCAAAAAGAGGAATGAAAGTGGTGGGGTACTAGACGATAAACTTGAATTACAATACAGCTAAAAATATTAAAGTTACATAGCCAGGCTATGAAAAGGGAAGTTTTTAAATAAAAAGAACAAAATTAAATGTTAAGGGCATAGCATGCAGACAATTAAGTTCATACACCTCAGAATAATTCAGGATAATGAAAACATGAGATAAAAGGACAAAATTAAAAGTGAGTGAACAGGGAGAGAAGAACTTCAAGTAATTGTTTCCTTTCTGAAAAATTCTCTAGGTGCTGCAAACCCTTTATACCTCCGGATTTGGTATCTAAGCAGCTATAAAGGGATTTCCTTTACTCACAAGAGAATCTTATAGATGCATGGAAGCCGGAAAATTGGGGTTATACCAGTTCTACTTCTTGTCCCACAGAAAAAAACGCTCTAGATTAGGCCAGGAATAAGACAAAGGCAGAGGATTTGTATTGTTCCCTCCTAATTCTAGAATATGCCTTACTCACAGCAGGTTTACAGTCCTTTAACTCATGTCAAAGATGGATTAATCTTCACACAAGTGTATTTAATTCCTTATGTGTCATCTGGTCCATGTTTGATCTTGTTTGTGCTGTAACTACTTGGGCCCTAGTCTAGCTTGTACCATAACTGGTTTGAAGATTCTTGACTAAAAAGCTTAATGTTTAATCTGGTGAGCAGCCAACAAGCAAAAGAGTGGCAGCATTTAAATGCACGAGCATAAAATTAGTAACCCTATTAAAATTTGAACGTTGGTGTAAATATACACAGGAATTCAGTCTCCTGCCTTGCAGCAGTTTCAGTGTAGATGGGGGTTCTTGTCTGAAAGATCAGACCCATTCAGTTTATGAAAGTAAGAACTGAGGAGTACTTTACAAGGCTAATCGCTGACATTTTGAAGTAACTACTTGCATTAAACCAACAATACTTGACTTTTTTCCAGCCCAAGTACATTTGCTTTAAGTGCATACAGTGCAGAGACGTAGTTTTTTAAATTATTGAGGCCTGCAGACGGGAAGCCTAAAAGCGAAGGGCTCTGTAATTTCCAGGAAAACAGCCAACAATGCGAATTTCTTAACTGAATTACTCTCCGAGGGTTTAGCAGAAAGGATAAAATCGTTTTCTCCACAAGTCCGTTAAGAGATGTTTCGGTCCGGTTTCGCTGCTGTCACCTAGCGGAGAGCCAGAAAAGAGTAAAAACGTGTCAGGCGCGGAGGGGCCGGTTTGGACTAACCTCTATTTTTGGGGTTTTTTTTTTTGTGTGTGTGTGTGGTTTTTTGTTTGTTTTTGTTTTTTTTTTTTTTTTTTTTTTTTTTACCCCTTTTATTCCGTCGGGGCGGGGGAAGGGCTGCTTGCTGTGTCCCCGTGGCCGCCGCGCCGCTGTGATGAGGGTTGCTTTGGTGACCCCTCCTGGCAGAGTGTGCGCGTTCCCGGAGCGGGCCCGGGAGCATCCCCCGTGCCCCGCGGGAGCGCCTGCCGGCCTGGGAAGGAAGGGCCTTGCTGCTGCGCCCGTTAGCGCGCACTGTCTGTCTGAACGCGAGCTGTGCTCTAGGGATTGAGAAAATAAACACTTGAATACTTTCAGGGGAGGAAAAGAGAACCCCAGCGTCAACAGGCTGAGAGTAGGGCAGAAGTTGCTCCATCAGTTAAGATAATCTGGTGTGTGAGTGCTGAATGAGTAACCATAATAGCAGAACCTGTGTGGGTACTAAACATCTCTGCTATCTATCAGTGCAAGAAAACGAAGGCCTGCCATGAACTCCCCTACCCAAGGAGAATGTCCTGTTGATGAGTTCAGAAATGTTTTCAAGCAAATCAGACTACCGAATCCACTCCAAGAATCTATGTCTACATTATTATTCTCCTGTAAACTAAATAATTCACTGAAATATAAATTTATGGGATTTATGAGGAATCTAGTCAGATGAACTGAGCATCAGACAGTTACCCACCACCACAAATCGGATGCTTGTCAACTATTTTCTCAGGCATTTTTACTAGTTAGAAGATGCCTCTAGATTTATAAAGCTAAAATAGCAGTTACCTGCTGTCACAAGCAACATGTGTAACATAAGGTTATCATCTCTTTTTTTCCAGTAGACAAATGTTAAAAGTTTTTAGTATCCAGTATTTTTGGTGGATTGCACTTTTTGGTTTAACAACAGCATTTCCTCCTATATAGATTCCTTCATAAAACGTGCCTTTTGCACTACAACTTTTTTTTTTTTTTTTTTTTTAAAGGATTTCCTAGAAAGTTTTACCTTGTGGACAAAAAAGGATGCAAATTCAGAGCCCCTTCTGTAGATTCACAGTTCTACTGTGAATTCACCTCTACAGCCATAACCTAATTATTTGCATTCTGGAGGAATGCATTCATGAATGCATAAATGACTGTTTTTTCTGTGAGCTCCTGCTCATATTGATAGGCTTTCTCTGTTCCAGCTCTTATTTCCCATGACATAGGTTCAGCCTCAAGCCACTACTGCATCTAGACTCAGATACCTGAATTCATGGGTAGGAACATGACATGTGCCATGGTTCAGTTCATTTCTCAGCAACCTGGTGGCACTGCAAACCCAGAGTTCTAAGTCAAGTTTGACAGACTTGTGCTCAATTACAGTCTGTTGGATGGAAGAAGAAAACAGAACAGTGATAAAGAAATATAAATTTCTTCATTAAATACTTGTCTGTAAGTCTATGAATCTAAATCTGTAAAAGATTTAACTTGCAAGGTTTGAGATTTGCGCGAACATTCTCCCCCTCTCGTCCCTCTTCTTCTCTCCAAATACAAACACATTCCAGGCAGATTTTTGCTGGAGGACAGATGCAGTTCAAGTTTGAATTGACGTGGAGTCTGAGTGAACATGTGCTTTAGATAAACAGCTTTTGACCAGACCTCTCTATCCAGTGATTTCTTCTTTTTGCAGCTGCTTCTCAGTGGATTTCTCCCTGGGAGGAGCCAGTCTGATCAGTGGTGGTGGTGCATCCTGACTGGCAACTCTCTTCCTGACAGAAGTGCTTGTCAAGATTTTCTAGCTTTGGAGGTGAACTTTGTGAATCTTTGCAGCTGAAAACTTGTTGCAATGATCCTGATACACCTATGATGCTGACCATGACACACCAAATCCAGAAGTCAGAATACTCAATTATGAATTATATATTAAGAGTTCTCCTTTCCTCACCAGACCTAATGTAAGTCATCTGGTTTTGCAAAAATGATGCTGGACGCTCTCTCCTCTGATGTATTATGTTTTGTTAACACAACCCAGCAACAAAAATCCTGTACACAATTATATTTTCAATGCATTACTGAAACCAGTTGGCAGGCAGTTTTTAGGTTGAGAGAGCGGAATAGTTATTTCATAGCAGTATGACATGTTCATTTTCATGAGAACACACAGATCCTAAGTTGGTGTGTGTTATTTTTTCCACCCATGTATTTAAGTTCACAGACAACCCAGCATATGAACCGGCCTTCCCAAAGAGGGCTTGTTTCCCTCTGGGGTTTCCTCTGTGCTGATTGTGCTCTTTTTGGCAATTCTCCAAAAAGCCACTCTCAGCTCACAAATAAATTTGCTGCAGCTGGTGCAGTAAATTGAAGCTCTTGTAGCTGTAAGTGGCTTCATCTGTGAGAATTCTTGTTGTATGTAGTAAGGTTAGTCTTGTTGGAGGAAGTAGTATGGAGGTAAGGTAGAGAGCTTTATGATAGAACAGTTATTGTTCCACACAGCACAAATCTACTGGGTATCAGGCTTATTTGCTTCAAATTTGGCAGACTTGATGTTTTTAATACCTGTGAGTGGTGTGCTTGTTTGGTCTTCAAGACTTCTCTCTAGGCACAGCTGAATACTGAAAACACACGTGTAACCATGGATGCTGAAGCACTACTTTTTGTTCAGCTTTTTGGGTTTCTCTTTTAAATAACTTGATACTTCCTAAGAAAGGGAAGGGATAAAAATAGTGAAAATAACAGAGAAAGGTTTTGTTGTGGGAGATGCTTGCTTTTGTTCGAAGTCTGATTTGTCTTTTTCACACTCTCATATGCTTTTTTGTTTTCTGAACTGAAAGCATGATAACATTTTGAAACTCCTTGGGATATAAGACAATCTGGATAGAGAAGCTGTAAGTGAATAATGTTCTCTGTGTGACTAGTCCTGTTAGTGTAAATTGCTAAGGCAAAGACTGTGTGCCTTATAAAAGTAGCTGTTAGACTAAAATAAGGACAGAGCCTTCAATCTTTAAATTTACATTAGTTCTCTTTCTTTTTAATGAGCAAGGCCATAAATGTTGTCTTTGCTTATTGAGATGTGAGCTGAAGCAGTGTTAGTAAACTGGCATGTGGGTAGTTTATGTAGTTGGGTGCCAAAAGTGATTTTTTTTTAAAAAAAAAAGTTTGTTTCTTATGATTGACTACACTGAATTTCAGAACCATTTTGTGTTAGGTATGTGGGGGAAAAAATTCAAGTAAGGAATCAGGAAGGTCTATTTTGTCTGAAAGGGTCTGTATTGCTCTGAAGGTCTGATAAGTTATTGCATCTTTACTACACCCTATAAACACTTCTGCCTGCAATATTAAGTTACAACATAGCACAGTTTACAGACACCATTTAAAAATAAACTAATGAGAAATGGAATGGGAAAACTCTATATTTGTTAAGATTAAGCTGAGGATAAAGAGGCAGCTATGACAGTAAATCAGGCTTTATTCCTGGTTGAAATGTGACACAGAAAGTATACTCATGACAAGAATAAATCCTGGGCAACACATTTAAAATTGAATGAGCTGAATCTGCAGTAGCTCTGGTGTTGTACATATGGGTAAAAATATTAAACATTATAAGTAATTATGTCAGAAGTATAAGATTATGCAAAACTCATAGCTAGAGAAAAATGGTCTCTCCCAGCAAATGGAATAGAGATACTGTTTTAAGCCTGAAAGCCAATGCATTAAATTGGCAAGTTGTTAAATCCTGAGGCAATAGAAAACAAATTCGTAAAACCTAGGGTTTATAGCAGTAATGTGTGGAAATGAATGTTGCAATACATTGCAAATTGCTGAGGGAGAGAAGAATTCGCTAAGGACCTACATGCATATCTGATGTTGAAGTAAGAAATCAGCTTCTTTGTGTATTTTTGACAAAGAAAAATAAAGATATTTGACGGTAGGATCTATATAGTGATGCCCATTGAATTTTACCATACTGACTACATTTAATGGTGCCTTGGTCAGATACTTTCCCTAGCACTGTGTCCATACCCCTATGACAAGTGAGGAGTCAGTGACCTTATTTTCAGAAGACAACTCTACCACCAAAAACCCTGCTTACATTCTGAGTTAGATCTCCTTCCATTATGATAGATTATTCCCTGTGCTGCTGAGTTTGGATGCAATAGTCATGATGATGGACCAGTCAGATGCTGCCAACATGCGTGGCCTTCATCTCTCTTCATCCTGGCAGTGGGGAACTATGATTGACCTTTTCATATGTCTGATACTTGTAACATTTC
>JAWWEU010000091.1:29826735-29838337 GCA_035583155.1 Acropternis orthonyx
GGGGTATCCGCGAGCGGCACCTAAAAAAATCGCTTCCTTCCGGAGCGGCGACGGCGGCTGCCCCTTCCCCGGCGAGGCTCGGGCACCGGCGGCGCCCTCCGGGGTGAGGCGCTCGGCAGCCGCGCAGGGAGGTGTTGGCTGCGGCGGGGGCCGGGGCTGCCGTGCGGAGGGGGCTGAGCGGGGGGGGGGGCTGAGCGGTGGGAGGGGCGGGGCGGGACCAGCCGCCGCCGCGGGGACGCGGTGCCGGGGAGCCGAGGTGTCGCCGCCCGCGCTCCGACGCCCTCCCGCCCGGAGAAGTTTGAGTCGGGAGCAGCGCAGCCGGCCGGGCGGGGCAGGGATCCGCGGCGGGGCAGGGTTCCGCGGCGGGGCAGGGATCCGCGCCTGGGGCCGCCGCGGGACGGGGTCGCCTCCAGCGGGACGCCGGCGGCGGTAGCGGCCCCCCGGGAGCCGCCCCGCCCGCGACATGGCAGCGCGATCCCGGAGACCGTGGCTGAGCGTGGTGCTGGGGCTGGTG
Source organism: Acropternis orthonyx (assembly GCA_035583155.1). NCBI lineage: Eukaryota > Metazoa > Chordata > Aves > Passeriformes > Rhinocryptidae > Acropternis > Acropternis orthonyx. The sequence goes on from JAWWEU010000091.1 coordinate 29,827,250, forward strand.
CTGGGCTTCACCGCCGCCTCCTGGCTCATCGCGCCGAGGGTGGCCGAGCTGAGCGAGAAGAAGCGGCGCGGCGCCAGCCTATGCTCGTTCCGCGGCCGCGCGGCGGGGCCGGGGGCGGCGCGGGGCGCGGCGGCGGCGGGCGGGCAGCAGGCGCCGCCGGAGGCAGCGGCGGTGCTGGGCGGCACGAGTTTCAGGAGCAGCCCGTGGGAGCTGCCACCGGCGGCCGCGGAGGGCACGGTCTCCAGCCCCGCCGCCGGCGGGGAGGGGGAGCCGGAGGAGGAGGAGGAAGGCGGCGAGAAGCGGGGCGGTCGGCCTGGTGGAAGCCACAACGGGAGCGGGGACTGGGGCGGCGCCCCGGGATGCACCAAGCCCCGCAACTTCCTCTACGTGGGGGTGATGACGGCTCAGAAGTACCTGGGCAGCCGAGCGGTGGCGGCGCAGCGGACCTGGGCACCCTCGGTGCCGGGCCGCGTGGAGTTCTTCTCCAGCCAGGGCTCCGCCGCGCCGCCCGGGCTGCCCCCGCTGCCTGTTGTCGCTCTGCCCGGCGTGGACGACTCTTACCCGCCGCAGAAGAAATCCTTCATGATGATCAAGTACATGCACGACCACTACCTGGACAAGTACGAGTGGTTCATGCGGGCGGACGACGATGTCTACATTAAAGGTGACTGGGGCGCGCCACGCCGGCGGGAGGCAGGAATGAGGGGCAGCGGTGTGGGAGAGCCCGGCGGGGTCCCACGGTGGGTGTGGGGGAAAGTCGGTTCCCGCGTGGGGTATCTCGACCCGCTCCCGTCCCGGCGGCGTTTGCTTTCAGCCCCAGCGGCAGCGCGGCGGCGCGGGAGGCGCGCCCCGACTGCAGAGTGTCTGTCGGTTCCGCCTCGTCCCAGCTCCCCTGGCGGAGTTGGTGCTGGACTCGTCGGGAGCGGTACTGCTGTCACCGGGAGCAGCTTCCCGCCTGCCCCGACCCTGAGCGAACGCGGGCTCCGTGTGTAGCTGGTGCTCAGTGCAGCGCGTGTCTCCGGACTGCACCAGCCCGGCTCCCTGCGAGTTTCATGGTACCTTTTAGGACACGGTGCTCTGCAGCTTTTTTTTGGTCTACGCCTGTTGCTGTGCCGTTATTCGTGTCGTGCCTGGCACTCAGGAAAGAGAAGCTGAAGTTGTAAGCGTAAATAAGCCCAGGTTATGAGCTTGGTTGCTTGCACTGTTTTAAGTTCACTGAAGGTATCTGTACCCTTCCCAGTCTGTCACTTGATTTTGAGTCGTTTAATAGGCTTCTTGCTCATCAGCTGTCATTCACCTTCAAATACTGGCACACGCACACTTGTATGTATATGTGTATATTCAGCTGCAGATGTAAAGTTGTCAGTGTTTTTTGGGAGCTCATTTTGACGTTTTAATGAACCTGCTTATAGTTTATTACCCGGTGCAAAGTTAAGCCTCTCCAGAATCTTTAAAGTAAACATGAAATCAAAATTTCTTAAAAAGAATGGGTTTGAAGGGAAAGAGTGTAGACATTATAGCACTGGAAATAATTTGAAAAGTACCTGAGTTTTGCTTTTCCCCCAACAGTTAGCCTGTAATCAAATGTGTTTTAGCTGGATAATTTAGATTTGCTTTGCTTCCCTAACCTGGAACCACATTGTCCAAATTGTCCAACTTTAGAGAGAGTTTTGAATTAGTGAGTGCTTTCCATCAGTATTGTTGAATAGAGGAAAGTTTAGTGATTAAATTTAATTTTTATCATATTCTGACTTTTGGCTGAAAGAAAATGTAATTGCAATGCTAATTGGGGAAAAAAAATGAAAAAAAAAAAAGAAGTAAACTTGTCCCAGGATATTTTCAATTAGTTTTAAGATACTGCTTTGGAAGTGATTTAACTGTGACAGTCTTAAGTGCCAGTTATGTTTTTGTAAAAGCTTGAACTACAGGAAAAGAGATGGCTAGCAGAGAAGTCAGAGAAATAACAGTAATCTTTTATTTTTTTTCAGGTGAAAAATTGGAGGAATTTCTTCGCTCACTGAACAGCAGTAAACCTCTTTATTTGGGACAGACTGGTCTGGGTAATATTGAAGAACTTGGAAAACTCGGGCTAGAGCCTGGAGAAAATTTCTGCATGGGAGGGCCAGGAATGATCTTCAGCCGGGAGGTTCTCAGGAGGATGGTGCCACATATAGGTGAATGCCTTCGAGAAATGTACACTACTCATGAGGACGTGGAGGTGGGCAGGTGTGTCCGAAGGTTTGGAGGAACTCAGTGCGTTTGGTCATATGAGGTAAGTGACAGTGTAAATTGCAAAGTGCTGTTTGTTTACAGAGTTTTAAGTCTTGCAAGGTAAGTAGCTATATCTGCAATCTCTTTCCACCGTAATTAAGTTTTAATGTATGCATCAGAATGTGCATTGTAGGCTGTAAGGAATAAAGAGAGGTAAACATTCACAGCATGTTGATGTAAGCATATTTATTTCTATTAGTGTCTTTCAGTTTTCATAGGTGACATTTACTGCATCCATGTTTAAGCATTGGTATGCTGTAAATTGCTAGAGCATTACCTTGAGGGATTCTACATATAATCCTTTACAGGGAGATGCTGTATATGACTTAGGCTTCAGTTTGGATCTTTCAAAGTACTTGGGTTTGGATAAACATATGGCATATCTGCTTGTTCTGCATCAGAACAAGTCTCTAAAACTATGTGATTTTTTTTTTAATGACTCAGATGTATTTCAATGAAGTTCTTTATTGGAAAACATAGACATAGAGGTTGTTTGATTGGGGTTTTTTTGGTACAGAAATGAAATCTGTTGCACAGGCTGTGTCAGTGATACAATTTTAATAGTGTTTTTCCTCCTGTAGAACAGTGTTAAAATGTGTTAAGGACATATGCAGGGTAACAAATTTTCATATGCTAAAGTAATTTTATGGACAAATGACTTCATTCATTAGTAACATTTTGTAAAGTAATAAATATGAGTTGCAGTACAGGAAAAGTTTGTTTGTGGTGCCATAACTAAAGTTCATGCCTGTTTCTGTGAAAATATTGTGATTATTTGCAATACTGTCTTTGTAGATAAAAATAGACTAAGCATACAACTGCCAGAAGGGGTAAAGGGTTATAGCTAATATGGTGAATATGATTTTAGTTATTTTGACCAGTTCTTTAATATTAATATATGCTCACCCTTGTGGCACTCCTTCATTAAGCAGGAAAAACCATTTAAATGGGCCACAATAACTTGTTATGTGCTATTTGACAAAAAGACAGTAAAAATAATTAATTTTGTGGATTAGTGTTTTTCTCAAAGACCCAGGGAAAGGTGGCCATTTAAAAATGGGTTTGGTAGGCTACTATGTATGTAAACAGGTCAACAAAAGTAAATATGGGATAGTTGGTACCAATTAGGTAGAAATTTTAGAGGGGGAAACCTTCTTCTTTACTTCACAGTGGAAAGGTGGTTTGGAGACTATTTTGATATGTGTTGTAAATGCCAATGTAAAATAATACACCCATTGCACTCGTAGAGCAGGGGAGGCATTTATGGTGCTGATGGAAATTAATGTAGGACTAATGGTTCTTAATCAGACATCCAAACTGCATGCTACATTGGCCACTTAATCTACACTCTAATGTGTTTGCACTATGTCTGTGCAAAACTTATTTTCCAGTCCTTACAGGCATGTGATGCCTGCTGATCTGTATCAGATGGCAGAATTGTCTTGGAAGGGGTTTTGTTTTTGTTTTTCTGGTTTGTCTTCTTGGGGAGAAGTCTGGGAAAGGGAAGGATAGGATAATAAATAACATTATCACGTGGTTATAACTTCTTTTGATGTTGAATGTCAGGAAATGTTGGCTGTAGGTACTGAGCTTAAGAGCAGTGGAGCAAAAAAATACAGTTTTGGAGACTGATTTATATGACTGCCCAGAAACTCAGCTTTTTATGGTAGGATTTGGGCGGAAAACCAACTTTTTGAAAGAAAGGCATGTTTTTATGAGATCTGGAATAGAGTGGCACCAGTCCTGGCTGTCAGTTGCTCTTGAAGGACCTACATGTATGTAATAAGGAGTGGAAGAAAAAAAAAAAAGTATGGGGCATTGCAATAGCACTTACTCATTTCTAACCAGGATTCTGCTTGATTCTGAAGAATCTTTGACTCTGTTGCCAGTACAGAAGCTGTTCTGAAAAATGCAGATGATTAAGACAAAGCTGCTTAGGATGTTATCCCAACACTAAATCTATGTAGAAGGAAAGGAGTGAAATAGGCTGTCCAGAGAGATGAAATGCATCTGTGCTTTGACGTAGTTTTTGCTGGGCAGCAGTTTGGTACTGCACCTGAGCAGATTTGTGTGTTAGATGAGGTGGTGACAAGGGTGATTTTTTTTTTTTTCCTAGGGCACTGAAACTGTTGCTGTGTGCTTTTTCATTTCTGCGTTAGATCAGAACACACTTTGTGTGCTAGAAGGGGAATATTTCCTCAGATACATGTGTGTAAAATCTAAGATTGGGGCCAGGACTCCCTGTATAACCAATTGCACTTTTGTCCTGAAGTCCTCTTGTTGTAGATAAATGTTAGACTGAGGCCTGTTGAACTGCAGGATTATAATAAAATTAGTTGATTTTGGTAAGAAGTATAATTTGTATTTCGTATGTGTTGCTGAAGATGACTATCAACTGAAAACAATTTCATTAAAATTCATGTAAACTTCTTTTCCAGAAGAGCTGAGGCACTGTTGCCTCATTTTGCACTAGATTCCTTTCCTAAAAACTGGATCAGAAAGTTTTTCTTTGGTGAGGGTGAAATAAATCAGAGTTCAACAGAGAAAACCTGAAATGGTTGATCTTTTCTGGGTGGCTCAGCTGGTGTAAAGACTGGCTGCCTGTCAGAGTTTATTCTGCTGCCACTTAGGGTTAGCAAGTAAACATATGGTAGCTTGTATGCATAATGTACTTGCTAGCAAGGAGAGGGTTACAACATTTTTTTTCCCATGGCAGTTTCTTTTTGTTGTAAAAAAGAATAAGAAAAAAATATGTATATGAGCATACAGTGAACCACTCTTATATATGGGACTTTATAGAGTTTAATTCTAGTTCAGCTAGATTCAAAGTCAGGTCTAAAGGTGACTGTCTCTCTGTGTCTGCTGATGGAGCTTCTCCACTCTAAATAAAGAATTTTTGGTTAGATTGCTGAGAGAGTGAATCTAATAACAGGGTTTTTAGGTCTCTTATGAGGAATGGAGATCAAAAAGCTCTCAGGCTGCTGTCTTCTCTGGTTGCCATTCTGTTCTGTTGGACTTGGGCAGCCCTGTGGTGAACTGGGGCAGGGGTGGGATCCACTTGAAACGTGAACCTGAACAAAAGCATTTCTTTCAACTGAATCAGTACGCAGGACAAAGCCTTGTTGGGCGTGAGCATCAGAAGAAAGAAGAGGTGGTCATAGCGAGCTAGGAATGAAGGGCCAGGAGAATGTCAAACTGCCCACTTGACACCAGTTTGCATTCAAATTGACTCCAAGCAACAGTTGAACTGTAGCCTAAATCTAGTCTGTTTCCTTGCTTCATTTGGAAGTGTCTGCCAGAAGCATTGTATTGATGGACATTTTCTTTCTACAGAAGATCCACACTTGTTCTGGTATCTTGTTTCAATTGTGTTTTAGTTTATACACCAGTTTTGATGATGCTGCAAGGGTAAAGGTATAATAAACATGAAAAATTTGTTTAAAATATCTCTGTAAAAAGCTTTTTGGCATCTTCTGCTTCCCTAGATCAGTAACTGTGGAGATTAAAAGGTGTCTTTTTCTTTTGTGGTTTGAGAATCCATTTTTCAAGCTATCACTCTCATCCACTGATTTTGCAGCCCTGAAATGTTTTAGTTTTAAAGGAATGAATAAATTAACTTGATCTTTTAGTGACTCATGTGTTCTGTTTTTTTAGAAAGAAAAATGTAGTTGGAAACCTGAGATGCTGTGTTGTTCCTTGCTTAGCTTTTTAAGAGGGATTTGACTATAGAGAACCACTTAAAATAAAGGTCTGATTGTTTTATTTACCACCCTCCCTTTTCTTTTTAAATTATATTTCTAGTTTCAAAAGGCCATTTTGTAATTTTTAACCTAAGTTTCTATGAGGTCCAATAGCGTAGTTCCAGAAAAGAACAAAATAAAATGCTGTGTATGAATTAAGTGGCTATAACAACTGAAACAGAAATCAAACATTATCAATGTGTAAATACTATCAGAGAATGTGTTTTTTTTTTTCAGAAAAGGAAAAATGACAAATGCAGCAAAATATCTAAAGACCATTCATTGGTGTATTTGTAACATTTATTCAAATGCTTGTGAAACTTTCCTTTCTGTGGCTTTTTTTCCCCTTTTGTGGGAGAAAATAGCATAGACTATCTCAAGTTAGAAGGCATCCATAAGGATTGTCAAGTCCAAGGCCTCTATATTAATTTTAAACTTAAAAACTATGTTATGCAAAACACCCCATACACTTTTGATCTCTTAGTAATGTGTACGTTGAGGTTAAAAGAAAATATGGTACTTTGTACATACAAGCAGTTCACGTTATTGATATATCTATTTTTCCCTTTGTTTTTTCCTTTTCCAAAGTTCTGTGACAATGATAGAATACAGTCTCATTACTGTAATATTTTTTAAATAAAACAGCTCTCTAATATCCTATTTGTTGTTGATTCCCAGTAGTTACAGTAAATATTACAGTAAATATAATGGAAAAATATCTCTTTGGATCAAGCTGCATGTTCAAAAACCTTTACAGTGGATTGCTATTTTGACTGTCTCTGGAGGTTCTGGAACCTTTATAGTCCATCTTCTGTCTTGCTCTAACAATACTTTATATTTTCCTTTTTATTTTAAGTTTTGGTGGATCACAACTAAGCTTTGAGTTCAACTGTACACCAAGCAGAAGCATTACAGGTGTATGTGCCTTTGATGATGATAAGATGGTATTTTGCTTATTTGGGTACTGGACTGATCAGTCTTGAAGTAGCAGTACTCACCCCCACTTAAGCTGTTGGGTTTGGGCAGCTTCATTAGGTAGTTACATAAATGCGGACATAATTTAAAAAAGCCAAAAACATAGAGTAAACTATAAGTGATCCTAGAATAAAAGTGCATGGAAGAGTGAACCCCTGCAGCAGGGGTCTGGTGTGTGGAGTCGAGAACTAAAGGGAGTGTTTCTCAGCCTGGCTTCTCTTAGGTTTCTGGCTTGGTTTAAGGCTGAGTGTCCTGCCTTTTCAGCTCTGCACCAAAAGGAAATACTGCTAGTACCTTTTTGGAGTTTGACAGCTGTGTAATTCTGACACCTGGTGCTGAGTTACCAAGGTGCAAAAACTTTGGGGGTGTGTTTTCATGTCCATGATTAAGAATACATGGCTACATCTTCCTTCTAATATGTTTTCATCTAAGATACCAGCAGCTATTTATGTGCAGGACTGTGCAGGCTAGCTAACAGCTTCCCAGTCAGTTGTGAGTGTTTGTATATTCTTAAAGCAAGTATTTAAAAGTTTTTTCTCTTTAAAAATAAGCTCTTGTTTGCCTTACCAAAGGACAAACAAAAGTTCTTAAATGATTAAAAATGTGTCTTTAATTCTATATGGGTAACCTCAACCATCTCTCAACTTCTCTCAATATGAAAAGCTAAGCATATTAGACTTTTTTGTGAGTTTGGTCTCATTTTACTGGTAATGTTTTCTCGAGACTTTTGTGGAATTGAATATATCCAAGTGGTTCTTCAACAGATGTCTAGTGCAGAAGTCTAGGTGTTTAAAAATAGTGTTTGTCATGAGCTGCTGTGATTGTGGCACAACTATTGTAAGAATCAGCTCACTTGAACCCATCACATCATCAATCAACAGTGCCTTATTATTATGCAAGGAATAAGCTTGATTTTTAAAAAGAGTAGTACATAAAGAACTTTTGCTGCATTAGAGTTAGCAGAGGAGTTGCTGCTTAAAGTGAATTCAGGAAACAAAGCACAATGAAACCATGATGTTTACTGTTTAACCTGAAATAGTTTTCTGTACTTTATCTTAAAATCAAGTAAATGAAACCATGTGGGAAGCAGTAGTTCCTATAGATATTTTCAGAATTATACTTCTTTAAAATTTCTTCTTTATGTGTTCTAAAATGTTTCCCTTTCACATTTACAGATCTGATTGTGGTTATTCATCATGCTTTGACTAACAGTTTTGTTAAACTGTCCTACTTGAGCCTTTCTGAAGATGAAGGGTTTGTTGCAGATTACCAGGAAAATTAAATAGTAGTGAGTTACTCAAAGTGTGTTTAGTCTTCTCAAAGACACTGGTAGTCCACAAGTTGTTTCCTCCTGCTCCCTCCCAACTCCCAGTCCAGATGGGTTCTGTTACTGTTTCAAAAATTGGATATGTCTTTTTTTTAGAAGAATAAGCTTTCAAACTACTATTCCAGTCTGGATTTTTCTCTGGAATTTTCTTCAAATACACAAATAGATGTAAAGTTTAGCTGGATCACTGTATGTCTTCGTAATTAATTTATTCTGTGATTTCTAGCTCTTTTCAGTTCTTATGTAGAAGGAATGTATTACGTCAGCATCAGTGTATGGTTCTATAACATGCTCTCTACAACATGCTTTTAGTTAGTTATTTCATTGCATTGCATAACATGAAATACTCAAAGAATACATATATTATTAAAAGAGTAGCAAGAATTACAGTGCTTTGAGGAGTTTATTCCATCAGACCTGTGCTGGATACTGATGTAAGCTCAAGATGAGTGCACAGGTTGGCCAATTTTTAGTACATTTTTGGAAATGGGCAGCAAATAATTGTGTAGTTCTACCCCAGCTGCAATATTTTTGAGTTCTGAGTGTTACACTAAATAAAGATTTTTGGCATGCCTGTAAGAATTGTTTTAAAGCGTTCATATACGTTAGAAAATAAAGAACATCTTGAACCAGAGGAATAATTTTAGGAAATTCTGGAGGAGGATAAGCAGCCTGGTAACTGATGCAGGCTTCTTGAATGCTGTTCTATGTATCATTTAGCCTTAAAATGAACTTTGGAAGGGAAAGGTGATAGTTTTGTGTTTAGGGGGATTTATTTTTTTTTTAATTATTTGGTTGGGTTTGAGGTTTCGTTTGTTTGTTTGTTTTTTAATGTGCTTTTGAGATACATTTTTAATTATCTTTTATTTAATGATTTTGAGATACATTTTCCACATTGGTTGGAGTTTTAGCTTTAGTAAAGTAACTTCTATGAACATTAAAAAAAACATATAGGAAAGCTTAAAATAAATATTCTGGAATATACTGGTTTAACAAGGCTGTTGAAAACTGAAGGTTAAAACCTGAGGTACTGTGTGGACAGATTCTCTTTGTGTTTTTAATTTTTAGCTTGTGGTAAAATATTTTTAGAAACTCTAAAGTGGTTTTTTTAGTAGTTTTAAAATAAGATGGTAATCTCTGTGTGTGTGTGTTTCTGTCTGTCTGTCTATTTATTACTCTGAAGGATTTTGTACTTTCAGGAGTGCTTTAAAGTGCATTTGAGTCCCTAAACATTTTGCCTTTTTTTCTTCATTATTATTATTCTTTACAACCAATCAGGGGCAAATTAACATCTGAAGGACAAAAATTTGATCACCAAGGACACTGCTTCTTTTGACTTTGCATTTGCTGGCATACGGGAGGTGTTGGTTCATGAGGCCCTTTCTGAGTGCAGCGTGTGTCAACAACCTCCCCATGGTGTAGAAGCAGGTGCACTGAAGAAATGCAGCATTTCTTTAGCAGTATACATGGCCTAAGTGCAGTGGAAATAATATGTGGCCTTAGCTACCATGTGAGGCATATGCTGTAAATCTGCTTGTATGGAAATGTGCATGTGTACATACATATGCATGTATTAAGTCTTGTGCCTGGTTGATAACCAAGCTTCCAGTGGCATCAGTGAAGGTCTTTTGGAGCATAAGCTGTGCTTCTAGGCTCTTATTTGAGTAACTCTGCTAGAAAGCTCATTTAGCTTTCAGTTTGTTTTTTATTTCTCTTTGTAGTTACATCTGTGTCCTTCTGTTCTGTATATATGTGTATTTTGGCTTCAATTTAGCATAGATTTTTTTTGGCTTTCCTTGAAAGCTTTTTCTTCCTGGCTACAAACTGTAGCACACCTATTATCATAATAACTTTTTGTCATTGAAGGGGCCCATCTTATGGACCAGTTCTTACCCTGCCAGAATTGCACAGCTTCCTGTTGTTGATCATAATGAAACACCACGGCATTTTCCTGTCACTTCTTATCAAATTTGGGACAAAATTTCTGCATTGCAGTGAGTTTCAATTCCAGAAGTCAGGGAATTCAGCTACAACACATGTAACTGATGACTAAGCTTTTAGTGAAGTGCTTAGCGCAACAAATGAAACAATTTTGTTATGTGCTTTTGATATTTTTAATTGTTGTTTTAAAGTGATCTGTTAGGTATGAATCTGGTCTGCTAGAATGAATGAAAGCAGGTGCTAGTATTTTGGATTCTTCTTCTACTCTAAATTTTTGTGATTTATTTTTCTTTTTGTGGTAGAGGGAAATAACTGCACCTAACTAAGGGTAGTTGACTGTAATAGAAAACGTTGTCAAACAGTACAAACTGGTTTTTTATGGTCATGTAAGCATATATGTTTTTCTTTTGTGGCATTTGATGCTTGAGGCTTGATTAGAATTTTGGAGTGTGTCTGTTACATTTTTGCAAAAATTGTTTATTGTTTGTACTGTCAAGAAAGAATTCTGTACCTTAACTATGCATTGGGCATTCCTTCATCCTGGCCATGTAAATGGATGCTCATGTACCCTGTTCCAAATCTGTTAGCCTTAGTTTTTACTCTACTAAGGCCAAGAATAAACCTAACTTCAGACTCTGTTCTTAAGTTCCAATCCACACAGTGCTGCTGGTGTATATGCTTGAAGGTGGCAACCATCAAGCCATCTCTCTCTCATGGGAGAGAGATGTGAAAGACGTATAGTCTTAGTGGGGCAGAAAGCCTTGAGTGAGCTAAGACCGGTCTTCTGTCTTCATTATGCTTCTCAACTAGCGCAGCGCCGTCCTAAATCCTGTG
>JAWWEU010000091.1:29853702-29874147 GCA_035583155.1 Acropternis orthonyx
CTTTTATAATTCTCTGCTTCGTTTGTAATTCTTTGCTGTTTTGCACTATAGTAAATTTATACACTTACTCTTTTAAGTTAGTGTCTGGTGTTTCTTGTACTGACCCTCGCCCCCTGCCAAAATAGCAGAAAAGCCTCATCTGACTACCAGGAAACCAATCTTCAAGCATAATTTACAGCACAAGTGTACTGTGTAAGATGAAATCTGTTGCAGTTTGTATTTCAGACATTTGCAAGCCTGGTGAAGAGTGAGTGAACAAAAAAGCTGACTCTGTAGATGAGTCAGATTGCTTCTTTATGGAAATATTTATGTTACTTGAATTTATTTATGCATTTTACAAATTAGTCTGGGGAAGTGAAGACTAAGAAGGGCTTTAAATACAGAAAGCAGTAATTTTGCTGAAAATATGAGTTGTGTGTATTTAGTATGTTGCTAGAAAGTATTAATTAGTTGGAACCAGATTATCACAAAAGCTTATGCTTCAAGCTCTTTCAAAGAGCACATCAAACAAGGTTTCTCTTTTTCAGAGCTGAACTCCTCTTAAACTGTTTGAAACTGCTTATCTGTTACAGACATCAATATATGTCCTAGTTGGATGTTGTAAATATCAGCTGTTGCATTTTTAAGTACAGATGGCTGATCCAACTTGATCATTACTGAATGCTTTGAGTAATACCTTCTCTTTTGTAAATTCACTATTTTCTTGTTCACATCATCCTCTGTTGCCCTTTGGTGATTTATTAGCTGTTTGGGAGAGCAAATGTACTTATATGTATTGATTATAAATTACTGTCTGTATGAAACTTACAGTAAGTAACCTTGCCTAAGTGTAAACTTGTATAAAGGCAGGAATCTGATTCTTGTACTTAGTGCTGCTATTTATTGCAGACTTAAGGTTTTAACACTCAAATGTTTTTAGAGCTGACTCTACTGAAGCAATTTAATTTATGTGGGGTTTTTTAAGCTTTTTGCAAATTGGAAGTTATTTGAAAGTTATTGAAAGTTTTTCTATCCATTCTGGTCACTTTCTGATAAGAAATGCAGAAATACCAAAGAATAGTGTTTTAAATTGTTTCAAAAAGGGTATGGTGGTCTGTTACAAACCCGCTGTTGACTAAATATAGTGTAGTTACTGAGGATTACTCTGGTTAATTCCATTTTTGCTAGATCTGCTGTACAACAGGGATATACATAATCTCTTGAAATAAAGCTGACAATAGTTGTACAAACTACTGTAGCTGTAGTAGTAACCTCCCTACAGTGTGGTGAGCTAGAAGGATGAAATGGAGATGCTGCTGTGACTTCTGAGGTCAGTAAAAACATTGAGGTATCTCTTTCTTGTTATGGATGTCTTCTGCTTGTGTATATGTCAGTTAAGATAATCCTTCAGCATAAAAAGACCATTTAATAAAGTGTGGTCAAGAAATACGACTTATAGTAGGTAATAATATCTGATGTTAAAACATAAAAGGAATGTAAAATAATGTTTCAAAGCCCAGTGTAGCTCATTTTTGCTTTTGTTGTGTATTATATAATAAAAGCTGGGACCTTTTTAGGAAAAATATATCCTCAAGTATCCTATTTATAAAGCTGCCATTTGCTATAAAGCAGCTTGTCGAAGTTTATAGGCCTAGAAGAGTAATAGAGTGATGTGACTTGAAGAGTCATGAAGAGACTGTGTAGTATGTTTTTACAGGAATTCATAATAAAATTTGTGATAAATCTTAACACCATGATCCTGCTCAAGGCTAGATATTTCCGTTACCTGGCTGGTAAGTCTATGGATTACTTTGACAGTAGTGTTTTGCTCCCAAGTGCCAGTGTTAGATGTCTACCAACTCTTTGGACAAATTCGTGTGACAAGGCTTATATTGTGTTCTGGGCATTTTTAAGCTCTACACTGTATTCAGGTATCATGGGATGTTACTGAATTACTGTCAATAGAGTGAAAGGAAACAACTAAGTGTGCTTAATTGGAAATACTTCTTAAACTGTTCTTTGAAACTTGAATTTTGGAAGCTGGTGAATTACTTTCGTTTCCAAAATGATTTTTCCATTTGGCAGAGCATTAAAAGCATATATACTTAGCAAACAGAATGTATCTATTTAAAACAGTTAAGGCTGCTTGTTAGGCACTTTGAACTTGAAGTGCCAGGATGTAATTTAAATGCATGTTTCTTGTGTTAAAATAGAACTTCTAATTATGGGCTTGGATGTAGGTGTCCTTTCAGTGGATAAATGTAAAATTTTGCTTTAAAGGATTTTCACAAAACCATAAACTGCTGGAGGATTCATTGCTGTACAGTAGTATGTACTGACCAGTATAAGGCAGCAGACCATGATTTCTCCTGTTTCTAATAGGCATCTTCTCACAAATGACAACAATACTATAAATGGAGTAGTATAATGAGTAATGAATTCTTCTAATGCATATTCCTATTCCTTAATAATGTGGTTTGTAGTCTGTAGAAACAGGCTTTAATAACTGTGGTTTACATTTTATACACAAGAGAGCAAATGATGGGTAAGGTAGCTTTGTATTCTATTTCAGCATGTGTGTGAGTTCAGAGGTCTGTCCTGGTTTGATAAGGTACTTGACAGGTTCATGGTTTTTTAGTTAAATAATTGGGAGCATTTCTTCCCACTTTTCTGCCATGTCATGACATAAATTTTCTCGTAAGATTTATTTTGAAAGTCCCTAAGTTATTTTTCCTGAAACTTTAATCAAAGAAATAAAGGGATAGGAAAAGCAAAATGTCTTGTGCGGCATTTTATTGAGACTATTGACCATAATGAAGTTTAATACTGCACTTGTTAAAAACTCACTGTTGATGCAGTACTGTATATTAACACTGTGACCCATTTTAGAAAATGGTATGGCATTGGAAGAAGACTTCATAATGATAAAACAAAATACTTGAAATGTGATTTTTACATCAGTATTACATCTTACCTGTAAAGAACTATATTGCAATAAACAGTGAATTCCAGAGTTAAAGGTGGTACAGGGATTAAGAAATCTTTTTAAAAAAAGTAGGAGTGCAGCATTTGGAGGTGTGTTTTTGCTGGCAGAACCTAGTTCCTCATGTAGCTAGTGCAGATAACAAGTGACATGTGGGTCCCTGCTTTTTGTGTGATCTGTTAGATGGCCATGCCTGATCTTGTACAAAATAGACCATGCTCTGAGTGATATTAGCTAGCCAGCTTAGCAAAGCACACTAATGAATATGTAGTGATTTCCTGGAGTGTGTTTGAACAGTGCAGGTTGCCTCTGACTTGATTATCCTGAGCACTGAGGTAGGTAGAGAAAAGCCATCTGATGAGTGTTTGTTGTGATCAAATGTAAGCACAGCCTGAATTTTGAATGGTTTTAGTAGGTAGTGGCTGACTGTGCTTTGTGCTCAGTGCCTTCTGAATAGGTTTGAGTAATTTAAAAGTCCATTTGTGGAGTAACTATCTAACATTTAATGATATTTGAAATGGAGAGATTTAGACTTGTCAGTCTTGTTTTGTGGACCATTGGTTATTTTGTTGTCAGCTGCATCTTTGAATAAAACAGAGAATTTGTGTAGCATTATCTGAAGATGTTCTCTTAATTGCCTGTTCATTTGTCATGTTATGAATCATTATATATTTCTTGACTTTGAACTTTCAAACACATTATAGCTTTGACAACTGATAAATATAAAATTACTTCTACAGAAGTGTAACAAGTACTCTTTGCTGACAATGTAAAACTGAAGTGCTGCAGGTCTCTGCATCTCAAAGGCAACTGACTGCAATCTGCTTTGTCATTTCTGTTTGCATTCAGTTCTACTGAGTTGTACTTCAGATAATGATTTACAAGTTAGCAGAAACTGAGTATTGGTTACAACAGTAGAATATTCTCCAATGTCTGGAACTATTCCTTCATAAAACAGTATCTTCAAATATATAAAAATTTACTTTATTTCATTTCAGAGTTCTGTCTGTGTCTGAGCCAGAACTGTAAAATGATACAATTTTTGAGTGAGATGGTAAGATAAGCATTACTCAGAAGGTTGCATTACTCCACGGGTTGAAAATACATGCAAGTGAGGTAAATTTAAAAATAGTTGGCCAGATTAGTGTCTTATTTTTGTCCTACTTTTAAGCAACCTTTAAAAACACAATGCTAAAGGAGAAAATTTCTGTTTGTCACACTCTTCTGTGGAGGACTGTACAATAGCTTTTCCGCCTGGAGGATATGATGTCATATGATTAGAGCAATTTAGTACAGCCATAAGATTTTTTTGAGGAGTTTATTTCTGTGTTACTGGATTGGAGTTTAAGTATGGATGTTTCATTTAAGTAGGTGTCATATTAAATACAGCTGAATTACTTGCTTTTGACTGCATTAGTAAAATGAGTAAAAGTATTCCAGGCTAACACTACTGCTTAACGCTGAAAGGGCTTGTATATATTTTCAGCCATGGTTTTATTGCTTTGAACACTCTCGAATGTATAATTTATATCTTTAAAAAAACATCTTTGTACTGAACTGGAATCAGTACATTTTAAAGCTGTGCATTTTAGCAGTACAGTATTTAAGACATTCATCTTTGTGTCTAAGCATGCATATTTCACAGTCCCCTAATTTTTAGTTTGCTAAACCAGTAAGCAGTAATCACTTCGGGAATACTTCCATGTTCTCATGAGAAGGTTGTGTGTCTGTTTTATTACTTCACATACTCTTTTTTCTTCATGATCTCATTGATGCAGTTTTTTAAAGGTTTGTTTTGGCAACAGTTAGGAATTTAATTTTCTTAAGTCTGTTTGCACAAATGCAAACTGCTTTATCACAGAATCACAGAATAGCTTGGGATGGAAGGGAGCTTTAAAAGGCCATCTGGTCCAGCTTTCCTGCAATGAGCAGGGACATCTTCAAGTAGATCAGGTTGCTCAGAGCCCCGTTCAGACTGACGTTGAATGTTTCCAGGGAGAGGGCATCTACCACCTCTCTGGGCAACCTCTTCCAGTGTTTCACCACTCTCATTGTGACAAACATCCTCCTCACATGTAGCCTAAGTTGACTCTCTTTAGTTTAAAACTATTACCCTTTGTCCTAACTCAGCGAGCCCTGCTAAAAAGTCTGTGCCCATCTTTCTTATAAACTTTTAGGTACTAGAGGGTGTAAGACCATGTGCTTGCCCAGGCATCTTACTTATATTTAGTGCTCCAAAATTTTGCCCACAGAATTTTTGCAGAGCCTTTTCATTCTTTAATACCTCAAGATCATGTAAAGAGAAAATGCTACATACATTTTCCAAGAGATTTCTTTTAATTTAGTGAGAAAATAGGCATTTTGACAAAAGTGAAAAAATGCGAACATGCAACCAAGACAAAGCAATTTCAACAGAGTACCCAGCACATGCTAACCCGCACAGCTTAGTAAAATACAACCCATCGGTTTTAAGTTACCCAAAAGAGATTAAGTAGAGAGTAAAGAAAGGGAAGAAACAGGAGTAAAGAAAGGAGAGGAGGAGTAAAGAAAGAGATTAGAGTAAGAGAAAAATAGGCTATTGCTGAGGGTCCTCCCCATGGTGACAGCCAGTTCGGAGAAGAAAGAGGAAGTGAAGCTGCTGTATTTATGTGCGTTGGCCAGAATGGTGACCCTGCCAGGTGGGACCTCTGGCTCACTGACCACTCTGTAGCTCCAAGCCAGAGTGAGAGGTGATGTAGCCAGTGAGAGTCTGGGTCAGAGGTTCCAGGGGCATGATGTGGGTGGGCTTCCAGGCAGCACTTTTGATTGAAAGCTGCCCCTGCTGGCTCCATGGCTGCCATGTGAGTTCTGGCCCTGCCACATGGTCTTCCAGGCGCCTTACCCACCCCATACATGAGTTGGTTCCGGCCTAATAATTAAATAAACCAGTGAGATTCTAATCCAATGTTTCATAGAAGGCCTCAACAAGGTCACTCCTGAGGCTCCTCTTCTCCAAGCTGAGCAACTCCAACTCTTTCAGCCTTTACTTGTAAGAGAGTACTCTAGCCCTCTGGTTGTTTCTCTGGCCCTCCTCCAGACCTGCTCCAACAGGTTCATGTCTTTCCTGTGTTGAGGACCCCAGGGCTGGGGGCAGTATCCAGGAGGAGTCTCACAAGGACAGAGCAGAGGGGCAGAATCACCTCCCTCAACCTGCTGGCCACTCTGCTTTTGATGGAATCTGGGGCACAGTTGGCTTTCTAGGCTACAAGTGCACATTGCCAGCTCACGTCCCGCCTCTCAACAAACAGCACCCCCAAGTCCTTCTTGGCAGGGCTGCTCTCGATCTGTTCATCCCCCTGACTGTATTGGTAGCTATACTATTTAGGGTAAACATTCTGTTCAGGGGGTTGCCCTGTTCAAGGAACAGGTCCTTGCACTTGGCTTTGTTAGACCTCATGAGATTCACATGGGTTCTTTTCTTGAGCTTGTCCAGGTCCCTCTGGATGGCAGACTGTCCTTCAGGAGTGTCAGCTGCACCACTCAGCTTGGTGTTACCTTCAAACTTGCTGAGGGTGCACTCAATCTGCTGTCTTGTGTCGTTGATGAAGATACTGAACAGTCCTGATCCCAGTGTGAACTCCTGAGGGACACCATTTGTCATCTCTCTCCATCTGGCCGTAGAGCCACTGACCAGTGCCCTCTGGATGCAACTGTCCAACAATTCCTCTTCCACCAAACAACCCACCCATCTAATCCATATCTCTCCAACTTAGAACGAAGGATATCGTGGAAGGCCATGTCAAAGACCTTACAGAAATCCATATAGATGACATCCATAACTCTTCCCTTGTCCACTAGTACAGCCACTCCAACATAGAGGGCTACTAGGTTGGTCAGGGCAGGACTTACCCTTCATGAAGCCATGCTGGCTGTCTTAAATCACCTTCCTGTCCTCTCTGTGCCTTAACACAGCTTCTAGGAGGTTCCCCAGGCACAGAGGGGAGGCTAACAGGCAGGTAGTTCCCTGACTCGTGCGTTTTAAAGATGGGTGCAGTGTTTCTCTGTTTTCACTCACCAGAGATTTGACCTTACTGCCATGACTTTTCAAATATCTTGGAGAGGGGCTTGAGAACTGTAGAGAATCACAAAGTTGTTTAGTTTGGAAAAGACCTTTAAGATTATCAAGTCCAACCATAAACCCAGCACTGCCAAGTCCACTATCCCTACACAACTGGACTGTCTCATGATGATCTTCCTTGGATACCTGTTCCTGCTTCCCCCACCTCTGCATTTGCTTTTTGCCCTTTAGTTTGACCAGCATGTCTCTGTTCATCCATGCTGGTCTTTATCCTTCCTTGCCTGATTGCTTTCTGCTGTGTTGACATATTACTGACATAATGTTACTAATCAAGAAAACAGAAGCCCAGATTTTTTTTACGTTTGCAGTAACTGATGATGCATTATGCCCAGCACTGCCTTTTTATTGTTCTTTGTTAACTGGTGTCTATCCTGAGTGTTCAAATGAAACAGTTATGGAATAAAAAACCCAAAAAGTGAAGGGGAATTTCAGAGTTCACTGTCTATTATCTTCTGTTAAAAGCATGACTAAAATAGACTTGTGTAGTCTTGAGAAAACATCCCAATATTTTTGTGGTCTATTTGGGAATCTGAGTGTTGAAAACCTCTTACCATAAATAAATGATCTGGCATTAGGACTCCCAAGAGCTTCTACTATAAAGTGAAGGAAATACTTCTTTTAAATGTATCTCCAGATCTTAAAACAGATACCACAATATTGCATTTAAATTCTTTTCTAGATTTTTTATGGAGAAGAATGCATTTTTAATTGTGCTTATGAGTCCTTTGTTATCTAAAGGTATGCCAAATACACTCTACATATCTCTAATATTTGTTGGTGCCTAAACACTACTATAAATCTTCTAGGTTTGTATCTCTTAGCTTCACTGAAATCAAGACACCTATACTGTTTGTCTGACTTTTTCATAAGGAATTTCTTTGAAGTACGTGGCAAAAAGAAAAAAAAAATCCCAGCTTCTTTGGTGCAGAGAAGATGAAGTAGTTTTTTCTCTGTGGCATCTCCTCTAAGATTTCTTTCTGTCACCTTGTTATTTCACAACGTTCAGATAACAATAGTGCATTACAATGATTGGGTTCTGCTGGCACACTCTGACTCACCTATTTTTTTGGCAAGACAAATACCATTATGTTAAATTGGAAGGACGTTACCTGATGTCACATTTGCAGCACCTCTTGCATATCTGTCCTGTTACGTCTTGGGATGAATAGTGCAGAATGCTTTCCATACTTCCACAAACTCTGCTCACTTTGAAATCTTCTGGGCATCTAATTTTTTTTAAACAATATTTTTAGCACAAATATGGAAGATGAATATTCATGTCAAATACAGTGCAAGTTAGTAGAATGCTGGCATTTTATGCTGTCTGTGGAAAAGTGTGTTCAGATACACTTTATCTTTAACAAAGGGCAAAAATCCTGACAAATCCTAGAGCTGAAAAGAGTGCCCAAACCAGTCTATTTTCAAGAACTGTGGCTGAACTATTGAGATGAATTTGGCAATTACTTCCTGGACTGTGGAGATAGCAAAAATATCTGTAGTATCTAATTTAAACAGTCTCCGCATAGTCCTAAGACTTTTATGGTACACAAATCCTTTTTGGTGTGTACATCACCAACTGAGCCATAATTAGCATAATTGCCATCAGTGTTTCTAAGAAATATGTGTCAACAATGCCACAATGTTCTCAGAACTGTGGTTATTTGGCTCTCATGTTGCTAATTTTGAAGGTATTCATCAGCAGCAAAGATTATGCTTCAGCTTTTTTTGTAGTCACCTGAGGCAAACATGGTGACAGTTTTGGTGAGACACCTACTTTCAGAAGTAGGCTTCCCAAGGAAAACAGACAATTCCCAAAAAGTGAAAGTCGGGATTTATAACAAAAGGCTTTTTTTCACTTTCATCCTCCTTCATACCTTAAGGCCCTTATTTGCATTGTAGGAAGTATGAAACACACAACTGTTTAAACCAATCCAAGTAGCTGATATTTGAAGACAGGTGTGACAGGCATAGAGAACAAAAACGAGAGATGAGTACCAAAATGTATGTACGTGGAAATGTGACCATCACTTTCCTCTTTCTCCTTGCCTTTTAAGGATTTGTTGATTCCTATGGCAAGTTCTCAATAAATCCCAGTTATGTTATTTTAATTAAGTATTAACACGCTCACTGAAGTGACTGGTCGTGGTGCTGGGAGCGTGCAGGGGCACGTGCTGGTCTCAGAGCAAAAACTGGAATTTGTGCAGCAAGAACCCCAAAGATGTCCAGTGCTTCCTCCCAGACAGAAGTGCTAGGGAGGGAGTTCACAGTGCAGCCCTCAGGTTATGATGAGTGTCCGGGCCGTCCTCCTGAGGCACAAACAAGTACCTGTGGAAAGTGCAAGGCTGAAGCCAGGTACCAAGTGGCTTGATTACAGGAGACAGGGAGAAAACTGTATGGTACTAGAGAGGCTGAAGAAGAGGGCTTTTGTAACCAGTCCGTTATGGTTGATGGTACTCTGAGTGAGGCACAACAGATCCTGGTGACTCACAAGACCAGAACTCTGCTTCATGTTCCACCCTTCTGCATAGCAACCAGGATGAAATGAGAACAGAAGCAGTGTGGCCACCAGGTCAAGGGAGGGGATTATCTCCTTCTATTGTGGTGAGATCCCAACTGGAGTACTGTGTCCAGCTCTGGGGTCCCCAGCACAGGAAGAACATTGACCTGGAGGTGTTATAACAGTTTAAGACACCAGTGAGCAAGCTCTGGAGGGAGAAATCGCACCCACAGCACACATTAGAAACCACAAAAAGAAATGTATCCTTATAGTGAGTGTTTCTCTTAGACAGCCGTTTGTCAGCCTGACAGGGAAACGTGAAGTTTGCTGTTTTTCAGGTACTAAGGGCCAGGATGTCACAGAGACCACAACTTTGTAGAAACCAGGGTTGTTATGCCTTATTGTTCTTTCATATAGGCATGAATGACACAGCAAACCAGGACTTAGGCAGAATCAAACAAGATTGCAAAGTTCTGCATGCATGATTGAAAGGACTGGTGCTCAAATTATCTGTTCCTCTCTTTTACCAGTAACAGTAAAGAGTGTGGCAGCAAGCACTGGAGTAGCACCAGGAACAGCTGGGCACTTGTCTATGCTTGGTGGGGTTGACTACCAAGAAGCACTTTGCACAGTGTCCAGACCCGCTTTTCTTCCCCATGATAAACTTGGTAGAGCAAGCCATAGGCCCTCTTGAAGCCTGCACACCTTGTATGCACACATGGTGGAGCCATGGACAAAATGTGTTGGGAAGAGGCTGTGCCTTCTAGGGCATCACTTATTACATGTCTCCATTTGGGTATTGAACTGTAGCAACTCTTTGGCTGCTCTGTCCAGCCAATTCCTTGTCCATGGAATTGTTCATCCATGAAATCCATATCTCTCCAGTTTATTGACAAGTATTTCATATGGGACTAGATCCATGGCCTTACAGAAGTCCAGGTAGATGATACAGTTGTTCTTACCTTATCCAGCCACACAATCACTCTGTTATAGATGGCCACTGGATTAGACTGGCACACTTTTCAATTAGTGAAACCAAGTTCACTCACTCTAATCACCAATCTGTCTTCCATATAACTTTGTCTAGATTCCAGTACGATCTGTTCCATGACCTTGTGGGGCTTAGAAGGTTTCCGTGGACTTCCATTTTATCCTTTTTAAGAATCAGTGCAATGTTTCCATGTTTTTCAGTCACAGGGCACTTCATCTGACTGCTAGGACTTCTCAAATAAGCATGAGAATGCCTTGGCAACTACATCAGCCATTTCCCTCAAGACCCTGGAGTGCACCCTCTTGGATCCCATGGATTTCTGTATGTTTGGGTTCCTCAGGTGATCTCCAGTCTGATCTTAAGTGATGGAAAGCAATTAATTTCCTTGCCTTAAGCTTCAGGGCCCAAGAATATAGGAAGAGTACCTGCCAGGGAAGACTGAGTCTCTTGCGCTCGTTTTGCAGCATCCTGCTTTCTCTTTTCCCTCTTCCTCCTTCCTACCCTCCTTAGCTAGCATCTGGTAACCTGAATTGATTCAAGACACAAATCCTTTTCTTTTTTTTTTTTTTTCCGTTTCTCTTTATTCCACTCCATCTCTTCCCCCCTGATTAATTTCCTGACCTAGCCTTATCCTTTAACTTCTTTCTGCTCTGCTTGAATACAAACTGCTTTTGTTCCTGTATCTGGGATAAGTACAACCTGGATCTAACTAACATAACCATGCTGCTGAACACCTCACTGATTCACATTCGTTGTCTGCAGCAGTACTGTTAGCTTCCCTTATGAAACCTCATTTTGTGGAATATTGCAAAAATGTAACAAAGATATTAACATATTTTTGTTGTGATGGCTAATAGATTGGAACTAGATGTTTTTAGTGCATTAGAATTTTGAAAATGAATTTTGCCTCTTCCCAGTGTTAGACTGTTGGTCATTTTTGTGATTCACAATGGAATATTTTCTGGAATACCATCATTATTGTTGACATTAGTACAATCCTGTGTATCTTCAAAGCAAGTCTTCATGCTATAAAAGTATTCATTATTTCTTCAATGCTGCTGTTAATAAATAGCTGAATGAGATACAACCTCAGACTTGAAATATTTCTTCTTGAATTTATAAACTGATGCCATCTTGTGATGATTACTTTCTGCTGCCTGTTGCCAGTTTTCAGTTGATGTAAAATCCTTCTATTTCTAAGAACAAGCCAAATGTATCAGGAGTTCCTTAGCAAAAGGATGTTAGTTGTCATCCAGACAAAATTACAGTAGACATCTTTAAGCCTTTATTTACATCTCATCCACTGGTTTATGATTTTATGGTGTGGCTATTAATTATATAGAAGACAATGGGTGAATATATGAAGGATAATTCAAAGACACGCTATTTGGACAGCTGGTTTTGTCCTTAAGCATTGCACCTTTTCACTGACAGGTCTTAATTAAATGGAAAGTTTAGATTTTGCTATGATGAAGGCCTGAAGGGTCAGATCCAAAATTCTCATTTGTATTTGGAATCCTTTTAATTTAATCTGTTGTCATGTCATTTATTCCAAAATCTTTGTTGTAGGCTTCTGATGGATGGAAAGGAGCAAATAAATATATATATAAAATTATATATAAAATCATAAACAAAAAGAGAGATTCTTCTTAATGTGAAATCCTACCCAAGCTGTAAATTATGCTTACAGGCTGTTAAAAGTTGCCACTGTGAGTTATACTGTAATATGTTAACAGGTTGCAAGGGCATGCAGTTCAGGATATAATTACAAATTTTATAAAGCTGTATAAGGGAATATGCTGTGCCTTGTTAGCCACATCATTTATGAGAAATCTTCTGTTTTGTACTTGCCATAGTTATATGCTTAAACTTAGTTATGACTGCATGCTTTTAGAGGGAAATAAGTATATTTTTAACAACCCAATAATAAATAATTGCAAAATTAAATTAAATGCTATTAACTGAAATTTTGAGGAGCCAGGTGTTACAGGCAGTTTTTTCTTTGCATGAGGAAGTGCTGACTGATGAGATCATCACACGCTACAAGTCTCTTGGAAGGCTCAAACCTTGAGGTGGTACAGCATAAGGAGAGTGAGGTGAAAGATTTAAAGTAGAGCAAAGGTAGCTTGTTATTGCTTGGAAGCACTAAAAAAAAAAAAGAAAGCTTATTAAAATCTTGATATGATCATGCTATACCACATGATGTGTTTGAGTGGAATTGACAGTGCTGAGGTAACAGATGAACTTGATGATCTGAAAGGTCTTTTCCAACTAAAAACAATTCTATGATTCTATGAAATGCTATAGATGTGTGATATAAAATGGGCTGCAGAGAGAGAATGAATTACTGTAAATTTTAGGTAAACTAGGTATGTTGGGAAGAGAAATAAAACAGCAGTGTGGTCTAATATAAAGGAATAAAATCCTAGTTAGTTGTGTTCCAACAAAAGGAGTTAGGATGTGTGGTATGCTACTTCTGAGCTTGAAAGAATATTTGCTGAAGTTCTTGTTATATTTGCTATTGTATTAGGGAGAAAAACGGGAAAAATAAAGCACAAAAAAGTAGTAGTGAAAGATGGGACACTCATCCCTCTCCTATCCCATCTTTTATTTATTAAAATTAAATGTGGGGTGGATGGAAGAACTCCTGGTCCTTCTTCAGTTCCATATTGTAAATCACTAGTAACAACATAATAATTTATACTGTAATTTGTACTGCATTGAAAAAGGTGGAAGTAGTGTGTTGGAAGAAAAGTAATAATGGAAAGACCCTTAAGTAAAGTTCCCTTAAAGAAAAACTTGTTGTATTTTAATCATGGAGCATCCTGGCTCTTTGTGTGTGATCAGGCATGTTAGTTGTATTTGGTACTGATTCAGAAGTTCAGCAGGGCAAATGTCAGTCAAAGCTTGGAATTGCAGCCAGCCTCTCAGTTATATTTCTGATGAATACTGTTGTTACCATATGTTACTTTTGGGTTGCGCATGAGCCTGCTAGGATCACGATTTTTCTGCTTTGAGCCAGGACAGAAACCCAAAGGTGTTGGTGTAGAGTTTGGGAATTGGATCCACCAACACCAGCACTGTCTGTAACAGAGAACCTGTGTCTACCTGAAAGGATGAAGAATACCACATGACCTGAAGACTTTCAGGAAAACTGTGAAGCTATGTCAGGATTGAGAAATGGGAATGTGGTGTTAAGGGCCTTGACTTTGCTGGAAGAAATAAATTTTTCCCCCAACAGAGTTGAGTGGATTTCATAAATGTTGCTGAGTGGGTAACAGATTTTTATTTTTTATTGTAATTCCTGAGATGGAAGGTGTCTGTCTTGGCTGTGAGCCTAGATTAAATTTGCAATACTTTTAGGAAAGCTTTTGGTCTACCACCTGAAGAAATTTTGCATGGATTATTTGAGAAGTGATATGTAGTGAACACCCAAATGTTTTTTTTTCTAGAGTCATCTTTTGCATACTTAAAGGTCATTTCTTTCTGAGGCATCTATCTTTTAGAGGATTGTGAGTTAAAGACATTTCTTCACATTATCATTATAACCCTGATCCACATGATCTTCAGTTGGAAAAGCTAGTACTAGCTTTAGAAATTATTTTTGGAATAATGCTGACTCTGCTTTTGATATTGCAAAAAATGTTTCAGTGGGAAGAATTTTGTAGTTTTTGCCGTTTCAGTTCTTGCGTGTATCTCATTTGTATCCATGAACAGAAAGAAAAAAGAAAGGTCAAATGATCTCTTCATAGTTGATGAATGAATATCTAAATGGGAAGTGTAACTGATGAAAATGATGAAATACATTGTTGAATCACAGTTGCACTCTGAAAATAACAGCTATATGAACTCAGAGTCAAAATAAGATATAAAGTCATGCTTAGATTGAGGAAAATCAAAGCTTTTTAACCACTTGCCTAGGCAACCAATGTGTCAGCCACAGAGAGACTAATGTTCAGGGAGATGTTGCCATTTTTCAGCCTTGGACTACTCCCATGTTTTTCCCTCCCTTTGAGTTTTGGAAGTTGTGACTCTTGAATGAATGAAGTTCCTTAGCATGGTCAGAAAGATTCATATCCCTGTCAAATGGCATATAAATAGTTTTGGGACAGCTTTTTTTTCAACAAATAGGAGTCTGCGGTTGGAATATTTTAATCCAGTATGTGTGTATTTTAGGCAAGTCTTAATTTGGTCAATTGGAAGTATGTGTGGGAAACTGAGAGTAGCATACTTTGTCAGTAGTTGGAGTCTCTGGTTGTTGGCTGACTAGACTGTGCTTTTTACAGCTACATTGATCAAGTCGTATTTCATTAGCACTTGGTTGGGAGAATTTTCATGTATTAGATCATAGTGATGAGATTCAAAGCAAAGTGGCTAACACAAAGGTCATGTTTTCAGTATAGCAGTGGATCTTTGGAAGGCTTGTCTTTTAGACACATGTAGAAAAATCTGATTACAGGAACTGATTGATTTGGATCATTATGATACAGAAACTTCAGCAGATCTTTCCTGCCATATTGAAAAAGAGTTCACAGCATGCTCTGAAGAATTAAAAAGTTTTTAAATTAGTCCCTGTGCCAGAACTGTATGTGTTCCTTGTTTTTTTTTTTTTTCCCCCAGTCAAGTAGCTTAGCCACAGGTATACATTATCTGGTATATAGTGTGTGGTTTCCTTTTTTGGGTGAGTTCACATCAGTTTCACTAAGTTAATTGAGGTAGTGATAGATGCACTTTCTGATCCAAAATCAGAAAGTTGAAACATGTTTTTTTCTGGAGTTCCCAAATGAATTTGCATTTGGAAACTAATTTCAGCTTTATTTAAAACTACATAGTGTGCCAAACTAAACTTTCAATCAAACATGATATGTCATTCAGTCTGAAACTAAATGTGGTCATGGTCTGCATTTGACCTTTTCCTGTGAGGCAGAGAAGGAAAAAATACCCTCACCTCAGATCCTGGAAGGCTGATGGAATGGCTCATCCTGGAAGCCGTCTGTAAGCACATGGAAAACAAGAAGGTGATGAGGAGTAGTCAGCATGGATTCATTAAAGGGAAATCATACTTAAGCAACCTGATTGCCTTCTGTGATGGGACAACTGGATGCATAGATGAGGGGAGAGCAGTAGATGTTCTCTACTTGGACTTCAGCAAGGTTTTTTACACTGTCTCCCATGATATCCTCTTAAACAAGCTCAGGAAATACAGGCTGGACCAGTGGACAGTGAGGTGGATTGAGAAGTCACTGAACAGCAGAGCTCAGGTTGTTGTGATCAGTGGCACAGGGTCTGGCTGGAGGCTCGTCACTAGTGGTGTCCTCCAGAGGTCAGTACTGGGTCCCGTATTGTTTAACTTACTAATATCCCTCATCAGGGACAGAGTACCTCTTCAGCAAGTTCTGTGATGACAGAAAACTGGGAGGAGTGACTGATACTCCTATGCAGCCCTTCAGAAGGAGCTTGACAGGCTGAAGGAACGTGCAGAGATGAATGTTCAGAAATTCAACAGAGGCAAGTGCAGGGTTGTGCACCTGGGGAGGAACAACCCCAGGCACCAGCACATACTGATAAGCGGACTGGATCATCTCTGTTACAAGGAGAGGCTGAGAGAGCTGGGCCTCTTCAGCCTTGAGAAGAGATGACTGAGAAGGGATCTTACCAATGTCTGTAAGTATCTGAAGGGAGGGTGTCAAGAGGATGGAGGCAGGCTCTTGGTGTGGTGCCAAGCAAGTGGTGGATGAAAAGCAGTGGGCAAAAACTAGAACACAAGAAGTTCCTCCTGAGCATGGGTAAGAACTTCTATACTGTGCAGGTGACTAAGCACTGGAGCAGGTTGCCTAGAGAGTTTGTGGAGTATCCCTCACTGGAGGTACTCTAAAGCTCTCCAGGCAGAAACCTGAGTTCTATACTCTAGGGGACCCTGACTGAGCAGGGAGGTTGAATTAGATGACCTCAAGAGATCCCTTCCAACCTTACTTACGCATTCTGTGATTCTCTGTGATTCTGTAATTTTTACTGGAATTCATAAGTTATATTTTTTATATTTTAAACATGCTGCAATGTTAGGGTTGAGTTAAATTGAGGGAGAAGGAAACTGAATTTCAGTAATGAATATTTATCCTATCACATCATCCAAAGCGTGGTGTGGCAGCCCTTCCCCTCAGAGGCAGACTGGGGAAAAAGTTTTTCAAGGGGTTTTGGGTCCCACTGGGAAGGTGGGTCTCTGTAGTGGAGCATCCCGGGAGCTTGTGGGATAGGAGATAAAGAGTGAGTGTGGGCTGGAATTTGTGCTCTCTTTACCTGGCTTTGGCCACTGGAGCACCATGGACTCTCTGAGTCTATGCTGGGACACCCAACCTTCCCTTTGCTGTCAGACCAAACCCAGAATAAGAGTGCCATGCTGGAACAGGAACACCCCCGGGGTCGCCTCTGTCTCAGCTGCCACCGGTTGGCCTCCGCCACAGCTGGGGTCAGAGTAGAGGGTAAAACTGATCGTTCCTGCTGTGTGGAACTGTGATGCCTCATATGGGGAACCCCAGACAATCTCACAGACTGCTGCTGAACTGATGCAACTCCCGCCAGATCTCTGCTGCCCACTGATGCAAGATCTTTTGGTACCTGCACTTCTTTACAGTCTTGGTGAAAGTGCCTGTCAGCTATAATTTGCAAAATAAATGGTCGCTGAAAGTCAAGAAGGACTTAAAAAAAATTTACATAGTAAAAAAGAATTTTTCTTGAGACTTTTTTCTTACTAACACTTGGAAAAAAGATTACCAGTGACCACTCAGCAGTCAGTGCTCAGTTCATTGTGTATGTAAGCTCTGAAACACTGACCTGTGAGAGACCACAGCCAAGAAGTTAAAGATTTCTTTGGAAGAGGAGATAAATTTTATGGATGAACATCTGCCGTCACATTAAAGATAATTTAAGAAAAAGAATTCCTTATAATTTATAGCATAAATTGAATTTGATTGCCTGGACAGATTCTGCCTTTGTCTACATGTGTTTCATGGTTGTTTTAGAACTTCTGGACCTTCTGAACTGTCTGCTATGTCTGACATGTCTAACTGAAAGACAGGATACTGAATTACATGAATCATGGATCTGTTGATGATGATTTTTATGATCTCTAGATCCAAATTCTCACTCAGAGAAAATGTGATGTAAGAGTTGGGGTACTGAAGAATTACATGAAATCACATGTCTAGAACAGTTTGAAATAGAAGTAACAAACTGCAAACTTTAGAAGTATATTGCTTTTGAGATTTTTTTTATCTTTGAAAGTTTAACATGACTAAGTATAAGTAGATTCAGATTTATCTGTGTGTGAAAGAGTGAAAATTATTACTTTCATGCCACAGACTTCTTAAGTCTCCATTTCTATACACAACACACGGAACAGTTCAGCCCGAGCACGTGCAATATAAGCATAGGTACACATAGACATACATATATTTATTTTCCAGATCGTTTATATGTATCCATGTATTTTTGTGCATCATCTGCATTATCCCATATGTTCCACTCTGTAGTACATGATGTCTTTAAGATATACTTTCCAAAAATTTTAACTACAGTAACAGAGTGAATGTTCTTCTTGAAATAGGGAACATGTTTTCTGTATCAAGGGTTTTTTCTGTATCTGGGTTTTTTCATTGCATTTATGTGGATGGACTCAAACCATGGCTTCTGTTAAATAAACGCATGTACTTTGTAGTGTTTATGCTGTAATTTATCAGAGAATTGTACACCATAATTTTGTAAGTGACCAAAGCAGTTCAGTAGCTTTCTCAGAGGGACAGTTGCAGAAAATTACTTTTTTGAAGGTCAAAAATTAAAAAATCCGTTGCATAAAAATTGGAATGGTGATGTTATGCTTCAGTGCTCTAATCTAGCTCTTACTTGACATGTACTTAAACCTGCTGACATAGTTTTAGAAGAGAGCATGTACAGCCTTCAACAGAAGCAAGTAAAGATTTTGTTTGACCTTCCAGTTACAAGATTAACATTGGAATAAAACAAATTCGCTAGGAAGAGCCTAGGCAACAGAAATAGACAGTGATTTATAATGTAGTTGCATGTAAAATAGCTGTCTCTCTCACCATAAATGATTGCACTGCTTACAGTCACTTGCATATGATATTTGCAAGGCCTAAAGCAGCCATAAGTAGAGAGATATGTTGTCCCCCTTGTTGCTGCCCATACCAAGCTCCTGAGTTACTTGGAGTGCTTGGGTTTTCTGCGCCTGAACAAGTACCAAGCTCAAGGCCCTTTTGTATTTTTTGTAAGATACATACTGACACAGAGCTGACTTCTGATTATCTGCTTTGGTGAGGTGGTGCAAAACTGTTAGAGCTGTAAATGCCAATTCTGGATTTTGTTCCTTCCTTGCATTTCACATTTTAAGTTAGATGAACAAAGAAAGTTTTAGAGAAAATATTTGATAAAGAAGTGCAAATATTCTTTGAAGCCCTGAAAAGTTGCTTCCTCCTGTGAAAACACCTGCTTGTTTCCTTTTAAGAAATTTGCATTTTTTCTTAGTATTCCTGTGTGAATGCTTAGTGCTTTGCTTAATAACTAATAAATGGGTGGAAGCTTTCAATCTGCTATGTGATACTAATGAGACTCATGTTAACTTGCTGGCATCTGTAGCATGTGAAAATGTGCCCTTTGAAACCTTCCACAAATTCACAAAAAGCTTTGTAGAACCTTATATAAAGCAAGTTAATTTAAAGCAGTGAAGGATGAAAAATAAAAACATAGCCCAGAAAATCCCAAAGCTAACCACAATGAAGTATGTCCTTGCTATTCCAAATAAGTACATGAAGTGCATGTACCCACAATTCAGGTTCTAGAGAAAAACATCACAGTGTTGATATCCTTGAATGCTGTGTTTTGCAGGATCCAGCTGTATATCAAATCCTGGGTTGCACTAACACAAAACTCCCTGACTACAATTATTATCATATTCCCTCTTCTCTGCTACTCATGGGGAAAACCGCTGCTAGCCTGTGATCCAGTGGTATTAATGCAAGCAGTCTACATAATTGCAGGATGAATGGTGGTCCTTCTTTCACAGCATTTGTGTAACATATTTACTTCAACCCAGGCTAGCCTGCACAGTTGCTCATAGAAAGGTTACAGAGTTGGATTTATTGACTGAGAGAGGTGGATTAATGTTTCAACCTTCCGAAATAAACCCAGACATTCTCACACTGAAAAGCAGAGTATGTTTTACCCTTGATATGGTCTGAATAACAGTGGTTTCTTTCAACAGTATCAGGTGAAAAACAGAGATAAGGTGTTCAAAATAAACACAAAAGGCAAGACAGTCTATTGGTATTGTGTTTGTCACAATTAAATAAGTATTTTTAAAGCCCTTCTGATACTGATTTGGACAGTATCCTAAATGAGGCTATTAGTTATTTTTATTTTTGCTAGAATATGAGGAACCTCTTCAAAGTCGGTTTTGACTCTCAAGTCCTATTTTGTGACTGTAACTGGGACGCAGGTGTAATTTAGGGAATATAAAAATGTATTCTTGTTACAATGAAAGTACCTTTCCCTAGTTTGACTTTCCTCATTCCTGATAGCTAGACTAATGCGCTGACTCCTCAGGTCTTGGAGTCTGTTTGAATTTCCCTGAGCTTTAAAAGGCTTTTGATCCAGCTTTACTTTGCTTCTTTTTCCTAACAGTGAAGTAGGTGTTCTGGTTTTAGAATGCCATGTGTTTGTTCACCTGGAACTAATTGTTCATTATCCAAAACCCAACAAAACATTAGACACTACTTTTCTGCCAGCTCTAGCACCATCAGGCTGAATAGAACATGACATTTTACAGTTGGAAAAGTACTTGTAGCTGTGATGAGTATCTAGTGGTC
>JAWWEU010000091.1:29874247-29885779 GCA_035583155.1 Acropternis orthonyx
CAAAACCACCCCAACAAATACAAACAAACCAACCTAGTAAGCAAGTTCATTTGTGGAACAGCTTGCAGAAAATTTATTTCACAGTAGTGATGTTCTGGTCAGAAGCCTGGTAACTCCAGACAGAATCCATTCTTATATTAAACTACAAGACAAAACTAAGAGAGGCATTTTATTTGCAAGTACTGTCTTCAGACAGGAAGGTTATCCTGTATAGCTGAAAAGAAATGCCTGTTCTATCTTATCCTTGGCAAGAGAATTGCCTTTTGCTACTGACCATAGAGGAAAGTAAGTTAATCCCTTTAAGTATCTGTAAACTTCTGCCCATTCTGACAAGAGCAGCATGCCACTTAAAATTGAACTAATGTTTCTCATCAGATTTGTCTTTTGAGTATTTGTCCACTGTTTGGCACTAGTTTTGTTTTTAGCAAGAAGATAAGGCCAAACATCTCTAAAGAAAAATCAAAGGAAAATGAATGGGTGAGCTTGTACTGTTTTATTGATGAGTTGTAAGGCGTAGGCAACTGCCTTGTCACCTGCAGAAGTATTAAAGTCAACTGGTAACAGCTTGCAAACTTTCAGAGCTGCTGCTAAGAGGAAGTTTCCTGGAGAGAGAGGAATGAGTATGTTGGTGTAAACTAATCTTGACTAACAGGGATTTATTCCTAAATACTATAGAATGCTCTGGTGTAAATTATCAAAAGTGAAAGAGTAAGTTACAGTTTACTAACCATAGCTAACTAAAGAGGAAGTAGGAGGGAGGTCTTTCAAGAGGAGGTAGCAGTGTTGGATGCTGAAGGATATGGTTATTCTAATTGAGATGACAGGAATTTATTTCATTTTTGTGCATGAAAATAAGTTAGATTAAAACAATTACATCTGTAAGATTTTGAAGAGCTATTATAAAGATTATTTAGCCATTAGCTATGTAAAATTTTGTAAGTTGTCTTTAATCTTTAGTCTATTTACTTTGATGAGTAGATGTACAATATGAAAGTAATAGTCCTTGGACATTAAAACAGGCTACTGTAATGTACTTAAAAATACTGCAAGTGTTTGTGGCACTAGAATTTGGTTCTGACAACCTTGAAGTGATAGTAGTAATTACTGGAAAACTGAATAACAGCATGTGCAGTGCCTTTACTGATTGTTAGTGGTTTGCTTCTGTTCTGTTAGAAAAGCACTTCTGCACTGAGTTTTTCAATTACTTCTATGAAGCAACTCCAGGTTCTGGTGACTGACTGTTTGCTTTGGCAGTAAGTGAGTGCTTAACACAGATAGATTTGTAAAACTTCAGAACTGTACAAAGAGAAATGGAATCAGGTACATTGTTGAAATTTTAGATTGGTTCCAATACATTTAGGCTTCAACTTTATGTTCAACTCTTGTTGAAAGCTTGTGGGCTTTCCCCAGTCAACCACAGTCTCTCTTGCTCTTAGATGGAGTGATTGGTGCTCACTTGTCTGTAAATCAATTATAAATCCATTGTATTCTGGGAAGTAAAATTACCTTATAACTTAGGTAATTTGGGTATATTCAGGAAAAGCACCAAGGAAAGATCGTCAATCCCTCATTAATCACTGAGCAAAATACAGTCTTAATTGTGTGAATCATTCATATGGCCTTTATTATCTTTGAAAAACATATGCACTGAAAGAGTTTGCCACTTACACTGTAGAAAACAACTTTAAAAGTTACTGCTTCATCATCAGTCTTTTGGGAACCACATACTACTGGAGTTACACTGTAGTTTCCACACAATATGCACCTTAAATTTGGTTGGTCAAGTTACATGGCAAATTGGAAGTCTCTGTACCTTAATCCAAAAGTTTGAGTTAGCATGTGCTGTTTCCTCCTTTCAAACCACATCACAGATCAGTTTCCTGAATGAAAAACATGGAGAGTAGTAATCAGAACCAAATATTTTAACCACAATATTTAACTTAGATGTCATGATGTGGTTTAATAAGTGGTCAGTATTTTGAAACATTTAGTCCTAATTAAAGAAAATATATGACCTAAAGTACAGAAAAAATCATGTAGTCAGCTAGTCATGTGATTCTTGGTATCTTGTCAAATCAAAATTGCTCTATTTCTTAGTTGTGAATTTTGTGCTTGTCTAGTGTATATGCAGCCATAAACCTTTAGTATATTCTTTGTTGCAACACAGCTATTTACAGAAACAACCAGAATCTCTGCACATGTTGGAGATATTTTTTCCTGGTGATCTCTGCCCAGGACAAACAAAACAGCGTTTTTATTTTTAAATCTTTGGCCTTCTACAGTTAATCAAGGCTTGTCTGAAAACAGATACTTCACAGCTGTTGGTTTCTCTCTCAGAGACTTCAACCCTAAACATTGACTCCCTGACTTTCAGCAAATAAAACTGATTTTCTGTTTCAGGAGCTTAGATGCTGAAGACTGACATGTGCATTCTCACCTATTCTTCAAGGTCAGCAGAATGTCATAATCACCTGATGTCCAGCTCTGTAGTATTATTCATGTCCAGAAGTATTTGCATTGGCAGACCTTAGTAGATGTTGTTCACATTTGAGGCTATTTGGATTTAACAATGTGTTTCAATGCTGTAAATTTGACATCTGTTTTAATGCCAAACCTGTCACAGTAAGATTTCAGGCATATCCCTCTCTCAGGTGTTTCATTCTACTTAATCAGCTTACTGAGGACAGGGATGTTTAAATGTTACAGGATTTATGTTTTCTTAAGCTCTTTGCCCTTTTGGTGAGTTTTGCTGTGAACTTAACAGGGTAATTTGGGAAAACTTGTGCTTTTTGATGGCAGAAGACCAAAAGTTAGACACTTCTACACTTAGTATCGTTTGGTTTTTTTTTTTTTTTTTAATTAATGGGATTCCGAAAGTGTATTTCTGGAAATCTGGTGATTAAAGTCTGATGTGAAAGCAATACTCCCAAATGCATTTCTCATCTTTCCTGTGTATGTTATTAGTTGGGATGGACTTCTATACAGTAATGTTGTCCAAGGGCAAGTGATCACTGAGATCAAAGGTGACAGCAAGTCCTAAAGTCTCAAAAAGAGGAGGAAAAAAGATAGGAAACAGCATAACAATTTTCTGCAAGGTGTGAAGCAGAAGATTCTTGGCCAGTTTTCTCAGTAGGGTAAGGTACAGAAGGACAATTCGAAACAAGTTGACTGTGCAAGTTCAGCGTGACATGGTCTTTTAAACTTGACCTTTTATGCTGCTCCTCAAGTCCTGTAGAAGTCACATCTGATTGTAATGTACTGGTTTTTCCCGCAAAACTCTGTTTTGTTGCTCCTTTATCAGTGTGTTTCTCTGTTGCCTGTTATCTAGATTTCAGTTATTGTTATTTTGAAAGCTTTTTGAATCTGAAACTTTCCTGAAGATTGTGAAACATACTGATTTTCTATATTTACAACTACTCGTGTTGGTACTTCCATGCTTAGTCTTGTATTTTGTTGGGTAGACTTACATTTCTCATTTGAACCTCTTCCGTGATGCATTTTATAAAGTTCTTAATACCTGGTTCTATCAACCAGGTAGAGTCTTTTAGATAAACAGACTATAAAACAATGACTTTTTAAGCGGCAGTCTTACAGCTGTGTCTTGTGACCCATGTGACTATTAACTGCTTTGATGATGTTAGAAAAGTGATATATGTATATCAGAAGAGCAGGAAGAAGTGAAAAACAAAGAGAGCACTGAATTACGTTAATTATGCTTGAAGGCAACTATTGAGTAACAGCCAGTGAAAAGTAGGAAATCTTCGTTTCTTATATTGTAAGTGGAGAAACACTAGCTCAGAGAAAAGTAGGATCAAAGGAGAGGAGTTTCTTCTATGTGGATAGCAATTTCCTGGAAGTGATTTCTTGATTTTGGTCTGAAATATCAAAAGTTATTATATTTTATGAGAAAAAAAGTTCTTTTTAGTCAAGTGAGGTTTGAACTGCTGTTTGATTTTTTGACCTTGAAGCCTTATGCTTGCAGTGGGTAAACTTCTTGTTAACATATGACTTGTGCTTTTACTCTCTGGATGACATTGGACAACCCTAAGTAGTGCAGGGCATCTGCCAGGAGAAAACCAAGTCCAAAAAAACACAGATCCAAAGCAGGCTGGTTTCCAAAAATCCATGACATTTTTAGATAAAATACAGAGGAAATTCACATTGGCCAAAATTATTTCTATATATAAAAGTATACACATACTTTTTTTTTTTTTCACACGGTGATTTAGAGAAAGACAGAACTACAAAACAAGAAACTATCTAATTTATTTTGAAGTATATTCAACTTCCAAAGCCCATATGAGCTCACATGACCAAGTAGAAATACATTAATGGATTTCCTTGAAAGGGCTGACCAATATTGTTCACAACTTTTTGCTTCACTTTGCTGATACTATTTTTTCATACATGTTATCTAACCACTGCCTGTTCTCTCATCAACTTCCCTCTCCTTAAACACACCTTCAAAGCTGCAAATCTTCTCTTTTCTCTCCACACCTACAGGGTAGCTTATTTCAGGAACCTGGTTTTGTGCTTCTGGTTGTTCTCAGGACTGGCAACTGACACTTGACAGCACAGAGTAACTTCGTGAATAAGTAAAATGTATCATTAGAGTAGATGGGTGCCTGTAGCAATAGATCTTCCAGGTTTTCATCCAGAAAGAACCTTGAGTTCTTATGCACAGGACTGCTCTCAGTTCTACTTCCAGTCTGTGCTCATGTCTGGGATTGCCCTGACCCAGGGTGGAGCACCTTGAACTGGGACTTGTTACACTTCTTGAGGTTCTTGTGGGCCCATTTCCTGAAGTTTGTACAGGTACCTTTGGATGGCATCCTGTCCTTCTGCAGTGTCAACTGCAGTGCTCAGCTTTGTGTCATCGGCAAAACTGCTGAGGGTGCACTGTCTGTGTCATTGATGAAGAACTTGAATAGAAGTGGTCCCAAAACAGAGCTCCATGATTTTCCCAGGCACAGAGATGAGGCTCACTGGTCTATAGTCTTCCTTGGTACCTATTTTAAAAAGAAGAGTAATGTTTCCCTGTTTTCTCTCACTGGGGATTTGCTCTGACTGCCATGACTTTTCAAGTATGATTGAGATTGGCTTGGCCACAACATCAGCCGGGACCCTGGGATGCATTTCATCAGACCCCCAAGACTTGTGGCTGTTCAGTTTCATCATGTTGTCCTGAACGTGGTCTTCATTTACAGTGAGGGAGACTTCAGACCCTCAACACCCACTCAGAGGTTCATGGACTTGAGAGAAGTGGGGAGCCTGAGTGCCAGTGAAGACTGAGGCAGAAAAATTCATTAAGTACCTCAGCCTTTTCCATGTTTCTTGTCATCAGTTTTCCCTTCTCATTTACTAAGGGGTGTAACTCTCATTGGCCTTTCCTTTCTGATGTACTTGACTCATACATAATCCCTTCCTGTTATTCTTCCCATCTCTTGCCAAATCCCATTACATGTGTGCCTTAGCTTTGCTGATCTCATCCCTGCACATCCAAGCCATATCCCTGTACCCTTCCAAGGCCACACATTCTTGCTTCCACTTCCTGTGTATCTACTGCTTACTCCTCAGTCTGAGGAGCAGATCCTTACTCTTCAAACCATTCTGGTTCCCAGTCTGCCTTGCTTGTTTTCCTGAGCATCAGGATGGAGAGCTTTTGTCCTCTAAGAAAAGTATCCTTAAATTGTTGCCAGCTCTGATCAGCTCCTGTGTCCCTAAGAATTGTTTTCCAGATTTCATCCAGTAATTCTTTGAGCAGCTGGAATTCCACTCTTCTGAAACTGAGGGAGAGAACTTTGCTCTTTGTTAGACCTGTGTTCCTCAAGATCACAAACTGACCCAGGACACAGTTGCTACATGCCAGACTCAGCCAACCTTATGCCCTGTGATGAGCTCATCATACTTGAAGAAGTCAAGAAAACTGAAAAATAAAAGCTAGGATTTCTACTAGGTGTTCAAGTTCCAGGGTGTAATTTCTAAATTCAGTGTTTAGGTATTCATAAAACCTTGAAAAAATTGCTCCATGACTGTGAAAAATGACAAAATTGTAACTAGAAAT
This sequence comes from Acropternis orthonyx, assembly GCA_035583155.1. Taxonomy (NCBI): domain Eukaryota; kingdom Metazoa; phylum Chordata; class Aves; order Passeriformes; family Rhinocryptidae; genus Acropternis; species Acropternis orthonyx. Next base: position 29,880,312 of record JAWWEU010000091.1, read on the forward strand.
TATGAAAATTAATTGCAATGAAATAGTTGTCTTTAATTTTACTTTCCCTTTTTTTTTTTTTTTGTTATCTTTGTGCATTAATTTAATTTTTAGGGGAAAAAAAAGAAGTATTTCTGGTGTCTCAGCATTGTCTGCATCCAACATCTTGTGTGTAATTGCTTGCTGTAAAAAGAAGTACTCTAACGTTACAGATTCTGCCATTACAGCTATCCAACCATTTTGTTTTCTTGGGCAGAAATTAGATTATCTTGATGTTAAAAGGACAGTCTCTCTTTTAACATTACATGTAACTAATATACATTCTATTTATCAAAACCAAAAACAACTGAAATGCAAAATCATCCAAACTCTAGCATGTTAGTTGTGACTCCTGAATTTAACATTGCTTTAGTATTATTAGTATTAATATTATATTTAGTATTTATTTAATCACTGGTAAATTAAGTCTGTATGTCTCAAAATCAAAATTAAGAGCTAGTGCAGCCTTAAGATCTTAGTCTGGTTTTATTCCTTCCTTTGTTAAAGTGAAAAAACCTGACACCTAGGTGTGTTGTGAAAGGGAGAAAGGTATTAATGTTTTGTAAGACATGTTCACTGTAGCTGTGACCACTGCAGAAAAGCATAGGAAAAACTAATCATTGTTGGTTCAGAACATAATTTATGTGATACACAATAAAACTGATGGAGAAAAAAGGGGTAGTGAATATTTTTTCACTGTATTTTTTCAACCGTACAACCACCATACATTTTGTGCCTTGGTTAAAGTGTCAGCTCTCTTGGAGAGATGCATACCCAAGACTGATTCTGTGACTACGTGCAATGCAAATTAAGGCTGTACTAGAAACCTGCATACTGTTACTTCTGAGCTAATGGAATTTTGGACTTTGCAACTGCAGTCCTTACAATGTTATATAAAATGCTTTGTCTTTTAAGAGGTCTGTTTTGCACAACAATTTTTCCAAAAGGATAGCAGAAAGTACATCCCTTTCACTCAGTTTTTGCCAGATTTCAACAATCTGTTTTCTGCATTCAGCTTTGCTAGAGCAGTTCTCAAGAATTTTGATGTGACCAAGGAGTGTCATTTAGGTGGCATGACCTTTCCTGTGTCTGGCCTCTCTACTTCTCCAGGAAACAACATTTATCCTGAGGTAGACACTGACAATTTCCATGCTTGGGGATTAAGATTTTGCCTAAATTATATTCCAAGGAATGAAGAGGCAAGCTGAGCTAAGAATTGCCTATTGGGATTTTATGATAATGCCATGCCACTGTGCAAGTGACATGACAGCAGCCAGGTGGCTGTATTGGCCTTTTATCCAGAGCAAAACAGCATCCATGCTGATACAAATCACATAGATTTCCAAAGTGCTGTGCAGCATGAGCATCCAGACAACATCTACAATATGTATTTTTGTACATTTTTTTTTCCAGCTTTTTCTATCCAGTTAATAGTGTGTTGGAAATTAAAGTGTTCAGTATTCTGAATGAAATCAAATTGATTTATGTAATTCTTTACTCAGGGTTAGGTAGTCTTTGTAATAACTAAAGGGCAGAGCAAGATGGTATGTCATCATATAATTTTTAATATGGTAAAACATAATTTTATGGTTGACATGGCTAGTTTATATTCTCTTCTAATCAATACAATAACTATAAGAGATATATTTAGTAGTAGCCTAACTGAGGCATTCTATTTCTGACTTGACTTTGATTTCCTGCACGTTACTATTAATATAATGTTTCTCTACATTTTCAAGAAAGTTTATATTGAAGAAATTACAGTAGAAATCTAGCATTTTTAATAGACAGTTTTGCAATCAATTATACTGTATTTAAATGAGTACATTTCTGTAAAATCCTTTTAAAAAAATTCTGTAATTAGCAGATTTCCTGTCAAGGATTGGCGTGTGTTTGAGCTGCCTCTTTTACATCAGCTCTTATTTGGATTGCTTAAATGTGTAGGATCAAACCAGCCACTATACTGATGGCAAATGATGTGAAAATTTTTAAGATGTGTAAAAAAGCCTGTTGCAAGACTACTGGCCATTCCGCCTCTCTTCCATCAACCTCACTATCTGCTTATGCAGCCCATACTTGATCAGCTTTTCTCTGAAGATCTTTTATGAGACAGTGTCAAAAGCCTCCCTGATGTCAAGATAGATAATACCAGTTGCTCTTCTCTTGTCTGCCAATATCAATGGTATTTGCTTCCTAGCTGAAGATGAGTATAATCTGTTATGTGTGAAGAAAACATTATCATAACAGACCGTGGAAACCTATCATGTCTTTTTGCCTGCAGTTGTCTTGAAATTTCATATGTTAAGTCTTGTAACAGAAGAACTTCTTTCAGTATTTTTTGAAAATAATCCAAAGTGAAAAATGATAGAGTTTGACAGTCATTGTCATGGTGGACTTTTGAGATAACTGGTAACCACAGCTATCAGAGAGATAAAGACTGTAATGTGGGAAGCTCAGTCTGGCAAAAAGGAGTAAGTCAGTGACAACTGAATAAACATCTACTCAAGAAGAACTAGATTTGCCTCTGAGATTATTAGTGTGCTCTGTAAGTGACTTTTGTTTCAGAGAATAGTACAGAGGAATGAATTGAACTCAGAATCCCAGAATTGCTAAGGTTTGGGGAACTCTGGGCATGGTGTCTGATCCAATAACCCTGTTTAAAACAGAGGAGCCATTTTCCCGGAACCATGTTGAGATTACTTTGAAGATACACAAGGCTGGAGACTTTGCCACCTGCTTGGGCACCCTGTTCAAGAGCTCAGTCACTCTCACAGCAAAAACCCCATGTTTTCTAGTGTTCATATGGAATCTCCTGTATTTTAGTTTACCTCTGGTCATGTGACTTGACACCTGTGAACAATCCTGTCGTAGTTTTCCTTACACCTTACCTTCAAGTATATCTTCACATCCTCCCTTCAGGTATATGTATTAAAAGTGGCACTTTATACTATTACAGACTTAAGTGTGTAGTTTCATATTTGCATGGTTCTAGTTGAATGGTCTACCAATGTCACCATAATAGGACAGCGATCCCATCCCATCCTGGTCCAGCTTATGTTCCTCTGAGTCAGAAGCTACATCTGCTCACTGCAGCATCAAAGTAGTGACCCTGAAACATTAATATTATGAAATGGTTTTGTGGAGTTCAGTTGGCTTACCTTCTACTTGGAAAGACATTAGAATCAAGCCAAGGTAAGCAGTGGGTGTACAGTTGGGAGATGAGTGAGTTGTGGAGGGGAAAGCAGAGGAAGAGCCCTTATGTTTGAAGGCAGAAAACTATTAATTCAGTTTAGTAGTACAGAAAAATTATTGTCTAATAAATGAGGCTGAATAGTAACAAAATCAAAGCAGTTAAATTTACAAAGAAGAAGAATATTTAATGATTAAAGAAGAAACACAGGTTTTAAAATCAGTAAGTTAATTACAGTGACAGTTTATTGAATATATTTTAACTGATTTATGTCTTAGTAAAATATAAGGCAAGTATGGGAGTATTTAAACATAGTAACCATTTCAGGTACCTTGCAGTTAGTTTTGCTGGTAAGTCTATATTTAATTTTAACAGTGTTTAAATATTGCTGAGAAACATTACAAAAGCATAATTTATTACTTAAGATTAAATTAGCTATTTTTTAAAAAAAATTAATCTTAACCCAATTTTCAGGATTACTGCTTTAAAAGCAGCTTGTTGTCCACTTTATACACAGTGCAATGTAAAGTTTTGACCCATTCTGGGTAGGCAGATCTTCATGGCTGTTCTTGGATTTGCATCAGAATTTGAAGTAGCAGCTCTCTTGCAAGTATTCTGATCTTGTAATGAGACATTGGCTCACTTTGCTGTAATTCAGTTATACAGAGCCATGCTTTGTTCACTGAGCAGTTTAGTCCTTTGCCTGCCAAGAAGATCCTGATGAGTTCCACTTTTCCTTTAGAAGAACAGAAGCACTTGAATACTGCAAAACAAACGTGCTTTCAAAATGATTACCACTAACTGCTGCCAGGGTGTCTGTTTTCCTTTGTCTGTGTCACTGCAAAATAGAGTATGTTTATACTGAAGACTTTCTGTGGAACTTACTTAGTACCAAAGATGTATGCAATGTTTGGTAAATGGCTTTCTCCATTTCACCACACCTGTGAACCTCTATTTTGAAGAAGGGAGTAGTTATTTCTATCAGAGCAGACATTTTCAGGCAAATTTTGGAGCTCACACAACACATATATGGCATTGAGAATCTAGCAATCCAAAATTATTGTATTTTTTAGTAGTCATGTAGATTTCATACTTTTTTGTGTTGTAGTGTTACTAGAGAGGACTTTGTAAAACGACGAGATTAGTAGATAAATCTACTGTGAAACTTGAGACTTTGGCAATTTTAAGGCAATGTAACATTTGTAATATGAGTTTATTATGTAGTGAAATTTTGTATAAATGAGCAACAAACACAGAACTTGGTGTTCTTGAAGTCACTGCAAGCATTGGGCAAATATATGTAGATGTTGGTGTAACACTTGTTTAAATTAACTTTATCTTCCAGTCCTTTAGGTTGTCTGAGCAAACAAGCACCCTTACTTCCCAAATTATGTGTTATGCAATAATGTTTTATTTATGAAGAATTTTAATGTTTTGGTTATACTGGGCACACTGGGATTCTTTTGTGTGTATACTGTCAAAAGGATCTGGGAGTAGATAAGAAAATAAACACAACAGCTAAAATGATAAGAACAATGGTGTGCTTTTTTTTTTTTTTTTTCCTATTTCTCTGAACTAAAACTGTAGGGAGCTTTCAACATGAGATTACGGTGACTGTCTTGACCTGTGCTTCCACCTGTTGCAATAGAAAGGAATTTGTGCTTCCCTTTAGTCTCACAGTATGGTAATCACCAAAACAGGGAGCTCTTTCTCCATGATATCACAAACAGAAATATGGCTTTATTCCCAGAGGCAACATTGTATTTTGAAAACAACAAGGTATTTGTGCATTCCCTTGGAGAAAAAACCATTTGTGTATGAAATAATTAGGGCAATTTTATTACAGTTAATTTTCAGTGTCGAGTTTCTTGGTAATGCTGTTTTTCATACCATCTGTAGAAGCATATATTATGTGTTTGATTTCATCACCATGGAATGATACATGCCACAAAGAAAAAAACCAACTTTTTAGTTTAAGTAATTTATATTGTGTTTTGTTCTTACAAATGGTATTTAAAAATAATCATTTTCTTAGAATTGTGATGATTTTGCAGTTTCATTTTTCTGAGATAACAGGTGGTAGGTGGTCAGATATACTTGAAATGGTAGGTGATTTGATTAAATTGCTAATGCTTTCTCTTTTGAAGCTGTGATAATATTCTTTTTTGTGTGTGGTTCTTTCTCTCTGCTCATTTGTTAGCATTTCTGCCCAAGAGAGAGGCTGTCACTTTTGTTTCTGTAGAATTTGTGATATCTTCAT
>JAWWEU010000091.1:29886296-29901731 GCA_035583155.1 Acropternis orthonyx
GATTCTTTACTGCAATGTGCAGCACTTCAAGTGCATTTGTTGTTGGAATTGTCACAATATATTGCTTTTATTGGAGACTGATGTCTGGAAAGAACTTTTTAATGTACCTTTTCAGGTGCCCTTTCTCTATTCATTTTCATATTTTTACTGGGTATTACTTCCCCTGTTACTCAGAATTTATTCATACCCTTTACTATTATTTTTTCTGTGATTTTGTTTTTCTTACTCATTCATATTTTTTGTCAGTCTTTGTTAAAGCCTTGTTAGTATTCAAGGTCTTCTGATTTCTCCTCTCTTTATCTTGTGGTTTGGTATACTTTTTATTTTCTTGTTAAAAAAATTACCATTTTATATTATGGTACTGTTTCTGGTGACCTGCATCAACATACATTCTCTCCAATGTGTCTGTTTTCTGAGATGTTGTTCATCTATACACCTACAATTCTGAAATGGGGAGCAAAAATGAAAGATCTTTCCAACTATGATCTTTTTCCTCTTTTCTTTCCCCCTGTTTCATAAAAGGGGAAGAAGATTTCCTATAACTCTTAAACATTTCTCATTCTCTGTACTGACTTATACTACTTGTATTCCTAGTCTGTTTTTGCTTCCAGGTTTTCCTAAATCCTGTGTATTCAACAGTCTTCTGTTACTTCGTTTCTTATTATTTTTAAAGATCTATTCTAAATGTGGTTTTTTTATCCTTCTGTAAAGGTCCTTATTTCTGCCTACAGTTCATCTCATTGAGCCTTGGAGCCTTTTCTGGAATCAGGGGCTATTTGTTTTTCCATCTGTAATGTCCTTCAAAGTGTGTGTTTCCTTTTAAGAACTGTCTTTTAGTACATGCATTTAAGTGTTTTTCTGAGCCACTACCTTTAAGAAGATTCTGTTTTGTTTTGTTTTGCTTTGTTCCCTGGGAGAATAAACATTTAACTAAATCTAGTTCTGTGTTCTGTCCAGTCTACTAATATTCCTTCCATAAAGTTAATGGAAGTGATTGTAGATTTTTCACATTTCTTTTGAATCTCTGATACTTTATGTATTATGTAACACTGACTGAGATTTGATAACGTGTAAACCTAAATTCTAATCACCAATTGTTTATTCATCTCCTTGTTTCAATAGGAACTGGAATTTCAGCAAGGCTCTGTAGTATGTTGTTGCAGGGCTGCTTCTTTTGGGTTTGGATTTTTATTTTGCTTTTTGATTTATTTTTTTGACTGTGCCCCATACATAATAATAATTCCAAGTGTCAAATGTTTTTATTTTTGCTGCCTCCCATGTAGTGATTATCAGTGTAGGTTGCAAACACTGTTACCATCTGTAAAGTTTGTTCACTCAAAAGTGTAAATTACAGTGAAATGGCATTTTTACCATAAAAATGTATTTTGTTGGGAAAAAATCCCTATACTTCACACTAGTGGCTGTTTAGGTGGTTTGGGTTGGTGCTAAATTTTGTTTCTTAGTCTTAGATCTGACTCATCAGAAAAATATCATATGGCTGGTTGTTTCTTTGAAAATGTGGGTGTGAGACTACTCATAGTGCTGTGCCTGTGTGAGAAAGAGGGATTTGGTTTTTAGGTTGACTCATTAAGAATTTTATTCCACCCATTCTTCTGAGTTGTCCCATTCAACCAGCTTCAGAAAACTGCTACTTATGGGAATAGAATCACAAAAGTCTTGGTGTTTTTTCTTCCAATGGCTTTATCAGGACCGTGTGCAACGGTCCCAACTAGCAACAAGTCAAGAAATTTAATAAGGATCATGCTAAAAGTTGGTTGTCCAGATGCTAACTGAAAAGGACCATTTTTGAGGGGTTTAAAGGAGCTCTAGTGAAGCTTGTCAGTCTGCTTAGCACACAACAGGAAAGTCATATTTTCATAAGAGTAGTTTCTAAAAATTCAAGTAAGTTACTAGCATTGCTTCTAACACAGTCTTCTGCCACCTGAGATCTAATTTATTACTCTGTGCAAGATAATATAGTTATACAAAATTTCAGTGATTAGTCATAGGGAAAATTAATAAAAATATATAAGTATACAAATTAAATACATTGCTAATGATATGTGGTTTATTGAGAACTGTAGAAAATCAGAAATGGTTAAAACTTGTGGATGTGAGCAGAAAGCAAAAATCTCCTACTGTTTCCTCTCCTATTCTCTCCAGGAAATTTGAATTTCTGAAATATGTGGATACCTAATGTAGTACACACACTACACTACATAATGTAGTGTATTGCTCAGATATTGTTCAAGAAGAAAAAAAACCCACAAAATTCTAAATATGTATGAGAATCTCTTCAATTAGAAACATACCTATTAAAAACATGCATGTTCCACTGAAATTTTTTGAATTTGATGGAATTCAGTGAAAGCTATATTATGAAAGGTTTTTTTAACAGTTCTTAAAAGGTTTTTGTGAACTTTTTTTTTTAAGTTGTTTTTTTTTTTCCTTCAAATTATCATTACCCTCAAGTTTTAGCAACAAAGCCTTTATATTGAGGTTTTTATTGAATGGAAAAAAGTCCCGTAGAATGTATTTAAGGGAAGAATTTTTAAGGACCTTACTTTATTCATGTGTTTTACACAGTTGTAACTTTTAATGCTGTATCAGGTGGAAGTCAGATTTTTACTTAATTTTCTTTTATGAATATTAAGATGCAGCTAAATTTATTCTTTCTTTCCACTACATTTGGTTAGTTATTTTGTATGATTATTGTAAAGTAGCATAGTTGATGGCTGTGAAGTGTGAGAGGGCAGGCATGAGGGTCAGTACTAAAACAACCACCATGTTCAGGTAGGTAAACACTGTCAAGATAGATGTCTGTTGCTCAAAATTTTACAGGGTTCAGGTCTAGACTCTGTTCCGTACCTCCTTTTGTCTGTATTGCTTTAGTCAGATCGTCTCAGTTCTTCTAATTAGGGATTTCCTCCCTGGAGAATTCTGTTTCATTGTAAAGGGTTTCAAATTTTCTTGGTAAATAAAACTATTAAGTGTGACTATTTTGTTATTTAGTATTTTATTGCTATTTTATTATTAACTTGTTCTGCCTTCTTTGCTTGATCTATGTTTTTTGCAGAGACAAGATTTATCTATCCACTTTCTCCTCACGACCAGATTTACTACAGGATACAGCAACTTAGTTTTGTAGCTCTCTTTCTTGCATTCTCCAAGTATTTTTATTTTTGAACCTGGAACTAAATGGAGTCAGATTTCATTCACTATTTATTTATTCAGAAAGGCAGTTTAAGCTTGAGTCATTTGTCAATACATGTCAATCTCCAACAAATTTAGATGAAACTTCCTGTAGCTAGTTTGGTATTTGGTGACTATTTTGAAAAGTAAAACACTTGAGATTTTTTTCGTCTCCTTTAAGACTCTATTAGCACGCAGAAGACACACTTGAGATTTTGTGGCAGCTATTTTACTGTAATATTCTCCTGGTAAAAAGAATCTGAGAGCAGTAGAGCTAAATGAGCTGGCTGTAGAAGGAGAATAATTCATTGGATTGAGTTTTACAACTGAGTGAAGAACTTAATGTTTTCATTTTGAGGCTTTTTCAATCAAAATTCACGTTTTGTAAATGTACGTCCTTAGAGTACCTGTAGTTCTTCTCTCTCTATTGTCTGCTGGATTTTTTTTTTTCTCCTCTTACTGGGAAAAAGAAAAATCCCAGATTTGTAAACACTGTCCGTGAAAGACTGAAAAAAAAGGTATCCTTATTTATTAGTTGAAATGGAATGTTTTTGTATTTTGCTTTAGAATTTGTTTTTCTGGGTATTGTGGTTGAAGAATTTCAGAAGAATAATTTTTTATTACTTTTCAGTGGAATTTCCTGTTAGAAAGAGTACTGTTGCCCTTCATTTATAGTAAGACAGAATTATCATGTATAAAACATTTATTACTCTTCACTTTACCTTTCATTTTGCTACAATATTCAAATGTCCTGGCTTAAAAAGTGATTTTTCATCAAACTCAATATAAAAATATCTGTAGCCAAACAAAAATATGACATATGTAGTATTTACTGTGAACTTTGTATCCTCAGGACATTCTGTTTGGTCTTTTACATTTTCATTAAAATTTTATGGTATATCATAATTTAAATTTCATTTGCCTCCTAAGACATTGTTTTAGTTTCTAAAATAGGGGTTGGAAATGTGCTTATGCAGGAAGTGTGTAGTTTTAGCTCACAGTTTCTGGAAATATGTGTAATGTTACTGTTAAGAAAATACTGACATTTGGAACTTAATATGCTGCTGCTAATGTGTTTTCTAGGAAATCAAAATTTTTCTACAGGTTGGATGATAGGTGATGCTTTAAAAAAACTGTCCTCTTTTGTATCTGTATTCATTTACAGTGTAACATAAGCATCTAGTTCTACCATTGTAATTTGGGTGCTCTCTTTAGAGATGCAGTGTTTAGTACATGGGCCATTGTTTAATTATGAAAGACCACACAGATATTCAGGATTTCTGCTAGTCTTTAATTCCGTACAGACAGTATAAAATAGCACATATGCACACAATTGAATTAAGAACAAAATATTTAGAGAAAGGACCAAAATCCAAAAAAGTGAACAAAATATAGTGACACAAATGCCTTCAAAATGCTTTTTTCTTTTTTTTTTTTACACTATTATCTGTTAGTTTTTCAGGTGTGTTAAACAGAAGGTAATTTATAAAGCCCTTATATCTCTGTTACTGCTTGGTTCTGGGCTTTTGAACATAAATAATCACAAGTACATGAACTTGCTTTAGGGTACCAGAGGAAGTCTGTTAAGTGTTTTTTCATGCTGGGAAATAATTCTGAAAATCCAATAGACTTAAAAAGAAAGGAAACATTGTTCATTTGGTTTCAAAATAATAATTAAAAATTATATTTTTTATTAATATGAATTTATATTTTCCCAAGTAAATCACTATTCAGATAAGAAAATATTTTTCCATTTTCACTCTTACCAGGCTGTTTCATTTTAGTACAGGCAATTCCCTTCCAGTTTCCACTGTTGCTTCTGCTGGTTTTGGCACGTGGTGAAACCTGAATCCATTTCTTCATGTCATTATGTGAAATTTATTTTAAAACTTGTGTTTTTATTAATATTTCCGTAGCTATTTTTTAAATGCATTAGTTTGGTCCATCAGGGTAACAGATATTAAAGCACTAGAGTTTATGGTTCTGACTTGGACTTGATAGAGTTCCAGGTAAATGCAATTCAATATTTTTTACTTTTAACAGAAGAAAAGAGCTCCTCTTCTCTGACTCATGCTTCTGAAACCAAATAGCAGATTTTCTTACCTGTTTGTGGCCTTTTTCAAAATGTCACAGCTTGACTTCATCCTGCTAATCAGAGATGTGTGTGTAAGAACGGTGGGTTAGGATAATGTTGATTAGGTCATGTTATCTTTGGGAAAAGAATATAGATATCCATTGTCTGTGTATATGACAAGCATGCAGGGTTGCCCTGAGAGAGGGGAAATGACAGTCATGATCTTTTTTTTTTTCTTTCTTTTCTTGGTATGCATGGAATTTCTGACGACTGAGACTTGTAAGCAACACATTATCTCTGAAACTGTTTAAACAGTTTAAACCTCATGTACACACCACACCCTCTTGCTGTGTCAAGAGAAAGTCCCAGCAGAGTGAGCAGATGGACAAATGAACCATTAGTTGATGACCTGACTCTGCTGGGCACTGGTTTCCTCGCACAGCTGCCTCAGAAGAGCACAGGATACCAGCAGTTCACTGCTGCTGTTGTTGATTCTCTTGAAATCTTAAGGGACTATAACTCCTTTTTTGGAAAGAAAAAGCCTGAGTATATATATGATGTTAATGCTTATTGCCCAGCAAAATATTGGTTTTTGCAGTGAGACAATAGAAAGAAATGGGTGAGTCAGCAAATAGTCTATGATAAAATAACTTATTACTCTTCATTCTTTTTAAGCACACAGATTCATTGATACGGTTGAGCCTCATACATGAAATAACATTAAAAAGTTAAATTATTTTCCCATAGGCCAAATGAGAGAAAAAAGGGTTCTCTATGTTAAATACTTCCTAGGTATTCCTAGGTATACTCCCTTGTAGATGCACAGGGAGCATAAAGGTATATTTGTTGACGGTTTTAGCCATGTCTATATTACATGCTGTTTAAGGGATAAGCTGGTTTTTTAAACATTGCCAGTTTTCAGCAGTGAAAATATCCTCCTATTCACAACTGGAGACAAAACATTTCCACCCCTATTTCTGTTTTAATTAAGAATGTTTAAATATTGCTAGCAGTTATTTTTACCCACACTTTGTATTATTTTTAAGGATGGGCTACAGTTTTTCAATTTAGTCTGGTTTGATCACACTTTTCTTTCTCACAGACTAGCTGAATGTGGAGTCTGAATGGAATGTCCTTAAAAAATATTCATAGCTCTGTGGAAGTGAGTTGAAAATTCAAAAAGAAAATTACAGAAAAAGAGGAACCAAAACATTTAGATACTGGAGGGCAAATGAAAGTTTAAAAAAAAGCCACACTGGAACCCCGTATTCTACTGAAGGGAATACAATAACTTGTATGTCAGCTACAGATATTAGCATCAGATATGTTCGTAATAGCTTTGATAGAAACTAATTTTTTTTTTCTTAGTAGGAAGGAGAAAAATACCTTTTTTAATTAGGATTTTTCCTTTCAGTTTGACTTCAATAACCTAGCTACCTCAGGATAAATGAAAACCTGAAAGGAAAACTGTTCTGTGAAGGAGGCTTTAGGAATCAGCAAGAAGCTGAAACAAGGCTTTGATTTTATTAAACAGTCTGGAGGATGTTGCTCAGGACTGCCTTAGGAAGGAGTTTGGATCCAGCATTTGGCAAGCAAAAAAACCCCAACCCCTCAAATGCTACTCCTAAAGAGATTTTTTATTTTGAATCTTGAACTTTTATCTTTTTAAGCAAGTGCATTTCGCAGCTTCTGCCTTGAGTTATTTGCCAAAATGTACATAGTCAAATGCTATAGCAGGTTTTCCTGATTCTTTTTGTCAGTGTAACTATCACAAAGTTTTCAGTTCTACAGAATTTTAAGGGCTTTAAAATATCCCTGTAGGAGGATGTAATAAATAGAATGTTTAAATAGATTTTACACATATGATGAAATAAGTTGTTCTGTATTTCAGTTTCCTCAGTCTTTGCATTGTCTTGTTGTAGTGAGGCTAAACTATAAGGGAATGTATGAAAAAAGGGGATATTTGAAAGCTCCAGCCTTAGCCAGATAAACCACATTTAGAAAAGCTTTCACAGAATCACAGAGTTGGTAAGGTTGGAAGGGAGTGGGTCATCTGGTCCAGCGTCTGTGCTCAAGCAGGATCATCCTTTCTGCTCCAGTATCCCAAGTGAAGGAGACTCCACACCCTCTCTGGGCAGTCTGTTCCAGTGCACAGTCTACTACATAGGAAAGAAGTTCTTGCCCTTGTTCAAGTGGAACATCCTGTGCATCAGTTTCTGCCCGTTGCCTATTGTGCTATTGCTCAGCACCACCAAGAAGAGCCTGGCTCCATTTTTTTGGCATCTCCCTTCAGATACTTACATACATGGTTGAGGTCCCCTCTCAATTGTCTCTTCTCAAGGCTGAATAGACCCAGCTCCCTCAGCCTTTCCTAGTAAGAGAGATGTTTCAGTTCCTTAATCATGTTTGTTGCCCTCCACTGGACCTGCTCCTGGAGTTCCGTGCCTCTCTTGTTATGAGGAGCCCAGAACTGGACACAGCACTCCAGGGGAGGCCTCACCAGGGCTAGATAGAGGGGCAGGATCCCCACCCTCGACCTGCTGACAGTGCTCTGACTAATGCAGCCCTGGGTCCCACTGGCCTTCTTGTCTCCAAGGGCACACTGCTGGCTCCTGGTCCACCAGGACCCCCAGGTTCCTTTCCGCAGAGCTGCTTTCCAGCAGGTTGGCCCCCAGCCTGTGCTGGTGCCTGGGTTTATTCCTCCCCAGGTGTAGGAACCTGCACTTGCCTTTGTTGTACTTCAGGTGTTTCTGCTCTGCTGATCCCTCCAGCCTTTTGAGGTCCTTCTGAAGGGCTTGCACAGCTCTCTGGGGCATTGACCACTCCTCCCAGCTTAGTGTTGTCAGTGCCCTTGCTGACGAGGCATCTGCCCCTTCATCCAAGTCATTGATGATTAAGTTAAACAGTACTGGGCCCAGTACAGAACCTTGGGAGACACCACTAGTGACAGGCATCCAGCCACACTCTGTGCCACTTATTACAACCCTCTGGGACTTGCAGTTCAGCGAGTTCTCAATTCACCTCACTGTCATCCGAGTGGATATCATTGGCTTCCAGAATGAGGTGTCCATCACCTTTCCAGGGGTTGAGGTAAGGCTGACTGACCGGTAGTTTCCTGGATCTTCTTTCCCTTTTTGAAAACAGGTGAGATTTGCTTTTTTCCAGTCCTTGGGCACCTCTCCTGATCCCATAACCTTTCTAAGATGACCATGAGCAGCCTCACTATAGTGTCTGCCAGCTCTCTCAGCACTTGTGACCACTGCAGCCAAGGGTGTCCTCAACTTTCACATCTACAGCAGGGTCTTCCCTGTTTGTTATTATGAGGTCAAGCAGCACACCATTTCTTGTGGGATCCTCTACTGCCTGTGACAGGAGTTGTCATCAGTGCTTTCCAAGAACTTCCTGGACTGTTTGTGCTTCTCCAGCAGGTGTCAGGGTTAATGTCCCCTGCAAGAACCAGAGCCAGTGCCTTTGAGGCTACTTCATGCTGCCTCATCCACTTTCTCCTCCTGATCAGGTGACCTCCAGCAAACACCCACAACAATGTCACCCTTACTAGTCTGCTCTTTTATCCTAACCCATAAGTTCTTTACTTGCTCATCCTGAGGTAGAGCTCAATACATTCAAGGGTTGCCTCACATAGAGGGCAGCTCCACAACTGTGTCTCCCTGTCTGTTTTTCCCTAACAGCATGTGGCTCTTCATGACAGCATTCCAGTCATGTGAGCTATCCCACCACATCTCCATAACTGCAGTGAAAGAAGAGCCCTGTGACTGCTCACAGATCTCCAGTGCCTCCTGTTGGTTCCCCATACTGTATGCACTGGTGAATAAGAACTTTATAGAAGTGTTTGACTGTGTCAGTATACTGGTGGCGATATCACCTCTTAAGCCTCCTTTTGATACTTGGGTAAAAATCGACACATGATCAAAAAAACCCCAAAATTCTGCTGCTGGTAACACTGGTCTCAAAGTCAAGTATTCATGTACATCATTTTCCCATTTTTTGCTCCATCATTCACTGCAACTGGCAGGACCCAAGAAAATACAACTTGTGCTCCAGTTCCCTCAAGCAATTGTCCCAAGGTCCTGACGTCTCTCTTGACTTCAGTTTGGGATCTTGTTGCTGATCACCTGAAAAACCAGTAGCAATCAGTTAGCCATACTAGGCTGTGAAGGTTTTTGGTGATGTCCCTTACCCCGGCTCCAGGAAGGCAATATACCTCCCAGTGGGATGTGTCTGGTTGGTCCCTCTCAGATGGGTGTTACCAAGGAGTATTACCCTTCTTTTTTTTTCAGTTGAGGAGGTTGTGATGTGAGGGATAGGCTGCCCTGCCCTCATTTTACTTCTCTAAGTACTGATGCCAGAAAAAATGGGAATTTAGTCATGTTTTGTTCTTCAGAACCTTAAAAAACTCAATTATAAAATTCAAACAGAAGGGGTTTTTATAAATAGTATTTGTAACTGTGGATTTTAAGACACTTGGCAGATATTTCTGGTTTAATGCTGGAATAACAAATCAGATCCTGTGTTTTCTTAGAACCAATGACAATCTATCCTACAAGACAGGTATTATAATAATGAGCAGAGTCACCAAAAAATAAAACTGAGCATGGGGAGGTGTTTCCTTCTTATTCTTACCTATTTACCCTTACTTTAAGAAGATGGAGAAGATAACTTTTGACTGCATTTGAAAAGCATCACCTCCATTTTACTGTATTTTACTCGGTATTGTATTTTACAGTATGTGTTGTGCAATATAGTAGAGCACTACATGATATTGTGTGCTATTTATAAGGTTTTGTATTACACTCTTTTGCATTGTATAGTATTGTGTGGCATTTATTTTACTGGCTGTGTTGTAAGGTATGGTGTGGAGTGTAAGTGTATCAGCAGGGGCTGAGGCATTGGAATAGGCCAGCAAGAAAAGCTGGTTGAGTCACCATCTCTGGAAGTATTTAAGTGACATATAGATGTGGCAGATGGGGACATGGTTTTGTGGTGGACTTGGCAGTGCAGGGTTAGTGGCTGGATTCAGTGATCTGGAAGGTCTTTTCCAACCCAGTGATTCTATGATTATATCGTTTTCTTTTGAGTGCTTTATCATTTTCCAGTTATGATGAAATTAGGTCTGGGTTATTAGAGAAATAAGAAAAAAAATTCTTTAAATGAGGTCGAGTGTAGACTTGCAGACTGAAGTGTCTTTATTTTGAGGAAACAGTTCATTAAAATTATATGTACTTCTTGATTATTGCTTAATATAATTGGTCCAGAACAGCGGACAAAATCAGATCTATGTTACATACAGGCCGTATGTCAGTTTATTATAGCATAAAGAATCTCACTTAGGTTTTTTAAAAGTTGCACCATTTTGATGCAGAGAATTAAAATATCACATATTCCATGTGTACAGTAAAACTGACCATTCTGTAAATATCTATTCAGAGAGAAAATGAATTTATTTGGCAACTTGACTAGTATCAAAGAAATTAAAAGTTGTCTCTTGTGTAATTCAATTTAACTAATTCATGTGATTAAAATGAATGTAGTACTACAGCTAACTTTTAATGTAGCCATGGAAGTGGAATGGTTCAAGAGCAAGTATATACCTTCTTCTTAGAATAAGGTAAACCTCTGATAGTGGTGTGGCCAGAGGAGGAGTAATTTGCATAGCTGCCGATAGAAAGGGGGTTGGACACATGAGGGCAGGGTAAAACGGCCTGAACTCAAGTGTGCCTAAAATGCAACATCACTGCAACCTTCAGGGTGTTCCCAATGGGTAATGCATTTACATAGGCTCCTTGACTGTTTCACCAATTTTATCACTCTGCCAGTTCCCACTTTTCAGTTTGTAACTATCAAACGGGTTTATCACTGTAGCTAAATTAACTCTGAAGAGGTTGAAATGCTTAGGGGAGTTTGTTGGTTTTGTTTGGTTTTATTTTAAAGTTAGACCTAAGTATAGAAATAACTTTGTCAGGCCATGTCCTGTTGATTCGGCCAAACTCTTGATTCAGTGGGTGTTCCATGCTCAGGCCTTTGAAATCCAAGTTTAAATTCCCACATGAAACAGAATTTCCCTAATGTTCATAAGCTGTAGTGATTAGATGAATTTGTAACTTTCTTTAGCAGATCTCCATGGACTTTCAGACTTTTGAATACTTTAAATGCATTTTCATATTCATGATACAAGGATATTTTTAACCTTTTCATTGTTTTCAGTTGTAAGGGATCATAACCTTTGTGAGAATCTATAGATCACTTATATACTGTGATGCCTGTTCACATACTGAATTCTAAAAGCATCAGAGCATTTCACCTCTCTCAAACTATTCCACATGTCTGTTACAGAAAAGAGAGTATTGGGTGTTTAGTTGAAATTTATCAAAAATCTTGTAGAATACCTTAAAGAGAATGAAAGTAAAGCAATGGAAATTCCAAGTGAAGACAATTTAAAAGGAAAGAATGAAGATATCCAGGGTTTTGCTAAATGTTCATGCTTATCCAGTCATCTACAAAAACATTGCTAACATAAAATGAAATTGGGAATGCTACCTTGCATGAAGTCTTGGCCAGTAATTGTAAAATCATGAATTATCTGGTGGAGGTTCTGTTTATTTATTCAGGCTTCCACAATTCTGAATGGCACAGGCTGAACTGAGAATAAATAAAAAAATAAACACTTTTCCCCATTTTATTTCTGTCTTTTCAATCTTGAGTTAGATGAGTGACTTCTGCTCCACTCAGTAAAAATGCTGTTCTCTAAAATTTTGATAATGTGTAACTGGGGTTTTTTTTCATAGCAAGCTGAAAAGAGTTTTTCTTGAAATATGTCTCAAATTCATATAGAGTGGCTACTATGTTACATCATAATTTCATTCTCTGTTAAAATGATTTGTGAGCTCCATATTAATGTACTTGCTACACTAAAATTCTATTTTGAAATCTGGAATTGCAGAACTGTGTAAAATTCCCTAAATGCTTCATGAATAAATGTCTTAATTCAGCACATTTCCTCATGATGTTACAGAACAGATATAAAAAAATATATTTTGAGTGTATGTTTTTCATTTCCAAGGCCAATAGCATTTGTTTTGAGGTTATTGCAAAGACTTGCAATAAATTTAATAGATTCCAGGTTGATTGTTTTCAGATTTCCTTCAGTTGGATGTTATCTTAATTTATTTACCAAGAAGTAGTCTCACAGATTGCATTCAGTTTGATTTTTAAGAATCAGATATGAGAGGATGTTTTCTGTAAGCATTCTAGTTTTCAAAGTTACAATTTCACAGTTTTAGGAAAGCATTAACAGTACACACATTTTGTATACACTTAATTATATAATTAGCAAACTGATTCATGTGGCTTTAGATTTATTACCATTTCTTCTTCTCAGTGCAGGCAAGTAATTTTATATTTTTTTTAAAAATATTGTTTTTAAGACTTGCAAGCCAATTCTTTATGTTTCCCAGAAGTATTCTTTTTACATCTGTAGAATAAAAAATTTTCAGAAATAATTAGGATAAGATAAAGGTCATTTTCATTGAACCACACTAGGTGAAATGGAAGAATTACTTTTAAGGTATCCATTACAAAGCCATTAACTGCACCCATTCAGTATATTGTTGAGTAACTTGTCCTTTTATTCTCAATCTGACTATATAATCAGACTTCAGTTTTAAAGGCTTCTTCTTCTGATGAAGATTGATGAAGAACAATACTACAAGTACAGAAACTGCTAAAAAGATACTTTCTATACTACATGTAATATACTTAATGTATTTAATGTAACTTGTGTAGTATTTCAAATATAATATGGTATTTATTTCTTTTGAGGGAATATTAGTCATTTTCAGTAGTTTCCTTTACCTACATTCAGTAGTAGATCAAAACTAGTCAATTGGAGTTACTGTAAGTGTTTTTCTCTATAGTGTCTAGATGGTTGCAAAGATTCCTCTGGCATTTTCTTGTTTGGTTGGGGCTTTTTTGTATATTACATGTTGTTCTATAAAAACGATAAATAAAAGCAAATGCCCATAGAAGAAGAAACCACACAACATTGCAATGAGGTTTTGAGCATTTATAACCCCTTTTTCAAGTCAAATTGGCCACACCATCTTTATATACCTCTTACCTAAGCAATACTTTTTGCAACTCTGTGTACTACATGGAAAAAAGAGATATGAGTTTGGAAACTCATGTAAGTAACATGTATGCAAACATTCAGTATTCACTTAAGAATATGTTCTATTTTAAACTTTTCTATTACAGATAACAAATAGAGCTCAACATCCTAGAGATGAATGCATATTGGCAGTAATAGTTTGAATAATCAGCTCTGTGTCATGCTTAAAACTCCACATTGTTTTAATGTAGAATGTAGTTTGTTGGGTTTTTTTAATTTAATCAGAGCACTAAAACCCTTATCTGGGATTGCAGGTATGGAGTTCAGCTCCATCTGTGGATCTGAAAGCCAAACCTCAGCTCAGTCCAAGGCAGAATTTAATTGTAAATACCAAAGACATGCACTCAGCAGGTTTAACATACGCTTAGGCATGACCACATGAATACTTCTGGCAGGTCTATTCACATGCTTGATCGTGAACATTTTAATTATTTGAAGACTTTGATTTTTTTAGAAGGACAGAAAGAAACAGGGAAGATTAACACTCTAAATGTGTTTTGGTGTCAACTGTTATTGTGTGTCCAATAATAATCAGTGATATTATACACTGTGATACAGGTTGCAACATTTTCTTTTTTGTTTGTTTGTTTGTTTTTGGGGTTTTTAAGAGTATGTAAAATTTTTCTTCTTTGAAACACACTGAATTATTTAATGATTTCCCCCCAAAACTTAACCATAGTCACATATTTGTGAGATACCATCCCTGTGGTCAGACTAATAAAGAAGAGAAACAGGCCCTTTGACAAGACTTACACTAAAGCTGGTCTTACCATATTACTCCATTTCTCACCTCTTCTTAAGTGAAAAACAATCTGAACATCAAACATTGGTGAATTAAGCTGAAAGTTCTTATTATGATTCGTCTTTGATGCCTCACCCAGGAACAGATTTACATCTGATTTATGCTCAGAAATGTTAATCAGCACGGAAGTGCAAAAGGCAATGTAACAGCATCAGTGGAGTGTAGTCTACACTCTACCTTGAATTTGACTGAAGCTGTGTAAAACTGTTGCATTTCATTTGTTCAGTTGTTTCTTTTCAGCCCAATTAATCAGTCTCGGATCCGTCTGTAGGGCTTGTAAGATTCAGTATCCTTCAGTATACTACGTCTTGGTTAAGAGTGTTTCTTTAAATGTTAATCAATTCATGAAAGGGACTTTGAGTGGCTTGGCCATTTTGCAATCCAGATTATTGGCACTCTGAATATCCAATTAAAAGTGCACTTTATTTTTTGAAGTTAAGACTGGAACAAGGGCCATTTTGCGATGGGGAGGCTATGCTATTTAGATAACTGCCATAGGGGAGCTGTTCACTTATTTATGAGCCGTCAAAAGGAGGTGAACTGCAGATGCCAAGACTGCAGCTGAATTGAATTTACTTTATTCTACTCTAAGTCTAGGAGACCCAAACAGTAATTTGGTTCATGATTATCTTGCAACAGGCCAAAAATTGTCATTTGAGAACTTTTCTTCAGTCTTTTCAAGACCTTACTGATCAAGATCTTTGTGCTGAGATTAGTTGCGATCTTGAAAATCATGTGCTTTTTTTTTCACTTCTGAGCACATCCTGGCTTCGTGGAAGTGAATACAAGTCATTGACCCAGAAAGCCTTTGATGGCAGCTATTGGGTGCTTGAAGCAAACCGTCTGACTCCACTGCTTACAGCAGTGCCCCATCAAAGATGAGAGAGAAAAAGGAGACAGTATGGTGTTCGTGCAAAGATAAAGGATCAAAGCAGTGTGTTGCTTTCTGTGTCAAAGACTTCTTTCCTCCCTCTTTCTCCACAGCTGTTTCTACTGATGTGTTTGTCTTAGGCTATTAAGCATAATAAAAACAAGTGCTCCTATAAGGACCTGCTTGATGAATGTGAATGCTTTGGTGACACAGCCATTGGTTCCTTTAAAGCCACACAGAGGGATAGGTATCTGTGCTTAATAACTTAGTAGATTACTATGTACCAACGAAATAATGCCATAATTTTTTGC
>JAWWEU010000091.1:29924721-29956621 GCA_035583155.1 Acropternis orthonyx
ATAGAGGGTGTAGAATACACAGTCTTAGCCACACCCACACAGTGACAAACTGGTCCTGGTCACTACAACCAGGACAATGGATTTTGCAGGTTTTGGGGTGAGACTCGGTATCCCACTGGCTGTTTGTATTTTCTTATTGAAATTGTAAAGTTCTGTACTGTGTTGGTTTTGATTTTATAGATAGGAAATGTTAGCCTAATTAACATTACTGCAAGGAACACAAAGGTTATTAATATTCAAACTTCCTGTCATAAAATAAGCATCAGCTTGAATAAGAAAGAGATCTTCTGGAATACAGAGATACAATTGTTTATATTGGGGAAATTTTACACCTTTTGATAAAACATTCAGATCCAGCTGCTGTCAAAGTCTAAATGGGCTGTGGGTATGTTACACATGGCTGGTTTTACTTCCTTTGATAACAATTTATCCTCTCATCAGACATCCACTTAACAAGTAAAGTTCTCATTCTTAGCAAACAATAGCAATCTTACATTCAAAAGATCCCATCCAGGTATTATGGTTGATTGCATAAATGGTTAATGCCTGAAGCTCAAGAGAAAAACCAATTAGTAAACTAAAAGCTCTTAATGGAAAGCCCTGAGCAGCGATCTTGACAGAGATCAGATTCCATTTACAAACAAAAAGTCACAATGATTCCTTCCCACACAGTCAAGACGAATTTGAGAAATAAGTTATCACAACAGGGGTACATTTAAATTGGACTGGTTTTTGAATGTGCACAGAATACCAAGACAGTGGTGGCACTGGATGAAAGAGCTACACTACTGAGAACAATACATACAAAAGAGAGAACCCACAAAATTACATCATAAACTTGGACAGAGCTACACTGTCATTCTGTGCTTTCAGCGAAGGGCAGAAGTGCAGCCCTGTTGAGCTGGGGTTACTACTGAAGAGAGCCATAGAAAATCTGGTGGTAGATGTCTCCGCTTTCATCTCCCTAGCTCAGTTTCTTGGTTTAATACCAGAGACCACAAACCCCGACTCCTACACGGTGTGGTCTGGATACAGCCCTACTTGACAATTAACTCATTTTAACTATGTTGCTGAGAAGGAGTATCTCTTGATTTCAGACTGCTTGATGGCTTAATCACTAGTTGCCCTGAGTTGTTTTTCGTAAAATACGTAATTTCTAGTGTCACGCTTTCAATGGGTGCAGTTATAAGACCTAAATTCTCATTTCTGCGCAGCTGCAGATAGTTGTTCTAAAGGCCTGCCTGTTCCCTGTTGCAGACAGTTACTATGCCTCACCCTGGAGGGAAGTAATACAGAGTAGAAAAAAACTTAGAAACATTTTGTGTCTATTTACATGAGAACTGTTATAGAAATGCAAAGCCCATTTCAACATTATAGAGCTGCTACCAACATGTAATTAATTTCTCTGTGTTCTTTATTTCAAAACAAGTTTTAACACAGACACATATCTCAGGTGGCCCTGAATTTTTGTGTGCACTACAGTAAATCGAAATAGTCTGATAATTAGAAATTCATGCCTGAATTCTTGCCTGTGTTTCCCAACTTTGTCCCACTGTCCTATTTCATGCCAGTCATTTGCAAACTTCAGCAGTTTGGAATGGCATGCTTCTTTGGATCACTTCTATCCAATAGAAAGATAAGTGTGGTCCTCAGCTTGCAAACTTTCTCTTATCTTTCACTGACATCCCCTGTGTCCTATAAGTCTGCAAGATAATCTTTAATCCGTGTCACAAGTCCTAACCCTTATGTCAAGCACAGTGATTTACCTGATCAATCTTTTCTACCCTCTTTTTTTTTTTTCCTCTTTGTTGTACCCTTAGCAAGCTACATAAATATTCTTCACATTTTACCCTTGTCTCTTCTTTCAGTAAGGTATTTAGAGGACCCGGGATCTCAAGTGCATGGGCCATAGCTGGGCTTTTTTATTTATTTTTTTTTCCTAGTAAAGTTCTTTTTCCAAGCTGTTGTTAAATCATGCCTAAGGTAAGTATTTTTGTCTTGTGTTTCCAAACAGGGATTCAAAATCAGGTTTCTGACTCTGATGCTTCCTTTGTGTGTGACCTTAGACAAGTCAGCCAGCCACTGCTTCAGTTTTTCATTTTGTACAATGAAAATAATGACCACAAGTTTCAGAATTAGTGGAAATAAATACCCAGCTAGATATATTTTTAAAGGAAACTGTCAGTGGTTAGAAGATAGGAGGACAGATCATTCTCAATATGAGATTTGATGAGCTTGATTGCAGTAGGAAATTAGAAGTCCAAATAAGAGATCAGAGTCAAGATAATTTCTTGTACCAAAACTCAAGTTCTGCGTTGTTCTCCTTGCCATACTGATGGGGTAATTGAACTGACTGATTTCTCACAAGTCACCTAAGAGGACATTTGGATAGAGAAATCAGTTCCAATTTGGAAAACTTCACATTCATCTAATTATATTCCATAGTAAAATTTATATTTTCCTGACAATCACTAAGCAAAGTGCCAGGAATCTGAATTGCCAGACTTGACCCAGATTATTTCTTTGACACTGTCCAATAATTAACTCCTTTCCTGATGAAGAATTAAAAATCTTGGGTTACTAAAATTCCTATAGCTTTTTGGCATCACTAAGTCTGTGAATTGCATTTGTCTGTGAATAAGGAGCATAAGGTCATTGAAACAATACAACTTTTGACAGAGGTTTAAATATTAGTATAGAGAATTCCTGTAGTTTCTCAGCAGTAACAACACTGGTTGTTACAACTGTCATTTGTAATGTTCTGACAGAGGCAGCTTGGGCTCCCTTATACATTTGTGTATTTATATTGCATATTTATTGCATACTTAAAACTTATTTGAACTATTGTGTATTTACAAATTGTACTAATAGTTTAGCATCATCTTGGTATTTCCTTCAGTTCAACTCACAATTTGGCATTATTTTAGGCATTCTACAACTTTGCTCTTGGCAGATTCCCATACAGAGAGAATTTCAAAGTCATATTCTGTTCAGATCAGCTCCTCTAATAGTCTTTTTTTCAAGCTTCCCCGGGTTTGAGTGCCTACACCATGAGGGGTATTTGACTAACAACCTATTTGTACCCAAGCTCCTTCACCATATGCAGAAGGGATCACGCACTGCACAGAGTGCATTTTATTGTATTGCCACCGTCCACAAGCTCCAAGGTGAGAGGCAGCATTAAAGACACAAGGGGAAAAGAGAGAGAGAGACCTGCACAAGGCCACATATCAAACTGCAGCAAAGCAGCAGGAAGTTTCAAGCTCTCCTGTAGGGAAATGTCTACCTGACTCTCTGCATTGCCTCTCTTCTATGTCCCAAAGCCTGACCTAAAGAGCAGCTTCAGACATAGATGAATCACTAGCTGTGAATCTGAATCAGAGAGAGAGTTTTCAGAGGTGCTAGAAAGGGTCTGGCAAAATAGCGGTGCTCTGACAAGAAGCTTGTTCTGCAGGAGAGAGAGAAAATTCTTGATGCTTCTCCTCTATGTTATTTTTAGTTTTTTCACTGTTCTCCAAAGCTTCAGAGCTTTCAGCGCTCCACTTCCCTCATGTCACGTCACATCACTGGAGAGTCCTCCAGGTAGGAGAGTAGGCAGCACTGTTCATAAATGCAGGTCTCAGAATCAATGACAGGGACCCATGCAAGATAAAAAACAGCAGCTGAGAAAGCATCTAAATATTTTTCCAGACATGCAAGAAACGAGGGAGAGAGCAAAATGCATAAAAAGAGCAGGGGGACTTCCAAGCAGCTGGCAGTCAGGACCAGCCAAACCCAGCATCCAGATGTTTCTCTAGTACAGGTGCATTTTGGTGTTCACAGGGGAGCCTGGGCTACAGCACAATCATGAGTTCTCTGTTCAAACAAACTGATTTCTTCTTTCAGAAGAGCAGCAGCTCCAGGAAAGAATGACTTCACAATGAAAGCTGGACATTTTGAGAAATGTGCCCCACATGATTTAGTGCAGTGGCAATGCTCTCTGGCACTGTTGTGCAAAAACATGGATGGGAGGGAGAGATGAGAAAAATGAGTTCTTGAATCAGGGAGGTTTATTACAGTGTTGAAATGCTTACTAAAGTGCTTTATTCTTATAAAATAAAGTCAGTATTGGCAGAAGCTTTTCTTTTTCTTTCCCCCCTTTTCCCAAATAACCTGGCACTCACATTAATTACTACTATCACCAGCCTTCTGGGCCCAGTCTTGATGATCTCAAGGACAGTAACTTTGGTAATACATCCTGAGGAAGCTATGAAATAGCTCTTAGGTGTATAAATCAAAAAAACAAAATCAAAAGTCAAATAATTAGACCATATTTGCCCAGTAGGAATTTATATCAGATAGAAAAACCTGTCATCTTTCTGCTTTGTTTTGGCTTTTTGGATGTGATACGTCATTAACACCAGTAGTTTCTTCACTGCAGTAACTCTGTTTCTCTGCTCTAGCCATCACTCCAAAGGCAGTACCTCAGTAAGCAGACAAATGTATATGGATACATATTTGCAAGCCCCCTCAGCTCCCAGGTTTCCTGGACTGCAGTTATCCTTTATGGTCACAGAGGTAACCACTTTAACTCTCTCTCTTTCTTGTCCTTAGGAACCCACTGTATGCCACAGATACCATCTACCTTTGCTTTTAGACACAAGGTAACTGATTCCTATCTAGTCCTAGACCAAACCTTCCTTTTTGAAAGGGGAAGAAAGCACTGCTTCAGTTCCTACTCTTGCTCCTGTTCTCAGTGTGTGTCTGCCTACAGCTGGTGATCTGAACCACGCTCACTGCCCAGAACATGCATTTGTGTCTGCATGGAGTCAGCTTGTCCTGAGAAAGCACTACCTTGCAGAACTGACCTCTATTGAACTGTCTGGAAATGGACAGTGAAAAATTAACTGTAGTAGTTACTCAGCATTTTGTATGAGTAGACCTTTATAGTGGCTGACAGACAGCTGCTTTAATTATGGGAAAAGGTGCCTAAAACATCTGTAAACATCAAGACATTTCTTTATTCTGTACCCTCCACATTTTGCACTTTTTGCCTGCTGCACCTAGAAGAGATTTTGGAGTGTATTTAGTAGGTAATTACCCTGGAACTGCAGATGCAGTTATAAAATGTAAAACTGGCCATATTTTCACTCTTCTTCTTTATGAATAGCCACAAAACATGCCCTGTCCAATCAATGGCCCTTAAACCTGAGTGATGATATGTGACCAGCTCCACTGAAGATGTTATCCATTCATGCGAGAAATAAGCAGGCACTATTGTTGGCGATAATTAGTTTGCACTCCACAGACCCGTCACGATCCTTGGCACTGGTAGCCACTTAACAAGACTGCGACAGGCTGTTATTCAGAGAGCAGGGAGCTTCTGCACACACTAGGCCATACAACAAATGCTCAGCTTTTTTGTTTAAAGGCTTTCTCATGAAAACTGCTTTGCACAAGGTGTAGCCAAAGACTGGACTTTATAGCTGCTCTCTTTGAAAGAAGCATTTCCACCTGCTCATGGTGAAATACAGGTGTGAATTTGAAGCAAATCCAGAAAAATCAGAGTGGCTATTCCAGATTTACATCACTTACAGACTAAAAAGGTCTTCAGATACCTCAAAATACTATTCTTTGCTGAAATTACAATCTTTCACATCTATTACACTATTGATACAGCACCTGAATGTCATGGTGGGTGACAGTGTAAAAACACAAAAGGTAACATGCAGATTTTCTAATCTAATTTCTATTTCTTATCCTATTACATTTTTAGTTCCTCAGAGTTTCTCAGTCAACATCCCAAATTTTTAGCCAGTTTTATTTTTCACTTCTCCCGTAAGAGCAGCTATGCTGTTAGTTCTTAAACTTTTGGTGACATTTGTTGTCATGAAAGCTTTGTTTAAAATGGATATCTTATTTCAGATCATTACAACATTTCATACACCCTATTTGGGCTTACACAACACTACATGAAACTTATAACCACAATCCTCATGCAGTCAGTATAGAAACAATGGCTTGCAAATGTCACTGTTGCCAGATTTTGGTCCTCCTCCTTTACCATGGTTAATTTTTCCCCATGATACAGCTTCCAAGACTAAAAAAACAAAAACAAAAACCAAACAACCAAATATATCCAAAATATTAAAAAGGTTTTCAACCATTTTGGACCAACTCAGTTAATTATAGAAAGTATTCCAGGGGAAAATATTTTTTCTTCTGAGGGAAGAAAGCACAAGAGGGAGAGAGATTTTTATTTTTACTTGTTAAAAGAGACAGTAGGGGTACTTTTAAACTCAAAACCAGACCTTTCTCAATACAGGCTAATTGCAAATACAGCAGGACCACTGTACTCCACCTCTTGGGGGGCAGCATGAGACCCTTGTCAAGCATAGCAGTTTGGCATTGGGCTAACAACTCTGGGGAACTACTACAAGGCAACAATAAAGGAAAAATCATGAAAGTTATCATGTTATTTTAAGGAGCCTACTATATGCTGATGCTAGTGACCATAAAAGGATCCCCATTGCATTGAAGAGATTTGTTTCAAACCTTCTCCTGCAGGGAAGCCATTATGATGACATAACAGGTCCTGACTGCTGTAATTTATAAGTTATGTCCAAGCTGTGAAGAGATGAAACATTCCACAAATCAGTTGAATGGAGGTCATCATAGAAATGATCCCTGTGAACTAGAAACTGTCTGACCAAGCACAGTGTGCTGCGGTTTCTGATAGAGCTGCAGAGCTGCATTAGGGGTTGTTGGCCACATATAGCCTTTAACTCCTTTGCACTCATTTTGGGGTTCGCAGCATTGGTATTACAGCCCATGAAGCCCAACTTTACAAAATTTAAAGGACATACCCTCAAAGCTAAATTATCAAGTGAGTAGTTCAGTACCTTAATAACAGTAAGGCATCTACTGATCTGAGGGCTGCTTGTGATTTACAGTCTGCTGCAACATCTGTTGGGTTGGTGCCTGTGAGCAGGTACACCATGGAGAAGATATATTTAAAAGTAAAGTCCTCAAATATCTCTAGATGTCAGTGAGTTCAGGGCCAGGCATCATGTTAAAAATGAAGAATGAGGAAGAGATTTTTTACATATGGTGATTCTGCTAAAAGAATGGAGGTGTACAGGTACAACTGAAATCAAAATTTAACTTTCAAACTACCAGCAGCAGGGAGTTAAGGGACAGTCTCCTTCTGCTTAAGCATTCAATTACTACTTTGAGATTCAAGAGTTTTGTGTTTCAGTTCCAGAAGGAAGATTTACTTTAATTTATATAGAACCACAGGAAGCCTCAAACAATACACATACTAGCAAACCTTTTTTTCCATTGCAAGAGAAACCGCATAGTACAAGTCAACAAAATCTGCAAAGCTATGCAGTTACATCCAGTTTGCAAATATAATTTCAATAAATATTTGTCTTTTCAAAGATACTAGAGAGATTGTTTAGTTTAGGAAGGAGGACACAACCATCTGCTGAGAGACAAAACAAACAGCTTTGAAACAGTTTGGATTCCCCCTGAGCAGCTTGCTGTTCAAATATCAAAAGGCACTGGGTTCTGGGTAGGGTAGGGTATGCTCAGAGATTGGTGTTCTTCAAACTGAAGAAATCAACTTTGAAAACTCACTCACAAAGCCAGAAAATTAATAGTCAGATACCTTACTGACTTGTACTTTAGGATGCCCTGGCAGGAGTTTAATCCTATCATGATTCCTTTATTGATACCTTTTCTTTCCCTCTGATAAAGTTTTATGTTGCATCCCTTTAGACTTATTGCCTTGGCATAGAATCAGTCAGCACAAAAAAATTAAAGCTTATTATGAAATCCTGAAGGATGTAGTTTCTCAGTTTTCTGGGAGAGAATTTTAGGGAAGAGGGTTCCAAGTAAAAATTATTTAAGCCTTTGCAGTAGAGACTCACAGAGACTGAACCTTGCACTTTTCTTGATGCCAACCAGGGCCTGACAACCCATGAATTGCATTTGGGGGGAAAAAAGGGTCTTCAACTGAACAGTCATTTCTATATTTTTGTGTAATAACTGGCTATCAATTGCAAACAAGTCTGCTCAAACCAGAAGTGATGAACTTTCAGTGCAACATGGCGCTGGAAGAGCTAGTACTAGAGAGACTTTTAAGAAAGGAGCTTGTCCTCTCAAGAAAAGACATTCAAGACTGCCAGAGAAAGGCCAGTTATATGAAGCATAAATTTAGTGTGCAAGTATGCATTTTAGCTGTCTTGACAAATCAAAAGAGCAAGTATATGCAAGTATATGAGACATGCAAACCTTCTGAAAAAAAGTTTCTGTTTGCTTGTTTTGGAGGATTTTTCCCCCTTCAGAAGAGAACAGATTCAGAACAAGTCACACCCATTTTTTCAACAAAGGTGACATCAGAATAGGTCTAGCAATAACACCGTCATGCAAGGTTTAAAAATGAGTTTTTTCGACCATAAAATTACTAATTGTCTGCCTTGTAAAAAGATAAAGAAAATGAATGTTTCATTACAGTCAAGCTCTTGATATCTTGTTTTACATGGAGTAAAATTAACCAGTTTCAGCTGTACAAATGTGAAAATTTGAGATATGTCATTAAGCTTTCCGGCAAGAAATCATAAAGAGCTGATTGTCTTTATTTTTTAATTGAACTTCTTTCAGTCTGGCATACAGCTTCCCTTCTGTAAACACTGGTGCTGGAGCTGTTTCAAAAAAGAATGCTATCAAAAAGTTATTCCAAAGGGGTCTGAGTGCCTGGATATTCATCCCTTTTTTCAGCTTTGTCACCACTTTCCTTTATGCTTTGGAGGAAATTGTTTACCTTCTCTGATCTGTTAGATATGAGAATTTTTTGCATAGTGCATACCGAGGAAAGAAAAGCTGATACAGTGCAGGATGCAAGTGGAAAATAAACTCATGTGCAAGAAAGATCAACTGTAAGATGTATCTAATGCCTTGAGCACCTATGAGGCTCCAGCAAACTGCACATCTGCTTTCAAGATCACAAAGCATAAAAGAAACTTTGGAAAGGATTGTCTGAAGGAGCCTGTATTGAATTTGACCCTAGCAATTTTTATCCTTGCACTCCCCATACAAAGTCTCAACACAGATGTCAAGCACAGCCTATGTGACAGCCACAGGGCTCAGTTTTTATTGACGCAGACTGACTTCCACACAGTTAGCTTGGCTGTTTTAAATCTTTTGCTTTCTATTTATACTTGCAATTCCAACAACTGCACCGATGTAAATAGTTTAATGTTAACTTCTTGGGAATATTAGTCACTACTCTCAGTCATATGACATTGGTAATACTTTTAGCCATAGTATGTGCCTGTAAATTTCTTTGAAATCCTCTGACAAGTATAAGCAGTAACCTTCCAGAAAATTTTGAAGGATCTATTCAGCACTGGATTTTATGATCTGGCATATATAGCATATATTTGTTAAGAAGCAAAAGGACTTAGGTTCATCTGAACACATACTGACATCTGTTTGTTGTCTGGAACGACTGTGTGGTCACTGGAAATCTAGTCAACATACAGTCATTGGAGTTTACACTGTGACTGATCTGGTTAAACAGTTTCCCAACAACCTTCAGTTTAATACTAAATTCTAAGCTACACATTTAGATCAGATTACTGTGTTTATGAAAGTTTATATAACTCACTCAGGTATGGAACTCACACTGCACATACTTGAATATACAAACACAATCCCTTCTTCCTGACCTGGGATATTTTGATTTGGGTACATTGTCCAGTAATCATTGGAGCCAAGAAGTCTAGCAGGTCTCCTTTTTCCAACGTCCAGTTTCTCTCTCAGTTTTGTACAGCAAAACATGCACTTCTGCAAAAGAGCAATCAGTTCCAACTAGCTCCTAACTGGGCCTTTTTAATATACCGCTGTCTACCTTTTATGTACCCATTCAAACATATTCATAGCAACCAACGGCATTTACATAATACAGCATTTTAAGTAGCTAGCCTATAAGCAAATTTGCCACATAGAAATGGTTGCCAAGACACTGGGACTGCAGCACAGAGCTTGTCCAATGGCTGGGTGTGAAACGCTCCCCCAATGCCCCCGCCATGAGGTCCCACAGGACTCCACAAAAAGTCATGCAGAGACCACAAGAGAGGGGCAAGAGAGAGAGCTTTATTGCGCATAGACAGGTATATATAGACCCTGGAGGGATCCAAATTCCTCCAATAAAAAGCCAAAAGGGATTTGGAGTACTACCAATAGAAATGAAGGGTTAACAGCCAATGGAAAGGGGTAAATAAGAACCAATAAGAAGGCTCCATAAAGTTTTTACAAGGACAGAGCCTGCATTCCTAAGCAAGCAGATAAGGGTCTTCTCAGGGGATTTTGGGAAGAAGAACAGTGACTTTGCAGAAAAAGAACAAGGAATCCATTTTGTAGCATGCATTATACAACAGTAAAAGCCCCTGGTTTTAAGGCATTTGAGTTATCTTTTCATCTTCTTCACAAGTCTATTCTGTCAATACTTTTTCCATTCTAAATATTGAGAGCCTACTGCCACATACTATCACTTCTTCCATGAGAATGATGATCACCTATATTAACTGCTATTGGCCTTGATTGCGGAGGCTCTTACCATAAATTGTTGAAAAAACTGGGCTTGTGCAGACCTCTCAAGATCACTTAGTTCATCCTTACAGGATCAGTTCCTGTGTTCGCAAGATAAATTTTTTCTTGAGCTCTTCTTAGAAACCTTCTATGAGGGGCATCCCATATCCTCATTAGGAAGTCTGTTTCAGTGTTAATCCAAGTTCCTTTTACTGCCTTTTTTCTTTCTGCCTCTCTTATGTTGCATTTCAATATTAATACTTGTACAGTCCACTATGGAGACAAGAAACATGCCTTTACATCAAACATCTTTTTCTCCTTGGTCTTTTCTTGAGTAGTGAAAAAGGTTAAATTTAAGGATTGAATCTCAACTAGGATTTCAGATGGTTGTTTCTGTAGAAATTATTTTCTACTCTCTCTCATTTAGGCTTTTGAAAGATTTGTTGGAAAACAGTATGATCAGTGTTATGTGCAGTAGATGATTACACCAAGACTACCAAATTGCTGGTTATTTTCTTCTTCCCTTAGAACTCCATGAAAAGATTAGAAACTGGGCTTTAGTAGTGAGAAAGAATCATGATGATGTGTAGAGTTCATGTTATATATTGGCATTTCTTCTTTTGATGCCATATCTGTGTAACCTGTTCTGTTTCTCTATCCCCTCCTCCGGCTGATGTCTACTATTCTCATTTGCACTCTTGTTACAACTTTCAGTTTGCAACAAATAGAGTTCCCACTGGCCTAGGTGACTGTTAATGCTTTCTGATGTCCATTGAGTATACATCTTGAGCATAAAGGTGAAACCTGATTTTTGGACTTGGCTGCTGTCTATCTTAGGCTCATATTGAAAAGAAAAGAAAAAGTTAAAAATGAAGATGTGTACACCTCACTGCTCCCAAACTCTTCTTCTTGATATCCTCACACATATAGTCAGATTAACTCCAGACTTACAGCTATCCTATGTTGGAAAGGGAAGAGTAAGGCTTATTTCAAGGGTGGTTTGGTTTTGGTTTTGTGGGCTTTTTAAAAGTCTTTTGCTGACCATTATGCAATAGTTGCTTTATTGCTTTTCGAGCATTGAATGCAAATTACAATTAAAGAATTTTTGCTTTCTCCTGTTTTGAACATGGTAAAATGCCAATAATTCTGAAGCTTGGCTGAGTGAAAAGCTGTTTTTTAAAGAGTGAAGGAGTAACTGCTCATTTTTTATCTATTCCTTTTTCTTGTGGAATTCTGTCTCTGAAGAGTGTCCTATAGATTTTCAAGATAAGGTAAGCCATCACTCAAGGCATATTTAAAAAGACATAGACTGAATAGATCAGTTACCTTTTTTTACTAACGTAGATTAAATTTATTCTTGCATCTGAGTGTTACATTATCATTTGTTTGCTAAGCATATTGTTTCAGCCATGTACTCAGTGGGTCCTTCGGTTTAATTACACTGGGAGAAATTTAAATCTTTGTTCAGATATACCTCTTGATCACCATCTTATGTAGCTTAGTAAACCAAGGTTATATTCAGAATGAACATTGTGCTGGTTCATTCTGCAACTGTGGATTCAGGCCTACCTTCACTTAACTGGCTCAGCAATATGTATCCTGGCAACTCTGTACAGACAAAATTAAAAAAAAAATAAGTCTTTTGATGGAATGCATTGTTATGTCTGGAATGTAGAAGCTTTTCATGCCAAAAAAAAGTGTTTGGACACTATTGTTATGGTAGTTGCTCTTGCAAAACCAGAAGGTACTTGTTAAGCACTTGACCTGGTGCAGTGGGTTAACCTCGGCTAAGGACCAAAATCTCTGCCAGCTGCTTGGTCATTCCCCTGTCTCCATGGGAGAAAAGATTGAGACTGTGACATCACTTACCAATTGCCATCACAGGCAAAGCAAACTCAGCTTGGGGAAAATTAATTTAATTTACTGCCAATTAAAAAGACATCTCCTTCTCTAACCTTGATGTTCTCTCTGCTGTTTCTAACTCTTCTGGTTCCCTCTTTCTTTCTCTGTCCACTGTTTTTTGCCTGTCCTTAAACACACCTTCACAGAGGTGCTACCAGCGAGGTTGATGGGCTCATCTGTCTCCTGCATCTGTTGGAGGTGTTTGGAACTGGTAGTACAGTCCATGACAGGCACATAGCACTGCACAGCCCCCTGCCACCAACATTCAGACACAGACACCTCATAATGCCTTGAACATGGAGTCTACTATGTTGTGTAAAATCCCACCTTTGAAGGCAGTAGAATATACATCTTGATAGAACTTAGTCTCTTAATCCAACACTCAAAATTTAAATATTGTCTCAAGAATGCAAATCACATTTTACTATTTCACTTGGTGGATTCAAAGGTAACAAGTACCTAGCTATGGGCTAAAGTATGTAGAAATGGTGGTGTTTTCACAGTGTGATTTTATGGTGGAAAGAAGACTGCAAGCTGAGTGGAATTTCCTTTTAGGTGGTTTGTTTGTTTTTTACAGCACAATGTAAGTTTGTACAGTTTTTATGCGGAAAGGAAAACTTTTTCTGTTTATGAAGGTATGCTTGATTCTGTGCTTAAAAACTGAACAACATGCTTTTCCACAGTATATAGGTTATAAATTGTTTTAGAGGGCCTCATGAATTCTTCACGTAATTCTGTTTGCGGCTATCAGCATGCTACCAGCACTGGAATAGGCATTATTAGGATTGTCTCCACCAACATAATTGCTAATAATCCTGTCAGAGCTCATTCCTATCTGTAACACACTCTGTAAGCCTATTTTTGATGATACTTTTAAAGTGGTTTTGATATCTTAAGCTAATTGTTGTTAATAAGTGCAGCCTGATTTATTGAGCTCTGTGGTGTTAAGGAGCTGGGCCTCTACTTTGCACTGAAAGGTCTTTGCAACTTCTGGAAGGCAGAGTGAGACTTAATGGTTTGTTATCTCAGCTCCTTTAAATTGAAAGTTCCATGTCCTAACTTCTTTTTTGCATATAAGCCTGTAAAGAGCACACTGAAATAGGCAGCACTTGTGTCTCCAGCATGTATTGTTCAAGCATGTTGTCATCTACCATCAGGATCTGCAGACAGCAGCTGCTGGTCATTCCTTCAGAGCTGCCTGCTGGCATGAATAAAATGGTGAGGGAGGAGAACTGTGAGTGGCAGATGCTTGAAAAAGCAGAGTAACAGTAGGATTACAGGAGCTATCCTGAGATACACAGTTGGCAGATGTATTTAATGTCATATAGTGTGTAGGATTGGAGGATATTACACACTCTTTAAACCACTTCAGTGATCCATTTAAATTTCTGCTCCATGTTCCGCCAGATATCTTGTATGGGAGAGGGAAGAAATGAAAAAACACCTAGGATAAGATGCTTCTTATCTGTTTCATAGGGAATTATCTAGGGTAACTACATGTGCCACGAATGTTGAGTGCTTTCTGTTTTTATGAAATTTCTGTTTGCCTAGATCATCTACTTGTAAAATAATTGACTTATGTATTTGATGGTTATTGCGCTCATCACATGCATTTGATAGCAAAGCAGATATGATTATCCATGGATACTGAGTTGAAAAAAAGAAACCCCAGAATCAATCTGGTTCCTCTTACAGTGATGCTATATATAATGTATTGTAATCTTATGGCTAAAGTACTGTAATTGCAAAGCTCCTATAAGTATGTTTATATATTTAGTATTCTGGGAGCTCTTGTTTCTGGAAAAGGAGCAATACAGAAGAGGGTTATGTGTATTTTTTTTCTCCCTTAGAGATTCAAATCTCTGACATGTAATGATACTTCCATAAAATCCACAGCTCTTTCTCTGTGCCTTTTTAGCACATTATCTGTATTGTTATAGTCAAACACTTTTAGTAGACTTGAACTGTGTGGTAAGGTGAAAAGGTTAGGAAGATTAAAATGTTAAAATATAGCCTAGTCTTTTGGAGTTTGAAATCTAACCAACACAGAAGATTACATAAAGATTAGATTCCATTGAAGCAAATCTGGATAAAACGGTCGAACTAGTGATGGGTTTTAATAGGACTGAAAAGTAATCAGTGCAGAAAAGTAAAGTAAGCTGGGGAGGGGAAATACAACATTTATTTATTTGTTACCACAGATACAAAAAAGAAACAAAATAAGAAATGTGTGTTAAAATACATTTATACCTTTGTCCTTGTTGGAAACTGACACCATTGGAAATTAGATATATAGGAAATCAGTTATCTTATTTTTTAAATCTAAGGAGATTTTTTTCACAAATTTTGGCTAGAAGGAACATGGGGTGGTACATTCAGACAGATGTTGCCCTAAATGCTCTTGTTTTATTTATGAATAGTGTACATCAGGAAAGATAGATTTGCCTTCAGTCATGAAAACTCCCTTGGAGATTGAAATAAACTGAATAATATGACAGTGCTCTCACTCCTTTCCAGAATACAGTTTTAGTGAGCCTGTTTATTTTGCTGTCCTTGTTTGTTTGGGAGTTTTTTTGTGGAGACTTTTGTATATAGGCTTAAGACCTTAATATCTTCTTTAGTGTAATATGTATGGGTTTATATTATTCAGAGACACTTACATAACATGCAGTAAGCATTAATCTGGCTAAGCAGTAGCATACCCTCTGTGTTGGTTTAAAGACAAACCAGCAGGAGGAATGAATCCAACTCACAAACAGATTACAAGTCAGAATTACAATTTAGTAAAAAGATCACAATAAGTACAAGGGTACAGGGGAAAAAAAGTCCATTTGACCCACAAAAACAAGTGTGTAACCCAGCACCCTGGGGCGCAAACAGAATGGTGATCATCAGCCCCCGTGCTGAGCACTACCCAGCCCTCCTAAGTACAGAGGAAAGAAGAAACCTTTATGTGATGGTCTCAGTCCAGTTGAGAGTGGCAATCACAGTCCTGCTGAGGCTCTGGTCCTCCTCTGGATCTAACCAGCCATCTCCATTCCCAAACCCCCAGTTTATATATGCTTAGGCTCAGGTGGGAATGCCCAGTACCTCCCCCAAGGTGGGGAGTTTCACAATGGGTGATTTACACTCTGACGTATTTTTGGAATCCCTGATGGCCCATTAGCAGACATGACCCCTCAGGCTGGGTGTGAAGGTGCTAATGGCTTTCCAGAGGGGCATCATCACACCTGAGTCATTGGTGTGAAGACAGGAAACCTTTCTCATCTCACAGAAGTTCCTAAACAGCCAGCTTGTAGCCTGAGGGGTCAGATGTGCCCCAGGCAGCTGATGCAAATGATTCATTGTTAGCAGTTCATGAGGGGGCCAGGTGGAACTCTTTTCCGTGAGGCATGCAGTCTCTTTCCTGGTTCCATGGTTGAAAAGGAGCGAGGAGGTGATCCCTCTGAGGTGTAGGGTTGGTAGATTAAAGAAAAATTCTTAAGTTTTTTAATCTGTAACACCCTTGTACTGCCTTTTTTCTTAATGCTATATTCCTTTGTATCTTTTTTCTTTATCTTCCTTACTTGTTCAGTTCCTCCAATCTTCTCTCATTTTAAATTCTCAAGATCTTTAGTGTTCTCCACATCTGTTTTTCATAGGCAAGTCTAAGGCAAAACCAAAATATACTTTATAGATGAGTCAGTTGTATTCTCTTAAATATGTAGACACTAAGGGTGCTATTTTGAACTTTTTCCTGGCTTCTGTCAGTTGACTTCTGTGTTGCAGCCACTGGTGAGAGTTTATGGTATGTTTAATTTCTGTCACTCCCAGTGAATGTTGTATGTAGTGTACTTAGCAACTGAAATAATTCCTCTGATATAAAATGAGTTGCACAAACACGTATTAAAAAATCATTTTAGAGGGATGGCTTTAGTGGCTACTGTGTTAGAGTGTGCTCTTGTGGTCACCTCCTGTAGCCCTGGCAGTCTGCTTGTGCGATGACTAAAGGTTAGCTTTTCTTTTGCATTTTCCTAGTAAGATATTATCTGATGAATATATGCCGTGCATTTCATTAATATAATCCTGTTTTGTTGTAATTATAGTGCAGTTTATTTTTTTAAAAAAGCAGTTGGCATTTCTGTGTTCTCCCAACTAACATATGCAGAAGCACTGTATTTAACCATTTATGGTGGTTTATTTCTTTTTATTTTCTAAGTCGCATATACCTGACTCTAATACTTCACTTTCTGGGTAAAAGTGAGCTTTTTTTATGACTATACTTACCATTTTATAGTAGTCTTTGTGTTAAATGATGCAATGTAAAACACAGGATAAGATCTCAGGACATATGTTAGCTACAGACATTTTGACAGTAAGCTCACAGTAGTAGATTTCAGCTAGGAGTTTTAAGCATTAACTCAAAAATATGATGTAATCTGTTAATAGGATCTTGCAAATGTGCATTACATAATTTACTGTAAAAGCACAGTTAGATTATTTGGTTATTTTGGCTGCTGGCCTCAGTTGGTTATATTCAGACAGAAGAAACTTTGTTCACTTTGGAGATTTCATAGTTACAGTTCATAAATGCACATGATCTTCTCGTAGGTTGTGCCCATTCTGTTGGTTCTTGTCCTTATGATTCCTTAACCTAGATATTTTGTGATAGTCTTCGACAAAAAGTAAGAGATTACTATGTTTGAGAGCAGCACAATGTTCTCGGTATTTCCTGTAATCACGTAGGTGGACCCTGTACTTAAGGGGTGTAAGGAGAGGGAGGGGCTGTGACTGAGGCAACAGAGAGAGGTTTTCATTTGAATTTACTAGGACTTTCACTAGTGGTGTGGTAAGACCTTACATTTTGTAATTAATAACTTTATTAAATATTTTACTCTATTAAATCATAACATGTCTGTTGTAGACTGGGACAGCTATTTTGCAATTGCCAGGTATCTTTCCCCTGTGTTGCTGGTCATTTCCTCTCTGCATGTCCACGGAGAGGTTGTCTTGTTTTGTTCTTGTGGGATGACAATAAGGAATCATGTGTCCTGCACCCTTTTCAGTTCAATCTAATTTCAAAGTTTGGTAGCATGAGGGAAGTGTTGGGCATAACTTGTTTTTTACATTGTGTCTGAGAGATTCTGCAAGCTCACACACTGGCAGCTGTTAAGTCCCTGTTTGCTCTTTTGTAATGGATTTTACTTCTTCTATAACTTGCTTCTGTGAATGCATTTTGGAACCATATTAGCATCTTTAATTTCAATAGTCTGCTATTGGCTATCATTTGCAGAAGAAAAATTGGTTACAGTTAAAGGTGAAAAATGAAGTTAACATTCATCAGAACTGTTACATGAAAAAAAAAATCCCCAAACTGTTAACCAGGTTCATTTGCATCCCTTGATAAGAGAGATTCATATTTGTTTAATAAAGGTAAATTGTGTAGAACTAATGATTTTTGTTAACTGTTGGCATCATTTTTCATAATCATGTTGTATGCTATGGAGAGAATACATGTTAAAACTGTTAAGGTGCACCTAATAATGTGTCAAAACTTTAAGATATTTGCCAGCTGCGGAGCTAGCAGCAGTTCCTTTTAGGAGCTGCATTTTCTGTTTGACCTAACACAGACAGTGAAAAACGGCACAATTGAAACAGGTTAAAAGAGAGCAGAGTGATGTCAGATTTGACCAGTATGTTTTTAACTGAGGTGAGTGAAGACTGAATGCTTCAGGAACATGGAAAAGAAAATATTCCTAAAAAATGTGATGAGAAGCTTTTTGTTCCTGAAAACAGCTCCATATGGGATTCAGGAGTCAACAGAAAACACTGAGCCTGAGCTCACAGTCTGGCCGCTACAGTTAGTGAAATCTTTGAAAATGAGGAAGAAGTAAATAGAATGTAGGTATCTTTACTTCTGCTAAGAAAACCTGTGAATGTTGCCTGCAGTCATATAAGATTTGCGCTTTGAAAAACGAGAATTGAAAAGAGTAACAGTAAACTGTCTAGGAGTTAGAGAAGATGCCAGTGGAGGCAAACTCAGAGTTCAGTGGTTTAACTTGTAGGAAAGAGATGGAGACATGACTGGATTACTTGAACACAGAAGTGAAAATTGCTGTTGCTAAATAGTTCCTTTTCTTATCACAATAAACAAACAAAAATCAAAGGACTAAAAGGCAAAGGCAGAAAAATTCAAGGTAAGAATTTGACAATGTTTAAGGGAATGTGTTTATTTCCTGGATCATGCAGTAGATACTCTTCTCTGTGATGCTTTCAAATCAGGACATGCCTTTTGGAAAGTTACTTCTTTGCAAAAGATAATATATAGAATTTAATACTGGATTTAACTAGAACTTACATAAGCACCTGTGGCTTGTAAGCTTGACTGTGTACTCTAATGGATGTTCTGGTCTGTTAGTCCATGGAAATGGATGATCCTTTTTGGCTCGCTTGCTGCCATGTTGTTCTTGGACGTGTTACCTAGCTAAACTGCCTTTCTCACATCTTCTTACAGTGAAATGAAGAAAGGGGAAAGGGCACAATGCCTCCAAAAATGATGGCAAGGGCAACAGAATGAAAGCATGTGTGATACTGTAGAAGATGTAGAAGATGAGAATACAATGCTGGCACTAAGACAGAGTGAATTGGAAGGGAAGGTAGGGCTGAGAAAGTTGGGTGAGCTGGTGGTGAGGTTGGTCTCATAAAGGAAGGAATTTTAAGAACTAGACTGAGTTCTCAGGAGCAGTGACTTAAAGAATATGGAGATAGTCACTGATATTTTTGCTAATAGAAATAAGCAGAGCAATAATTTTAACAGCTGAAAGAGCATATTTACATGACTGTGTAACTTCCTGGTGGGCTAAAATAACAAGATAATTAAAATCAAACGAATGTCAAAAACTGTCAGCAGAAAGGGCTAAAAGAAAAGAACAGATTTATCCTGAATGAGAAGGTAGCTGTTGTATTATTAGAGTAAAGCAAATATGGCATGGAGAGATCTGAGACTTCAGGAGTGAGACCCAAACAGATGAGGTGACATGTAAGAGAAATCCTAGGGCAATGTCTGTCCTTTGGTCCACTGTGTGGCTGTGAACACCCAAATGATAGCAGCAACAGAGGGGGGAGTTCTTCAGCTGCAGCAATAAATCCAGCTTTGTATCAGTATCTTTAAATATGTTGCCCTGAGTTTATGGAAAGCTGACATCCATGCCATGCTCTTCACTGTTCCCGCTCTGTGATGCAAAGTACTAAGAACAGGGAATGTGAAGATGCAGTGAGCAACAACATTAGAAGACATGTCAATTTAAAAAAAAAAAAAATTAAAATTTAATAGATACTGTAGAGTTCAACCTTACTATTCTAGGTAGAGTTGGAAACTGCTCAAAGCTAGTGTACTCACAGGAATATGAGGCGCATCTGGTAAGTGATAAAAATAGACTCTGAGTAGCAATAATATTTTCAGTCATAAAACTGCCACTAAAACTAAAGTAACAAACCTTTAGTTTTTTAAGAGCACATAATTCCAAATCAGAATAAGTGCCTTTCTAGCTGAGATGACCATTTGAGTTAATGAGATTGGTTCATTTATCTCGGCATCTTTTTTTGTTTGAAAAACATTTTAGGAGACTGAGGACCAAATGATCTACAGTTCAGAATATGTACAGTAGGTGGTGCCAGACTAACAGGAAGTTGGTATAGTCATTAAGTCATGTAAGGACTCATTATTCCTTTCTCAAAACCAATGTGGAAAATAGAAAAGTCATCCCTTCCTAATTGCCGGATTTTCATACTGACTCCATTTCATGTTAGGAGTTCTTCATTGGTTTCCACACCTCATGAAAAAGAAACATGTCAGTTTCAATACAGATGAGAGTAAGAGTCTGTGGGGTTCGGTTGTCTGTGCAGGTAGCAGATCTGCAAGTAAATTGGTGGTCACTGTTGTTACGTGCATTGTACTTAAGCAGCCTTACATTTGCTGTTATTTGTTGCTGTAGAACATTAAGATGCTGTGGTTGGTTTTGTAGGGAAAGTCAAATTTTTTGTGGGTACTTTCCAACAAATCTTGCTTACAACTTTTATATATTATTTACTACATATAAATTATTTTACTTATAAAATGTTATGCAACACTGGAATAAATATTTATAGTATACACAAAATGCTTCATGTATGAATTTGCATTTGTTTCTCTTACCCTCTCTGTGATATATAAAATCCCTGGCCTTTTCCAATTCAGTGCATTAGAAGTTTGCCTTTTCCACAACTTTTCCTTTAAAGGCAGAGCCATGTAATTTATTATCTTTTGAAATAAGGAATAAACACATGACAGAGAAAAGGAAACAGGTTTTGTTCACAATGTCTAAAGCTGTATTTTGTTTTAATAAATGCTGATGTCAATTGCAGTTTAAAATTATGAAAGGAATTATGTATTTACTAAAGATTCAGGATATCTGAGTGTCTCCAGTTGAAGGCAAAAATGTCTTTCAATGTCACTCCAATCTTTCTAAAGACAAAATGCCAAGAAAAGAGAGTTTGATTTTTCCTGTTGTTTCCATGACTGGGAATCCAGAAAAATCTGCTTTAGAACAATAACACAAACCTGTCTAAATTTTTCTTAATGAAATTGACACAACAGGTAAAAATATTCATGTATTTCAGTGATGATATACGTAATAATAATCAGGTTCACATAAGCCAGCAGTTCAAATTTTAGCATCTTTCTTCCAAAGTTACATATTGCAGTGGAAAAATTGACACTAAGGTCCTGTGTTTAAAAAGGGACTGAATTGTATGGATGATT
The DNA here is from genome assembly GCA_035583155.1 of Acropternis orthonyx. Taxonomy (NCBI): domain Eukaryota; kingdom Metazoa; phylum Chordata; class Aves; order Passeriformes; family Rhinocryptidae; genus Acropternis; species Acropternis orthonyx. The sequence continues at coordinate 29,945,978 of JAWWEU010000091.1, forward strand.
AAAATGAAGTGTCAGTGCTAGCTGAGAATCAAAAGATATTTATTTTATAGATATCAGCTTGTAATGCGTTATTAGAGGGATTTCCAAATTTAGTCATCCTGATTTCTTTGGCCTTTAAAAATTAGAAATTCTTTAAGAGACTAAGGATAAAACCCTAAGTTAGTTAGGACTTTCAGATTGTTTTATTTCTTCCAGTGTTGTCTTGGCAAGGAAAAACAAATAAGTAAGTATCTAAAGGTTTCCCACAGGTTGGTTGTATCTCTGTAAATTGCATTTTTTTATTCTGGTCTGTACTACTTTGTAGTAATATTCAAAGATTGTCTTATTCTATGAATGGTAATATGCTAAGAATGTAGAAGAAAAACTGTGAAAGACTAGAAAAGTAGTCAGATCATGTAACTAACACCAGCATCTTAGAGAGAAAATTATAGGAACTAACTGATATACTGTTTTATACACAGAGATTATATTGTCTCTGTGTTTAGAATTTTTATATTGTGCATACACTGAAAAAATCTAAAAACAGGGCATTTCACATTTCATAGTTGAAAGACAAATGCAACATTTAAAAAGAAATAGATATTAGGTCCAGCTATATTCTGAAAACAAAACACCTGTCACCTTATCTAGAAGAACCAAAGAGACTCTGCATTTCTTTGCAGCTTACTCTGTTTTCTGGGAAGGAGTTCATGAGTTCTTCTGAATGCCTTGAAACATGTTTCCAGGTTCTCTTATTGTTCTCTGGCATGTGTTTCCCCTTCCCTTGAGCCTCATTTGTCTGCTCAATTCAGAATAGAAAACATTTAACTTTTTTCAATTTCTGCTACAGATGACTATCTGTCTTTGCGCCCCTTCTCTCCTTTCTTCTTTTCTTTATTGTTTCTTTTCCCCCATGTATATAATGCTGCCTTTGCCCTTCTTGTTAGCATTCCTTTCTTGGCTTCAGATTGCTGCCAGGTACCCAGTATTGCCTATCAAAACTTAGGCAAATAATCTAATTTGAGTAACCAGTGATAAATTTTGGTTATATTCTCCTGTCATTTGGGCTCCATTTGTTAACCTAGATGTAAGGTCTGAGACAATATTTTGTATATATCTTTGATGTTTAGCAATGTGTATGGTCTGATTAAAGATTCTGTGAGATGCAGGTATAGCCAGGGGATTTTTATAGTGATTAAAGTTTATTCTTTTTTTTTTTTTTCTGGTTTGAAAACATGAAGCCTTGTTTCCTTTTATTATTTCAGAAGATGGTAAAACACTGAAGACCAGAATATTGGCTGAATAAACTGTCAGCCTTGGTTTTTGATAAAATTGGAAATATGTTGCACTGTTTCCAAGTAATCCCTTAGCAGGTTTGATTGGTTCTGAGCCCTCCTTAAATTATGTAGTAGTATGCTTCTAGAACATTCAAGTCAGACTGATTTTCTGCCTTTCAAGTTGCTGTTCTGTATAGCAAAAAATAGGAGACAAAAGGAGCTGTGAAATACCATAATGTATACCCAGGTATTCTCTAAATGCTGTCTAAATTGTATTCTCACAAGAGGGAATTAGAAATACATAAGCCATGAACAGTGAAACAGAATGTTGAACACATCTGGTAGACAGAAGTAATTGTTTCCTTTCCCTTCTTTTATCTGTGCACTGGTCCTTCCTCCTGCTTTCAGAATGTCCAGCAGTCTTGTTTTTTGTATCTATAAATAACATGTTGAAAGACACAAATGTTAAGTCATTCTGGGTGGAAGCAGTGGAATACCGCAAAACTGCCTCCAACATATATTCCTCAGGCATTCCTGACCCATTTCCTGCAAATACTGCAAATTTTGCATGAGTAGGATATTTTGGTTTGGTGAACACTTTTCAATCCCAAAGACATCACAAAAGCAAAGTTCAAACAAGAAAAATTCAGACTCAAAGCAAGGCACAGTGATTAGTAATTAAGGCAATTATCTGTTGAAACATCCGTTCAACATCTGTTGTAGGTGTATAAACTTTTTTTTCTCCATATCTTTTGAAAGTCTTTGCAAAATATTAGTCAGAATTTATCATGTTGTTTTAGGAATTTCACCTTAAAATATTGTAGAATTTCAGCTTAAAATATTGTAGAATATGAAATAAAGTCAAGGTAAATTGTCTCAATAGTGTCTGCTGTCCTCAATATCTATGAACCTATGGGAAGGGGGTACAGGGAGTAGCTGATTAACTCTCCTATTAGATACCATTTTAACAACTTTCAGAACAGTGCTTCCTGGATCCATTTCCACAGCTGATCCTTTCATACATTCTCATGTCTTTCTTTTGCGGTGCCCTGTGGCTGCACCTCAAAGTTCTTCAGCATCTGATTTGAAAACCTGTGGCATTGCTTTGTTCTCACTGCACTCCCAAGACTGCTAGCAGTGGTCATGATTACATGACGGTCAGGGAGACCATTAGAACTGGTCTTGTAACTGTATATTAAAACAGGGAGAACTGCCTAACAGGGTGCATAAGAAAAGGTCAAATCCATTGTTTTTTTTAAATATTGTCAGATAAATTGACCTAGAGAGAAGGTATGAGTTTGGCTTACGCCAGCTGCTGCAAATGTACTGTGAAATCATGTCCAAGTGGTTAGCACTCTTCAAATGATTGGCTTGTAGAGCTTTCTCCCACATTAGACAAGCCGCATAAATATCTGGTGGTAACTGACAAATTTCTTGTGCTTTTAAACAAGGCTTTTCTTAATACACTGGAAGTGTCTCATTTTTTATTTTAAGTATCTTAGTTTTGGTAGACTAAATGAGCTCAAAAATTCAACTGTATTAGTGTCACCCTCATGCTGAAAAGTACTAAGCATTCGTCCAGGATTTGGGATTTCAGATACTTGTCTCTTTCAAAGAATTGTTTCTTAAACGTTTCAAACAGTTCATTAAAACACAGAAAGACGGAAAACTGCTAAAACGTTTGAAACACAAAGTTATAAGAAAGGTTTGCATTTTTAAATATCTTTTTTTTTTTTTCCTCCTTAACTGCAAAGACTTGTTTAGTTGTGTTTTTAATGAGAAGGACTGTTCTTAGCATTCTTTTAGAAAGTTTAAGATGTGGAAGAGGGTGGAACTTCATTGAATTGAGCTGTGTTTTAATCTTACCTCCATGAATGTCCCTTTCCTCTTTCTTCCAGAGAAGAGGCCAGAAAGAAAAAGGGCCCTTCTACAAGAGGAAAGGGAAGAACAGGGCCAAACAGGGAAAGGAAAAAAAAAGCAGAAGTCTCACATCCCTGGAGATAGTTTGGATTTAGTAGAAACCCTTGCACGACCTTGATTTTATGAGGTCTTTGGGAGCCAATCCAGTGATGCCCAAACAGTATCATGATGCATCTAGAGGTGTATCTGTATTTGCAGACAGTGCCTGTTGTTTGTGATGTTATTTATTGAATATGCTTTTGCAGTTGGTACTGCTCCATGCAACTACAAGACTGGGATGCTAGTATTGCCTTATATGCAAGCATTAGCATAAGCTTTAAAACTAATTTCAGTGACACTTTGGAGGCCCAAGTCTCTGTTTAGTGCCTTCTTGCTTTGTCCTTCAGTTTTTTTCATCATAACTGAAAATGAGTTGTCTCAAGTGTCACCAGTAGCTTTGTGGTGACATAAGGAACTGTATAGCAGTTCCTCAAACTGCAGTGACACCGAATCATGGAACAGCAATTTCTTTCATTTTTAGTTATCTGCCCTTACTCTCTTTGCTTCATGAGCATTCTAGGTACAATGGAGAAGATGATCAGTATTTTTGCAAGTATGTCAGTCCATTTCTGGGGTGAATATAGCTAGTTTTCAAAATTATGAAGACACGTTTTTCCTGTTCTGAAAACAAAGTCCCCCCAAATAACAACCATTAAACAATCTGTAGCAATGGATTTTGCAGTAATACATTCCTGTGAACCCAGAAAAGTTTTGCCATCTGGTCTCCTGCCTAAAGCAGTGTCCGACACTCTCTCTTTATGAAGGAAGCAGGGAACTAGCAGGAAGCACTATAAAATGTGTTAACATAGCAGTGAGGTTTCGTATTTTGGCACGCATTCTGCAGCTGCAAGATGTTCCTTAATGGAAACTTGACATTATTAATTCTTAACCAGGTTTAGCACACAAGTCAGACATGTTGGAGAGTGACTGCAGAAGAAGTTAACCTAAAGTTTGTGTTAAAAAGTCAGCAGAGAAAAGCTGAAGTGTTCTCCTTCCAGTGAAAAATTTGTAAGTGCAATGTGATGGGTTCATTGGTTTTTTTCCTGACAGAATCATTGAATCTGGTTTTCTGTATGTTTTTGGCAGGTTAAAGTAGGGGTTAGTGTTATACAATTAATTTTTGTTCAGAATTTCCTTTGTGACATCCAGTGTAAGAGTCCTTCTACAGAAGGTAGAGGATTATAAGCATTTTGGGAGTACAGATTGTTTATATGTCTTTTTTTTCTGTAGGAAATAAAGGATGTTGTTTATAGTACTGAAGTGGTAAAACTGTGTGGCAATCTGTCAGGCAAATAAATTTTCACATAAATTCTACAGGTATTCTCTTTTTTCAGAGAAGCTTCATGCATAAGCTTTGTGTTCTACTTTATGTTGAAAAAGCAGATGTGATCTGTAACAGATTATGTCACCTACAATAGATATCCTTTTTATGAGTTTGATTTTATGTATTGTACATTTTTAGTTGTCAAAGGACTGTCTTCAGCAGCTGTATTGGAGAGCCATCATCCCCTTACTTTACCTAAGGATGGGAGTCCTTTAAGGAATACTAGCTGCTGGGGTGAGCTAGTATTTACAAAGTGTTGTTTAACACATGTGGAGGGAAGTGATGGCAAGAACTATACTAAACAGTATTTCTGCAGATTTTGAAATATACTGAAAAATACATTTGCACATTTTTAGGCTGCTTTAGTGCCACATCTTGATGGTATGTGTAGTCAGAGAGCTGGATTATTGTAGCAAACTAACCACAAAAACTGAACAAGCTCCGTCTTCCACGTAAATGTAACTGAATTGGCAGTGGACAAGAACAGCAATTTTTCCTGATTACTTTTTTTTTTTTTTAATTGGATTGTCTTCTAACTAGCCATGTTCCATTTGGAAATTTTTTTTCTTGAAAACTGGAATTTGAGTTTCAAAAGTCAGAAAGTTCTTAATTTCTTTCTTTTAGTCAGATGGCATAAGAAGTGTTGTAGTAATCCAGGAAAGTAATAAAAAGAGTTATTTCTCAGTTTGTTCCCTACAACCACATGTGCAGAAGTGACCAGTTGAAGCACAGTGACTGTATTATTGCAGTTTCATGATGAAAGCAGGTGATAAAACAGCAGATTGCTCACAGGTTACTGGGACCCTTTTGCAGTGAAAGGATGCAGACTCTGCAGAATCATATAGCTACAGTGCTACCCAGTGCTTCAAGTGGGCTATGATTTCATCCCTAATGGTTCTGCTGCACAAATTCAACCTATTTGCCAGAGGAAAATACAGTGTTTGGCCCTGAACACATAAGACCAGAATGGGAGTTTCTTTAGGTGCTTCTTGAATGATTTTATGATTCACATATGCTGGTGAGATTTTGTGAATAACCACAACCCACTGTCCTTGGTTAGATTGTTAAAACTAAATGTTTATTATGCCATGTTACTTTTCCAAGGCTTGAAGTATAATTTATCTGTGAGTTTAAACACCTCCATTAGGTATATCTGAATATTGAAACAAAGTGTGAGGTACTCTTCTTTATGAATCTAGAAACAGAATCTTCAAATCTGAAATTAGCAATTTCTTCCTGAATAATCCTTATCCTTTAGGAAAGGGGGTAAACTCTAAAACCTACTGCATATATAACTCGCTGTTCATTTTCATCATAACTCCTTACATCAGTTTTTCAGTAATTCTATTAATTAACTGGAACATTAATTCCACTCTTGTGTTGCGTTAGAGATTTTTCTAAGACTGGAAATAGTTGGAAAAGAAATGTAAAGCAAATGCATTTCATTTTTTACTTTAGCATGGAAACAAACATTTTTTATGAGGCTTAGTACATATACAAGAAAAGACTATAGAACACAAGGAAAACAATTTTGCAAAATAAGTTGTGTTGCTTTTGCTTGAAGACAAGGGTATTAAAGAACAATTGTTCTGTGAATACAGTCTACAAGATTGCTGTATTTCAATTTGTATTTGCAATAGAATAATAATGATTGCTATATTGTTAGAGGACTGTTAGTTGCTCTCAGCCATCTTTTAGCTGAAAAGAAATTTCAGTTTGCAGAATTCTGTTTGGTTTGGCTTTTTTTCCTTACAAGCTGGGGAAAGGCGTAAGGAGGTGAAAAAATATGATGAAAAAAGTCATGTTTGATCGGAGTAGGGATAACAGCTCCTACAAAATTATTGCTAAATAGTTTCACAATAAACCTTGTTTGTCAGTAACATGTGGTGGATGTATTTCACTTAGTTCCTTTGTTATAAATACAACACTGTTTTAACCATAGCATCTAGTAATATCTGAAGATGTCTGACTCAAATGGCTGGTTTTGGTTTGCTTAAAATTTAACTGTTTTCATCAGTCAAAATCTTTTTGAGTTTGTGTGTGTGTTTGTTCAAATTAGTATGGTCTATGCTTATATTAAGCTTATTTCCTTTAAAGTGCAGCAGTGCTTAGTTTTCTAAGTTTACCCATCCAACTTTATAATAAAAGTAATCAGTAATTTACACCCCATGTAAATAGTGTTTATTTTGAGATTTCCTTCAAGAATTCAATAGGTTTAGAAAATATTTAGAAACGCTGATGTGTGTGAGCCTGGGCTTAACCATGTGTTACAGCACTGCCAGTTGAACAATAGTTTCAGCAAAATTCCAGTTCTGGTGTTACCCTTTGAGGTTACCACAGTCTATAAAAAACCCCAAAATAATCCTGTTTTTTGCACTCAAGAATCCTTCCTCTTCAATTTTCTTTTTAAGGTTTTTGCAAGAAGAAAGAAGAAAAGGGTGTCTAAAAGGCCACTCAGTTAGAGTAGCCATCCCAAGCCAAGGCAAAGAATTGTCAAGGGAAGTGAGGACCTGTGATGAGTTTCATAGCTAGCTAGTATTCCCAGATGTGATACTGAAGTTTGATCTTCATTACTTCTCATCATATGTTTCTTTTAGTCCGATTGGAATGCTTTCAAATTCTTTGAATAATTTTATTTCCTGGTACAAAAGGGGAAAAAAACAAAAAACAAATGAACAAACAAACAAAACAAACACAGAAACAAAAAAAAAAAACCACCCAAAACAAAAAACAGTCAAAACCTGGTTACAATTGATTTCCTCTCTCCTTGTTTAGGGTTTCATGTCATCATTTTATGCATACTTGCATGTTCTTCCCTGTTTCTAATTTTCTCTCATGAAAGTTATACCTTTGATCTACTACAGTAATTGCAAAATATTTGAGAAATTATGTAAAGTTCTGACTTGAGGTATGTAGGGGAAAATGAGAGAAGTGCATGGTTCTATGTAATAGTCTGTGAAACTGTCAGGTTAACTCCAGACTGATGGACATTATTTTAAAAAATTAGCTGCTGATACAAACTTAATGTGTCTTGGTAATAAGTTTTGACTTCATCTGTGTTATTTGAAAATATGGTCTCACATTTAGTTGAAAGGAAGTCCAAGTTATTTTCTGTGTGGGCTAGACCAGGCATACTTGTCTTTTCTGGTTTAGGTTTACCAGGATATAGTTACAGAACCAGTGGTTCTCTGTGGCTAGTTACTGAAGCAGTTTCAAATCTGGAATAATTTTACTTAATTATCTTCTGGAACTCCTGTTTTTTTCAGAGTTTGGTTTCATATATACCTCACCATTGTACATTGCCCTGTCTCTGCAGTGAGACATGGCAAGGATTTACATGCGAACTCTACAGTTCCATCTGGATGTTTCTTAGGTCTTAACATCTGAGACTAGGGTGATCGCCTGAACTATTTAAATTTCTTATTTTGAGACTTAAAGTCTGAAGTTAAAAATTCTGGAGTTATAAATGCTGTCCTTGGTTTATTTTGTGCTGGAATTTACTGTATTTCCATTTGTCTGTTTTCAGTGAATCATGTCTTATTCAGCATCTTCATAGGTGTTAGTTTTCTGCAAAGTACTAGACTTTAGTTACATATTTTGCTTGTTCTTATCTTGCTTTCTTTTTCTGTCTTTTTTTAATTCAATATCAAAGTTTCTAAAGAATCAGACAGAAGAGGAATCTCTTTTACTTCTGTTTAAATAATGAGAACTATGATAGCCTTGCCTAGGGAAAAAAGAAGTTTGGTATCCTTTTACAGTCGCTAACACAGGAAATCCAACAATATTGCTTTAAATAACTAAAATACTTTGGGAAAAATCAAAACATATGGCTTTAACAACTAAAATAAGGGGAATATGAATGAGAACTTATTGTGAAAAAGAAATCCTTCAGAAATCAGATTTGAAACAGTCACTGCAATTAATGGTGATTCTGCAACCAGCAGGAGACACTATTGCTGCAGCTCATGTTCTTCCGTGATAGGTGGTGCAGCTGGTTCACAGGTCACACTCTCTGCTGCAGCTCTTGGGCAGAGTTGTCACTTCACTTAATGAGGGCTGGATTATTTGAGCTGCAAACTGAGTGGGGCACAGAGCTGGTCCTGTGCCAAGCTGACTCAGGGTAGGCAGGGTGTCCTTTCTCCAGTGCCTTCACAGATGTGGCTTCCAGGTGAAGTGGAACAATGGAGTGCTTGGGCTGATAAACTCACAGCTATCAGCATACAGGCCCATGCAGAGGCACACCCACACACCACCACTGGCCCTCTATTCCCATTACTGTCTAATACCATGGGATTTGTTTTATTCCATCATCACAGGAATCTTCTTTCTACCCAGTACTCAAGATAATGAAGGAGAACTGTTGCTGGATTTGTGTATTACAGATTTTCTGTATCAAAAATTTGATTTAAGTGATCATTTAAGTTAATGTCAGGCAGCTCAGGTCAAAGTTGGAAGGTGGCCCTAAAAAGCGTAGGTTTCTGACAACTGAACGGTAATTTAAAGCAGTCGTGGAAGCTGGAGTTACAAAAGTGCTTGAGGTCACAATCAGTCATGCTTGCTTCAGTATTGATTCATAGGACGTCTTTTTTCTCTTGGGCTAAAGTAAGGACAGTAATTGATGTATAATAATCTGAGCTAACTGCTCCAGTAAAGGTTCACCCTGACTTAAGAAGACCAAATTAGGTAAATTTGCTTGATAAATCTTTATATTTTTTTGAAGACTTCCTACTGGTATGTGTTAACTGGCGTGAAAGCATGATCTTAATCTAAAATTAAGATCAAGTACATGTGATGGGTTGACTCTGCCACGTACCCACCAATACTGCTCTATCCTTCCCCTCAGATGGACAGGGAAGAGAAAATATAACTCAATGTAGCTGGATCAACAGAGGGACAGGGAGGGATCACAGACCTGTTACCCTCATGGGCAAAAGCGCCAATTTGGGGACATTCACTTAATTTCTTATTAATCAAATCCGAGCACGATAATAAGAAATAAAAATCAAATTATAAAAAACCTTCCCCTCCACCACTCCGCTCTTTCCAGCCTCAACTTCACTCCTGAATTCCTCCTCCTACACAGTGGCACAGGTGAAAGGGCAATGTGCGTTGTGGTCAGTTCACCACATATTGTCTCTGCCGCTCCTTCCTCTTCACACTTTTCCCATGCTCCATTGTGGAGTCCCTCCCACAGAAGACAGTTCTGCATGAACTTCTCCACCATGAGTCCTTCCCAGTGGCTGTAGTTCTGCACAAACTGCTCCAGCCTGGGTCATTTCCATGGGGTGCTGTACTTCAAGGAGCAGGCTGCTGCAATGTGAGTCCCCAGTGGGGCCTCAAGTACAGCCAGCAAACCTGCTCCAGCATGGGCTCCTCTCTCCATGGGTCCACAGGTCCTGGCAGGAGTCTGCTCCAATGTGGGCTTCCCATGGGGTCTCCTTTGGCGACATCCATCTGCTCCAGCACTGGGTCCTCTGTGGGTTGCAGGGGGACAGCCTGCCTCACCATGGTCTTTACCACAGCCTGCAGGAGAATCTCTGCTCTGGTACCTCCTTCCCCTTCTCCTCCACTGTTGGACTTGGCCTTGTCTTGGAGCCAACTGGCACTGACTCTGTCTGACATGGGAGGGAAACTTCTGGCATTCTCTCACAGAAGCCACCCACGTAGCCCCCCATTAGTGAAATTGTGCCACATAAACCCAATAGAGCACAACAACCTAGAAGTTTGAAATTTTTCTTTGATAAGGATGATTGCAGTGAAAAGGACAATAATTTAATTACAGTAAACCCTATGTTCTTCATCAGTAATGCACTTCAGAATGTGCAGTCCTTCCTAGGGAAGGATCTTCTCAAATTGTTTCTCTTTCTAATAAACACTTCAGCTGTCATAAGGTGGTTTGTAATTTCTTGTTCACAGCAGATCTGATACAAATTAAATGCAGCTGCTGTTTACAAAAAATGGCAGCATATAGCTTTTGCTTTCTTTCCGGTCTTGCTTGATCAAACATAAAAGATGCTTGGTTTTGGGTATGTCTTAGTTTGAAAAAGAAAACTAAGATATCTGGGGGCTAATAGAACAGAGGACTCCACACAATTAATCACACCA